>CM035408.1:90778404-91028404 GCA_020310875.1 Ceratopteris richardii | reverse complement strand
TTTTGTTTGATTATATATTGCCCCTCCTGGTGGACATGTTTCTTAGGAAAGTAAAGAATTCGTTAGACATGTATTCTATCTCTATCCAATCTAACTACTTGGACTTTTTCACCTGTTTTTGTTTAACTTGGGGAAGGAAAGTTCTAAAGTAATAGAAAACTTTCGACTTCGCTTTCAATCCGTAAACCCAAGAAAAATTTTGAATAATCATGTTTAGAGGTACCAAAGTAAATATAACCTTTGAGAGATGATGTTCTCATCAGTCCATAGACTTCAAAATGGATCAATTGAAGCCTTCCTGTTGATTTATACATCCATCCTTCTTAAAAGGAAGTTTATGCATTTTCCAACATTTTTCTTTAATGGAAATGAAAGATGCTGCATTCTTTCATGAACAAGTCTGTTTTCAAGTTTTCAACTATATGACAAAGGTATTGTTTTCCCCACATTTTATAACAGATTTCACAGCGATTGGCAGATTGCACTGGAATTCCATGTGGAACACGTTTCCGTGTACGAGCATTACGGGATGTTGCTCATGCTGGTACTGTTGAGCTTGAGCCTGCTACAGAGGATGATTGGGAGATTTTGGAACTCAATGCAGGCTTTGTAGAGGATCATATTCTAACCCAGGTAAGCCTACTGAGCATTCATCAAAGGCTGTTCATAATATTAGACCACCTAAAATTAAGTAAGAAAGTTGTTTTTTGTGATTATGAAGATGTATATTACTGAAATATATATTCAATTGCTGGATTCAAAGTTTCATTTATCATGGTATGCTTTTATATCATCTCTTTGATTGTTTACTGATGTCTATCCATATTGCCTACAGGTGGGGGTACTATTTCCAGGTCAGGAATTTCCCATCTGGGTGGAGGGTGGCACCATTCTCATGCTTCGTGTCATATCAACTCACCCCAAACAATTGGTACATTGTTGAATCTGACTCGCATCCTGGATTGAAGGTTGAAACTATGCGCATTTTATGATTGAGAAATGACTTGTAACAGGTGCAGCTTGTTCCTGGTTCAGAGCTGGTTATTGCACCTAAACTACGCAAAATATCTTCAGCTGCTCCCAAGCTGGTTCCTTCAAGAGAGTCTTCAAATGCTAAAGCATTGCTACGCATTCAATCTCTTCATCCATCCCTCATGCAACCGGTAAATAGCATGCATTGCAGCTGTGCACCGACAACAGTTGTTTTTGTATCGGAGCAAACTGCAAAAGAATTTTCTTTTAGGAATGGACAACTTGTTGCTGTTTCAAATATCAATAGTTTGCGGATGAAGAAGCAAGATTCTGAGAAGGAAAAAACAAGAAATTTGAAGGGAAATGCAGATTTCAACAAAGTCACTTCTGTTGTGCTAATTTTAATCTACTGTGATTTTGTGGCAAAGGGACATGCTATGCTTGCAAGTGCCCTTTGCCATTTTATTGGGGCTCCAGATCATTCTCGTGAGTGTCCCAAGGTTTCCGACAACTTACTTTCATACAATGTTAAAGACCTTTTTTATTGAAGCTGTTCTGCTGCTGCAGGAATTGAGGTGAAAAGCTACTTAGAAAGCTCGATGGGAGCAGGAGTTTCTGGGATTCTGGCACCAGTTAATTTCAGGAGCACAGAAGGCCTAACAAGTGATATTCTGGATAAATTACATGATAAGGCAGCATCGCTCACTGCTATTTCTGAAAACATATCCTCCGAATGGGAGAAACACAAAAGGTTTTTAGGGGCTGTATTTCAATGGACTCCTGAACAACAGATAGAAAACGATATTATGTTTTATGATTCTAAGGCACTTTTTGTACGCTGGCTATCTGCTCAAATGAAGGCTATCAGCAAGCATTTAGCTCGACAACCTGTAGTTATCCCTATTATGGAAGAAACCATACTTGAGTTCTCAGTAGGAGAATCAGCACATGGCGATATGGAAAATAATACAACAAAAACTTTACATAAAGAATGCTCTGGCTGCCATTTTAAAAGTAGTAGTGAGATGCTTGTGTTTCTGTTATCTTTACAGGATCATAATGAAAAAACTACAAGTTCAGAGACTGATACATCAGACTCTTCTTTTTCAACTTCCATGAAGTGCATTTTAGTGGATATCAGAGGGATAGAATCAAATAATGGCAAAGATGAAAATATCATTCCTGCTATAAAAATAGTAAAAGCAGGTCATCCACAGTATGTAACCACCTCTTTACGAACAAACAGCTTAAAAGAGAAGAGGCATCCTACATTAAGGTCATTGCCTTGGCTTGAAGAAGCTGCATCCTCTGCACTCCAAAGTATGTAAATCTCCAATATTGCTTTGTTGTCCGTAGGATCTATCTAGATTCAATGTTTTCCAACATACCAGACCTTTATATTTTTGATAATAATGCTCTAAATAATGGCTTACCCGGTCATTATCTTTTGTGTCTTGCAGGGCTGCATGCTTGTCTTTGCCCCAAAGTTCAAGCTGAATTCTATAAGTTGGGACTTCCTTCCCCTGGATACGTGCTATTATATGGTCCACCGGTAAGTTGTTTTGTGTTATTTTCTGTTCTTGACCAAATTAATGCTGCTTAATAATGCCATTCGTGATAAGCTTTGCCACTTGTGACTTCTGATTGTTTTCTTTCACATTTGGATGATGTTAGAAATCAATCGAGTCATGTGCCACTCTCTCATCCATTTATAGTTCTTGCCCTGTTGATGTGGCATCTAGAACACATCTAGAACCATCTAGTGAGAGCATGAGACCATCATTACTACGGTTGTCGATTTTATTTTTTAATGGTTGAAACCCAAGTCCGTAGATATAGATAGTGGAGAGAAACACTACACTAAAATAGTAGATGAAAGTGATATTCTTGTTTGGTTAAATTTTCTTTTAGGAAGCTTCTATATTTCAGTTCGTGATGCTTTACTCAAACAATGTATGGGTTCATTCTAGAAAATTTTAAAGAAGCTAATGAGCTTCTTACTTCATAACAAGCTCCTTTATGGACTTTTCATTTGTTCAAATTGATCATTAGTACATTCAATAGAAAAGGGGAACTTTTTAATCATTAATGGTAACTTTTTTGGAGATTTGTTCACTCTTTATTTTTAGTTTTATTCTAATCTTTTTGTTCATTTTTTGTATTTTCATATTTTGTTTTCTTTTTATTATTTTTATTTCTATATACATTTTGCATTTTTAAAATTTAAATTTAGTTTCTATTTAACTTCTTTGTTTTAAATTATTATTTTTAACTATTATTATGTCTTTTTATATTATATATATAATATATATATATATATATATATATATATATATATATATATATATATATATATATATATATATATATATATATATATATATAGTTTATTATTATTTGTTCTTTGTGGAATACTTTTTCATGGCTGAGTTTTCCTTGCACTTGTGGAAGTGATAGAAACTCAGCTTATTGACTTTATTAGAAGTGTGTATTTAGAAATACTCTTTATTAAAGTCTTTACCTACTCTAGAGCATTGATGATGTGAGTAGGGATGTCATAAATATTTGTCCAAGCTATGCACAATTAAGTTTAAATTCCGATACTTCTTGTTTCGGAGTGACATAGAAGTCGAATATGCACTTTTTGTTATTATTCTTTTATTTACTTATATATATATATATATATATATATATATATATATATATATATATATATATATATATATATATATATAGTTTATTATTATTTGTTCTTTGTGGAATACTTTTTCATGGCTGAGTTTTCCTTGCACTTGTGGAAGTGATAGAAACTCAGCTTATTGACTTTATTAGAAGTCTGTATTTAGAAATACTCTTTATTAAAGTCTTTACCTACTCTAGAGCATTGATGATGTGAGTAGGGATGTCATAAATATTTGTCCAAGCTATGCACAATTAAGTTTAAATTCCGATACTTCTTGTTTCGGAGAGACATAGAAGTCGAATATGCACTTTTTGTTATTATTCTTTTATTTACTTATTTGAAATTTTTTCCATTTATTTAATTTTTTAACTCTTAATTTTTTCATTTTCTTTTTTTAACACACTCTTTTTTTTAATTATTAGTTTTGTTTTTTATTTTTAAAATGTTATTTTATTTTATTGTGTGTGTTTTTAATCTATTTAATGAGAAATTTGATTTTGAAGTTTTTATTTTCTTATTTATAATAATTATTATGATTATTGTTATTTTTTTACTCTTGTTCATTTTCTATTGGCTTTCCTATTTGTTTGTATTTTTTTAGAACTTAATATTGATCTTATTTTTTGTGTAGTCTCTTGCTTTGGTTGTCAGTTTTTTCTTATGTGCTTGTGCTCTTTATCTTGAGTTGGTAAAGTTTGGATAACTTTGAACTTATGAAGGTATATATGTACAACTCTCAAAGACCTTGACTATCTCAAGATTCATGACCTAGGGACCTTGGCTAGGGCCTTTTGAGCCCCTTCCCTTGTCCAATACACATAGGATGGAAAAACATGCCTTAAGTGTGACACTCTCCTTTCAAAAGATCATTTTTCTCAATAATCAAGGAAGGGAAATACTTGTGAACTAGCGTTTGTTTCCCAAATAGCTTCTCTAGGCACTAATCCTTCCAAAGCACGAGATGCTCTTGGATGACATGATTTCTAGTATTTTCTTAGAAATTCACTCCTTTCTATAAAGGAATAGGCACTTCTTAGTCCTTCTTTCAACTTTCAAGTCATCATTCTTAAAAACAATTTTCTTAAATCACTGACATGAAAGCAGAGATAGGTTTTATGATATGGAGGAAGTTTTGATTGATATGCAATCTTTTTAAGGTTACATATTATCTTCAAGGGCCACAATACCTTCATGAGTGTTTAGGATACTTTTTCTATTCCTATAAATAGGATTGATGCCCTCTCATTTGTCATTATTGTGTAATACACAACTTGACTCTTGGCCTCTTTTGACGGAGACTTCCCTATATATGTATTGGACCCGATTGGTGGTATGGGACACCACTCCTTGTGGAGGTGCCTCCCAATTGTGGTGCAAACTCCTAAGCTTGGGTGTGAGCTTGTATTGGCTTTGTCTACTCTCTATTGTTACAAGCCATGAGTATGGCCTGTATCTTGTCTTGTCTAGCAGGGAGGATCCTAGAGGGATCTAACATTGGTATGAAAGCAGCTCTTTGGTTGTATTGAGAAGAGAAGGTGACATGTAGAGAACCACAAGAGCTCAGAGACAAGATGGCAAAGTTTGACATGCTTCTTATCCTCTTGGATGGGGTGTGGGACACTTTTGATCCAAGGAAGGAGCAAGGGGAGCACATGCGAGCTGGTGGTTGGTCATGTAGGTAAGTTCCTCCACCTTCCTTGTATTTCCATGGTGGTAGGTAGTTGGATGGTGGGCTCTCTCCATCATGATCATGAAGGGAGGCATGGCTCTACACCTCTCCTCATTGGAGGAGGAGAGGGGATACAGCATGGGCTGCTTATGAGGATGTCTGGGTAGAGTAAGAGGGGGTTGAAGGAGAGCAACCCCTCTTGTGCTTGAATTTAAAAAGAGGAGGAGCTGAATATGGACTGAAGTCTGAAGCACATGTTGGAGGATCGAAGTTTGGTGGCCCATGTGC
Organism: Ceratopteris richardii; assembly: GCA_020310875.1. NCBI lineage: Eukaryota > Viridiplantae > Streptophyta > Polypodiopsida > Polypodiales > Pteridaceae > Ceratopteris > Ceratopteris richardii. The sequence goes on along the minus strand of CM035408.1, from coordinate 91,022,792 downwards.
ATAAATTCCATTGAATAGATGGGTTTATGACTTAGCAATGGAAGGTGAACAAAAAATCAGTCGAAGACTGCATGAGAGGGTAGATTTTAGCCCCTTGAAGCAGGCTAGCTAGGTGAATGGGGGAGGCTAGAGGCCAGCCCCTCAGAGCAACCATGACAGCCCTTGAGGGCTGACCTGATGGCAACCTACTGAGCAGCCTTATGGTGCCCCACTGGACAGACTGATGGTATCCTGTTGGGGCAACCAATGGACCTTCTGCAGCAGCCATGTAGTCACTTGAGGTGGCAAAATACCCCCTCCCTCTCCCCCCCACCCACCCACCTTCACACACACACACACACACACACACACACACACACACACACACACACACACACACACACACACACACACACACACACACACAGACCAAAAAAAAGGGGGATGGGCAGCAGGACTATAACCTACAGCCAGCCTAGGGAGGCTGATTCCTTTTCACCCAACCTCGAAAGCCAAGTAGTTGGCTGGGTGCCATGTCAGCATATTTCCATAATTAGCCTTGCGATGTCATTGGTAGTCCATGGATAGTCTTTCTCTTTTTTCTCTAGGCACAAATTCAATGGTTGGTTGGAATTACTATTCTGGGTGTTGCGAAAATATAATTATTTCATAACTTTCTATTTTTATTATGATTGAAAAGTAGTGGAGGTTAAAACCTTCAGTTTTTGGTAGAAGAGAATACTATAAAAAGCTTACTCTCTCATTTATAAGGCATATTCTCTCACTTGCCTTGTTTCTCACTTGGAGAGAGAGTTTTCCCTACATAGAAGCATCTCCACCATCTTCTTTGTCATGGAGATGTGCCTAATCTGAATACATCTCAGCCATCAGTTTCAGCCAACACATGGAGGTTATGATGATTCTTGTCCCTACCAACATGCACGAGGAATGTTTTGAAGGAACCTCGAGCCCATCACAAACAAAGACCTTGCTTGCCCATCATCAAGAGCTGTTAGAGGTGAGAAAAGAGGTTGCCTCGAGAACCACCCATGTTTGACTTTAGCCATCGCCATGAATCCCTTGGAACCTCAGTTTCTTCTTGAACCCTTTCAAGGGGACAAGAAGAAATGAGAAAGATGTGATTGTTGATTGACTATTGAAGTGGGCTGACAGCTTCAACATGTATGGGCCTGCACATGTCGAACGCATTGGCATCTTAAGCTCATGTTAAAGGGTATGCATATTCATGATGGGTGGGACTCAAACCCCAGCCTACTACTTGGGATGAGTTTCAATCTGTTTTCTACACCTATTCGTTCTTGACAATAAAATGGAGGTGTATCAAAGGTTATTGAAATGCAAGGTGGGCAAAAGGAGGGCCCACACATATGGTTACAGATGCTCTACCTATTTGGATTGTTGTGGACATACGAGAACGAGGTACTTCACAATATGATTTCTTCTCTGGAGGACATCTATAGGTTTGCTAGGAGCTATAATAGTACTTTGGCCATCATGCTAGTTGACTCGAAGGGGAGGGAGGTTCCTACCCCTAGTCTCTATGAGAAGATGAGGATTTCAATGCCCCATCTTTAGTAGTAGGTCAATCAAGAGCAACACGACGAAGGGAAATGAAGAGAGATGATGATTTATAGAATCAATGACTCAATGCCTAGAAGAAGTGTCACTACTATGATTGTCATCGGACAAACTATTTCCGTGGGGTCCTATTTGTACATGACATAGGAGGAAGCCATCTCCCTGTGATGTTGGGACGATGAATACTACTGTAAATGTCATTGATGGAGGCACTTGCACTAGCAATCCCCCTTTTTTTTTTGTTGGGGGGGGGGGTTTCTTGCCCTAGGAGTACATGTCCTTATGTAGAAAAAGTGAGGCTATGCAAAAGGATGGAGTGCCTTCAAAGTAATAGCTAGAAGCAAGCATGGTTGGATTGGAATGTGTTCCAAACGTGTATGGAATGTGTTCCGAATATGTATGGAACATTTAGAATGTTCGGTTCGGAACGTATGTTGACCTTTATTGAAATCCACAAGCTTCCTTGGATACAAAATGAGAAAGAAGAGGATAGTGGTTATGGGTATCTAAGGGATGAATGCTTATGCATGCTAATTCAGGGTGCATTATGCCTCTATTCTAGATTCAGAGATATTTTATGTTTATGCATATGAGGTGGTGAAGGACTAGGTTTCTTCCCCCTCAATGGTGAAATCAAATATGTATTCTCATGGTACTTTGTAATTGGAGCTTGAAAGTGACTAGATTAATCTCGGCCAAGATGGTGAACGGACCAAATCTATGATGGTCTAGCTTTGCACAAGGCCTTGAAGTCTGTAGATCCTTTCAGAGTAACCACACTTTATCCTCAATGTGATAGGCTGGATTTTGAACACGATGCTGATCTGCATAATACTTATATTGTTCTTGCTTGCTATGGATCTCTTCCTTGAGTTCTTTGTGAATATCCATCAGGTACTGGGCCTTATCTCTGGCAGCTGGCTTCTTGACATGATTTGAGAGTTGTATGTCCATCCTTGGATGTTGTCCATAATTTGCAAAGAAGGGAGTCTGCTTGGTAGATGTATGAACACTGTTGTTATAGGCAAACTTTGCAAATGGTAAGAGCTCAAACCAATCATTTTGATGATAGTTGATGGTGCAGCGGAGATATTGTTCTAGGACTTGATTTACCCATTCTGTTTGTCCATCAGTATGTGGATGATTGGTTGACAATATCATCAGGCAATCCATGAAGCCTAAAGATGTATCTGAGAAAAAGTCTAGCACGGACTCCACCTGTGATTGCCTTGGTAGTTGGAATGAAGTGTGCCATCTTTGTAAATCTATCCGCTATAACAAGAATGACATCATACTTATCCGACTTTGGTAGACCTGTGATGAAATCCATAGATAATGAAGCCCATGGTCTTTCTGGAATAGGTAAAGGTTGCAAGAGGCAATGAGGTTTATGTCGCGGTACCTTAGATCTATTACAAGTGTCACAGGATGGGATATATTCTTTGACTTCCTTCCACATTTGAGGCCACCAAAAATCCCTTGATATGAGTTCTATTGTGTTATTCACTCCAAAATGTCTTGTTGCAAGGTTGTCATGAGGTTATTGAAGTACTTGGATCCTAGGCTTTCTTAGAGAGACATACAATAGGTTCTTATAGAATAGTAACCCATCCTTTTCTTGAATTTCATTTATTTCTTGAACTTTTTCTTCTTGAGTTTTTTGCTTAACGTTACAAAGCAATTCATCTTGTGGTAGAGTCTCACGGATCAAATGATTCAAGGCCAAATCTTCATGATAGTTTGAAGAGATTTTCGCTAATTGGAGATGCTCAGGCTTGAGTAATACACTCTCTTGTTGATCAAAGATCTCCTCACCTTTCTTTGGTCACTAGTGCAAGGTAAGATCTCTTGACAAGGCATCTGATTGACATTGAAGGCGTCGTGGACGGTATGTGATGACAAGTCGAACTTGGATAAAAAGTTGCTCCACCGAGATTGCCTTCTATAGAGAATGTGGGTGGTCATAAAATACTCCAAGTTCTTGTGATCTGTATACACAATAACTTTATGAGCTTCTCCTAGATGGTAATGCAAGGTGTCATGGATAAAGGAAACATCCTGAATCTCAGATTCCATGAGAATCTTATATCTCATGATTGGTTCAGAATTAGGAGAAACCAATGCTTCGATTGTGTCCGGAACATGCCAAAACCCTAAGATCGACTGTCTTCTTGCTTAATTCTGACATCCAAAGACCATGCTTCGAATTGATGACATCATCGACGACATCATCAATTCGTAACCGCGCTTGGAAAACCTATATAAGGAGGGGTTGGTCACATTCATTCTCAGTCTTGCCAATACCAATCTTGGGAGCTCAAGGTGCCATGACCACCAAGTAAGTACTCTCCAAGTTCCAGTTCCAGTTCTTGTCTTGTTCCTTATTCTAGTCTTGTCTAGTTTAGTTCTTGGACATCTATCTTGTCCTCTTGTAATCTCGTAGTATGAGATCTTGTCGAGTTCTTTCTTGTATCTAGTTCATCTCCCATAAGGGAGTTCTTGTAATCCAGATATCTGGTTCCATATTTACGATCCCGGGATGTGGGATCTCGTGTATCATCTCTAGTCCAGTTTTCCATACCTATTGATCCCGGGTTGTGGGACGTATTATATCAGTTACGTATTCTTGTATCATTTTCCCCACGTGGGTGCTCTTGTAATCAAAAGTGTATTTCCGAAATCTTGTCGAATGTTTATGAACAGATTGTAGCATCACTTCAGAGTCTCCGGCAACAAGTCGAAGACCTAACTCATCGACAGACACAAGTCAAGATGGGACATCGAGTGCATGTAGGTGCACTCCTCCAAGAATTACAAGAACGAATCAGGAGTCTTCAAGCAAATCAAGGGAGTATTCAAGTGAATCAACGGCCCATTACATCATTTATGAAGAAACCAAAGATTTGCATGCCAGAAAAGTTCGATGGGGATCGCACAAAGTTTCGTGGATTTCTCCTGCAAGTTAATTTGTACATCCGTATGCAACCTGATAGATACCCTGACGAGGCATCCAAGGTCGGGTTTATTGGAACCTTGCTCTGTGGCCAAGCATTATCATGGTTTGCCCCAATCTTGGAGAAGAACATGGTAGTACTTCAAGACTATGAGGGGTTTCTTCGAGAACTCACCGCCACATTTGGAGATGCAGACACAAGTCAAGTAGCAGAAACAAAACTTCGGAAGCTACGACAAGGTAACCGCCCTGCCTCTACCTATTCATCTGAATTTAGGCAGTTGATATGTGATCTCACTTGGCATGAAGATTATTTCACAAGTCAATTTAGATTGGGTCTAAGAGATGATGTGAAGGACCTTTTGCTCACACTGCCAGAGGTTAAAACATTGAATGAATATATCATGCAAGCTATTCAATGTGATAACTGATTTTTTGAAAGGAAACAAGAAAAACAAGTAGAAGGAAGACCTTGCCAGTGGAAACCCTTCCAGCCCACTCCTAAAGATGAGTCTATGCCTGAACCTATGCAAATAGATGTAATCTACGTGAGAACATTGATGAGAATCTAACAAAGGGATTTATCAAACACTCAAAGTCTCCAGCAGGAGCCCCTATTTTATTTGTAAAGAAGAAGGATGGGACTCTCCGAATGTGTGTAGACTATCGTGGATTGAATAAAATCACTATAAAGAACAGATACGCTCTTCCACTCATATCAGAGCTCTTGGAATGCGTTGGAAAAGCAAAGCTCTTCACAAAGATTGACCTTCGAGGAGCTTACAACCTTGTTAGGATCAGAGAAGGAGACGAATGGAAGATAGCATTTCGAAAGTTATGCCATTTGGTCTCACGAATGCTCCAGCTGTCTTTCAACATATGATGAATGATATCTTTCGAGAGTATTTAGATGACTTCGTGGTAATATATCTCGATGATATCCTGATATTCCCCAAAAATCTAGAGGATCATGAATATCACGTAAGGATAGTCCTAGAGAAACTAAGAGAAAAAGGGTTATATGCAAAATTGGAGAAGTTCTCTTTCCATCAGGCAAAAGTGGAGTTTCTAGGATATATTGTATCAGAGAAAGTAATCTTTATGGATCCTGAGAAGATCAAGACAATCCTTGATTGGCAACCACTTTCCTGTGTTCGAGATGTACAATGTTTTTTAGGGTTTGCCAATTTTTACAGGATATTCATAAGAGATTACTCCAAGATAGTTACACCTCTTACCAAGCTTCCAAGAAACTCTCATGGATCAAAGAAGCAAAAAAAGCCTTTCGGACCTTGAAATTAGCATTCACCACTGCTCCAATTCTAGTCCATCCTGATTCTAGTAAGCCCTTCTTCCTAGAGACAGATGCATCAAGCTTCGCCCTAGGGGCCATTTTATCCCAATATGGAGATGATTGACACCTACATCCAATCATAGTTTTTTTCATACTCGTCTGAAATCTGAAATTTTCCAATCGGACGTCTGCATATATCGGACGTCTGAAATTTTTTCCATACTTGAATGCTGGAAAAAAAAAAATTGCATAAATTAGCAATTTTCAGACAGTTTTTCCACATGTCAACTTAGTTTAATATGTGTGTGTAGGTACTTTATAAGAAGGCTGACATAGTTTGTAAAGGAGTTTTATTTCTTTTAGGCTGCAACAACTTACATACATGTATATATAACAGTATATTATAGTACCTCTCTCCATTTTATCCATAGTTGGTCAGGTACGAACCGTACGACAGGTACGGTACGTAATAGTACGATGCCAGGTACGTACTAATCATGAGGTACGAATCTGTACGATATTAGTACGAATTTTTTTTTTTCCATATTTTCATGTACGTGGGAGTGTACACATATGAAGGGTACTTTTTGCCATGAATATGCATAATATTGTATCTATGCATGAAGATAATTGTTCTCTAACTAGCATAGCTGCAAAACCAATGTATTTTCTTAATAAATTCAAGTCAAAATGGTCAAAATGGGAAAAAAAAAATTTGGTACCTATTGGTACGAATACGTACGAGTACGTACGGTACGAGAGGTACGTACGAATCTACTCGTACTGGTACGAGTACCAACTATGATTTTATCCCACCTCTAATTTGTGGTCACGTATGGTATTTTCAACCATACTTTTTCCGTACTTCCGTAGTCGTATGCATTTGCCGTATGGTTGCCGTATGAAACAACTATGCATCCAATTGCATATCATTCAAGGAAAACTTCCCCTCCAGAGATTAATTATCAAATCCACGATAAAGAACTTCTTGCCATAGTAGACGTGTTTGATACCTGGCGTCACCATATAGAAGGAGAAGCTCACAGAGTTACTGTGTATACAGATCACAAGAACTTGGAGTATTTTATGACCACCCGCATCCTCAATAGAAGGCAATCTCGATGGAGTAACTTTCTATCCAGGTTCGACTTTGTCATCACCTACCGTCCAAGACGTCAACAATGTCATTCAGATGCCTTGTCCAGAAGATCTTACCTTGCACCAAAGAAGGATGAAGAGGCCTTTGATCAACAAGAGAGTGTATTACTCAAGCCTGAACATTTCTAGTTAGGAGCTATCTCTTCAAGCCATCATGAAGATTCAGCCTTGAATCATTTGATCCGTGAGAATATGCCACAAGATGAATTGTTTTGTAATGTTAAGCAGAAAACTCAAGAAGGAAAAGTCCAAGAAGTAAACGAATTTCAAGAAAAGAACGGGTTACTATTCTATAAGAACCTATTGTATGTCCCTCCAAGAAAGCTGAGGATCCAAGTACTTCAACAACGTCATGATAACCTTGCAACACGACATTTTGGAGTAAATAAAACAAAAAAACTCATATCAAGGGATTTTTGGTGGCCTCAAATGTGGAAGGAAGTCAAAGAATATATTCGAACTTGTGACAATTGCAATAGATCTAAGGTATCGTGACATAAACCTCATGGCCTCTTGCAACCTTTACCTATTCTAGAAAGGCCATGGACTTCATTGTCTATGGATTTCATCACAGATCTACCAAAGTCAGATAAGTATGATGCCATTCTTGTTATTGTGGATAGATTTACAAAGATGGCACACTTCATTCCAACTACAAAGGCAATCAAAGGTGCATCCACTGCTAGACTTTTTCTCCGATACATCTTTAGGCTTCATGCATTGCCTGATGATATTGTCAGTGATCGAGGTTCACAGTTCATATCCAGCTTTTGGAACAGTCTTTGCAAGCTCCTTGGTGTTCAAGTTAAGCTATCTACAACAAATCATCCACAGACTAATGGACAAACAGAACGGGTGAATCAAGTCCTAGAGCAATATCTTCGTTGCACAAGCAACTATCACCAAAATGATTGGTTTGAGTTGTTACCCTTTGCAGAGTTTGCCTATAACAATAGTGTTCATGCATCTACTAAGCAGACTCCCTTCTTTGCAAACTATGGACAACATCCAAGGATGGATATACAACTCTCAAATCATGTCAAGAATCCAGCTTCCAAAGACAAGGCCCAATGCGTGAATCCATCGTATCAAATTGGGGATAAAGTATGGTTGCTAAACAATTTGCAAACTTCAAGGCCTTATGCAAAGTTAGATCATCAAAGATTTGGTCCATTTACCATCTTGGCCAAGATTAATCTAGTCACCTTCAAGCTCTAGCTACCAAGTACCATGAGAATACATCCAATTTTCCATGTATCCATGTTGGAGCCATATCAGATTTCACCATTAAGGGGGGAGAGACCTAGTCCTTCACCATCTATCGAGATTGATGATCATGAAGAATTTGAAGTCGAGCATGTCTTAGATTCGAGAATATCTCGAGGAAGATTAGAGTACCTTATTCATTGGAAAGGGTATGACATCAGTGATCGCACTTGGGAACCTGCAGAAAACCTTTAGAGAGCACCAATCAAGGTTCGAGAATTCCATAAGAGAAATCGAATGAAGCCAAAACCAGAGAACATGGCCGCTCCTCGTGGAACTCGTTGCTTGAGGGGGAGGTGATGTCATGGACAAAGGAAACATCTTGAATCTCAGATTCCATGAGAATCGTATATCTCATGATTGGTTCAGAATTAGGAGAAATCAATGCTTCCATTGTGTTCGGAACGTGCCAAAACCCTAAGATTGACTGTCTTCTTGCTAAATTCTGGCATCCAGAGACCATGCTTCGAATTGATGATATCATCGATGACATCATCAATTCGTAACCTCCCTTGGAAAACCTATATAAGGAGGGGTTGGCCACATTCATTCTTAGTCTTGCCAATACCAGTCTTGGGAGCTCAAGGAGTCATGACCGCCAAGTAAGTACTCTCCAAGTTCCAGTTCCAACTCTTGTCTTAAGGTATCAAATGCGTCCACTATGGCAAGAAGTTCTTTATCATGGATTTCATAATTAATCTCTGGAGGGGAAAATTTTTTTGAATGATATGCAACTGGATGTAGGTGTCCATCATCTCGATATTGGGATAGAATGTTCCCTAGGGCAAAGTCTGATGCATCTGTCTCCGGGAAGAAGGGCTTGCAAGTATGAGGATGAACTAGAATCGGAGCAGTGGTGAATGGTGATTTCAAGGTTTGACAAGCTTTTTCTTCTTCTTGGATCCATGAGAATTTTGCATTTCCTGTAAGCTTGGTAAGAGGTGTCACTATCTTGGAGTAATCTCTAATGAATATCCTGTAAAAATTGGCAAACCCTAGAAAACATTTTACATCTGGAACACATGAAGGTGGTTTCTAATCAAGGATTGTCTCGATCTTCTTCGGGTCCATAAAGATTCCTGTTCTCTGATATAGTGTACCCTAAAAAATCCAATTCTGTATGACGGAAAGAGCACTTCTCCAATTTTGCATATAAACCTTTTTCTCTTAGTTTCTCTAGGACTATCTTTACATGAGATTCATGATCCTCTAGATTTTTGGAGAATATCAAGATGTCATCGAGATATATTACCACAAAATCATCTAAATATTCTCGAAAGATATCATTCATCATATGTTGAAAGATGGCTAGAGCATTTGTGAGATCAAAGGGCATAACTACATATTCAAAATGCCCATACCTTGTTCGGAATGTTGTCTTCTATTCGTCTCCTTCTCTGATCTTGACAAGATTGTAAGCTCCTCGAAGGTGAATCTTCGTGAAGAACTTTGCTTTTCCAAGGCGTTCCAAGAGCTCTGATATAAGTGGTAGAGGGTATCTATTCTTTATTGTGACTTTATTCAACCCATGATACTCTATACACATTCCTTCTTCTTTACAAATAGGATAGCGGCTCCTTTAGGAAACTTTGAGTGTTTGATAAACCCCTTGGCTAGATTCTCATCAATATTCTTACGTAATTCTTTAAGTTCCTCCGGGGATAGTCTATAGATTGGTCCAAAGAGTGGTTGTGCTCCCTCTTGAAGTTCTGTGGCACAATCATAAGGTCTATGCAGTGGGAGGATATCTGCATTCTTCTTTTCAAAAACATCTTCAAAGCCTCTGTATTCGTCGAGTAGCTTCATTGAATCATCTTTCTTGGGCTCTTGAGTTGGTATGGCATAGATCATATATGTCGGTTCCTTCCTTACTACATGTATGAAGGCTTTGGCTCCGACATATGTCGGGTTCTTCTAGATATCTCGATGGGTGATTTTATTCTTTTTCGAATTAATGTCTGGATTATGTTTCTTTAGCCAAGGCATTCCAATGATAACCGGATTTACTAGACTTGATATTACATTGAAACATATGTGGGAATCATGGTACACTAAGGTGTACTCTTAATTGTGTGGTTTCCATGGTAATATTTCCATATGCTAGAGCTCGTCCATCTACTACTTCAGTTACTACTGGTTTGTTCTTCTGAAGTACTGGAATTCTATGTTTCTTGACCAATCCTTTATGGATGAAACATGAGGAAGCTCCTGAATCTACTATGGCTGTAAGGGAAAGGGTCTTCTTAGGCATGATTAACTTGATAGGGGCAAAACATGTTTCTATGGGTGTAGCTTGAATTATGAGATCCTTTCTTATATCATGGTCCAGTTATATGGTCTCTTTCACAATTGGACTTCCTTGTTTCCCTGCTCTACAAGGGTGGATGCGACTTTGGAGTTTGTTCTCTTGTTGGGACAATTAACTCCAATATGGCTAGGGTTTTCACAATAGAGGCATAACTTATTATCTCTCCTTCTCTGTATCTCTTGTGGTGTTAGAGGCTGGAACCTAGTTACATCTATGTGCATAGGTTCAACCATAGACTCATTTCTAGGAGTGGGTTGGAAGGGTTTCCATTGGCGAAGTCTTTCTTCTACTTGTTTTTCTTGTTTTCTTTCAAAAAGGTGGTTATCACATTGAATAGCTTTGGTGGTGTATTCATTCATTGTCTTAACCTCTGGCAACGTGAGCAGAAGGTCTTGCACATCATCTTTTAAACCCCTTCTAAATTGGCTTATGAAATAATCTTCGTGCCAAGTAAGATCATATAGCAACTTCCTAAATTTTGATGCATAGGTAGAGGCAAGGCGGCTACCTTGACATAGCTTTCGGAGTTTTGTTTCTTCCACTCGACTCGTGTTGGAATCTCCAAGTGTGGCGGTGAGTTCTCAAAGAAACCCATCATAGTCATGAAATATTGCCATGTTCTTCTCCAAGATTGGGGCGAACCATGATAATGCTTGGCCACAGAGCAAAGTTTCAATAAACCCGACCTTGGATGCCTCGTCAGGGTATCTATCAGGTTGCATACGGCTGTACAACTTAACTTGGTGGAGAATGGAACTTCGTGTGATCACCATTGAACTTCTTTGGCATGCAAATCGTGGGTTCCTTCATGAAGAATGAACTAGGGTGTTGATTCACTTGAATACATTCTTGATTTGCTTGAAGATTCCCGATTCGTTCTTGTAATTCTTGGAGGAGTGTGCCTACATGCATCGGATATCTCTTCTCGACTTGTATCTGTCGATGAGTTAGATCCTCGACTCGTTGTTGGAAGCGTTGCCCCAATCTGTTCAACTCATTTCTCCATGATGCCTTGCCTTGGATAGAAGCTAGTCTTGCCAAAATGTTAGGGGAGCACTAGATTGTGCCCTTTGACTAGACTTGACAAGATTTTAGAATAACACTTATGATTACAAGATCACCCATGTAGGGAAAATAATACAAGAATTTGTAGCTATCACAAGACGTCCCACGACCCGGGACTAATAGGTATGGATAACTCGACTAGAGATGATACAGGAGATCCCATAACTCAGGACCGTAGACAGGTATGAAGTAAGATATCTGTGTTACAAGAACTTCCTTCAGGGAGATGGACTAGATACAAGAAATAACTGGAAAGGATCTCGTACTACAAGTTTACAACAGGAGAAGACAAGATGTCCAAGATACAAGACTACACAAGACTAGAACAGAGGACAAGACTAGAAATGGAACTGGAACTTGGAGAGTACTTGGTGATCATGGAGTTGCAAAGACTGGTATTGGCAAGACTGAGTATGTATGTGGCCAAACCCTCCTTATATAGGTTTTCAAAGGGGGTTCATCAATGGCGGTTACGAATTGATGATGTCATCAATTCGAATCATGATCTTTGAGTATCAGAATCAAGCAAGTAGACAGTCGATCTTAGGATTTTGGCACGTTTTGGACACAATGGAAGAATTAGTTTTTCCGAATTCTGAGCCAATCATGAGATATAGAAGGTCACATGAAATCTGAGGTTGAGGATGGTTTCCTTTGTCCATGACAATGATACCCTACTTTGCACTTAAAAAGAGTCATGTAGGCAACCTCTTGGATGATATCCAATAGCTATTTGTCATGAGGATAGTCTCCATTGTTCCATCTATGCTTTGTTTGTATTGTATGTGCATATACTCTTCATATGTAGTCTGATTCGGTGAGTGACTTTCTCTGCTTGCAATATGATTATGATGCTATTCAAGCTCGGCTATTGATATAGCCCCTTGATGTTGATGCAAGATCATGATCCGATTCCTTTGATTACCCGGAGACATGGAGGTATTGATTCATAGCTTGTAACCAATATTCTTGCATGGAAGTAGGAATTGTTACAAATGGTGGAGAGACCTAGCACTATTTTTCTTCCTAGCTGTTCTCCATACTATTTTGCACCATATGTGTGAATCTCATGGTCTTCAATGTGGCATGCAGCTGTACCTAGGGTAACTCTGAGATTTTGAGCTGATTGAGCTAACATGTGCATGATGTAATCTTCTCGATATCGTGGTCGGCTTTTGAGCACAAAAAAGATAACTGGTATGTGTCCTACAAGCTGTCTTACGAGCTGGGCCTATCTCAAGGAATCACTGTGCATTCGAGTTCCACATTAGTTGCCTATCGAGCAACCTGGAGAGGATGTTTTTGCTGGATACCTCTCCTCCAAATTTGGAAGAGATTACCTGATTTTGTTCTGGATCAGAGAGAAAAGAGGTTTTGGAGACCTCTTATCTTGAGTGTATGATGGAGTGGAAGCACTAGTGTGAGTCCATTTTGACTTGACAGTTAGTGATGTTGAAGGATTGGATCCTTGGTTTTTAGCCAAGGAAATCGCAGAGAACAGCAATTAAGAATAAGGGGGGGAGTGTTCTGTCTCCAAAAAGCTGAAGGACATTTGGATGGGTGGCAGTAGTTGAAGTGTCCAGCCAAGTCTGCCCAGTGTGAACTGGGCTATCTCCTTAAATGATTTTATAGATAGGATCCTTAGGTTCATTTGTTATTCATTCCTTGTATGAGCTACTTGCAGCCCTTGATGGAGTCCCTCACACACCTGTATGGTGTGGGTACGATGGTATGGGGCACCATGCTCTTTAGGGGCCTGCCACACGCTTGGCTGAAGGCTCCCAGGCTCGAGAGAGAGCCCGTTTGACTCTATCGCTGAGAAGTGAGTCAGAAGTCCACCATTTTATGTTTGTGGATATAGCTTGTGTTTTTCCTTGTTAGCAGGACGAATCAGGGTTTGGGGAGAGCGTATGCGGCATTAACGAATACCTTTTCCTTATTCATAGTATTGTTTTGTTATCCATACGTAACGATAGATAGATTATGTTGTAATGATTTGGTCCCATAAGTCATTTTGGCCTTATGAAGACATTAATTTATCATTTTATTTCTCGCTTCCTCTCCCTCTTCCCCCCTTTTTGCCCCCCCATTCCTCCCCTCCTTTTTCTTTTCTTCCCTCCTTCCTTCCCCTTCATTTCTTCCCTCGTTTCTCTCCTCTCTTCCCCTCACAGGAAGAATATCCCCACTGGTCCCACTGGTCCTACCATTTCCCAGAGACCTTGATTATCCCCAAGTTTATGAACTTTGGCCTAGGACCCTCTCAACCGCTTACTCCCCCCCCCCCCGGGAAGGAAAAAAAAGAAAAAAGAAAAGAGAAAAAAAAAACCCCAACACACACACACACACACACACACACACACACACACACACACACACACACACACACACACACACACACACACACACACACACACACACACACACACACACACACACACATACATTTCTCTACAATTCCAATCAGCCTACTTCCAGAAAAGGGAAAGGTACTTTCTTCTCGGTTCAGTAGGGAAGAACTTTCCTCATCAGCTCGCCTCCAGGAAAGGAAAATTACTCTTACTATCTCAAAGAAGAGGGCATGCATGTTACTTCCAATTCTGATCTCTGTTTCCGTCATTCGTTCTCTTCTTCTGTCTCTCTCCTTGAGTTTGAAAGTAACATATGAAGGTCTTTTAAGGAGCCACTCTTAAAGGTGTTCCTTGCATTTAACAATCTGAACAACTCATAAAATCAACTTCTTTCTGTAATTGCTATGTCAACTTTTTTAACAATATTGGTGGGGTGGTCTTTATATTTCAGAGGTTGTGTGCAAAAGCAGGAACAAATTTTCTTTATTAAAAGCTGACAGCTCTGCTAAATGCTTTTAGCCAATTAATTGAATCTAGCAGTGCATTCATTTGCATTCTGCGTCTAGTTACATAAGCTTTTGAATATCAAATGAATTCAGGCTTGTGGAAAGACAAAATTAGCCTTAGCAATTGCGAAGGAGCTGGAAATGAATCCGTCATTGCTTTGCCACAAGTGAGATGCTTTTTGACATCTGATCCTTTATGAATACTATGTGCAAAAATGACTGCTATTTAAAGTTTGTGTAATTTTCCCAGAGTCATTGTAAAGTGTGGTGAACTAGTGGGAGAGCAAGCTCAAGCGATTCGAGTGGCCATACAAGAGGCTGTTGTTGAAGCATTGCAGTGTGCTCCATCTCTTATCATACTCGATGATTTGGATATGGCCATCCCACCTAATCGAAATTCTGAGGGTGGTGGACCCGCTACATCCTCACTAGTGCTTGCGGAGTATCTTTCGGATCTTTTGGATACATTTCGGGTTATTCTTCATCTCTCTTCACTTCTGAGCATCCAGACAAAACTTGCTAGCGTCGAGTCTAAAACATTGATACGTGCACTCTCTTAAACTAATTTTCTTGTGACAGCTGATAAGAAGGCATCAATATGATAGATTTGTTGCATTTCTTGCCCTTGCAAAAGAGGTTTCTGGCCTTCCACCTTCCCTGTGTTCTTCAGGTACGTCTCTAAACACCTATGTTGTCACCAAAAGTGGAATTAGTTTGTGATGTATTTTGGTATTAGAGATATGTGACATCTTTAATGAAAAAGAAAGAAATCTATTGCCGTTACAATTCAGATCACATATTTAAATTTCCTTTTGTTGAATGTGATATATCTCAGGAAGGTTCGATCTACAAATTGCTTTGTCCGCTCCAGCAACCAGACAACGTGCTGCAATCCTTGCTCAGGAGCTTGAACACCGTGGTTTAATTTGTGAAGATGATATAGTTTCTGAGATTGCCTCTAAGTGTGATGGCTATGACACAGCCGATCTTGTATGTGTTGGAAATTCTGGCCACCTTGGATCTTTATTTTTATTCTTATAAATGTAGTGTTGGTTTTGTAGTTAAATGGAAATGCATTTTTACACGTGTTCATATAGGAACAAAATAATTCGCTTATCTGCAGGAGGTCCTTGTAGACAGAGCAGTTCATGCTGCTGCTCCTCGACTGCTGGTTTCACATATTGGAGGAAAGATTGAAACTTCTGATGGAACTCGTAGACAAGATTCACAAAAACAAAAATTTGGACTCCTGAAAGAGGATTTTGAGCAAGCTCTTGATGGTTTTTTACCAGTCTCAATGAGAGATATTGCAAAGCCAAGTAGCAAATCAGGGCCCCTAACATGGAAGGATATTGGAGGTCTTAATGATACCTGTCAGACACTAAAAGAGGTATCACTTCTATATTTTATACATGACCTTGGATGTAATTGATAATATGCTTATGTTGGATATTGTGTGCATACATCATCCTTTGTTTGTAAGTCCTCTTAGATTTAATTAGCCTAAGGACAAAAGTATCAAATTAAAGTTTTGTTTATCAAAAGTGACTAAGACATACCATGTATTTTATGTACCATGTATTTCTTTAAGTCCGGGCACATGTACATTTTAGTAGTGAATCATGATGGGTAATGGATCCATAATATTGGCCAGGCATTATAAAACTTATCTTATTAATATTTTTAATAGTATATCGAGGAAAAGAATTATCTGATAATTTTTTGTACAGTATGGGTTCTCCTAGAGAACAGTAGTTTTATCATTCGCTCTATTAGTCTGAGGTCTCATGGGAGGTCCTCCCAGATGACTAAATGTAAAAAAGGCAGGAGGCTATGGTTCTCTAATAGTTTCACCTCAAATAGAAATATGCTGACAGTTTCACCCATTTTATGATACATCTTAATATGCATGGCATGAAGAACCAAGTAGAAGGCTAACAGTTTGACCTTAAGATGATGTTACTTGTTTTGAGGAGAGGCAAGATGGTGTTACTTGTTTTGAGGAAATGACAAGATGGTGTTACTTGTTTTGAGGAAGAGTGACATGGTCCATGGTTGTTAAGCAACTTTTACCTGTCCTTATTTATGTCCTCTCGAACATTAGCATTGGAAACATGTTTTTGATTTTGACCAATGTAAATTGCCCAGCAAGAGTTTATCCTTCCAATTTCATTATGTCTTTACACTTTAAACTAATAAATCAGTAATTCACATAATTTGATTATGCATTGATCTCAAAAACTTAAGGCCTAGTAGGCTACATGCTAACATGAGTACGAAGAATCTGTTATGTATCATACCTTTTCAGCTTTTATACAAAAATAAAGGGTCACTTATGATAATATAAAAAACGCTTTAGCAAACTCATCAGACGCTGGATTCCCATACAAATGAAAACTCAAAAGTCAGATTCCCATCAATCACAACTATGCCATATGGTCGTCTCATTTGGGATGGATCCAAGTGGGCCAAAAGAGCAGGGTTTGGCTAATTAACCGGCAATATAAAGAAATCTTCACATTGTTAATCTTTAAATGTTAATCAGCCAATGCAACCAAATACGCTGACTTAAAAAAGGGGCACAAACATAAGTCGGAGAATCAAATATAAAATTTGGAAATGTCAATGTCTTACATGTGATATGATCTGGTTTCAGATGTTAGAGCTTCCTGTGAAGTACAGCAAGATATTCCAAAAAGCCCCTTTGAGGCTTCGAACGGGTGTTTTACTTTATGGACCTCCTGGCTGTGGAAAAACACATGTTGTGGGGATTGCTGCTGCAGCATGCTCATTGAGACTGGTTTCTGTCAAGGGTCCTGAAATTCTCAATAAGTACATAGGAGCTTCTGAACAGGGGGTGAGGCATCATGTTCATTCAGATGATGTAATACTATATATTTCTGAATCAGGATTTAATATAACCTTGATTCAGGTGAGGGATTTGTTTGCTAAAGCTAGCGCTGCTGCACCTTGCATATTGTTCTTTGATGAGTTTGATGCCATTGCTCCAAAGCGTGGCCATGATAATACTGGTGTTACAGATCGTGTTGTAAATCAGGTATCGACAATGACAAGTCCTTGGTATTTGAGTCATATTTAATATTTTACGCTATTTTTTTTGCTTATATCATATTTGATGCAGTTGTTGACAGAACTAGATGGTGTTGAAGCTTTGAATGGTGTTTTTGTGTTTGCTGCCACAAGGTAAGGAGTCCTTCACAACTTTCTTGTAAGAAACTGACTCGTAATACATTTGTAAGCGTTGGACATGTGCTTATCTATGAGTTTGTGTTGAAAATTTGCTACAATTGTTGAGGAAAGTATCATTTCTAACTATACCTTTAGGCTAATAATTACCTGTATGGTTCTGTTGGATAAGTCTATACCTCAAATCTGACAACATGTGTGGAATTGCAACTCATGTAAGCCTTTGGATTTTTTCCAGATTCAATAAATTAATCCAACAATTTTAATATCAATCTCTATTTGATTTGTGTTCAATTCAAAGTTAGTGATAGTGTGATTGCACAGTTACATGCTTACGTTATAAAGTGACTTGGACTAGCTTAGAGGTCAAGTCAAGAAGCAAGTCCCCTAAAGGTATTAGGCAAACTAAGAGCCTAGTCAAGTTGAAAGAGTGCATTCAAATGCCTAGGTAGGAGGCTTGCAGGTGACCTAGCTGATGTTTGTAGGTAGACAGGTGAATGGATGCAGAAATAGTGTACAAGACCTTCTTGCCTATTTAGTATGGACTCTTTTATATTGATCTAATGATCCGAAGGGTTGAAAGAGGTTATTAAAATGAACGTGTATTTCCTTTATATGGGCCAAACGAATCATAGCAAAGGACCACTGATATTTCTTTGGAAACAAGCAAGGTGTTATGGTACATGGCATCAAAGTTTGGTACATTTGGTATGGGGTTTGATAAAATAATATATAAGTGCTTAGTACCTAATATTCAAGGACGTTCAATAATATGTAAAACAATAATGATAGATATGGTTGTGAATACTTGACACTTTGTTCAAACTGAAGTATGTTAAGTGAATCTAATGCTTAATTTATATCATTAAGATGATTACAACATCAATGATCAAACACACATTCTTTCCCTTTTCTTGCAAGCTTAATTTCTCTTGTTAAGAAAAAAAAAGAAAAAGAAGAAATCTTTCTTTAGTGAATAGTTTAAAATAAAGTATCTCGTGTGGTTGGATTGGTTTTTCACACAATATGAAGATATGGATAGAAGCATATATAAGTTTTTTTTCATTTTTCCTTCTTTTCGTTATCTGGAGATTGCTAACCAACTAACATTGACAGTCGCCCAGATTTGCTTGATGCCGCATTGCTTCGGCCTGGTCGACTTGACAGACTTCTTCTTTGTGACTTCCCTAGTGCGAGTGAAAGGCTTGAGATATTGGAAGTCTTATCTCGCAAGGTGAGCTCTATCATGTGCAGGTGTCTCCATTTGCATGTCTGAATCTACCCTTCGTATCTTAAGGTGTGCATGAAAGTTCTGTGATAAATCTCTTTCCATCCACTTCCCCCCTCTGGCCCCTTTGTTCCCCTCGGTCCCTGTTCCCTTCTCTTTCTTTATTCCCATTCATGGACCTAGGGTTCTTTTTTTCCAAAAAACCCCTCGGTCTTTGTTCCCTTCTCTTTCTTTTCCCCTCATTCATGAACTCTCTCTCTCTCTCTCACTCTTTCTCTCTCTCTCTCTCTCTCTCACACACACACACACACACACACACACACACACACACACACACACACACACACACACACACACACACACACACACGCAACCGCGCGTGCATGCGCGCACACACACACGCACACACACGCGCGCGCACACACACACACACACACACACACACACACACACACACACACACACACACACACACACACACACACACACACACACACACACACACACACACACACGCACGTGCGCGCGTGCGCGCGCGCGCACACACACACACACACACACACACACACACACACACACACACACACACACACACACACACACACACACACACACGCACGCACGCACAGAGGGATGTGTGCACTTGAACATTGTGTGTACATTGATATCTATATGTACACATGCATACACAAGAACGCATGCATGCAGGAATAAGATCTTACATGCCTGTAGATCCTTCAGTGTAGGAGTACATTTTGGAGATTATCTTATTGTTTATTTGAGAATATCTGTGATTTGATGAGTAGAAAAATATATAATTATTTCATAAAACTACTCATTTTGTCTTGATTATATACACAGCTTCCACTTGCTGATGATGTCAACCTGGATCTAGTGGCTTCATTGACTGAGAACTTCAGTGGAGCTGATTTGCAAGCTGTCTTATCTGATGCTCAGTTGGAAGCAGTGCATAATTTTTTGTCACATGAGACGATTAAAGATGCTTCCATCTCAGAAAGCCCCAATCGTCCCATCATAACCATGGAAGCACTTAAATCAGTACTGCTCAGGGCAAGGCCTTCTGTTTCGGATCACGAGAGGCGTAGGCTTTACAGTATATATGATTCTTTTATCAGCTCAAGATCATCCATATCAGAAAAGGTTTGTTTTTTTCCTTTTCATCTTTCAAAATACGTATATGTTATTCTTCGATTATAACTTAAGATTGCATCCCCCCCCCCCTCTTGTGGGTTGGTGTGTGTGGCCCTATTCAGGTAAGGGATGCTAAAGGAAAAAGAGCAACCTTGGCATGAGCTCCGACTTCAGCATTGAATGTGCTCGGTAGTTCTCCTAAACTCTAACACACAAACACCCTTTGGCTGCAGTAGTTTGGTATTCAATCATAAGACCCCCCTCTTTATGATTCTGGAAAAACCTGGACCTCGTGGTTTTGCATGTATCGCCTCGAAGTTCTCTGGTTGGAGGGATCAAAGTTCTCTAATTGGAGGGATCATGGGCATCATGGTCACCCTCATGAGGAATTGTGTATAGGCATGTGTGCATTGGGTAATCATTCTTTACTTATCAATAAAAGGCAAGCTTTTTTTCCAAAATATTCGTATCATGATACTTGTGTCAATATTTTCTTCATATTCTTAAGAGGATGAAATGGAGGTCTTCGATTCCGAGAAGCACAATTTTTTAAGTTTACATTCTTGGTTTTTTCAAGGTGCATGTTTACATGCTTCATCACTAATTGTTTCACGCGCATAAGTTTCCCATCTGTATAGTCCAGTGGAAGGATTACCATTTAAAGTCAATTCCATCGATTTTTTCCCCCTTTTTTGTAGGGGGTGTTTTTTCTCTTTTTCCCATTTTGGTTGCAGGTTATTTTTAGGTGTAGACATTAACAAGCCCCAAAACATTGTCAGCTATATCCCTCCCCCTCTCTCTCTCTCTCTTTCTCTCTCTCTCTCTCTCTCTCTCTGTCTCTCTCTCTCTCTGTCTCTCTCTCTCTCGGTGTCTCTCTCTCTCTCTCTCTCTCTCTCTCTCTCTCTCTGTGTGTGTGTCTCTGTCTCTGTCTCTCTCTCTCAAAAAAAAAAAAGGAAAAAAA
This sequence comes from Ceratopteris richardii, assembly GCA_020310875.1. Lineage (NCBI taxonomy): Eukaryota > Viridiplantae > Streptophyta > Polypodiopsida > Polypodiales > Pteridaceae > Ceratopteris > Ceratopteris richardii. Next base: position 91,001,768 of record CM035408.1, on the reverse strand, counting down.
AAAGAAAAAGAAAAAGAAAAAAAAAAACTCATTGCCCACCGCTTCAACCGTGCACTAGTTGAGGGGTTTTCGGCCTCACAGAAAGAACACAGTATTGTGCCTATATGCAAGTCTGGTGATGCTATGGATCTTGGCATTTACCGACCATCATGATTGGCCCTATGCTGGCTAAACTTTATGGAGCGATCTTAGAGGAGTTGAGTACTCTGGCTGAGAAGGAGGATTTCCGAGCTCCAAAGCAGGTACACTACAGACGTGCCTTCTCCATGGTCGACCATATTTACCTTGAAATGTTTGATCAACCAGGAACGAGCGAGAAAGAGGAGGCTACATTACTGCTTTATGGATTTCTGCAAAGCAGATAAAATTAGGTGTCTAGGTGGGTTCTCTGACTCCCTTGTTAGCACCATGTGTGTGAAACAAGGATGTCCACTCTCCCTGACTCTCTTTGGGATTCATATTGATGAGATTGTGGATTTCGTCCAGCAGTGAGGCAGTGCGAGGGTGGAGTTGGGAGGTGCTACAATACATATCCTTCCATATGCTGATGACATTGTGTTGATCTGTGAGTCAGCTGAGGGATTACAGAGCCATTTACATGCCCTTATGATTTTTGCTCATAGAGAGATTTCAGTTAACCTTGGGAAAACCAAGGTTCTTATTTTTCACACATCCACACAGATATGGAAGCAGAGTTACGTTACAGCAGCGGATGGTTCCAGTGAGGTCACAAACTCATATATTCACCCTGGAGTGACTTTCCTTGCCAAAAGCAACATTCTCGATGGCTCAAGAAACTCGTGATCGACTCACATGTGGATACTCAACATTCTCTCTCATGGAGAGAGAGTGTCATCAAGCATGTTTTCAGGAACCGTGTGTGAAGGGTTGACTATTCTATATGCTAGTCACACCTTCGTTGATGTATGGATCATCGATTTGGGCCCAGAGTTAGCAAATTCAATATGGACTTAGTAGAGAGGCCATAGATACTTATGATTTGTAGGCTCATTTGTAGTAAACCTTCAACCACATGACATTATTGAGCAGATGGACATTTATTTGACAAAACACTCCACAAAAATTAAAGCTATGAAGCAATGATTGAATATAATCTTAACAACCTTAAGAAACATATTATTGATCAATCAAAAATTAAATCCTCGAGATCAAGGGGATTTTAGATGCTTTAGGTGCAATAGATTGTGTACTTGAGAATAATGAATTGGTGACTTGCTCGATGGATTGAGAGATGATGAAAGATAGAAATCATTTACAACCTTTGTATATGTTAGAGATAACATGCCTTGATTAGTTAATGTCACTTATAGCTACAGAGAAACTCTACCTTGGAAGGTAAATCCAAGGATGTCCCAAACCAACTCTTATATGTAGGTAGTGGAGGAAGAGGTAGACATGGCACATTTGGAAATAGAGATAGAGGGAGTGATCATCAAAAACATCAAGAACACGAGGAAGATCAAATTTATGAAGGATATGGTAGAGGAAGAGGCAAGGTTAGAGGTAGAGAAGGAAGGAATAAGCAAAGATCCTACAACTCTAAAAAATGTAAGGAAATGGATGTTCATTCTTGGTAAGCATACTCCTATGCTAATAAATGCTACCAAAAGAACTCTAGGTATGGAAATAACAACTACAAGGGTCAAACGAACTATGGTTGTTCCCTCAAACAAAGTGATAACAATCGTTCATGAGCTATAAGGGCATGTTTAGGGTACAAATAAGCAAGAAGATAGAAAATGATATATAGATATTGGATGTAGTAGTCATATGTCATGTAGGGAAAATGTTATATAATTTTTAGGTACCTAAACAAAGAGGATGTGTGGAAGAAAGGGTCTACATCGAGAATATCATTAACACATTGGTCACATCAGAATTGGAGGAAGGAGCAAGTAAAATTTTTTGTTTGAGATACTTCACAAAAAATCTTCTGTAGGTCATGGTAGATGGAGACTACTAGGTGTTAAATTACTAATTATGCTTCATAGAAGACCTTATCAAGGTGGTTAGGTTCGTAAGGTTCTTAAGATTCGGTACGTGTAAGGTATGTGAACCGAATCTTACCTCCAACGTAAGGTTTGTAAGGTATGCTACATAGATAAATGTATATAAAAATTTATAGGGATAATCATGTTTTTTTCACAATTGAAGCTTCAATAAGAACATTAAATCAAGCACATAATAAATCTATTTTTGCACACATTTGGGCTCACGAATAAGGACAAGTGCTAAGGGTCCAAGCTCAACTCTCAAGCCTCCAAGCTCATGGTTCATTTAAGGTCAATGTTCATGAGAGAGTCCCTCAATGCTAGCATGCACTCAATGGTCAGCTGAGTGACACACAAGGTTAGTGATGGACTCAAAAGCAATGCTCATGGGGCTGTACAGTTGTTGTGTCAACTCGTTACTAAAGGAGGATTATTAGAACTTGGACATGCATTTTGAAATAATAACCAAAAATTATATAACTTGTATGACCTGATTGACAACGAACCGGATGTAAGGTTCGTTAATGAACCGAACCGAACCGGATGTGGTACCTTATCTTTCCGATACGCGAACCGGGGCTACCTTGGACCCTATGAGAGGATTTGAATTTATAAGATAGATGTTTACACTGGATATAGATCAATCAACCAACAATGCAATGTACGTGAGCGACGTTGACAAGAAGATTATATACTTGATCTCTTGCATGAAAGAATAGGACATGCCAACATTCAAAAGATGAAAGAGATGGTCAAGTGGCAAGTGATAAGAGGTCTACCGAACTTTTTATCTCATAACGTACATGAATTTTGTGGAGCTCGATAATTTGGTAAATGAATCAAGAAAGTAGGTATGTATCTCTTAATATACATGATTTATTCCACATAAATGTATTGGCACCAACCAAAGAGCCATCCATTAGATGGAATAGGTACTATGTTATTTTCATATTCAAGATAGATTTGTTTCTTGAGAGTATTTCAGGTTACGTCTTCATGCAAGGTACTCTTGGAACTCAAACAAATAGTAATTGTGGTATTATCCTCTATAGAGGTAAAATATGGAGCATTGATCCTTGGTGTGAGATTATGTGGCTAAAGAAGCTCTTGAAGGATCTAGCTAGGTGTGGAAGGTCTATGAGAGTAAAGATTACTTGTTAAGGAAGCTTTATTTACTCAGAGTTATTTGTTTACATTGATTATATAACTATAACCCTTATTCTCTCTCTTCCTATAGTACTTTTTTTGTAGAAAATCGTTTTTTACAAGCTTTCTTTTATTGGTAATTCTAGCTTCCTTATACTCCTTGGAATCCTTATGAAGTTTACTTTTTTTTTTTCCCCAAATATTTGTCTTCGTATTTTTGGCTACTTTGTGTAGTGATTGAATCTCTATACTTGTGTACAATTGGTTCATTGTCTAGATAGGGTAGCTTGTTTTGCCACAAAGGTTTTCAAAATCTATTTTGATCCAAATAGAGCTCCAAATCACTCATTTGAAAGTTTATAGAGTTTATACTAGAATTTTACAAAGTTCCATAAAAATTGGAATTTCTAGTTCATAAAAATTAGCAATTGAAGGTATAGAAGGTAAGAAACCAACGATCATAGGAGGGCTCAAATACCTTTGCTGCATATTTGAAGTACAAATTCTTATATCAAAGATCCCACCCATATCTATGAACTTGAAATTTTTTGGGGTTAATGTGTGCACCATCCACAATGGAAAAATTAAAAGCAGATTAAAAATTATTGGCTTAAACTTCTCTTCACAAATGTTTGTTGGTTGAAGATGTCAAAGATCAACTTTCGCAACAACTATTTGAACTAAAAGAACATAGATTGGTTGATATGGCATGTGGTAACTATTGCAAAGAACACTAAGTTCAAAGACCAACTTCAAGACCTTCACAAGGCAATGGATGAAAAATCCTCTCTGGTTTAGAAAATGATTTTGGCATTCGAAGATCAGTGGAAGAGATTTACCGATCCCCAAATTGAATGAATATGATTATAGTATGGTACAATCAATTGCAATTAAAATGCGGTTCTATTTAAGTATGTTGTGCAAATTTCATCCAAAATGAACCTATAAATGCACAAAACCAAACTATTTACTAAAGATTCAAAGTTTTACAACAACATTTCAACCTAGCAAAATTAAAAAACCAAATAGAAGATTTATTTTTTGATGTTAATTTGAATTATATTAACTTCTTTGCGTTTGATCAAAGTCAAGTTGTGGATTTAGTAAATATTCTAACTATTCAATAAAAGAGGATGGATTGACAATAGAATTTGTAATGAGGCAAAGAAAACTAAGCAATAAGATAGGTCCAAGTTTATGTGTGAGAATGTTAGGTTGCATGTGGAAACTATATTTTGGAAATAAGTTATACGAATTCCACACAACTTCATTTTCTAATTTGTCTAAATTGGTAATTCGGATTGCTATGAAACTTTATACACTTGCAACAAACTATATAAGATTTCAAACAAACTATAAAAAGCTCTAATTTGGTCAGAGTTTCTTTCACAAAGCTTTCTTGAAAAAAAAACTACCTCTCATCTCGTCAATGTCCAAACAATACATAGGTTCAAAGATTCAACCACTACACATTGTAGAGAAAAGATATAGAGATGAGACTTTGATAAAAAGAACTTCAAATTCATATGAGTATAAGAAAGTTACAATCGGCTACTATGATAATAAAAGAAAGCTTATACAAAATGCTTGTCTATAGAAAACCATAGTATAAAAAGTTACACATTATAAGAAAAAGATACAAAGATGAGACTTTGATAAAAAGAACTTCAAGTTCATATCGGCTACTTTCACAATAAAAAAAGCTTGTGCAAAATGATTGTCTATAGAAAAACATGAAAGGAAGAGGGAGAAGAAGGTCTATGATTCTATAATCAATGTAGTTAGTTATTCTAAGTGATTAAAGTTGTGTTTGCAAACCTTCATAGCAAATCCAACTATCCTATCTAGATAACTACCAAACAATACATGGGTTCAGTGAAATCACTACACACAATGTAGAAAAGATATGGAGATGAAAGTTTGTTCAAAGAAAAAAAAATTGGATAAGGATTCCAATGAGAAATCACTAAAACAAATCATGTACAAGATTTTCTATAGAAATCTACTACAAGAACATAGAGTATTAGGGTTATGGTTCTATAATCAATGTAACTACATATTTTTGAATGGGTAGGGCTTTTCAACAATTACTTCTCAACTTGACCCTTTATTGAATATATGAGAAAAACTATAAGTATGGCCACCTCCCAAGTGAGCCTTGATGATTTGTTTGGTAATGACTCTTGAGCTAGCTTGGCTTTTGATGGCTCCTTAACTTCAAATGGATCCTTGGCTTGTTTTGAGCTTCCCTTAGCTTTGAATTGAATATTGAAAATAATATTGAGCTTGCAGACTTGACCATAACCCTCAACAATCTTATTTATACTCAAGTTGCATCTCTGGAAAATCATGAATGATGGATTGGATTAAATGAGAAGGTTGGTTCTAAATCAAGAATAACAAAGCAGGGGTCTCTTTGGGAAGAGGAAAAAAAGCTTAAGGAGAAGGAGAGGAAAAATAGATAGCATGATATGATGAAGGAGCAAGAGTGAGAAGTGTTTCCTATTGTTGTGAGAAGGGTCTTTTCATTCTAGACAATGGTGAGTACCAACATTGAGGAGCTCCACCTTGTAATTGTCAATACTTGGACACGTGAGGATGATATGATGATCATGAGCGAGTGATGTGAGTGAAGGAGAAGGTGAGAAGCACACAAGTTGCACACACACACACACACAATGAAAAAGCAAAGAGTATGAGCAATGGAAGTATATTGATCTCCAATTACAATAATGCTCAATGAACTTACAAGCCTCCTTTCCCAAAATGACTAACTCCAAAAATGAGCTCTCTAGCTCTATTTTAAAATTCTCACTAGTTTCAGCCGGTTTTAGACATAATGTTTATCATAGTTAAAAATTAGGTTTCAGAGCTAATTTGGGAGGGGGGGGGGGGGGGGGCTAAGGGGCCCAAAAATTATGAAAATTGATATATGGATTCTATCTAAGCTCCTCAAGCTTGAGGACTCTTTGATGTGCAGAAAATGGAGCATTTGTTTACACAATTGGGTTTCTTAATTTTCTTGTATCTACAAAAGTAGTGATAAAAATCATTGTTTTGAGTTTGAATAGTATGAATCATTATAAGTTATATTCACGCACACACTGCACATGCCTTTCTTTACATGTTTCCATGCCTTTTGTGTCTTCTTCCTCCATGTTGGCATTGACCTTGAGTGCTCGCACTCCCATCCCTCTTGTGTTTGTCCTCGAGAGACCCTTCTGGAAAAGAGTGATCTCTGTATTGCTATAAAATATCACTTGTCAGTGCATGTTCTGCCACTTGGATACCTTTAACCAAATTTGCCTCAAGTTTAGGCCAATCAATAGCTCTTAGAGTATCTGGTTGCAATATGTGATAATGCATTGAGTATTGTAAGGTTTCACATGTGAAGAGGTGTAGTAAATGAATTGACACTCACAAAAAACTGTTGTGAACATTTATTTCAAAAATATACTTGTAACAAGTTGGTGAGTACTTGATTCTAGAGATGAACACCTGTGAATGATACTCCCAGAAACCCGTTGTGAACATTTCTTAAAAAGTCTGCTTGTAATAGGCTTGTAAGTACTTGATTCTAGAGTTCCATGCATGGAAGACCTTTAATGATGGTATCGTACCCATGTCGTATTTTAATTCTGTATTGTCATATTCAAAGCCTGGAGTTGAGACGTATAGCACCTTGAATTTTTTGAAGACTTTAGCTATAGTTTGCATTAAATCAAATATTTAGTTGCATGCGCACCATGAAGTCTAAAATTTTGTGTAGTCGTGGTAGCCAATGGCGTATAGTGACTATCATGTAAGCAACAATGGGCGGCCCTTGTGGTGGTGTGAGATAGGGATAGTTCAACCAATCTTGGCATTTCTTATCATTCTTTACCTTAATAGCAAATGCAAGACAAGTTCGTCGACGATGTATTAAACCATAGCAAGAATTGAACAATATGTGCAAAGGTACCTTTGTCCATGCTTGCATCATCTCGAGATACTCTTGTAGTAGTTGCACCCACCCATTAGGCTGGAAAATGGTTTTGCGGTGCGCCTCTCAAGGGAATTCTTCAGGGTTGAATTGCATTGCAAATGAAGGAACGTGACTTGTTATTCGTTTGACTTTAGCATGATATTTGTCAAGAATGATAAAGTACGGCATGCATTGAATTTTTTTCATGGAAATATCCTTTGGGTGCGAGTTCTTGGAAGTATGTTGACTTTAAGATGGAATCTTCAATTACTATGATGGCCTGTAATTGAGCTTGCACTTGTGTTGAGTGGGCCCTTCCCAATTACTCTATCGGCTTCATCCATGTGGGTCTTTGGAGCTCAAAAGTTTCCCTACCTTCATCAATAGCGCGATCGCCAATGGCCAATTACGACTCATGTTCGTTTTGAAAAGATTGATCGATTGGAACGTGTACGAGTTCCTTTTGCTGAGGGATGTCAAGTGGTGATGTGGGTCTCTCTAGTGATCATTTGGATTCTAGTTCATATTTCATCTCTACCAATTTTCTTCGAAGGTCTTCTAACTCTATGAGCATGTGTTTAAGGACACTAGGTGTGGTGGGTACATCAGCAGATATGCTTGCACGTGTTGCTTGATATGTCTGAAAATCCTCAGTTAATTTGTCATGTGTGTTGAGGAGGTTCGTGTAGTCTTCGATAATGATCTTGATACTCTATGGTGCCACAACATGGAAGCGTGATGGACTAACACGGGCACTTGACATGTCTAGTGCTGGTTGAAAATTCTTAGTGTCTTGAACCTGCAATTGTTGATTCTCTTGGGAGGCCCATGTTTCTGGTTAATCTAAAATTTCTATCCATCTGCACTTGTAGTTGTTCTATTTTTTGTATCACTTGCATATTCTGTGCTTCTAATTGTAATTCCAATGCATTATGAGCTTTCTTTACTTGGGTGTATCTAGAGTTAAGAGAAGCCTTTTCTACAATCAAGGAATTCAACTATGATTACAATATTCTTAATTGTTCTTTCAAGTGATCATATTGTTGTCCTAGGTTAGCATATTCATCCCTAATTTGATTCATACATTGGAACATTTGACGTAGATAAGAGTCAACAACCGATGACATATATATAAGATTGATTTGCATGAATGCACGTTGATTGAAAATTGATGCTAGGGGAAAGGGGGATGGGATGGGAAGTGTGGATGCAAAAGTAAAAACATTCATGAATAGTGGTGATTGGTGGTGGGGGGATTGGGCTGGTGGTACTGTGGGTGGTGGTGGTGCAGTGGTTGGTGAAATACATGGAAGTGTGTGTAGTGGTAATAATCGTGAAAAGTAAGATTGGTGTTGGTGCATGTTCTGTAGTATGTGTATTTGTGAGTGATGTAGTGGTGGGTAGTGTAATTGAGGAGAATAAAGCTCGTGTCAGGGGATGAATGAAATTTTTGAGAAGGGCTTCGAAGAAGTTGGGCATCAGAGCTATGAGGAATGGAGTCAAAGATGAAAAAGGGAGTGTTGTGGATGTTGTGGGGCTGCGGAAGTCAAAATGGGTAGGATGATGTATTTATGAGTGATGTAGTGGTGGGTAGTGTAATTGAGGAGAATAGAGGCCGAGTCAAGGGATGAATAAAAGTTCTCAGAATGGCTTCGAAGAAGCTGGGCATCAGAGCTGTGATGAATGGATGCAAAGATAAAAAAGGGAGCGTTGTGGATGTTGTGAGGTTGTATAAGTCAAAATGGATGGAATAGGGGCTAACATTAGTTGGATGGGGGGAATCATTGAGAAAATGATGTGAGTGGGATTCAAATACAAGGCCTTGTGTTGTTGTACTTGTAGGTCTAGGAGGTGAGTAAGATGGGGAGGTGATAGACACATGGAAACTAGGTGATGTCTATGGAGGAGTTTCAAACATGGATTGGAGATCTTTGGGGATGAAGGTGGTGGCAAAAACAAGAGGGATGGGGGGATGTCTTAATGAAGTGGTATCAATGGGGGGGATGGGAAGAGGTGTATGTCCTCGGGATGTGGATCTGTGGGAAACATTGGGGGGGATGGGCAGAGGTGTATGTCCTCGGGATGTGGATCTGTGGGAAACATTAGGAGGTACATGAACATGGATTGTTTGGCCTTGAGAAGTCCAAGAATCATATCGGGCTAGGAGGTGCTTCATAAAAAATTTGGAGCTTCAATTTTTCTCATAACTTCTTGGAGAGTGTGCATCATCTTGATAAATGCCACATCGATTCCAATTTGTTCTAATTCTTGCTGGTGAAGGGCATGGATTTTCTCTTCATTTAGTTGTCATTGGGCTTGGTCTGCTTCAATTTTTGTATGTAGTTTTTGTAGAGATGATGTATAAGCATATCTATCTTATTCTTCCTCATCCATTTGATGTTGATTGCCCTATTGCTCTCCTATTCCTTCTTCTTCTTCTTTGGTAAGTGCACATTCTTCATCTTCTGGATCCTTTTTGGTTTGACCTTTTTCGTGGTTAATTTGAGACCCTAGATGACTAAGTTGTTCATATTCTTGGGAGAGTGAAATTTTGGGAAATCAGGTAGGGGTTGCTCGAAATGAAAATCTCACATAACTTCACTTGTGACGGTAAAATACAAACTCTGGGCCAATTGGTGGTTCTGGTCCTAAGAAAAAAGTTTCCACTATGGTGTGTTGTACTGGTACTTCTAGCTGTGGTTCTGGGACTATACTGGCAGCCGATGGTGCTGGTTGTGGGAGCTTGATGGTGAAAGGAGAAATAATTAGTTCCAAACTTGAGGGTGATTTTTGTTTAGGGTTACCATAGTCTCCTTTTGTTATAAGCAATAGATATCGGTGAGTGCATGTTCCATTGGAATATCATATGCCAAACACATGTGTACTATGCACGTAATAGTCCAACAACCATTCAAAACCTATTTGGGTGACCATCTCTAATTATTTGCATACATCTCTCCATAATCCAATGGGGTGGATCAATTTTATATTGTGACACTTGTGACAAGTATAAACTAAACCATATCTTCTTATGGGGATACATGAAATGATCCTGATTAGGGAATGCAAAGTGCTACCTGCACATTCGTAGGGGTCTCGACAAATTTGGGACGATTGTTGATATTTTTGATAGCTTTTAAGCCTCAATTTTTTTCATCTCTTCTTGTATCAGTGACTCTTTTTGTGTAGGAACATGCATGCCTACCATGTTGAGGGCTTCTCTCACCAACTTATGCATCAACTTGAATCTCTTTTGAGGTTGATCTGGGAGTAACAAGGGCAGCATAAAGGTTCCTAGAACATCTTTGTTCATATCTCCTTATAATGTATGAATGAGCCGATAGCATCATATAAAATGTGGTTTGGGGAGTGGCACACTGAAATAGGCATCTAATATGGTCTTTTCCCATATTGACTTCAAATCATTTGCATTTTGTAATTCTTCAAGTTCTTGTGAAAAAAAATTGTAATCGCCCCATCTTTGATCAAATTCTATTTTGGATTCCTAGATAAATGGAATGTTTGCCAGGGTGCCAACAAGTCCCTGAAACCAATGAAACTTGGCATGTACACGTTCTACTCTCCCAACTCATGGATCTTCTAGTGGTATTGGTCCCTGGAATCTGACAAGTTTTGTTGCAAGAGGAAAGGGTACTCCTTGATGGGTATGGAGCGGTAATTGAGTGGCTTGTGACTTGGGCATGTGGTTGAAGTGCTAGATGTTTGCATTGTCGAGTGCTTTTGGATACGATGATTTTCTTAACAAGGAACATATTATTATTGAAACGAACATTGATCCCAATATTGCGAGACCTCGATCCCTTTTCAATACTGACATGATTCCTAGTGTACCTATAGCCCTTGTGGTGTATCAATGCTATGCCAATAATTTGTGTAATGCTTGTCGTTGGACCACCTATGAAAATGCTTTAAGTGATCCAAATGTGTGTTACAATGTTCATGTTGTATGGGTTTATTAGAAGGTTGCATATCATTATGAGGTTCCCTTAGATAACATGGTGATTTTGAGGATTTATATAAGTCATTAATGGGGGGGGGGGATGAGGAGATAATTTATAGTTGTTGGTCAAGGGGCCATTTAGGCACCCATCTCCAAACTGTTCTAGAAGAACGAGTACAAGGCTTAGAATGTGATGTGGCTTCATGTCTAGATGTACAATGAGATGAAAAGGCTTATAGATTCCTAAGGTCGGTGATTTGAAAGAAGACAACTAAGCTTGCAAGAAATTCTTAGGCACCCACACACGTGAAGTGTTAGGGCATGCCATCCTTGACTTATTGGAAACCCAAATTTGTCAAACTGTAGGTGATTGATGTCCTTCCTTCATGATAGGTCTTTGCTGTTGGAGTTCGAGGTCTACAAAAGCACACGAACAACACAAGAAAGAAGAAGAATCTTGGAGCACAACACATAATACTGAATGTATTACCACTAGAATGTACAAAGAAAAGTGACCCCATTAGGGTTATAAGCGTATATACAAGTGGGGGTGAAAAAACCTCCTAAAGAGGGAAAAAAGTGCCCCGTGGTCCTAGTGTGTTCACACATCACAACCTAAATATATCAACAAATCCCCCTTGGGAGTGATGCGGTGGACAAGGAGCTAGCACTCATGTATAAGGAAGTGCCAAGCTATGTGGAACCAGTCCACAAAAGGAAGTAAGCCCAAAGCTTTTCGGAAAGCTCCGAACTTCTCCCTAGGCAAGCACAAAGCTCTACAATGTTCTCGTGCATGGGCACATATGCCAAACTGATCTCTCTAGTAGAGAACCTCTCCCTCACATAATGATAGTGCACCTCAATGTGCTTAGTGCGAGCATGGAACATAGGGTTCCTCACAACTGCCCATGCGCTTTGACTATCAGTGAAGATGGTGGTGGTAGAAGACTGACCAACACCCAAATCAGTTATAAGGCGTTTGAGCCACACATACTCAACAGTTACTGTGAAAGCTACCCTATATTCAGCCTCACAACTAGAAGTGGCCACAATAGGTTGCTTCTTGCTCAACCAAGATATGCATGAGCTACCAAGCATGAAGCAAAAACCACTGGTGGACTCACAAGTGTCATAGAAACCAGCCCAATCAGAGTCAGAAAAAGCATGCAAATCCGACGGCAGTGATCCCCTCTTGGGATAAAACAATCCAAGTAGCGGGGTACCACTCAAGTAGCGAAAGATGTGCTTAACCGCCTGCCAATGCTTGACACCTCGGTAATGCATAAACCTGCTCATATGTGATACAACAAACTGAATATTTGGCCAAGTAATGCATAAGTAAATAAGGCATCCAACAACCTACTGATAGAAAATAACATCAAATGCATCTCCAGCATCATGAAGACTCAATCGTAAACCTTTCTTCATAGGGGTGGAAATAGGTTTGTACTCTTCAATGCCAAAATGTTGCAATAATGTGTCAATATATTTTGTTTGACACAAAGCTATTCCACCATCAACTTGCATAAATTGAATGCCCAAATAATGATGCAAATGCCCCAAATCTGACATCTCAAATGACGCATGTAGATCAGCCTTAAATCAGCAATATGCTTCTCATGAGGAGCAGTGAGGAGCATGTCATCAACATACACAACAATGATATGAAGTGCATCATTTGCATGCTTAACATATAAGGTGATCTCAGTTTGACTCTCCTCAAAACCATGTGCAATCAGCTAGGCATGTATCTTTTCATACCAAGCATGTGGTGCTTGCTTCAAACCATATAATGCCTTCTTCAATCCGCACACTTTGTTCTCATGCCCTTTTTGCACGAAGCCATGGGGTTGACAAACATACACTTCCTCATGCAAGTCACCATTCAAAAATGTATTTTTAATGTCCAACTGATTTACATTCCAACCATGATGAGGTGCAAGTGCACAGATGCTATGAACAGTAGTCATTCATCATGTAAGAGCAAAGATCTCATCAAAATCAATGCCTCTTTATTGAGCATAACCCTTTGCAACAAGCCTAGCCTTAATCCATCCAACTGTTCCATCAGACTTTCAGCTTGTATACCCACTTAGTGAAATTGGTCTTCTTGCTAAGAGGCAAGTCACATCAAGACTAGGTACCATTCTTCATTATAGCATCATATTCAAATTGCATAGCAGCCATCCAATTTTTTGAATTTTGTGCTTCATCAAATGAAACATGCTCATTCTCATCACACAGACTAGAGGTAGCCATAGCATAGCAACCTCATCCAAAAGAAGCATGACGAGAGTCTGAACGAGTACAATATGACAGAGATGCATCTAACTTGGTATCATGCAACGTCTACACTAGCCATTTTGGCATAGTTTTTGCTTTCAATATGAGCTCTCTCATCAACAAGTGCATCATGTAAATCTAAATCAGAAATGCAATGATCTACATCATCACATGAAACTTGCAAAGGTTGAGAAGTTGCCTCATTAGGACTAGCACTAGACTGTCCACCGGTAAAAAGAGGCAAAAAAGTATCATACATGTCTTTGGAGATAACAGATGTCTCCTTTGTACATGAAGGTAATGGTTCAATAACATTTTCCACAAAAAGAACATGATGGCTAACCAAAATGTGTTTAGTTTATGGATGATATAGATGGTAGTCTTTGCTTTTAGAACTACACCCAACAAAAATACATTTCAATGCTTTATCATCCAACTTTTTGTGATGTTGTTCAGGCACTAATGTATATGCCACGCAACAAAAAACATGTAGGTGAGCAACAGATGGCTTGTGACCATGCCAAGCCTCATATGGAGTGATAGACTGCAATGCTTTAGTGGGACACCTATTAAGTACATATGCTGCACACATAACAATCTCAAGCCAGAAACTATGTGGTAAAGCCTGACTCTTGACCATACACCTCGCCATCTCCATGAGTGACTTGTTCTTCTGTTATGGAACTCCATTCTGCTGAGGTGTATATGTCACTTTACATTGATGTTTTATCCCACGTTCATCAAAATTTATTAAAATCACAAGACATATATCCCCCCTCTCCGCCCCCATCAGAACGGAGGGCACCCATTTTATGTGTTGACAGACTTTCAACCAAAACCAAAAACTTTTTGGAGCACGTAAACACTTCTGACTTCACTTTCAATGGATATACCCACGCATGCCTAGAAAAATCATCGATGAAAGTCATGAAGTAAAGATAGTTCCCAAAAGAAGGTGTCTGCATAGAACCACAGACATCACTGTGAACAAGCTGCAATTTCTGAGTAGCTCGAACTGAACCATCTTTTGGGAAGGAGGAACACTGCATTCTACCCAAAATATAGCCTTCACATACATGTTTACCAAGTGCCTCAAGTTTGGGCAGGGAGGACACCGTTTCAGATTTTTGTAGGCATAACAAACTAGCAAAATTCAGATGACCAAAGCATACATGCCAAAGCTTCGCATCTCACAAAGCCTAAGAATCATGTAGTGCACATCCTAAATCATTCATAGATTTTTCATAGTCTATGAGCTTATATATCCCACAACATAAAATACCAGAAGCCATAATGACATCGCCATTTGACAGATCATGAATTATACATCTATCATCAACAAATCTCACAACCAAGCCAATCTTTGCTAATGTTGAAACTGATAATAGATTTTTCTTGATTCTTGACACAAATAAAGCATCTGAAAATGTAAACGGACCATCAATAGTAGTCATAATGATCTTACCAACTCCCATAACATGATAAGAGGAGTTGTTGGCCCATGTGACACTATTCCTTGTGGGGGCAGGCTCGAGTGAAGTGAAGAAACTCTGTTGCAAGGTAATATGTTTGGTCGCCCCAATATCAAAGTACCAAACATTTTAGTCTACTATAGACATACACTATTTATGAGAAGATGGATCAAAACTGCAAATAGTGGTAAATGCCCATTCTTCATTTTGCACAAGATTAGTAGACTCTGTTTTGGGTGTAGAGGCCTCCCTTATAGTATTTGCAAAACAGTTTCTGCTTTTCTGTTTTCCTCTTATCTCTATCTTCCTTCTTTGATTGTGCAGAATTAGCAGATTTTGGCTTGCTACTAGAAGAGCTCCATTTACCTTTGCCCTTCTAACTAGCCAGGAAAGCTTGATCTGTAACAAGCATAATGGACTTGTTCTGCCTAGACTAATCTTCTTGCAACAAAATAGAGACTAACTCCTCAAATGTTAAGGTATTTGGATTGCCTTTCATCATCAAATGAAGAGTGGAAGCAAAAACTGGATATGAATCGAGAAGACCATTCAAAATAGTTTGCACAAGTGAATTGTCAAGAGACTTTATCAACAGAAATAACCTGTTCTTTCAAATATTTAATATTTGTCAAAAAACTATCCATGGAATCAACTTCATTCATGTGCTCACTCTCCAACTGTTTTTGGAGGTAAGCAACACAAGCTTCATTCCTTGTCTGTTATAAAGTGGTAAGGGTATCCCAAACATCCTTAGCTATTTTGCAAGAGCGAATGTGAGGAATAATGGGACGTTTGACAGACAAGGCTGTCAATGCATGTGACTGAGCATCTTTGCGATCCCAACAAATTTTCTCTACAGTAGGTGTAGCAGGAATCGCAACACGAATAGGAACATGAAGAATATCCCCATCTTCAATGCCATCTATGTCACCTTCAACAACTATGTTTGCACGTGAAATGGGACGTCTTCAATACCCTGCACAATATTCCATAGTCCTTTTGCAACCAATACATGGGGCATCACATAAGCTCATAATGGGTAATTGGTACCATGCATCCTCAACATCCAACATATGAAATACATCACTGCTTTCAGCCATGACCACTGACTAAAATACCATAATGTAGAAAAATGACTATATCTCAAAAAGTTGAACAAAATTACCTTGTCGAGTTCTGTTAAACTTGTTGTAGATTTCAAGATGCTTATACTAGTGCACAAAACTTGTATACATCTTTGGCACAAAAAGATGAAATTACCTACACAAGCGCTACAATATTGCATTTAGAGGCTGAAACGAGCTCATATTGTGATTTTGGCACCACAAAGCGAAGCAGTTTTGATCTCCTAATCACCCAAAGTATGGTCACCAATTTTTGCATGATTCTAAGACTGTGACTAGAGAGGTGTTGATGTTGCCCTAGATGAAGTGGGGACATGTTCTGATACCAATTGTTGGAGTTTGAGGTCTACAGAAGCATGCGAACATCACAAGGAAGAAGAAGAAGATTGCAGCACGACACACAATACTAAATGCATTACCAGTAGAATGTACAAAGATAAGTGACCCATTAGGGTTATAGGCATATATACAAGCCGGGGGAATAAAACCTCCTAAAGAGGGGAAAAAGTGCACCGATGGTCCTAGTGTGTTCACACATATTACTACCTAAGTGGCAATGGTTTTACTGGAACAACCGATTGTTCATGTTTCTTCGCCCACACTTGCTTCATGCCTTGAGTATTTCTCCATTGGTTTTCTTGTAGGGTTGTGGGTGGTCATTGTTTCCTATGGTTATTCTAAAATTTTTTCTTTGTTTGATGCAATTTCATCACAATACTTTCCTTTGGAAAAAAGGGGTCTCTAACACTTGCATGGCCTGTCCATCAAGAGTTGAGGCATTTTGCACAAGAGACTTAGAGCTACATGCACAATGAGTGGACTTAGAACTAGATGACCCGAGATTCTCAAGCTCTACTATGAATCATTGCTTATTAACTCAAACCTGAATATGTCCTCGACGTTTCAAGTCCACTGCATGATCATAATATCAAGTGGACGTTGTGTATGAGAATGGGAACTTCTACACAGTTTTCCACTCCTCCTAATCCTATGAGGTAAGCCTTGATCAGATTCAATTATATTTTCATGTTTTAATGACATTGGTGGCAACTCCTAAATCAATTAGGGCTTCAATGTTCTTGATTATACTACCCTATACTAGCTCCAATGAGATGAATGGTCTTCTATCTACTATGCTAGGGCAGGCATTCATAGTGGTTTGGCACATTTTCATGTGATATCATAGGGCATTTGGATTTGGATTGACAATTACAAGGTGGAGCTCTTCGACGCTCTTACTCACCATTTTCCTAAAGTGATCTATGCCCTATCATTTCAAGTTCATGCATTTAATACATTCTAGTGCCTTAGCCTGTGCGTTGTCTCTAATTATGTTTTCTTCTTCTCTATGCTTCTTAGCTTGATTTAGTCACTTGAGCATCTCTTCCGTCAGTGGATAAAGCTTGACTCTGCATCCACTGATGTAGTTTGACATTACTTCTCCTTCTGAGGTAGCCAGTTGTACCGTACCATTAACCGAGTCTATTGATAATCATAGATCCATAATTACACTTTTCTATCTTAGGAGCATGTTGCGTTAAGATATACACCAATACTAAATCGCCAATTTTAAGCTTTTGTCTTTCATGTGTGCATCAAAATAAGCCTTTTGTATTTTCTTTACTATGTTTATTCCTACTGCCCCCTCAATCTTGTCTCTTTTAGAGGTTCTGGATCCATTATCCTAGAGGATAAATCATGGATAGTCCATTGGTGCTTTTGTGCTATTTTCAATGTTGGTATAAAAAATTCTAGGGATAGCACTACATTTTTGCCAAAGACCATTTGGAAGGGAGTTGCATTGAGTACCATTTTGTAGGCCACTCGATATGCCCAAGCAACATGATTGTCCCAATAAAAGCATTTATTATCTATGAGCTTCATCAATACATTGTACAAGATCTTATTTGTATTCTCTACTTGTTCATTAGCCTAAGGCTAATAAGGTGCTGAATTCTTATGGATCACCATGAAGTCTTGTAATAGATATCCAATCACGTCATTCAAGACATGCATTCCTCTAGTGTAACCATCACCATGCTTTAGATTGAGCCACCTTTTACATGTTTAATCCTCACTATTAGTTATCTAGAAAGGTGGTCCTAAGGTGATCTAGAGTTATTGGTCAAACGTCTCTCCCATGTGCACTCTCGAGGATTGAACCCAAGACCTCTTCCATCCCAATCTTTAGAATTAACCACTAGGTTAAGCTTATGACTTGTCTAATAATAGAAAAGCAACTAATGCTCATTGATTAGAACCTTGTCCAAGCTACTTTATAACACTAACACTCAATTCAGTAAGGAATTTCACCATACATTTAGGCGAGTGCCCTAATTGAGCAGCTATGCATGGCCTTCTATCATTAATTAGCTTTGCATTGGAATGCACCTAACACATAGCCATGACAACAACCTGTGGTTGAATGAATGACTCCATGGATATTTCCCTATGTACATTTAGAGTGCATATTTTGATACAATTTCTTCAACAATAACCTTTTCTTGCATATATGCCCCAAGCCTCCTTGTTGAGCATGTGCTTGAATGCATTTTTCTTCTTGTTTTCTAATTGTATCAACTTGTAATAATCTTAGGAGTTCTATAGTGTGGGGTTCTTGGTGAGTTTGAATCTATAGCTATTTGATATAATTGGGAAAAATATAACCTTCTAGTTAATTTGATGGATCCACTAGGCAAGATATAATGTATCACATAGGGTCCATGTCCATTTTTTGCAGCTTCTTTGCATGTTGTTTTAGCATATTGGTAAGTACAAGGCATATTTCCTATAACTTCTTATCCTTTATATGGTCATCAAAATGAGCTTTTTGTCTCTTCATATGAGCATAGATGCCCATGAAAGCTTTCATGCGCATCTCTTGAAGTGCATCAAGTTTATCTACCAAAGCCGATAACTCACAACCATTCCATTCACATTCTCTTGCTGATTTGAGAGTTGATACCAATATTTAAATATAAAAAATGGCATGTTGTTTGTAAGTAGGGTACTCCAACATTGGTTTAGACTCAACACTAGTTGTGGTTGGTAATTAGGTTACTCCAAAATTGGTCTAGACTCATATTCAATTTGTTCTGGGACTGGGTATGCATATCTTGGAAGATACTGATCTGGTTGAGAAAAAGTCGTTAGTACTTAATAATTTCCCGTAATTGGTCAATTTTAATATTGAAATTATTTTGTGAGGTATTTTCAATGTGTAGCATGAGGTGGCCTTGTCATACATGTATAACTCTGATGTTCTCTTTTGCAATATGAAAACCTTCTAAGTGGAGATCTAGAAGCTCCTATGTTTGATTTCTTGGTGACTACCTCTGCCATTTCTTCAACAAATAAGGAAATTGATTTCTTGTTTGAGTAGCATTTGAAGCCACTGAGAAGACTTGAAAAGAATTACCCAAGTCATCTTTGATCCTTATGCATTTATGTATGCAATCCTTGAAGGTGGTAGGACCTATGAGGATGGATTTGTACTTGATGAAGATGAAGTGGTGCTGCAAAAACTTTGCACTACACTAGCCAAATGAACTCCAGAGATATATGGTGGGCCCTTTTAGCTTGCCAAAGGATGTATTAGATACCCTATGTACCTTGGAAGATAACTCTCAAAAAGATGAATCAAAATAGATAGGTAAGAGTTGATCCAAGTGTAAAAAACTTGCTATTTTTGTTTCTACACCTGTTCAGTGTTTAGAACAGTTCTCTGTGCATAACAACAATTGGGTTAATTCCTTTTGGGGAACTCTAACTAACTTAGTAAGCTAACAATCATGAGTGATTTCATAAACAATGATGGACTACATGCAGAGAAAGGAGTTTAGCAAGTCACAGATCCATCCCGACATTCACGGGCTGCAACAATCATCAAACCAATGAGTAAAGATATGCTAATATCTAACGATCTCGAGAAGCAATGATAATGAAACTTTTTAGGATTATAATAGATAATATTTTGATTCTATCATGCTTTAAATCATGGTAAATGATCAACTACACACTGAGAAGAAGCTTTGAGAAAATCACTGATGTGATGGAGTACTAATAGAGAAGTAAAATGAGAATATAATGATCATATATGTATTAAAACATGTACAAATACAATGTCATTGGAAAACATACATTTCTCAATGTGTGAGAGGTGAATGAGCTATGAGATGAGCTCTCATTTCACAATAAAAGTCACTCAAAGTGATCTCATGGGCTCGAGATAATACACAAGTCTTTTGATCCCCTTTTTATAATCATGTTTGGAGCCAAGGTTTGAATTCAAATTCAAACTTCTACCTAAAAGGTGAATCGTAAAGTGTAGGATAGATTCCCTCATCACTCAAAAATTGATTGATTCATGATTTTAGAGCTTCCTAACTTCACATGGGTGTAACCCACTTTTACAAGGATAAATATGAAGGATTTGTACAAGTGACTATTCATATGTAGTCTTGCATAGGTTATGCCAATAAATCAAGCATAAGTTAATCAAACAAGTATGTTCTCTCTTACATAGTGGTAATGTACTTCAATATGTTTAGTCCTTGCATGAAAAATTGGATTGGCAGCCAAGTGAATGGAACTTATGTTGTCACCCAAAATACTTGGAGTTCCAATATCCATTCCAAGATATGTGAATAGTGTCTTCATCCACATTGCTTCTTGAGTAGCTAGAACAAGACCTCTGTATTTAGATTCTGTGGAAGAGAGAGAAAATGTGGGCTGCTTCTTAGATGACAATGAGACAAGTTTTGACCCTGCAAATGTAAGATATGTTGAGGTGCTCCTTCTGTCTTCCTTGAAGCCAACCATTTTTGCATCAGAGAACATATTTAGACTTAAATCAGATACATAAGGGTAGTATAACCCTTCATTCATGGTCCCTTTGAGATATCTGAGTATCCTCTTGGCAACATCCATGTGAGGTTTCCTGGGTGTGTGCATAAATTGACTTAGCACACTCACACTATAACATATATGTACTCTTGTCAATGTGGCATAGTTCAAACTACCCACAAGACTTTGATAACTTGTGATATCTTGTATGAATTCACCTTCATGTGAGCTCAATTTATGTTTAACCTCCATTGGAGTACCTGCAATCTTGCATCTTGAACTTTATCAACAAGTCTTTAATGTATTTCCTTTGAGTAAGGAATATACCATGATCTCTGCACACTACTTCCAATCCTAGGAAGTATGTAAGTGAACCAAAGTCACGTATCTTGAAATCTTCTTGCATCTTCTCCTTGATCTTGTTTATCCCATCTCCATCATTTCCTGTAAGTATAATATCATCCACATACACACACAAATAGATGACTTCACAATTACTCTTTTTGATGAAGAGTGATGGATCTGCCTTGCTAGGTTGAAATCCTTTATCTTGTAAGAATGAAACAAGCCTGTGATTCCAAGCCCTTGGGGCTTGTTTGAGTCCATATAGAGCTTTATTAAGTTTACACACATAATCAGGATGTACTTGATTCTCAAGTCTAGGTGGTTGTGCCATATACACCTCTTCTGTTGTCCATCCATTAAGAAATGCATTTTTTACATCCATCTGAAGTATCTTCCAATTCTTGGAAGAAGCAATACTAAGTGGGACTCTAATTGTAGGCATCTTTGCCACAAGAGAGAAGGTCTCCTCATAATCAATTCCCTGAGTTTGTGCAAAGCCTTTTGCTAAAAGCCTTGCCTTATACATGTTAATGGAGCCATCTGAGTTCTTCTTCAATTTCTAAATCCATCTTGAACCTATCACTTTCATTGATGAAGACTTGGGAACTAATTCCCAAGTGTTATTTTCCTCAAAAGCTTCAATTTCATCTTCCATTGCATGCCTCCATTCTGATTTCTTCTTTGCTTCCTCAAATGTTGAGGGTTCCTCTTGATTTATGTCATGTGCTAGATAGATTGAATGTTTAGTAACTAGAGAAATATCAAACCCATACCTCTCTAGTTTTCTTTTCTCCCTCATGGACCCTCTTAGGCCATGACGCGATGATTCTACCTCTTGTCCAAGTTCGTGCATTTTAGCTTTACCTTTAGACTTCCACATTTTGAGTTTTCGATGTGAGTTGTTGTTGTCATATCCAATGAACAAACATCTTTCAGCTTTTGGGATCCATCTTTCCTCTAACCTGTGAAGTGACATGAGCATAAGCAATACATCCAAAAATCTTACAATGATCCAATCTTGGTCTTCTTCCATTCCAAGCCTCATATGGTGTCATGCCATCAAGTGATTTTGAAGGTAATCTACTAATCAAATAAGTGGTTGTGGATACAGTTTCAGCCCATAAATAATTAGGTAAATGTTTTTCATTTAGCATAGACCTTGTAGCTTCAACAATTGTCATATTCCTTCTCTCTTCCACTCCATTTTTCTCAAGAGTGTACCTTGTTTATTTCTCTTTTGTTTCCCCTCTCTTGAAGCAAGGATTCAAATTCATGGGAGAAGTGCTCTCCCCCTTCATCTGACCTTAGCTTTTTAGTGCTTTACCTGTTTGGTTCTCCACAAGAGGTAAATATCTTTTGAAGCATGAAAAGACTTCATCCTTGTGTTTCATAAAGTATAGTATAGTCCATCTACTACAATTATCAATGAAGGA
The DNA here is from genome assembly GCA_020310875.1 of Ceratopteris richardii. Classification (NCBI taxonomy): domain Eukaryota; kingdom Viridiplantae; phylum Streptophyta; class Polypodiopsida; order Polypodiales; family Pteridaceae; genus Ceratopteris; species Ceratopteris richardii. Next base: position 90,979,183 of record CM035408.1, on the reverse strand, counting down.
GACATAATACCTTGATCTAGATATTGAAGCATCCTTGCTAGGTCCCCATACATCTGTATGAACCAAATCCAAGACATCTCCATGCATATATCCTTTCTTCATGAATGGTAAAGTGTGAGACTTTTGAAATTGACATGCACTAAACTTATAAATCATGTGTTTCTTTGACAAATTAGGGCATCCAAGTACACTTAGGTCCTTGCAAATTTGCTTTAATGATCTTTCACCAATACGTGCTAACCTTTTGTGCCATACTTCCAATTCTATGAGTGTCTGACTACCATAATTGAAGAGAGTAATGTTCCTATTGTCTTGCAATTCAAATGTGAATAATCTACCTGTCTTTTCAGCCTTTGCAATCCTCCTGAATCCTTGACTTGGATCTTCAACAAATGCTCCTCCTTTTGTGAACTTAACTTGTAGGCCTTTCTCCACAATTTGTCCTGCACTTATCAAATTCTTTGTGATGCTAGGGACATAGAGTACCTTGCTAAGTAGGTTGATGTTTCCATCAGGTGCTTTTAAATTTCCTATCTTCTTCACCAGGTGCCTTGTATCATCACCTATTTGCACTTCATCTTGTTCCGATCTTTGTGACAAAATCAGTCACATTTTGCTTGGAATATTTCTTGAGTGTTGTGAATTCCAACCATAGTTGGTTTGTTATGGCCTTTGTGCTTGAAGAGAAGAAGGCCTCAAGTGCATTCCACACTTCCTATGATGTCTTACAACTTCCAATGTGAGGCAACAAAAAATATGAGATAGAGTTGAGGAGATAAAATTTCCTGAATGTTGTGAAGTCCAACCATAGTTGGTTCTTTCTGGCCTTTGTGCTTGAAGACAAGAAGGCCGCAAGTGCATTCCATACTTTCTGTGATGTCTTTCAACTTCTAATGTGGAGCAAAAAAATACTAAGATAGAGTTGGTGCTCCAAGGATGCCTCAAGTGCATCCTTGGAGCACCATGTGCTCAATCTTTCTTGCTATTCTTGTGTAGGTTGACCTTTATTCTTGAAACTTGACATAACTTCATCTCTAGCTATATAACCATATAGATTCCTGCCTTGAAGATAAGATTCCATCCTTAAAGACTAGGCTGAGTAGTTATGCCTATCCAATTTTTCAATTGATGAAGGAAATCCATCTGCCATGTTGTCCAACCTTGCTCTGATACCCCTGTGAGGATGGATTTGTACTTGATGAAGATGAAGTGGTGTTGCAAAAACTTTGCACTACACTAGCCCAATGAAATCCAAACATATGTGGTGGGACCTTTTAGATTTCCAAAGGATGTATTAGACACCCTATGTACCTTGGAAGATCACTCTAAAAAATATGAATCAAAATAGATAGGTAAGAGTTGATCCAAGAGTAAAAAACTTGCTATTTTTGTTCCTACACCTATTCAGTGTTTTGAACAGTTCTCTGAGCACAACAGAAATTTGCTTAATTCCTTTTGGAGAACTCTAATTAACTTAGTAATCTAACAATCATGAGTAATTTCATAAAAAATGATGGAACACATGTAAAGAAAGGAGTTTAGCAAGTCATAGCTCCATCCCGACATTCACAGGCTGTAACACTCATCAAACCAGTGAGCAAAGATATGCTAATATCTGATGATCCTGAGAAGCAATGTGAATGAAACTTTTTAGGATTATAATAGACAGTATGCTGATTCTATCATGCTTTAAATCATGGTAAACAATCAACTACACACTAAGGAGAAGCTCTGATAAAATCAATGATATGATGGAGTACTAACAAAGAAGTAAAATGAGAATATAATGATCATATATGTATTAAGACATGTACAAATACAATGTCATTGGGAACCATATATTGCTCAATGTGTGAGAGGTGAATGAACTATGAGATGAGCTCTCATTTCACAATAAAATTCACTCAAAGTGATCTCATGGGCTCGAGATAATACGTGGGTCTTTTGATCCCCTTTTTATAATCATGTTTGGAGCCAAGGTTTGAATTCAAACCCAAACTTCTACCTAAAAGGTGAATCCTAAAGTATAGCATAGATTCCCTCATGACTCAAAAACTGATTGATTCGTGATTTTAGAGCTTCCTAACTTCACATGGGTGTAACACACTTTTACAAAGATAAATATGAAGGATTTTTACAATTGACTATTCATATGTAGTCTTGCATATGTTATGCCAATAAATCAAGCATAATTTAATCAACCAAGTATGTGGGATTGGGTTTAATTGCACCAACATGGCCTAACAAGTATGTTGCAGTATGTGTTTGAGCACTTCACAAGCCATCTAAGAAATGTGCAATAAGTTTGGTTGGAAGATGACATGTCCTCAATAATGCATCATGCTACATATTGACACAAGTCATTTCACGAATTTAGAGTGACTAGAGAGTGAGCAATATACTTAAAAACCCATATGTGTGATCTCGACATTTCAAGAAACATACAATATACATACACAGTCATAGAGATTGATGGATATCTCTGCACATAGAGCTCCAATGATCCAAATATTGCATAAAAAGTCTCACAAGAGTGTTACCTTCATGAATCAAGCATTGGATGGGACAATGAGACCATATCTTTACTTCAATGACTCTGAGAAGCTGACATACTTGAAAAATGCATAGACATCAATGGATAATAGCCCAAGAAGATGATCAAAACTTCAAGTATATGTATATATCCCTTGGAGGTGTTGGAAGAATACAATGGCTACAATATAAGTACAATGGACACTTTCAAAGTGAGTGAGAGATCTACTATTTCTTGTGACATCTTCACTAAACTATATATAAGATTTTGTCCTTGATTTTAGTAGATAGTTGTTGATTGATTCTACCAAAAAGATTCAAATCACTTTTTAGATACTCATTTGAATTTTGAATTCAAATGTGACTCGTGATTATTTTTCTCCATTTATAACTAATTTGATTATGGAATTTTCAACATAAATTACTTTTACAATAGGTAAAAATAGAGTGAGACTTGTCCTTAGAAATGATATAAGGATATTTGATACATACACATTGTCTCTCATAGTGAAATGTAATCCATAAATATGGTCAAATGCTTAGACTTGCAATATGTACCAACATCTCCCCTTGAAGCCTAAGATTCTTGATTTTTTATTCCTTTTGCAATCTTTTGAAGTACAATCATTTATTTGAATATATTTACCTTTACTCCATCCATTACTTTAGCCATCATGTTTGCACATTGTTGTTGAGTTGAGATATATGAAAGCTCAATTTCCTTGTAATTTTCTCCCTAGTTGAGGGGTTTTCGGCCTCACAGAAAGAACACAGTATTGTGCCTATATGCAAGTCTGGTGATGCTATGGATCTTGGCATTTACCGACCATCATGATTGGTCCTATGCTGGCTAAACTTTATGGAGCGATCTTAGAGGAGTTGAGTACTCTGGCTGAGAAGGAGGATTTCCGAGCTCCAAAGCAGGTACACTACAGACGTGCCTTCTCCATGGTCGACCATATTTTCACCTTGAAATGTTTGATCAACCAGGAACGAGTGAGAAAGAGGAGGCTACATTACTGCTTTATGGATTTCTGCAAAGCAGATAAAGTTAGGTGTCTAGGTGGGTTCTCTGACTCCCTTGTTAGCACCATGCGTGTGAAACAAGGATGTCCACTCTCCCTGACTCTCTTTGGGATTCATATTGATGAGATTGTGGATTTCATCTAGCAGTGAGGCAGTGCAAGGGTGGAGTTGGGAGGTGCTACAATACATATCCTTCCATATGCTGATGACATTGTGTTGATCTGTGAGTCAGCTGAGGGATTACAGAGCCATTTACATGCCCTTATGATTTTTGCTCACAGAGAGATTTCAGTTAACCTTGGGAAAACCAAGGTTCTTATTTTTCACACATCCACACAGATATGGAAGCAGAGTTACTTTACAGCAGCGGATGGTTCCAGTGAGGTCACAAACTCATATATTCACCCTGGAGTGACTTTCCTTGCCAAAAGCAACATTCTCGATGGCTTAAGAAACTCGTGATCGACTCACATGTGGATACTCAACATTCTCTCTCATGGAGAGAGAGTGTCATCAAGCATGTTTTCAGGAACCGTGTGTGAAGGGTTGACTATTCTATATGCTAGTCACACCTTCGTTGATGTATGGATCATTGATTTGGGCCCAGAGTTAGCAAATTCAATATGGACTTAATAGAGAGGCCATAGATACTTATGATTTGTAGGCTCATTTGTAGTAAACCTTCAACCACATGACATTATTGAGCAGATGGACATTTATTTGACAAAACACTCCACAAAAATTAAAGCTATGAAGCAATGATTGAATATAATCTTAACAACCTTAAGAAACATATTATTGATCAATCAAAAATTAAATCCTCGAGATCAAGGGGATTTTAGATGCTTTAGGTGCAATAGATTGTGTACTTGAGAATAATGAATTGGTGACTTGCTCGATGGATTGAGAGATGATGAAAGATAGAAATCATTTACAACCTTTGTATATGTTAGAGATAACATGCCTTGATTAGTTAATGTCACTTATAGCTACAGAGAAACTCTACCTTGGAAGGTAAATCCAAGGATGTCCCAAACCAACTCTTATATGTAGGTAGTGGAGGAAGAGGTAGACATGGCACATTTGGAAATAGAGATAGAGGGAGTGATCATCAAAAACATCAAGAACACGAGGAAGATCAAATTTATGAAGGATATGGTAGAGGAAGAGGCAAGGTTAGAGGTAGAGAAGGAAGGAATAAGCAAAGATCCTACAACTCTAAAAAATGTAAGGAAATGGATGTTCATTCTTGGTAAGCATACTCCTATGCTAATAAATGCTACCAAAAGAACTCTAGGTATGGAAATAACAACTACAAGGGTCAAACGAACTATGGTTGTTCCCTCAAACAAAGTGATAACAATCGTTCATGAGCTATAAGGGCATGTTTAGGGTACAAATAAGCAAGAAGATAGAAAATGATATATAGATATTGGATGTAGTAGTCATATGTCATGTAGGGAAAATGTTATATAATTTTTAGGTACCTAAACAAAGAGGATGTGTGGAAGAAAGGGTCTACATCGAGAATATCATTAACACATTGGTCACATCAGAATTGGAGGAAGGAGCAAGTAAAATTTTTTGTTTGAGATACTTCACAAAAAATCTTCTGTAGGTCATGGTAGATGGAGACTACTAGGTGTTAAATTACTAATTATGCTTCATAGAAGACCTTATCAAGGTGGTTAGGTTCGTAAGGTTCTTAAGATTCGGTACGTGTAAGGTATGTGAACCGAATCTTACCTCCAACGTAAGGTTTGTAAGGTATGCTACATAGATAAATGTATATAAAAATTTATAGGGATAATCATGTTTTTTTCACAATTGAAGCTTCAATAAGAACATTAAATCAAGCACATAATAAATCTATTTTTGCACACATTTGGGCTCACGAATAAGGACAAGTGCTAAGGGTCCAAGCTCAACTCTCAAGCCTCCAAGCTCATGGTTCATTTAAGGTCAATGTTCATGAGAGAGTCCCTCAATGCTAGCATGCACTCAATGGTCAGCTGAGTGACACACAAGGTTAGTGATGGACTCAAAAGCAATGCTCATGGGGCTGTACAGTTGTTGTGTCAACTCGTTACTAAAGGAGGATTATTAGAACTTGGACATGCATTTTGAAATAATAACCAAAAATTATATAACTTGTATGACCTGATTGACAACGAACCGGATGTAAGGTTCGTTAATGAACCGAACCGAACCGGATGTGGTACCTTATCTTTCCGATACGCGAACCGGGGCTACCTTGGACCCTATGAGAGGATTTGAATTTATAAGATAGATGTTTTACACTGGATATAGATCAATCAACCAACAATGCAATGTACGTGAGCGACGTTGACAAGAAGATTATATACTTGATCTCTTGCATGAAAGAATAGGACATGCCAACATTCAAAAGATGAAAGAGATGGTCAAGTGGCAAGTGATAAGAGGTCTACCGAACTTTTTATCTCATAACGTACATGAATTTTGTGGAGCTCGATAATTTGGTAAATGAATCAAGAAAGTAGGTATGTATCTCTTAATATACATGATTTATTCCACATAAATGTATTGGCACCAACCAAAGAGCCATCCATTAGATGGAATAGGTACTATGTTATTTTCATATTCAAGATAGATTTGTTTCTTGAGAGTATTTCAGGTTACGTCTTCATGCAAGGTACTCTTGGAACTCAAACAAATAGTAATTGTGGTATTATCCTCTATAGAGGTAAAATATGGAGCATTGATCCTTGGTGTGAGATTATGTGGCTAAAGAAGCTCTTGAAGGATCTAGCTAGGTGTGGAAGGTCTATGAGAGTAAAGATTACTTGTTAAGGAAGCTTTATTTACTCAGAGTTATTTGTTTACATTGATTATATAACTATAACCCTTATTCTCTCTCTTCCTATAGTACTTTTTTTGTAGAAAATCGTTTTTTACAAGCTTTCTTTTATTGGTAATTCTAGCTTCCTTATACTCCTTGGAATCCTTATGAAGTTTACTTTTTTTTTTTCCCCAAATATTTGTCTTCGTATTTTTGGCTACTTTGTGTAGTGATTGAATCTCTATACTTGTGTACAATTGGTTCATTGTCTAGATAGGGTAGCTTGTTTTGCCACAAAGGTTTTCAAAATCTATTTTGATCCAAATAGAGCTCCAAATCACTCATTTGAAAGTTTATAGAGTTTATACTAGAATTTTACAAAGTTCCATAAAAATTGGAATTTCTAGTTCATAAAAATTAGCAATTGAAGGTATAGAAGGTAAGAAACCAACGATCATAGGAGGGCTCAAATACCTTTGCTGCATATTTGAAGTACAAATTCTTATATCAAAGATCCCACCCATATCTATGAACTTGAAATTTTTTGGGGTTAATGTGTGCACCATCCACAATGGAAAAATTAAAAGCAGATTAAAAATTATTGGCTTAAACTTCTCTTCACAAATGTTTGTTGGTTGAAGATGTCAAAGATCAACTTTCACAACAACTATTTGAACTAAAAGAACATAGATTGGTTGATATGGCATGTGGTAACTATTGCAAAGAACACTAAGTTCAAAGACCAACTTCAAGACCTTCACAAGGCAATGGATGAAAAATCCTCTCTGGTTTAGAAAATGATTTTGGCATTCGAAGATCAGTGGAAGAGATTTACCGATCCCCAAATTGAATGAATATGATTATAGTATGGTACAATCAATTGCAATTAAAATGCGGTTCTATTTAAGTATGTTGTGCAAATTTCATCCAAAATGAACCTATAAATGCACAAAACCAAACTATTTACTAAAGATTCAAAGTTTTACAACAACATTTCAACCTAGCAAAATTAAAAAACCAAATAGAAGATTTATTTTTTGATGTTAATTTGAATTATATTAACTTCTTTGCGTTTGATCAAAGTCAAGTTGTGGATTTAGTAAATATTCTAACTATTCAATAAAAGAGGATGGATTGACAATAGAATTTGTAATGAGGCAAAGAAAACTAAGCAATAAGATAGGTCCAAGTTTATGTGTGAGAATGTTAGGTTGCATGTGGAAACTATATTTTGGAAATAAGTTATACGAATTCCACACAACTTCATTTTCTAATTTGTCTAAATTGGTAATTCGGATTGCTATGAAACTTTATACACTTGCAACAAACTATATAAGATTTCAAACAAACTATAAAAAGCTCTAATTTGGTCAGAGTTTCTTTCACAAAGCTTTCTTGAAAAAAAAACTACCTCTCATCTCGTCAATGTCCAAACAATACATAGGTTCAAAGATTCAACCACTACACATTGTAGAGAAAAGATATAGAGATGAGACTTTGATAAAAAGAACTTCAAATTCATATGAGTATAAGAAAGTTACAATCGGCTACTATGATAATAAAAGAAAGCTTATACAAAATGCTTGTCTATAGAAAACCATAGTATAAAAAGTTACACATTATAAGAAAAAGATACAAAGATGAGACTTTGATAAAAAGAACTTCAAGTTCATATCGGCTACTTTCACAATAAAAAAAGCTTGTGCAAAATGATTGTCTATAGAAAAACATGAAAGGAAGAGGGAGAAGAAGGTCTATGATTCTATAATCAATGTAGTTAGTTATTCTAAGTGATTAAAGTTGTGTTTGCAAACCTTCATAGCAAATCCAACTATCCTATCTAGATAACTACCAAACAATACATGGGTTCAGTGAAATCACTACACACAATGTAGAAAAGATATGGAGATGAAAGTTTGTTCAAAGAAAAAAAAATTGGATAAGGATTCCAATGAGAAATCACTAAAACAAATCATGTACAAGATTTTCTATAGAAATCTACTACAAGAACATAGAGTATTAGGGTTATGGTTCTATAATCAATGTAACTACATATTTTTGAATGGGTAGGGCTTTTCAACAATTACTTCTCAACTTGACCCTTTATTGAATATATGAGAAAAACTATAAGTATGGCCACCTCCCAAGTGAGCCTTGATGATTTGTTTGGTAATGACTCTTGAGCTAGCTTGGCTTTTGATGGCTCCTTAACTTCAAATGGATCCTTGGCTTGTTTTGAGCTTCCCTTAGCTTGAATTGAATATTGAAAATAATATTGAGCTTGCAGACTTGACCATAACCCTCAACAATCTTATTTATACTCAAGTTGCATCTCTGGAAAATCATGAATGATGGATTGGATTAAATGAGAAGGTTGGTTCTAAATCAAGAATAACAAAGCAGGGGTCTCTTTGGGAAGAGGAAAAAAATCTTAAGGAGAAGGAGAGGAAAAATAGATAGCATGATATGATGAAGGAGCAAGAGTGAGAAGTGTTTCCTATTGTTGTGAGAAGGGGTTTTTCATTCTAGACAATGGTGAGTACCAACATTGAGGAGCTCCACCTTGTAATTGTCAATACTTGGACACGTGAGGATGATATGATGATCATGAGCGAGTGATGTGAGTGAAGGAGAAGGTGAGAAGCACACAAGTTGCACACACACACACACACACAATGAAAAAGCAAAGAGTATGAGCAATGGAAGTATATTGATCTCCAATTACAATAATGCTCAATGAACTTACAAGCCTCCTTTCCCAAAATGACTAACTCCAAAAATGAGCTCTCTAGCTCTATTTTAAAATTCTCACTAGTTTCAGCCGGTTTTAGACATAATGTTTATCATAGTTAAAAATTAGGTTTTAGAGCTAATTTGGGGGGGGGGGCTAAGGGGCCCAAAAATTATGAAAATTGATATATGGATTCTATCTAAGCTCCTCAAGCTTGAGGACTCTTTGATGTGCAGAAAATGGAGCATTTGTTTACACAATTGGGTTTCTTAATTTTCTTGTATCTACAAAAGTAGTGATAAAAATCATTGTTTTGAGTTTGAATAGTATGAATCATTATAAGTTATATTCACGCACACACTGCACATGCCTTTCTTTACATGTTTCCATGCCTTTTGTGTCTTCTTCCTCCATGTTGGCATTGACCTTGAGTGCTCGCACTCCCATCCCTCTTGTGTTTGTCCTCGAGAGACCCTTCTGGAAACGAGTGATCTCTGTATTGCTATAAAATATCACTTGTCAGCGCATGTTCTGCCACTTGGATACCTTTAACCAAATTTGCCTCAAGTTTAGGCCAATCAATAGCTCTTAGAGTATCTGGTTGCAATATGTGATAATGCATTGAGTATTGTAAGGTTTCACATGTGAAGAGGTGTAGTAAATGAATTGACACTCACAAAAAACTGTTGTGAACATTTATTTCAAAAATATACTTGTAACAAGTTGGTGAGTACTTGATTCTAGAGATGAACACCTGTGAATGATACTCCCAGAAACCCGTTGTGAACATTTCTTAAAAAGTCTGCTTGTAATAGGCTTGTAAGTACTTGATTCTAGAGTTCCATGCATGGAAGACCTTTAATGATGGTATCGTACCCATGTCGTATTTTAATTCTGTATTGTCATATTCAAAGCCTGGAGTTGAGACGTATAGCACCTTGAATTTTTTGAAGACTTTAGCTATAGTTTGCATTAAATCAAATATTTAGTTGCATGCGCACCATGAAGTCTAAAATTTTGTGTAGTCGTGGTAGCCAATGGCGTATAGTGACTATCATGTAAGCAACAATGGGCGGCCCTTGTGGTGGTGTGAGATAGGGATAGTTCAACCAATCTTGGCATTTCTTATCATTCTTTACCTTAATAGCAAATGCAAGACAAGTTCGTCGACGATGTATTAAACCATAGCAAGAATTGAACAATATGTGCAAAGGTACCTTTGTCCATGCTTGCATCATCTCGAGATACTCTTATAGTAGTTGCACCCACCCATTAGGCTGGAAAATGGTTTTGCGGTGCGCCTCTCAAGGGAATTCTTCAGGGTTGAATTGCATTGCAAATGAAGGAACGTGACTTGTTATTCGTTTGACTTTAGCATGATATTTGTCAAGAATGATAAAGTACGGCATGCATTGAATTTTTTTCATGGAAATATCCTTTGGGTGCGAGTTCTTGGAAGTATGTTGACTTTATGATGGAATCTTCAATTACTATCATGGCCTGTAATTGAGCTTGCACTTGTGTTGAGTGGGCCCTTCCCAATTACTCTATCGGCTTCATCCATGTGGGTCTTTGGAGCTCAAAAGTTTCCCTACCTTCATCAATAGCGCGATCGCCAATGGCCAATTACGACTCATGTTTGTTTTGAAAAGATTGATCGATTGGAACGTGTACGAGTTCCTTTTGCTGAGGGATGTCAAGTGGTGATGTGGGTCTCTCTAGTGATCATTTGGATTCTAGTTCATATTTCATCTCTACCAATTTTCTTCGAAGGTCTTCTAACTCTATGAGCATGTGTTTAAGGACACTAGGTGTGGTGGGTACATCAGCAGATATGCTTGCACGTGTTGCTTGATATGTCTGAAAATCCTCAGTTAATTTGTCATGTGTGTTGAGGAGGTTCGTGTAGTCTTCGATAATGATCTTGATACTCTATGGTGCCACAACATGGAAGCGTGATGGACTAACACGGGCACTTGACATGTCTAGTGCTGGTTGAAAATTCTTAGTGTCTTGAACCTGCAATTGTTGATTCTCTTGGGAGGCCCATGTTTCTGGTTAATCTAAAATTTCTATCCATCTGCACTTGTAGTTGTTCTATTTTTTGTATCACTTGCATATTCTGTGCTTCTAATTGTAATTCCAATGCATTATGAGCTTTCTTTACTTGGGTGTATCTAGAGTTAAGAGAAGCCTTTTCTACAATCAAGGAATTCAACTATGATTACAATATTCTTAATTGTTCTTTCAAGTGATCATATTGTTGTCCTAGGTTAGCATATTCATCCCTAATTTGATTCATACATTGGAACATTTGACATAGATAAGAGTCAACAACCGATGACATATATACAAGATTGATTTGCATGAATGCACGTTGATTGAAAATTGATGCTAGGGGAAAGGGGGATGGGATGGGAAGTGTGGATGCAAAAGTAAAAACATTCATGAATAGTGGTGATTGGTGGTGGGGGGATTGGGCTGGTGGTACTGTGGGTGGTGGTGGTGCAGTGGTTGGTGAAATACATGGAAGTGTGTGTAGTGGTAATAATCGTGAAAAGTAAGATTGGTGTTGGTGCATGTTCTGTAGTATGTGTATTTGTGAGTGATGTAGTGGTGGGTAGTGTAATTGAGGAGAATAAAGCTCGTGTCAGGGGATGAATGAAATTTTTGAGAAGGGCTTCAAAGAAGTTGGGCATCAGAGCTATGAGGAATGGATTCAAAGATGAAAAAGGGAGTGTTGTGGATGTTGTGGGGCTGCGGAAGTCAAAATGGGTACGATGATGTACTTATGAGTGATGTAGTGGTGGGTAGTGTAATTGAGGAGAATAGAGGCCGAGTCAAGGGATGAATAAAAGTTCTCAGAATGGCTTCGAAGAAGCTGGGCATCGGAGCTGTGATGAATGGATGCAAAGATAAAAAAGGGAGCGTTGTGGATGTTGTGAGGTTGTAGAAGTCAAAATGGATGGAATAGGGGCTAACATTAGTTGGATGGGGGGAATCATTGAGAAAATGATGTGAGTGGGATTCAAATACAAGGCCTTGTGTTGTTGTACTTGTAGGTCTAGGAGGTGAGTAAGATAGGGAGGTGATAGACACATGGAAACTAGGTGATGTCTATGGAGGAGTTTCAAACATGGATTGGAGATCTTTGGGGATGAAGGTGGTGGCAAAAACAAGAGGGATGGGGGGATGTCTTAATGAAGTGGTATCAATGGGGGGGATGGGCAGAGGTGTATGTCCTCGGGATGTGGATCTGTGGGAAACATTGGGGGGGATGGGCAGAGGTGTATGTCCTCGGGATGTGGATCTGTGGGAAACATTAGGAGGTACATGAACATGGATTGTTTGGCCTTGAGAAGTCCAAGAATCATATCGGGCTAGGGGGTGCTTCATAAAAAATTTGGAGCTTCAATTCGTCTCATAACTTCTTGGAGAGTGTGCATCATCTTGATAAATGCCACATCGATTCCAATTTGTTCTAATTCTTGCTGGTGAAGGGCATGGATTTTCTCTTCATTTAGTTGTCATTGGGCTTGGTCTGCTTCAATTTTTGTATGTAGTTTTTGTAGAGATGATGTATAAGCATATCTATCTTATTCTTCCTCATCCATTTGATGTTGATTGCCCTATTGCTCTCCTATTCCTTCTTCTTCTTCTTTGGTAAGTGCACATTCTTCATCTTCTGCATCCTTTTTGGTTTGACCTTTTTCGTGGTTAATTTGAGACCCTAGATGACTAAGTTGTTCATATTCTTGGGAGAGTGAAATTTTGGGAAATCAGGTAGGGGTTGCTCGAAATGAAAATCTCACATAACTTCACTTGTGACACAAAATACAAACTCTGGGCAATTGGTGGTTCTGGTCCTAAGAAAAAAGTTTCCACTATGGTGTGTTGTACTGGTACTTCTAGCTGTGGTTCTGGGACTATACTGGCAGCCGATGGTGCTGGTTGTGGGAGCTTGATGGTGAAAGGAGAAATAATTAGTTCCAAACTTGAGGGTGATTTTTGTTTAGGGTTACCATAGTCTCCTTTTGTTATAAGCAATAGATATCGGTGAGTGCATGTTCCATTGGAATATCATATGCCAAACACATGTGTACTATGCACGTAATAGTCCAACAACCATTCAAAACCTATTTGGGTGACCATCTCTAATTATTTGCATACATCTCTCCATAATCCAATGGGGTGGATCAATTTTATATTGTGACACTTGTGACAAGTATAAACTAAACCATATCTTCTTATGGGGATACATGAAATGATCCTGCTTAGGGAATGCAAAGTGCTACGTGCACATTCGTAGGGGTCTCGACAAATTTGGGACGATTGTTGATATTTTTGATAGCTTTTAAGCCTCAAATTTTTTCATCTCTTCTTGTATCAGTGACTCTTTTTGTGTAGGAACATGCATGCCTACCATGTTGAGGGCTTCTCTCACCAACTTATGCATCAACTTGAATCTCTTTTGAGGTTGATCTGGGAGTAACAAGGGCAGCATAAAGGTTCCTAGAACATCTTTGTTCACATCTCCTTATAATGTATGAATGAGCCAATAGCATCATATAAAGTGTGGTTTGGGGAGTGGCACACTGAAATAAGCATCTAATATGGTCTTTTCCCATACTGACTTCAAATCATTTGCATTTTGTAATTCTTCAAGTTCTTGTGAAAAAAAATTGTAATCGCCCCATCTTTGATCAATTTCTATTTTGGATTCCTAGATAAATGGAATGTTTGCCAGGGTGCCAACAAGTCCCTGAAACCAATGAAACTTGGCATGTACACGTTCTACTCTCCCAACTCATGGATCTTCTAGTGGTATTGGTCCCTGGAATCTGACAAGTTTTGTTGCAAGAGGAAAGGGTACTCCTTGATGGGTATGGAGCGGTAATCGAGTGGCTTGTGATTTGGGCATGTGGTTGAAGTGCTAGATGTTTGCATTGTCGAGTGCTTTTGGATACGATGATTTTCTTACACAAGGAACATATTATTATCGAAACAAACATTGATCCCAATATTGCGAGACCTCGGTCCCTTTTCAATACTGACATGATTCCTAGTGTACCTATAGCCCTTGTGGTGTATCAATGCTATGTCAATAATTTGTGTAATGCTTGTCGCTAGACCACCTATGAAAATGCTTTAAGTGATCCCAATGTGTGTTACAGTGTTCATGTTGTATGGGTTTATTAGAAGGTTGCATATCATTATGAGGTTCCCTTAGATAACATGGTGATTTTGAGGATTTATATAAGTCATTAATGGGGGGGGATGAGGAGATAATTTATAGTTGTTGGTCAAGGGGCCATTTAGGCACCCATCTCCAAACTGTTCTAGAAGAACGAGTACAAGGCTTAGAATGTGATGTGGCTTCATGTCTAGATGTACAATGAGATGAAAAGGCTTATAGATTCCTAAGGTGGGTGATTTGAAAGAAGAAAACTAAGCTTGCAAGAAATTCTTAGGCACCCACACACGTGAAGTGTTAGGGCATGCCATCCTTGACTTATTGGAAACCCAAATTTGTCAAACTGTAGGTGATTGATGTCCTTCCTTCATGATAGGTCTTTGCCGTTGGAGTTCGAGGTCTACAAAAGCACACGAACAACACAAGAAAGAAGAAGAATCTTGGAGCACAACACATAATACTGAATGTATTACCACTAGAATGTACAAAGATATGTGACCCCATTAGGGTTATAAGCGTATATACAAGTGGGGGTGAAAAAACCTCCTAAAGAGGGAAAAAAGTGCCCCGTGGTCCTAGTGTGTTCACACACATCACAACCTAAATATATCAACAAATCCCCCTTGGGAGTGATGCGGTGGACAAGGAGCTAGCACTCATGTATAAGGAAGTGCCAAGCTATGTGGAACTAGTCCACAAAAGGAAGTAAGCGCAAAGCTTTGCAGAAAGCTCCAAACTTCTCCCTAGGCAAGCACAAAGCTCTGCAATGTTCTCCTGCATGGGCACATATGCCAAACTGATCTCTTCAGTAGAGAACCTCTCCCTCACATAATGATAGTGCACCTCAATGTGCATAGTGCAAGCATGGAACATAGGGTTCCTCACAACTGCCCATGCGCTTTGACTATCAGTGAAGATGGTGGTGGTAGAAGACTGACCAACACCCAAATCAGCTATAAGGCGTTTGAGCCACACATACTCAACAGTTGCTGTGAAAGTTGCCCTATACTCAGCCTCACAACTAGAAGTGGCCACAGTAGGTTGCTTCTTGCTCAACCAAGATATGCATGAGCTACCAAGCAAGAAGCAAAAACCACTTGTGGACTCACAAGTGTCATAGCAACCAGCCCAATCAGAGTCAGAAAAAGCATGCAAATCCGACGGTAGTGATCCCCTCTTGGGATAAAACAATCCAAGTAGCCGGGTACCACTCAAGTAGCGAAAGATGTGCTTAACCGCCTGCCAATGCTTGACACCTCGGTAATGCATAAACCTGCTCATATGTGATACAACAAACTGAATATTTGGCCAAGTAATGCATAAGTAAATAATGCATCCAACAACCTACTGATAGAGAATAACATCAAATGCATCTCCAGCATCATGAAGACTCAATCGTAAACCTTTCTTCATAGGGGTGGCAATAGGTTTGTACTCTTCAATGCCAAAATGTTGCAATAATGTGTCAATATATTTTGTTTGACACAAAGCTATTCCACCATCAACTTGCATAAATTGAATGCCCAAATAATGATGCAAATGCCCCAAATATGACATCTCAAATGACGCATGTAGATCAGCCTTTAATCAGCAATATGCTTCTCATGAGGAGCAGTGAGCAGCATGTCATCAACATACACAACAATGATATGAAGCGCATCATTTGCATGCTTAACATATAAGGTGATCTCAGTTTGACTCTCCTCAAAACCATGTGCAATCAGCTAGGCATGTATCTTTTCATACCAAGCATGTGGTGCTTGCTTCAAACCATATAATGCCTTCTTCTCCAACTGATTTACAGTCCAACCATGATGAGGGTGCAAGTGCACAGATGCTATGAACAGTAGTCATTCATCATGTAAGAGCAAAGATCTCATCAAAATCAATGCCTCTTTATTGAGCATAACCCTTTGCAACAAGCCTAGCCTTAAACCTGCCAACTGTTCCATCAGACTTTCAGCTTGTATACCCACTTAGTGAAATTGGTCTTCTTGCTAAGAGGCAAGTCACATCAAGACTAGGTACCATTCTTCATTATAGCATCATATTCAAATTGCATAGCAGCCATCGAATTTTTTGAATTTTGTGCTTCATCAAATGAAACATGCTCATTCTCATCACACAGACTAGAGGTAGCCATAGCATAGCAACCTCATCCAAAAGAAGCATGACGAGAGTCTGAACGAGTAGAATATGACAGAGATGCATCTAACTTGGTATCATGCAAAGTCTACACTAGCCATTTTGGCATAGTTTTTGCTTTCAATATGAGCTCTCTCATCAACAAGTGCATCATGTAAATCTAAATCAGAAATGCAATGATCTACATCATCACATGAAACTTGCAAAGGTTGAGAAGTTGCCTCATTAGGACTAGCACTAGACTGTCCACCGGTAAAAAGAGGCAACAAAGTATCATACATGTCTTTGGAGATAACAGATGTCTCCTTTGTACATGAAGGTAATGGTTGAATAACATTTTCCACAAAAAGAACATGATGGCTAACCAAAATGTGTTTAGTTTATGGATGATATAGATGGTAGTCTTTGCTTTTAGAACTACACCCAACAAAAATACATTTCAATGCTTTATTATCCAACTTCCTGTGATGTTGTTCAGGCACTAATGTATATGCCAGGCAACAAAAAACATGCAGGTGAGCAACAGATGGCTTGTGACCATGCCAAGCCTTTGGAGTGATAGACTGCAATGCTTTAGTGGGACACCTATTAAGTACATATGCTGCACACATAACAATCTCAAGCCAGAAACTATGTGGTAAAGCCTGACTCTTGACCATACACCTCGCCATCTCCATGAGTGACTTGTTCTTTTGTTATGCAACTCCATTCTGCTGAGGTGTATATGTCACTTTACATTGATGTTTTATCCCACGTTCATCGAAATTTATTAAAATCACAAGACATATATCCCCCCTCTCCGCTCCCATCAGAACGGAGGGCACCCATTTTATGTGTTGACAGACTTTCAACCAAAACCAAAAACTTTTTGGAGCACGTAAACACTTCTGACTTCACTTTCAATGGATATAACCACGCATGCCTATAAAAATCATCGATGAAAGTCATGAAGTAAAGATAGTTCCCAAAAGAAGGTGTCTGCATAGAACCACAGACATCACTGTGAACAAGCTGCAATTTCTGAGTAGCTCGAACTGAACCATCTTTTGGGAAGGAGGAACACTGCATTCTACCCAAAATATAGCCTTCACATACATGTTTACCAAGTGCCTCAAGTTTGGGCAGGGAGGACACCATTTCAGATTTCTGTAGGCATAACCAACTAGCAAAATTCAGATGACCAAAGCATGCATGCCAAAGCTTTGCATTTGACAAAGCCTAAGAATCATGTAGTGCACATCCTAAATCATTCATAGATTTTTCATAGTCTATGAGCTTATACATCCCACAACATAAAATACCAGAAGCAATAATGACATCACCATTTGACAGATCATGAACTATACATCTATCATCAACAAATCTCACAACCAAGCCAATGTTTGCTAATGTTGAAACTGATAACAGATTTTTCTTGATCCTTGACACAAATAAAGCATCTGAAAATGTAAAAGGACCATCAATAGTAGTCATAATGATCTTACCAACTCCCATAACAGGATAAGAGGAGTTGTTGGCCCATGTGACACTATTCTTTGTGGGGGCAGGCTCGAGTGAAGTGAAGAAACTCTATTGCGAGGTAATATGTTTGGTCGCCCCAATATCAAAGTACCAAACATTTGAGTCTACTATAGACATACACTATTTATGAGAAGATGGATCAAAACTGCAAATAGTGGTAAATGCACATTCTTCATTTTGCACAAGATTAGTAGAATCTGTTTTGGGTGTAGAGGCCTCCCTTATAGTATTTGCAAAACAGTTTCTGCTTTTCTGTTTTCCTCTTATCTCTATCTTCCTTCTTTGATTGTGCAGAATTAGCAGATTTTGGCTTGCTACTAGAAGAGCTCCATTTACCTTTGCCCTTCTTACTAGCCAAGAAAGCTTAATCTGTAACAAGAATAATCGACTTGTTTTGCCTAGACTGATCTTCTTGCAACAAAATAGAGACTAACTCCTCAAATGTTGAGGTATTTGGATTGCCTTTCATCATCAAATGAAGAGTGGAAACAAAAACTGGATATGAATCGAGAAGACCATTCAAAATAGTTTGCACAAGTGAATTGTTAGGAGACTTTATCAACAGAAATAACCTGTTCTTTCAAATATTTAATATTTGTCAAAAAACTATCCATGGAATCAACTTCATTCATGTGCTCACTCTCCAACTGTTTTTGGAGGTAGGCAACACAAGCTTCATTCCTTGTCTGTTATAAAGTGGTAAGGGTATCCCAAACATCCTTAGCTATTTTGCAAGAGCGAATGTGAGGAATAATGGGACGTTTGACAGACAAGGCTATCAATGCATGTGACTGAGCATCTTTGCCATCCCAACAAATTTTCTCTACAGTAGGTGTAGCAGGAATCGCAACACGAATAGGAACATGAAGAATATCCCCATCTTCAATGCCATCTATGTCACCTTCAACAACTATGTTTGCAGGTGAAATAGGACGTTTTCAATACCCTGCACAATATTCCATAGTCCTTTTGCAACCAATACATGGGGCATCACATAAGCTCATAATGGGTAATTGGTACCATGCAACTTATGCTCAACATCCAACATATGAAATACATCACTGCTTTCAGCCATGACCATTGACTAAAATACCCTAATGTAGAAAAATGACTATATCTCAAAAAGTTGAACAAAATTACCTTGTCGAGTTCTGTTAAACTTGTTGCAGATTTCAAGATGCTTATACTAGCGCACAAAACTTGTATACATCTTTGGCACAAAAAGATGAAATTACCTACACAAGCGCTACAATAGTGCGTTTAGAGGCTGAAACGAGCTCATATTGTGATTTTGGCACCACAAAGCGAAGCAGTTTTGATCTCCTAATCACCCGAAGTATGGTCACCAATTTTTGCATGATTCTAAGACTGTGACTAGAGAGGTGTTGATGTTTCCCTAGATGAAGTGGGGACATGTTCTGATACCAATTGTTGGAGTTTGAGGTCTACAGAAGCATGCGAACATCACAAGGAAGAAGAAGAAGATTGCAGCACAACACACAATACTAAATGCATTACCAGTAGAATGTACAAAGATAAGTGACCCATTAGGGTTATAGGCATATATACAAGCCGGGGGAAAAAAACCTCCTAAAGAGGGGAAAAAGTGCACCGATGGTCCTAATGTGTTCACACATATCACTACCTAAGTGGCAATGATTTTACTAGAACAACCAATTGTTCATCTTTCTTCGCCCACACTTGCTTCATGCCTTGAGTATTTCTCCATTGGTTTTCTTGTAGGGTTGTGGGTGGTCATTGTTTCCTATGGTTATTCTAAAATTTTTTCTTTGTTTGATGCAATTTCATCACAATACTTTCCTTTGGAAAAAAGGGGTCTCTAACACTTGCATGGCCTGTCCATCAAGAGTTGAGGCATTTTGCACAAGAGACTTAGAGCTACATGCACAATGAGTGGACTTAGAACTAGATGACCCGAGATTCTCAAGCTCTACTATGAATCATTGCTTATTAACTCAAACCTGAATATGTCCTCGGCGTTTCAAGTCCACTGCATGATCATAATATCAAGTGGACGTTGTGTATAAGAATGGGAACTTCTACACAGTTTTCCACTCCTCCTAATCCTATGAGGTAAGCCTTGATCGGATTCAATTATATATTCATGTCTTAATGGCATTGGTGGCAACTCCTAAATCAATTAGGGCTTCATAGTTCTTGATTATACTACCCTATACTAGCTCCAATGAGATGAATGGTCTTCTATCTACTATGCTAGGGGAGGCATTCGTAGTGGTTTGGCACATTTTCATGTGATATCATAGGGCATTTGGATTTGGATTGACAATTACAAGGTGGAGCTCTTCGACGCTCTTACTCACCATTTTCCTAAAGTGATCTATGCCCTATCATTTCAAGTTCATGCATTTAATACATTCTAGTGCCTTAGCCTGTGCTTTGTCTCTAATTATGTTTTCTTCTTCTCTATGCTTCTTAGCTTGATTTAGTCACTTGAGCATCTCTTTCGTCAGTGGATAAAGCTTGACTCTGCATCCACTGATGTAGTTTGACATTACTTCTCCTTCTGAGGTAGCTAGTTGTACCACACCATTAACCGAGTCTATTGATAATCATAGATCCATAATTACACTTTTCTATCTTAGGAGCATGTTGCGTTAAGGTATACACCAATACTAAATTGCCAACTTTTAAGCTTTTTTCTTTCATGTGTGCATCAAAATAAGCCTTTTGTATTTTCTTTACTGTGTTTATTCCTATTGCCCCCTCAATCTTGTCTCTTTTAGAGGTTCTGGATCCATTATCCTAGAGGATAAATCATGGATAGTCCATTGGCGCTTTTGTGCTACTTTCAATGTTGGTATAAAAAATTCTAGGGGTAGCACTACATTTTTGCCAAAGACCATTTGGAAGGGAGTTGCATTGAGTACCATTTTGTAGGCCACTCGATATGCCCAAACAACATGATTGTCCCAATAAAAGCGTTTATTATCTATGAGCTTCATCAATACATTGTACAAGATCTTATTTGTATTCTCTACTTGTGTTGCTCTAGCACAATGGTGAGAACCACGTTAAGAAGCTTCACCTCCTTAATGTCAATCCGAGGGAGAGGTAGGAGTGATATGAAGATCGTGAATGTGAGATGATGTGAGAGTGAAGGTGAGAAGCACAAAAATGCACACACACATACACACACACAATGAAGAGACAAGCAAGACACAATGGAAGGTGGGAAATTAGCTCTATTACTCAAGAGTACTCTTACAAGCTCAAACTAGCTCTACTCTCTTCTTTACTCCAACAAGCTAACCTCAAAAATGAGCTCTCTAGCTCTTTTTATAGTTTCTAGACTAGTTTTGACCGGTTTCACATCTAGTGACCGGCCTAGTTAAAAAATAGGTCCTAGATGCTATTTGGAAGGGTAAACGATGTCTAAAAATAACGAAAATTGGTACGAGCATTCTACCTAAGCTCCTCAAGCTCGAGGACTCCTCGGTTTGCACAAAATGGAGCTATGGATTACAAAATGGGGTTTTCTATGATACATATGTTATAATTAGTGATAATAATCACTGTTGAATGTTTGAAGAATTAATAAGGAACATATTTGTTTGAAAATTTGATCCGACTGGCTCCCTGCTTCGTCTTCACATGCTTCCGTGGCGTCTGTGCCTCTGGCTGCTTCCAACACCCCCCTCCCTCTCGCTTCTGTCGTCCCTGACAGAACCTTGTTGTGAGGTCTGCCGGATGTAGTTCTGTAGGAGGTCTTGAGCGAGGGTGTGCTCTGATATACGAATGCCTCGGGCTAGATCAGCCTCGAGTTTCTCCCAGTCGATAGGTTGTGGCTCGTCTGGTGGTGGGAGCTGATAATGTGTGGAGTACACCATTCGTTCACAGGCGAATAATTGCAATAAGTGTGTGGGCCTGCTTATAAATACCTCTGAATGGTACTCCCAAAAGCCGGTGGTGAACATTTCTTCGAATGTCTGCTTGTAACATGCCGGTAGATATTTGATCCTGCAGTGCCAGGCGTAACACACCCGTAGCGATGGCGTTGTGCTCATATCATAGACTAAATCAAAGTTGCCATGCTCAAAGCCCGGGGTGTTTACATGGGGAGCCTTGATGCGTCGGAAGACTTTAAAGACCATCTGCATCATGTCAAAGATTTTGACAGTCATGTGCGCGGCAATATCATCCATATGCGTTAACCTAGGGAGCCAGTGGCGGATCGTCGCCATCATGTAGCCTACTGTGGGTAACTCGATTGGTGGCTTGAAGTAGGGATAGTTCAACCAGTCTTGGCACTGCTTATTGTTTTGTACCTTAATAGCAAATGCAGTCCAAGAGCGGCGTCGTGGTACTGGTCCCCAGCACGGATTAAATTTTAAGTGCAGCGGCGCTTTTACCCACGTGCTCATCATCTCTGGATAATTTTGCAATAAATCTTTGCGCCAGTCTGGTTGAAGGATTTCACCTCTCTGCGCCCTTGGTGGCAAGTCCTCTGGCTCGAATTGAGTGGCATGCG
Source organism: Ceratopteris richardii (assembly GCA_020310875.1). Taxonomy (NCBI): domain Eukaryota; kingdom Viridiplantae; phylum Streptophyta; class Polypodiopsida; order Polypodiales; family Pteridaceae; genus Ceratopteris; species Ceratopteris richardii. Next base: position 90,956,703 of record CM035408.1, on the reverse strand, counting down.
TTGGTTTCATGCCTGTTTCTTTCTCTATGGCTAACTGGTATTCGGCCATTAACATGAAGTACGGTTTATATTGGAGCTCATGCCCAGATATGTATCGTCGCGGGGCCAATTGAGCAAAGAATGGTGACTGTAAAATTTTCTCTTCAATTATGGCCATGGCATGTAGCTGTGCCTCTACTCTGGCCGAGTGTGTCGTTCCGAGTTCTTCAACTGTCTTCATCCATGCGGGGGTAGGTAATTCATAGGTCATCTGGCCTTCGGCCGTGACACGTCCGCCTGGGATGGGTATCGGTTCATATGCCTCTTCGAATGTCTCCTCCACCGGGATAGTGACGGTTTCTTCCTCGGCTGGTAGCTCAGGTGGGGAGTCTGGCCTTGGTAGTGCTTCATAGACTGCAATTCTAGATTCAAGATTTGTTACCTGGGCCCGGAGTGCGTTGAGTTCCTCTAAAATTTCAGGGGCAGGGTCCGCAGGTGCTGGTAATTCTGCTGCTGCGTGTACTTGTTGTGTTGTCGGTTCTCTGAGCTGTAGCAGTTTGTGATCTTCCTTTAACTTTTGGTGCTCTTCGTTCATACGATCATAGTCCTCGAGCAATTGCACGTGATCGTCTAGTAACATCCTCATCGAGTCGGATGGGATAGCTTTGAATTTGCTCGGACTTAGTGGTTGTTCAGGGTGGTCCAATGCCGCTTCCAAGTTCTCTCTGTTCTGCTCTTGGAGTCTCTGGTTCTCCTCTTTTGCTGCGGCTAAGTGTCTTCTTAGTAAGCCCATATTTCTAGTGAGCGTTGCATTGCGGACGGTCTGGGCTCGAAGTAGGTTGTCCAAATCCGCGGTGGCCTCTTTTGTTTTCTCTTCACTTTCTAGTTCTAATTTGTGATAGGCCTCTCGTAAATCTTGGTATCGGCTGTTCAGTGAGGCGTTCTCAATTGATAACGAATTAAGCTGCGTTTGTAATTCATTCGTCGTTTTCTGCAGCTGTTGATAGTTGGTGCCGAGTGATGCAAACTCATCGCGGACTTGCGTCATGCATGTGAACATGTGTTGAAATGCGGTGTCTATGGTGGGCGATAGCAGTAATGAAGTACTAAATGAGGATGCAGTGGAAGTGGATGCATCGGGAATGGGAAATGGGGTTGGGACAGTGGATGCAGTGGTGATTGTGGAAAATTGTGTCGTGCCTAAATATGAGGGTGCTGTGAGTGGAGTGGGTGGTGGTGAGGTGGATGGTGATATGTCCATGCCATTGGACGTGTTTAGTGTTGTGACTGTGAAAAGTGGTGTGATTGTGGGTGGTTGTGTAGGTGGATGTGCGGGGGATACAGGATGGGTTGGTGAAAGATGAGGTGAGAGAGGAGTAGAGGGCGTGGATGTTATTTCGAGGATAGTAGTGGTATGTACAACGGTAGTGCGGGGTGGGGAATCTACAAGGATGGGTTCTGCGGTCAATGGGCTTTCGGGGACGAGGCGTGCTTCCCTGGCTTGTGCTGAAGACTGAGCTCCTGTTGGTACACGAATATACTCTCCGGGCTTTGAAAGTAGTCGCACTCGACGGGGATCAAACTGTGGTAGTTGCTTTCTTTGTAAAAACCTGAGTGCTTCATGGGAGCCTACTGATTTGACTAACTCTCTGAACCCTCTGATGTATGCGTCTTCGAATCCTCCGGAGATGAGTTCCTGTTCAATTAATGCCTGGCTCTCCGCTTCAGTTAACTTCTTCCGTGCCCAGACTTTCTCCATCGTTCGATATAATTTCTTTATGGCCAGCGTGTACGCTGCGGCTTCGAAAGTCTCATCTTCATATGTGCTGGTGTCGCCGTGTGCGTCAGTTTGTTGGCCTTGGCCATCTGTCTGTCCCTCTTGTGAGCCCTGGCTGGCTTCATCGTCGCCTTCCTCGTCGTCTGTTTCGGTTCTTTCTTCTTCAGAGCTCGACACAGCTTGTCCCTGTGGCAGATCTCGCGGCGTGGTAGGGTAGCTGGGACATTCATATTCCTGGGAGAACAGTTGTGCTTCTGAATACTGGAATTCGTTTGAGAATGCATCAGGCATCTCAAAATCAAATGTCGTGTTTATTGGGTCGGCCTCCATATGTGGTATTGGGAAAGAAAAAGCCTCCGCACCAATAGTTGTGGGAGCTTCTGCTGTTGTGGTGGTGGGTTCTGTGGTGGCAGCTGCCTGAGGTGCAGCGGTACTAGTGGTGGCCTCCGGAACCACTGGTCTAGACAACCTGATGCGAATAGGTTGTACAGTGGGAGCCACTTCTGTCTGTGGTCGCTCTGGAGAGGGTTGTGGTGATGGCGACTCTGGCACTTGAAGGCAAGGAATGGTGCCTCGCATACGCTTGCCTGCCCGTGTTCTACTAGGCTTTCTGGCTTTCTTCGTCGTTCCTTTGAATGCCTTCAACTCTTCTCCTGTTAATGCACGCTCGATGGGCAAGTCATAAGCCAAACACATATACACAATTCTAGTGAGTGCACAACATCCGTTGAGCACTTTCTTGCGCTCCCATCTGTGTTGTGCCAGGTACATTTGGTCTATGATCCAGCTTGCCAGATCAACAGTTTGAGGTCCCGTGCATGCCAAATACAAACCAAACCAGATTCGTTTATGGGGCATAGTAAATCTGTCCTGAGCTGGGAATGCGAAATGTTGCATGCATATCCTTAGTGGCTTTGACAGCTCAGGTGTAATGGCCGAAATCTCCTCCCACTTAGTGACATCCCCACGTTTCATCGGTTCTGGAATTAATCTCTCTCGATCTGTGGGTGTGTGGGTGCCATGAATTTTGATGGCCGCTCTGATTAAATCCTTAGAGAGGTAAAATCTTTTGTAAGGTGGATCATCCACTAGAGTAGGCAATATGAAGGTCCCTGGGATGTCCTTATTCTCTGATGCCAGCAAAGTAGTGATTAAGTAATAGCACCTGTAAAAATCCGGTTTGGGCAGAGGATCACTGAAATACTCTGTGAAGCCTGCTCTGGCCCAAACGTGAGTTAAATCCTGGGTGCTCTGTAGGGCTTCGAACTCTCTAGAGAAAAACTGGTATTTTCCCCACGTGCGGTCATCAAATGTCAGAGAGGATTCAAATATAAAGTCCGCGTCCGCAAGGGGTCCTGCAAGTCCCTGAAACCAATGAGAGTTCCGGTGTATCTTCTCTGTGTAGCCCATAGGTGGATTGTCGATAGGCATGGGCCCTGGAAACCCTTGGAATTCCGGCGGTGGAGCAGTTGGGTGGGATTCTGCTCGTAATACGTTGAGGGGCACAGCCGCAACACTGGGGCCTGCTCCTGATGTTCCTTCGTCGGTTTGCATGGTGGCTGATGCGCTAATAAGAAAGATCTGCTACAAAAGATTAACACATTAGCATGGAAATTAATTATGATCCCATTAAAGTGAGACCGCAATCCCTTTCCATAACTGATGCGTAACCCGTGTAGCCAAGTGCTGTGATGTGATGGATGCAATGTCTCTTGCAGCACTAGTGCGGGTCTCTAGACTCCTACACGTTTCAGATCATGCATACATTTCTTGATGAGATGAGAGTGATGTGTGATGATGGTGGGTGAGTTATTACAAGGTTTAAAGGTTAGTAATTTAGTACAAGGTTGCAAGTTAGTCGGGGGGTAGTTAATCAAAGGATTAGGGGAAGACGGTTGGACACGCTTCGGTATCCATTTCCTAAGGATCTTGGAGTGGGTGGTGGGTTTCTGTTGAGGGGCAAAAGGTAGTATCGGGTGTGGTGGTATTGAGGGATGGAAAGATTTGTGAGGGGTATATATTACACGGCTTAAGGGTTGAGCTATGATACATGGTTTGGGTACCCAAATCTGCGTGGGTGTGGGTCTATGGGTAAGGTACTTCTTGGCGATCCACATTTGTCGGATGCTCGGACCTGTAGCAGAAGGTCGAGGGGATGGTGGATACTGATTCTGTTTCTGCCCTGCCTTTTTCTTGTCGATCTCTGCCTGGTTGGAGTTCTTCGGTGCTTTTTGTCCTTTTGGCACCCATATTTGTCTGGTGCCGCTTCCTTTTGGTGGCCTAAACTGCCTTCCTTGTTGTATCTTCTGGTACTGCAGTCGGTCTGGGTTCCTTCGTCGTGGTTGACTCTGTTGTTGTTGAGGTTGAGAGGTCGGATGGACACTCTGCTTTGGAAAAGAAGGGAGATCCAACACTTGCGTGACCTGCCCATTAGGAAGTGATGCCTTATTTAACTTTAATCTAGGCCAGTCCACAACAAGTTTGGAAGGATGAGCACCGCAGGGTGTCGTGCTCATTTGGCCGATGATGCAACCCACCTGACCACTGATTGTGTCCATCTGCCCTTGTGGTTGGGTAACTGTCTCTTCTAGTTTGCAGGAAGTCCCAGGGAAGATCTCCTGTCGTCCTTCTGACTGACAACTGTCCATAGCCAAGCCCGAGTGGGTTGGTGCAGACGTAACGTGACTGGTCTGCTTAAAGATCTTCCGGTCTTCCCTCGCATGCATTTCATAGGGTCTAGGGTCACAACCGTCAAGCGGAATGCCGTTAGGGAAGTCAAGCGGTATCACTCGCTTCTGCTCTAAGGTTCCAATCTGTAAGGAGCCTTGTCGAAGATTTAGGTCCACTGAGTGATCGTATAGCCAATCTTGGCCAAGGATTAGGGGTTCTATCAGGTCGTCATCATGGCACACTAGTAGCTTTGCTTTCATCGTCAAATCCTTAATGAGGATAGGAAGGTCCACCTCACCCATGCAAGGGGTTTCCATGCCTCCTAGGCCTATGAGGTATGCCTCAATTGGCCGCATTTCTATTCCTGAATCCTTATAGTGGGACCATCTAATCGCACTAGTCGCAACACCTGAGTCAATTAAAGCCCTGAGTTCTTGGCTATGGTTACCGTGCTCTAGCCTAACTGTAATGAATGGTCTCCTGTCCACTATGCTAGGATGAGTGGTTGACTTTACTTGACACATGGCCATGGGATATCTGGGTGATGTTTCCAGATGGTTGTAATGTTCTCTCCCTAGTCCTTGTCTTCTTAGCTTCATGCGCTTAATGCGTTCTATGGCTTCTGCCTGAGCTTCGGCTCGTATTCTGTTTTCTTCCTTCTTGCGCTTCTTTGCCAACGTGAGTCGTCTAAGCATATCCTCAGTAAGAGGTTCTTGATATAACCTGACTCTACAGCCACTAATGTAATTAGGCATTATATCTCCTTCTAAGGTGGCTAACTGTACTGCTCCGCTGGTCGACAGTCTGTTAATGATCATAGGTCCACAACCTCGCTTTTCTAGCTTCCGTGCGTGCTGTTTCAGCGTATATACTAGAACTAAATCTCCTTCTTTTAGGCCTTTATCTTTCACATGTGCATCAAAATATGCTTTTTGTCGCTTCTTTGCTGCGTATATTCCTGCTGCTGCCCTCAGCCTTGTTTCTCCTAATCGTTCCAAGTCCATTATTCTTGCTGATAATTCATGGCCGGTCCACTGATGTTCTTGTGCAACCTTAAGGGTCGGTATCAAGAAGTCCAAAGGAAGCACTGCATTCTGACCAAAAACCATCTGAAAGGGAGTTGCATTGAGTACGGTCTTGTAGGCCACTCGATATGCCCAAACAGCGTGGTGTAACTGTTTGTCCCAATCTGAACGTTTATTGTTCACGAGTTTCGTCAGTATAGTACAAAGTATCTTGTTAGTGCTTTCAGCTTGACCATTGGCCTGAGAATGATATGGTGCAGATTTCTTGTGAATCACCATAAAATCCTGTAACAAATATTCAATGACTTGGTTTAGAAAGTGAGTGCCTCGATCGCTCACTAACTCTATAGGCAATCCATATCTTGTAAAGACATTTTCAAATAAGAATTTTGCAGTCGTGTGTGCATCATTCTTCTTTGTGGCTTTTGCCTCTACCCATTTCGTCAGATAATCTGTGGCAACAATAATGTATTCCGCATGTGTACCTTTTGCAGGGGGGTTAATGGGTCCTATAAAGTCTATACCCCACTTAGAGAATGCACGTCCGCCCATCATGGGTTTCAATGGCATTTCATCTCTGCGAGTAGGAAACTGAGTTCTTTGGCACACATCACATCTTTTTACATAGGTATGAGCATCCATGTGAAGAGTGGGCCACCATAATCCTGCAAAGAGAATGGCTTTGATTATCCTATCTGGTCCAAAATGACCTCCTGCCACACCTTGGTGTGCAGTCTCTAGTATGCTAAGATATTCGCTCTCATGAACACATTGTCTTAGATATCCATCTCGTCCTCTTTTGTATAAATTATCGCCAATAAGTGAATAGTCGTGAGCTTCCTGCTCTAGACTGCGTTGTCGAGCTAAGGTCATTCCTTGAGGGAATGTGTTCGTCCTCAAGTATGTCAATAAAGGTTCACTCCAGTCTGGTGTGAGAGACACGTGATATAATGTAGCATGTTCTACTGGTGGTCTTTCACAACAAACATGGCATTCCTTACACAACTTGTAGACATCTGCTTCCATCGTAGGCCAATATACTCCTAATCTCTGCAGAGTCTGTAATGTTCGATGTTTTGAATGATGTTGCTTTAGTGCACCTACGTGTGCTAATTGCAACCAATTCGCATGTTCTGATTCATCTACACAACAAGCAAGAATCTTTTGATTATCTTGTTTATATATGCTTCCTGCCATTATTTGATATTTCTGAGACTTGGTAATCTCTCCTTCTTTGATCTTTATCCTCGGATTCTTGGGTCCATATGTCAGAATAGGGACTATAGGCTTAGCCCATTCTGGTGCTATCTCAAGGTTAAACAAGTATGCATCTGGTAGATCATCCGCTACTCCTTGAGGAGCTTCTCCTGAGGTTAATCTTGAGAGGTGGTCAGCCCTAAGATGTGTCTTTCCTTTCCTAACTACCACTTCAAAATCATACTCCATGAGTAATAGAAACCATCGTATCAGTCGTCCTGTGTTACAAGGTTTGTTGACTAAATATAATAGGGCTTGATGATCTGTAAAGAACTTGAATTTGTTGGCCAACAAGTAGTGCCTAAACTTCTTTACTGCGTAGATCATCCCTAATCCTTCTCGTTCCGTCGTGGTGTAATTTCTTTCTGCTGCGTTCAGTTGTCTGCTAGCGTAAGCTATGGGGAGATCTATGTTACCTTCCTCCGTGGGTTGTGCTAACACACATCCTATGGCGTAATTGGATGCATCCACATGTACATGGAATGGCTTACTCCAATCTGGAGTGGTCAATATAGGTGCTGAACACAAACGTCGTTTAAGTTCATTGAATGAATTTTCACATTCATCTGTCCACTCAAAATTGGTCAAAAGAGAGTACAACGGCTTGGCTATGATTGCATACATGTGTATGAATCTCCTATAATAACCGCAATGGCCCATAAATGCCTGTACCTCTTTCACATTAGTTGGTCTAGGTAATTCTGCAATTACCTTCACCTTTTCCTCGTCCGTAGAGATTCCATTTTTTGACACAATGTGTCCTAGAATTTTGCCTTGTCTGACCATGAAAATGCATTTTTCTGGGTTCAAACAAACCTGATATTCTCGACATTTGTCAAATACTTGTCTTAACTCCGGAATATGTGTCTGTCTTACATTTGAATGAGCACATAAGTCATCGACATAAACTTCCAAGCTCTTGCGTAAGAATTCCTTAAAAACATGACACATGAGTCGCTGGAAAGTGGCGGGTGCATTTGTTAAGCCAAATGGCATTACACGAAATGCAAATATGCCCCATTCAGTGGCAAAAGCCGTCTTGTGTTGGTCTTCTGGAGCGATGGCTACTTGATTATAGCCTGAGAATCCATCCAGAAAGCTGTAAACTTCCTTGCCCGCAACTCTTTCCAATAGGTGTTCTGTGATAGGAAGAGGATAACTATCTCTAATCGTGGCGGCATTAACTTTTTTAAGGTTAATACACACACGCAATTTTCCATTCTTCTTGGGCACAACCACAATGGGGAATACCCATTCAGTATGCTCAATTTCGTAAATGAATCCTGCTTCTATCAATCGATCTATCTCCTCTTTAATCTTCGCAGCGTAGTTATCATTATACGTGTACGGTTTCTGTTTTGTCGGTTTTGCATCTGGAGTCATAGGGATTCTATGAGAACATATATCTGGGTCTACTCCCTTCAAATCTTTGTAACTCCAAGCAAAAACATCTCCATATTCACGCAATAGGGCAACTAATTCTTCCTCTTCTTCAGTCGTCAAATCATGCCCTATATATGTGCATTTTTCTTCTTCTCCTTCTATGGCAACTATTACTTTCTTGGTTTTCTCTCGATTATCATATACTTGTCCGTCATTCGCCTTTCTATTGGGCATTCGTACCATGATTCTTCTATCTTCGATTTCATATTTCTTGAAGTTCTCGGGTACTTCGAATAAAGATTCTTCTTTTTCTGTCATGGCTTCTTTCTTCTTTCTTTTCTTGCCTTCACTCTTATCAGTCACTTGAGTGGCTAACCTTACCTCGTTTGTAATTTCCTCGTGTCTCTGAGTGTGAGTCTCTACTTCGTAGAAATATTCTTCCTCTGATGCAAAGGGTGGGTCCATGATAATTGATTCTAAATCAAAATCGCTTGCGTCCTCAAATGCATCAGTGCTAGGTTCACACTCCTCTAAAATTGCATCGCTCATGATTGGCTCTATCGTAAAAACTGAAATGTCATAGCCATCCTCGTCACAGTGGGGTGTCCATTGTTCTTCATTGATGGCTACATCCATGGTTGCTAGAATTTCTGCCCAACCATGGGGTTCAAATTCTTCGTCTGGGAATACTACAGGTGCATATGCTGGATCTTGAAGGGTTCGTGGATGTTGTTCTGCACCTAAGGTCCTTGCTTCTAATCTTTCTTCCTCTTGTTTGGCTACTTTACACATCCATAAATGGGTATCCTCATGCAACCAAGAAGGATCTGATTCTAATGAGTGCACGGATTCCGTCTCTCCTGGTGTTTTATGGATGGTATTCCATTGTATTGGGGGTACATCTCTGTGTGAATAGTCTTTAAGGTTGACTTTGGTAGTCACTCCTAAATGTTGCAAGTACAAAGAATTAGTTCCCCAATCTTGTACAATTTGCAACTGACGCATGAATGGTCGTCCCAATATCATCTCATATGCATGATTTTTCGCGAAGTCACAAATGGCGAAAGTATGCTCAAATTCTACACCACAAGTGGTGAGAGATATGCCTTCTAGTAAGCCTAATGGTTTTTCTATGTGTCCATCAGCCATTTGTAGTTTCATCCTGGTGGGTCTGAGTGCTGGCTTACCCCAACGTTTCCACAAAGCGGTGGTAGCGATGGCTACTCCTGCTCCTGAATCTAAGATGGCTTTCGTGGTGTAGCCCTGATGGGTTATTGGAAGATATGTGTTACCTTCCTCTCCTTCGCTTACGTCTCCAATCTTTTCCACGGGTATCTCTGGTACCTTCTTATGTGATCCTATCTGATAGGGTGTGGTAGCTAGCTCAGGGAATTGATTTGCTACGTGCTTCCACAATTCTGGTTTTACCTTTAACAATTCCTCCAGAGTGAGATTACACTGTACTTTCGTGTTCTTGATCACTTCCGTGTTCCTAGGGATCACTGATTCTTCATTCCTCACTATTATCATGGGTGCTCTCATACTAATAGACTTTGCTTCCCAAGGTCCTGTGAACTGAGGTAATTCTTGTAGAGAATTAGATTCAAATCCTGTGGGTTCACTCAGTTGTTCCACCTCTACATCATCATATATAGAGGGGATGTCTTGGGGAAATTGTTCCTGCAAGTCGTCTATTTCTTGAATAGGAGGATGAGTTTCTTGTTCTTTTCTCCATTTCTCTTCTTGGATCTCTCTCAAAAATTCATGTGAGTACCTATGTATGGAAGACAAATTGTCTTGACTTTCTGTATTAGGTACTTGAGACAGGGATGGTGGATTCCTTTCCTGTGTCTCTGGGACAATAGGGTTACTAGGCTGATCCTTTTTCTCTTTGCTTTCTATCAAGTGTTCTAGCCTCTCCATTAGTCCTTGAAAGTGTAATTCTGGTTTTGCCATGTTATTCCAATTAAGATATCTAGAGGCTTCGAACAAAGCTTGTGCTAGTTCTACCATCTTCATGCACAGTTTAGTTCTCTCAATTTCTAGATCAGCTCGAGGGTAGTTTTTACTCATTTCCGTGACTTGAGGTCCCTCTTTTATTCTAGCCTGATATGCACGAAACATCATGTCTAGGTCTTCGGGTATGGGTTCCGCTAAAACTGATCCTGATTTCTGAGCTGGATTTTCTTGATTTAATTCCTGTGAGGCCAATTCTTGTATTTTGGCTCTAGATTCCCTTAAACTTCCTTCCAACTCACTTATCTTTTTACTCCATTTTCTCTTTATTCTTTCTCTAGAATCTTTCCAAGATTTCGTTTTTTTACTACTCGATTCTGCAACTTCACTAGTTCCGGCTACTTTCTCTTGATTAAGCTGTTGGTTTTGTAAGAGCGCCTGGGCTCTGGTTATAGCTTGGATAGGCACGTATGTAGGGTTAGATCCATCTGCGGTGTTTACAATACCTATCATGTTGATCGGTGTCACATTTGAAGTGTTAACTGGGTTCTTAGGACAATCTTTGATTATATGCTCTTTGCCACAATCGGCACAAAAGCCTTGAATGCTATAGTACTGTGATTGCCTTGCTATTGGGGGATGTGGACAATCCTTTATGAAGTGATCTCCTTGGCACCTAAAGCATGGTCCTCTAGGGCCCTGTGGTCTCTGTTGTCTCAATTGGGGCCGTGGGTTTGGGTTTGTGTACATCACATTAGTATAGTCTGGCTCCCAACTAGGTTCCATTGGTGGACTATCATAAGGATATGTCTCCACATGTTCTGGTGACTCCGTGTAATAAGCGGGTGGACTAGTTACATGAGTAGAGTCAAAACTGTTTGAGTTCGGGTCACTTTCTGTGATCAAGGGTGAAGAAGGCACTAAGGCCCTACTTAGGTTCTCTTCTGCAGCAGCGTATTTAACTGAGATGACATTCGCTGGTGGGGGTGGCTGCTGAGCTAAGACGGGTTGAGGTCTCTGTTGAGCCTGGTATGGGTAGTTCTGAGAAGGCCTATAGTAATAAGGTTGAGCATTGTATTGGCCTTGATACCTACCTGGCTGCTGGTATGCTTGCGGGTAGTTTTGTCTCACAGTTTGTTTGTTGTATGGGCAGTCCTGAGCCGTATGATTCGTGTATCTTCTCTCAATTGTGCAATATTGGCCACTAGGGTTGACGTGAGGTTGAGGTGCATTGGGGCACACGTTTGCCAAATGATTTCCACCACATGCGTAACAACGTACATTAGTTGGTAGCTTGGGCACCTGTTTACTAGAAACTCCTAGTTTTTGGGCCACTTTTTCTGCTAGATCCTCTATTGAATTCGACAATTTTGTGGACGCTAGAGAAGAACAATCTGAGTCTTTGTAGACCTTTGAGAGCTCTAATTCCTCTCCTAGGTTGTCCTCAATGTCTATACATATTCTTACACACTCCTCTAGCGTTCTGGGTTCCTTTAGGTACACATAGGAACGTAGTTTAGCGCTCAACAAGCCATCTAGGAACAGTGATACTTGTTTGGCTTGTGAGGGTAGCTCTTGCGTTGGACATCGTTCAACATATTGTCTGAACCTACGTCCTGCCAGTCTTACTGTTTCCTGAGGGGTTTGTTTAAAGCTATGAATCAACGAAGACGTGTCATGTCTAATCCCACTTTTAGAGAATTCAGTGATGAATGACTCTAAAAAGTGATGGATGTCTCTAAATTGCCTTTGTTGCAATGGTTGGAACCAAGTTAAAGCTGTATTCTTTAACGTTAGTCCAAATGCATTGTACTGCGTGAACATGTCCTCAACTTGTTCTGCCCTCAGTACTTGCTTGAATTCAGCGACGTGGTCATAGGGATCTCCTGTTCCATCAAAGTAATTTTTCATGGATTTCACTAATTGAGTGGGTCTCAATACTCTTGCGTGTTCGCGTGGTCTAGGTAGAGGAAAATCATCTCTACCACCTGGTATTCCATGATCTCTTTGTCTATCCGCGCTATTGGTGTTCGTGGTTGTTCTATCTCTCCCTATGGGGTGATTAAAGCTTACTTCCGGTCTCTCTTTATTTCCTTCTCTTTGATGTCCATGGGCTGAGGAAGTTCCTGCCCCTTGTTGATTTGCATTCATGTTTGTTCTGGATGGAGGGAATATCAATTCACCTCTCCATGTGTATGTGTTTTTAGCGCGTTCAGGCACCACAAAGACTCTTTCTGAAGTCTCATCCAGGTATACAACCTTTCCAGGTGTATCTGGGTCCTTGAATTCATAAATTGTAATGATGCCTACCTCACCAGGGTTTTCCTTTCTGTACCTCCAAAAGGCTTCATCTGTCTCCTTGTTTACAAACAACTCGGTGCTCCTGTTATCTTGAGGGATCCACTCTGGGATGAGTACTCTTGTTAATACGGATTTCCCTCTAGGTGTTCTAGGTTCTTCTAACGGTTCTTTTCCTTGAAATTTCGCTTCCGTTTCTAATTGAATTGTGCCAAACTCATTAGTATCGTTTGGCTGCATACTTAGAATCTACATGGTTCCTTCTTTGTCTATGTAAGCGTCTCTCTCAAATTTCACCACTGGTCTTTCCAATCCAATGGGTTGATCAGGGTTGTGCAGTTGCACCACTTGCCTTTGCAAACCATCCTCATAGATGCGAGCACCTAATCGGTTGGTTCGGAGAAACTCTAGTTGCGTTCTATAGGGTCCTTCTGGTTTTTCTAGGTATGCTACATGAGACCCTCCTTCTGGTCTGTCTGTGCTAAATGCCATTTCTGATTCACTTGATTCTGAGCTCAACTCGTAGGGATAACTACTATTCAATTGCTGAGCCCAAGATCGAGCTGTGGTTCTTACACTAGCCTCTGATGATCTAAGGCTTCTTCTGTCCGACTTACCTATATGTTTGCCTGATCTAAGGTTCATTAATTTTCTTCCTTGCACGCTCAATTACACCCTTAGATCGTCAATGGTTCTTTGTGATTAATTCTTGGTTCTTTTTAATTTTTTCTTTGGATTCTTGTCTTAATATATGCGTCAGGAATTCGACTTTCCGTTATAGTTTTGAGTTCTCGTTCCGTCAGACTTAGGTTCTTTTCTTTAGGTTTTCGTCACACACACCTTTACTTTAAGTCTTAAACTTGAAAGAATTAAGTATCTTGAACTTGAGGCATTCCTATCGTCGTTAATCCACAACTACCGTTTAGCCTAAGCTAAGAATTGACTGAGGGGGTTGAGTAATCTTCCAACCTTGAGTCGGCTTGTCTGGTTGCTCTGATGCCCTGTTGCCCAAGAAGCCGTGCTTCCCAAGCTCTGCTGTCTTCACTGCCTTACTTGCTTGCCTTTGATTGCCTTTGCTAGACCTGGAAAAATTCCAATATTAGACCAATTCACAAGATGATCAAACACTTGAGTATATACACCTTTTAGTCCCTTCCCTTTTGCCCAAATTTTCAATGTGTGCCCCCTGGCTTTCTAGTCCCAAACTAGGTGAACCTCAAATTAGCTTATCCAAAAATAGATGTATTCTTTATGAAAAAAACAGTTGAGGTCACGTAGTACTCGTCGCGAGCTTTCTAACGAGCTATTAAGCTCAAAAAACGGACTTCGGATGAAAAAGTTATACGCGTTCAGGCCCTGGGGTTTAAAAACTGACAATCCAGTTTTCCCTCAAATATGAGCTAAGGGGTCTCCTATGAGTCTAATGGTCCAAAAATTTCTCAAAAATTCCCTCAGAATTGGTCAAAATTGGAGCCCAAAATTTGCAATGGGGGTGGGCAATCGCGATGGTCTGGGACCGTCGCGATGGTCCAAGCGAACCGTCGCGATGGCGTGGAATTTGGACAATCGCGATGGCGCGCAAAAGTGAACCGTCGCGATGGCCCGAAGTGAACGATCGCGATGGCGTGAGGTCGAACCGTCGCGATGGCCCGAAGTGAACGATCGCGATGGCGTGAGGTCGAACCGTCGCGATGGTCCGAAGAATGAACCGTCGCAATGGCGTGATCAAGCGGACAATCGCGATGGCGAGGTCAACGGTCAAAGGTGGACAATCGCGATGGTACGAAGTGAACCGTCGCGATGGTCACAAGTGCGATGGCGTGAGCCAATCGCGATGGTCCGATTCTGGGCTGTCACGATGGTCCGAAAAACGAACCGTCGCTATGGTCTATCGTGACACGTGGCACTGTCGTGGCGATGGCCTAAGCCAATCGCGATGGTCCGGGGTCAGCTGAACAATCGCGATGGTCCAAGTGGACCGTCGCGATGGCTCAAGTGAACCGTCGCGATGGTCCGAAAAAGCGAACCGTCGCGATGGTCCGGCCGAGCCGTCGCGATGGCGTGAGCCAATCGCGATGGTGCAACACAATCGCGATGGCCCGAGCCAATCGTGATGGTCCACCAAACAACGAATTTTTGAATTGCAGCTGTGGTTTCGTGTATACGCAGGGATCGCCTACCTCGTGGTGTGGTCGCCTACCTCAAAATCCGAACTTGGCGGACCATCGCGATGGTCCGACACAGTCGGAAATTTCTGACAGAAAGTACATTTTTACCTTTTGGAAGCTTTCCTGATGCTCTGAAGCTCTGTACCTGCAAGAAAACTCAAGAAAACGCAAGCGCACACAAGCACAAAAATTCTCTCTCGCTCTCTCGCATGCACAAATGAGGGGAAATGAGGTGAATGGGTGGATATGGTGAATTTTCTGATTTTTTTGGAAATGGAGATGATGATGCGATGATGAAGATGGAGTATGGGGAAGGTGAAAAACACTAAAAACTAAGTAAAAACAACAACAAAAACTGAAATTTTTACCTTCCAACGCCACTTCTTGCTATACTCTTACCATCACACATTCGTCCTAGACTCGATCCCCGGCAACGGCGCCAAATTTGGTGTTGCTCTAGCACAATGGTGAGAACCACGTTAAGAAGCTTCACCTCCTTAATGTCAATCCGAGGGAGAGGTAGGAGTGATATGAAGATCGTGAATGTGAGATGATGTGAGAGTGAAGGTGAGAAGCACAAAAATGCACACACACATACACACACACAATGAAGAGACAAGCAAGACACAATGGAAGGTGGGAAATTAGCTCTATTACTCAAGAGTACTCTTACAAGCTCAAACTAGCTCTACTCTCTTCTTTACTCCAACAAGCTAACCTCAAAAATGAGCTCTCTAGCTCTTTTTATAGTTTCTAGACTAGTTTTGACCGGTTTCACATCTAGTGACCGGCCTAGTTAAAAAATAGGTCCTAGATGCTATTTGGAAGGGTAAACGATGTCTAAAAATAACGAAAATTGGTACGAGCATTCTACCTAAGCTCCTCAAGCTCGAGGACTCCTCGGCTTGCACAAAATGGAGCTATGGATTACAAAATGGGGTTTTCTATGATACATATGTTACAATTAGTGATAATAATCACTGTTGAATGTTTGAAGAATTAATAAGGAACATATTTGTTTGAAAATTTGATCCGACTGGCTCCCTGCTTCGTCTTCACATGCTTCCGTGGCGTCTGTGCCTCTGGCTGCTTCCAACAACTTGTTCATTAGCCTAAGGCTAATAAGGTGCTGAATTCTTATGGATCACCATGAAGTCTTGTAATAGATATCCAATCACGTCATTCAAGACATGCATTCCTCTATTTCTATCAAGTTCTATCAGAAGTTTGTACCTTGTGAAGACATTCTCAAATAAGAACCTAGCTATGGTTTGCACATCATTCATATGTGTAGCTCTCACTTCTACATGCTGGGTGAGATAGTAAATGGAAACATGATGTACCCAATAGGGCAGTTTTTGGCAGTAGGTTAATAGATCCTACAAAGTCTATACCCCACTTGGAGAATGCGCATCCTCCCATCATGGGTTGTAATGGAATCTTGTCTTTTCGTATAGGATATTGATCTCTTTGGCACATGTCATAATGTTTCACATAGGTATGCACATTGATATGCAGCGTGGCCCATCATAGAACTGAAAATAGAATATAGGGTTGTCAGATCTTTTGTGGATTCATGAAGACACTAAGAGAACTTGGAGAAGATTCTAGGAGGTAGAAAAGTGAGTTGCAAAGTGAAAAATTTTGGTCCAACCAAGATACAAAAGACCAGCCGTTGAGTTCATGGAGAAAGAGTTGATACAAAACAGATAGGTTTATGCATTGACTAGGTCAAAAAACTTGCTATCTTTTGATGAAACAATCAACTTCAAATGCTCATAACAGCTTGCATGATTACAATTGGAAAGTTTTATTGTTAGGAATGATACAAATAGCGTTGAGTTTCCAAAATGCACAAGAGTACAAGTAATAAGCAAGATATGCTTTTGGAATAAACTTGACACTCAATAGAGGTACTTTTTATTTTTTAGTGCTGCACAGAGATAGACCTCGAGATAGTAAAATTGACATTTGTTAGTCGGCCGCCGGATTGGCAACTGTATAACTGAATTTTTTTTTAATTTTTTTTTTAATTTTTTTGAAAGAACAAGGAAAATTTGTATTAATGGTGGCCGTATACAGTGTGCCTTGGGCAGGAGACACCTGACCCAGAGGAAAAATTACAAGGAGAAATACATGTCCAACCTTTTACAAGAGTACTGTTCAGCTAATAGTTTTTTCCATCTAGAGGGAGAATTTTCAGACAAAATCTTGTAGACATCATAGTTATTACAAGAAGCATCTCTGATTCTCCTAATACAAGATAGAGAAGCATTTTTCAGAATCTTGTTTCGCACGCGCGAAAAGTTGTTACAAAGACATTTGTAATCTTTATATAAAGCAATGTAAAAGAGACGCAAGGTAACAATTCGTGGAATCACCAGACTGTCTATCTGGGTGATTGTCTGTGTCATTACTGTGTGTCGAGTTGGCTAATTTGGAGTACTGTGTTTCATTTCTGTGTTGTATTATTGACACTTGTTTGGGTTGCTGTAGTGTTTGCTTGTCTAATTTATGAGTATTCTGAGTATAATGTGCGTATCCGTGTTTGTTGTCTATCGATCTCTGTTGTGGCTTTGAGTTTTATTTACATCTAGTAGATCGTCGGATTGTTGTCTGAGAGAGTCGTTCTGCGGGTCTCTATGGTGATTGTTCTGTTAAGTATGTATATCGTGGTATCCCTCTTTCTTGAAATGTTCTGCCAATTCTTTGGTGAAGTCTGTGTAACTGTGGTAGTGTCCCTAAAAACGCTGTGCAGGATTGTGTTGTCCTCAGTATTGAGATCTGTACTTGTACGGTGAGATTTGGCTACAGTAATGGTTATCTCCAGTGTGTGTTAGTCTTCAACACTGTGTGTCTGAAACTGTTGAGTCCTTCTGTGTTTTGGGTTTGTAGGATTGTGAGCGCTATTCGGTGAAGGTTGAACTACTGTTAAATGTTACAGTAGTGTGTATTCGGAAAAAGGGTTCTAAGGTAATTCGGTATTACGATACTGATAGTCTGGTACAGTGTGTTCGGCAGAATCTGATAGAGTTAAAATGATGAACCGTAAAGATCGAGAATGAGATACCAATTCTTGATAAAATCTTGAATGTTGGTATATTGTGTTGTGAAGTAATTTTGGGAAACAAGCATAGGGCCTCTGTCTTTACAGACCCCTTCCACTCCCAAGAACCCAATACTCGTTTAAACACGCTTCTAACAGTTAGAATAGTGTTTAACACTGGCGCCGTCTGTGGGAAGGTGGCACTTAACTATCAGCAAGTGGCACCAGCATATTGCAAATCGATTGTGAAAAGTGACTGTAGATTGTAAATCGACAGTAATAGTACGCGATTAGTACAAAAGATGATACATGCCGGTTACTAGATCCGATGAAACGTATCCGAAGAACCGACAACCTTGGGTACCTAATTTGCTAAGGACGCCTCCAGGAGGTAGAAGCGCAGATAGGTTTAACCCAGCTGCCAAGAAAGTGAAGAACCTTAGTAGTGATTCCGGCCATATTCCGGTGGAACGCACTACATTTCTGGCAGATTCCGGTGCGATTTCGGCACAGTCTGTCGAACGTATAGTAACTCCAGAATCTACCGGGATGCAGCATGAAGTTAATTTAGCACCATTGGGTCAAGATTCGAATTTGTATACGAATAGAAACGCCTTAGCCAAAGAAATCTGTGAAGGAGAAAAAGCACCTTGTTTTGGTGAAAAATCGACACCTTCCGGTGTTATTCCGGTACCAGTTGTTGAAAGTTCACAATTTTCCGGTGACAATTTGCCCTTTCTTGGTGAATCTTCAGTCCAGTCACCGTTATTGGGAGTAAGCTTTCCTACATTTGACATCAAGAAGGAAGGTAGCTTGTTCGAAACCGAGATTTGAAACATACTGAACAAGATTATCGAATCGGAAAGTGCACATGCTAACGATACAGATTTTGACGATCCAGATATTCAGCCTCGGGATACAGAAGATAGTCACAATACAACCATCAGCACAATGAACGGGCAACAACAACAACAACAACAACAACAGCAACAACAACAACTATGCCCACCAAGGCCGACTCCAACAGGAGTAACGTACACTAAATTCGGTGGATTTCTAGGGGATGACCCAGATGCTCATGTACGCACATTTGAGATAAGCTACGCAGTGCTCAACCATCCACCTGATCCGGCGTAAAGCTATTGTCTTCCAGCCTACATTGGTTAATGAAGCAACCAGATGGCTTACAGAATATGATACTAACCACTTCGGCACCTATGAAGCAGTAAGGGATGTATTTTTGCAAAGATTCAGGCTACAAAAGAATCCAGCCGAAATTTTCGACTACCTGCAAAACAATAGACAGAAGATAAATCAAACGGTGCAGGAATATGCCACCCTATTCAGGACTCATTTGAGGCAGTTACCACCAGCACATGCCAACCTATCGGATGACGTTATAACTCAATGGTTTATCAATGGATTGACTCCGCAACTCAAACAGATTATGATCATACGCTGTGTAGGAGCTATGACGCTAGATGATGTGATTGCAATGGTTTTGCAGCTGGAAAACAAGGTTGGAGGATTTACAGAAGACTTGGAATGGTTAAAAGCAAATAAAAATGTTGCAGAAGACCCGACCAGACAAATGTTCTGCACCACATGCAAGAATTCAGGGCACACTAGTGCCACTTGTGCACTTAATCAGTTGTTTTGTGCTATCTGCAACACGACCGGACATACCACCGAAAACTGTGCATACAACACCAAAGTGCAGGGAACCGCAACTATCAATGCTATTATACGAGAACCAGGATAGCCAGCCAATCATTATGTACCTCCGCAAATGAGAAACAACCAGCAACAAGGCTATCGAAATTACAAAGGACAGAGAAATAATAACTACAATGAAAATCGCTGGCATGCCGGACCAACACAAGAAAATACTAATTTGCCACCACCTCGCTGCCATTTTTGTGGTGAATTTGGTCACATTAGAAGATTTTTTAAGGATGTAGCTGAGTATGATCAGAGGAAGAAAGAACGTCAAAACCCGATGACTAATATGGTGCAAATCACACCAGTAGAAACACACGCTGCAGTAGTTCAGACCAGATCCGGTAGACCGTTACAACCAGCAGCTGAAATATTTGAACCAGGCATCCGAGAACAACAAAGGACATACGACAAGGCTAGTCAGTGAGGAAATTTCACAGGAGCAAGAGTCAATTCGAGTGACCGACGCGTCATCTTCAGAACCCGTGAAAGATACAATTCAAGCAAATCAAGCCTGGGAAATTTTATCTAAAGCATCCATTACCCTCCCCCTTGGGCAGCTACTGGCACTAGTACTGAGAGTTCGGCAACAATTCCAGCAACAGTTTAGTCCTGAGTCTGCCTGCATTCAAGCAATAGCCACAGTGCAACCGGAACCTGATTCTACGGTCGATCATTCGATTCCCTTAATTACGGTATGGTATAAAAATCATAGAAATTACACAGGTACTAATTGATGGAGGATCTGGTGTCAACATTGCTATTGCCGCACTGTGTAAAAAGCTAGGATGGACCGAAATCGAACCAGTTCAGTTTTTTGTCAGAATGGCCGACCAATCAAGAGTCCATCTAGTAAGACTTGTCCGAAACGTGCCAATCACTTTGCAGGGTACAACATTTAAGATGACCTTTGTCGTCCTAGAATTACCGGAATCCACCCTTGATTATAATCTTCTTTTTGGCCGTCCTTGGCTGAAGCAAGCTAAGGTCATACAAGATTGGTCTGCACAGGAACTCACTTTCAAAGATAATAATCGTAAATATGTTGTAAAACTAGATGCTATACAGCCTTGCGAATTGCATGCTAGACCGTATTTTGCAGAACCAGTTCATATGTTAGATGGGTTGTCAGATGATGAAGAAGAAGAGTTTTTGAAGAATAATATTGATTTGATCTCCCTAGGAACTGTTGATCTACAATCTGTTGTAGATAATTGGAATCCCGCAGTTTGTACGGTGATGCCTGTAACAAAAGAAAATAAGAAAGAAGATACCACTGCTATAGCTGACGTTGATCTACAACAACTTTTTAAGCCAGCTGACGATACAGAGAAGCCCCGATAATTTTATGTCCCAGAGGATCCATTGATCACCTATAATTTAGGAGATGAGGACCATCCGCGTCCTGTCAAGATAAGGGAAAGCCTACCGGAATTATTTCAAGCAGACTTAATCCAGCTACTCCGAGAGTTCTCGGACGTCTTTGCATGGGATTACAAAGATATGAAAGGTTTGGACCCAAGCATCTATCAACACAGGGTCATGCTGAAGCCGGAAGCAAAGCCAATCAAGCAACCCAGCTACCGGATGAATCCGAACTATGCATCACAGGTAAAAGCAGAGCTTGATAGGCTACTCAAAGTCGGATTCATTGTACCAATAGAGCATGCTGAATGGATCTCACCAATTGTTATTCTTCCTAAAAAGAATAAGCAACTGCGAATTTGTGTGGACTACCGGAAACTGAACGCAGCTACGGTGCCTGATTCATTTCCACTACCTTTTCTTGACACGATGCTTGATAGAGTAGCAGGACATGAAATGTATTCATTCCTAGATGGATACAGTGGGAATAATCAAGTTAGAATGGCTGAACAGGATATACCAAAGACCGCTTTCATTATCAATTGGGGTGTTTTTGCTTGTACCATAATGTGGTTTGGATTAAGAAATGCCCCAAGTACTTTTCAGAGGTGTATGCAGGAAATGTTCTCCCCTTACCTTACCTCGTTTATGCAAGTGTATCTTGATGATTTTTCGTTATTTGGAAAAATGGTAGCACACTTGTTCCATTTACGGTGTTGCTTTGAGAAGTGCAGAGAATACAGACTCTGTTTGAACCCAAACAAATCTGTGTTTGCGGTTTCCTGTGGAAGGCTACTTGGCCACATCGTATCTGCACAAGGTATACAGGTGGATCCAGATAAAATTATAGCTGTGTTAGAAGCACCTGTGCCCACTACACCTAAGGAAGTGATGCGCTTCATGGGCCAAGTAAGATGGCATGATCGGCACTTACGGTGGCTTGCTCATTTGGCAATACCACTGAACAGGTTAATAACCAAGACTCCTCGACAATTTGAGTGGACTCAGGAATGCCAAATTGATTTTGATCGTCTAAAGGGATTACTAACACAGGTTCCAATCCTACAGCCTCTTGACTGGGATCGTCCATTTCATATATTTGTTGATGCTTCAGATATTGCCATTGGCAGTGTTCTAATGCAACACACCGATAAGTGGTTTCGGCCTGTGTACTATGCCAGCCGAAGGCTTGCTCCTGCTGAGAAGAATTACTCTGTAACCGAAAGGGAATGTCTGGGTTTAGTATACTCAATCAAGAAATTTAGGCATTATTTACTTGGCCGAAAATTTACTTTTCATGTAGATCATGCTGCACTTGTCTACCTGGTACGGCAACAACATCTAGGTGGTCGATTAGCGCGATGGGTTCTGCTCTTACAAGAATTTGATTACAAAGTGATTCATAGGCCCGACAGTTCACATGCCTTAGCAGATTTCCTTTCTCGCTTAGATTCCGGTGAAGCTCCGATTGGTGTAGATGACACGACACCAGCGATTTATGCTTCTGAACCAACTAATGATGAAATTGCAGACCCACCTATGCCATCTACTTATTATGATCAGATATTGACATTCCTTACTGATGGATGCCTTCCCTCTCAGACTTCTGCTGCAATACGTAAGAAGATTGCAGCTTTTAGTCGACGATTTCAGTTAATTGCTGGGGAATTATACTATATGAATCACACTGGAATTTTACTTCATTGTATTCCACCACATGAAGTTAACTCGGTCATTATGTTGGCTCATTCAATTCTATCCGGCGGGCATTTTGCTGCAGATTTAACACATTGGAAAATTCTGCAGAGCGGACTTTGGTGGCCTACTATGTATAGGGATGTATTGCAGTTTGTCAAAAATTGTGATAATTGTCAGAGGTCTGGACAACCACTACAATGTCATTTTTTCCCTCTACAACCTATCTTGCCATTGGAGCCTTTTCAGAAGTGGGGTCTAGACTTTATCGGACCTATTACACCACGAGCAATACTCAACAATAATCGTTATATTCTAACCTGTACAGACTATGCAACCAGATGGGCAGAAGCATGGGCTTTAAAATCTGCCACAGCTATTTCGGTGGCAAAGTGTCTAATGAAAGATGTCTTTCCGTGTTTTGGCTTACCTCTAGAGCTTGTTACAGATCAAGGCACTCATTTTGTTAACAATTTAATAAAAGTACTCACACATTCTTTTTAGATCACGCATAAATTCAGTTCACCATATTATCCTCGTGCAAATGGTTTGGCTGAGAGTACAAACAAGACCCTGCTGAATATGCTTTGAAAACTGATTCTGGAAGCACCGGAAAGATGGGATCAACTGTTACCTGCAGTATTATGGGCATACAGGACTACCTATAAGGTAGCAACAGGTATAACACCCTTCAAACTAGCTTATGGATTGGAAGCCATAGCACCCATGGAAATTATTGTGCCAAGCTTACGTGTGGCTCTCACTCAGAAATTAATACCAGAAGATTCTTTATCATTTCGGCTAGATACACTCAGAGAACTGGATGAGCACCGATGGCAAAGTTTTCTGACTATGCAGGAAGTACAGCTAAGACAAGCTCGAACACATGATCGCTATCTAAAGACCCTAGTTTTTACGGTGGGACAACTTGTACTATTTTACAATGCAAAGTTGAATCGCTCTGCTGGCAAATTCAAGTTACGATGGTTTGGCCCCTACCGCATTTTTGAACAAGTGGGCCCAGCAACATTTCGGTTGACTACTTTGACCGGAAGTCCTCTTCTGAAAGTCATTAAAAAATTGAGATGCATCCCGACATTTTAGGGAGTTAGCAATATGCAAACCAGAGAGCAATGTTTTGATCATATCTCAACAATGGCTGAGGCAATTGAGATGAAACTTTGTAAAATACACATAGACTATTTAGTAAACCTATACCAATTTAAATCACTACAAATGATCAAGTACAATTGAGAAATGGATAAAAGAAGATCACTGTTCTAAGTAGTATATGACAGAGTAGAAGAGATGAAACACCAGAAGATTATACATATTAATGCACATAAATTACATTGACATTGGCAATGAATGATTGCATGTGAGGGCACTGGAAGAGCTATAATGTGAGCTCAATATGCCACATTAATTCCTCTGAAATCTTTGCTATATCTTGTTACCATTAGTGTCCATGTGAAAGGCCAAATGGCCACCGAACACTTCTTTGTATATGTTCTTTAATAAAACATATAGTGGCCTGGTCAGTCACAGACCGCAAGTTCGACCGCATTTGTAAGACCTAAGAAGTCTGTCTTCGTGGTCCCTGTGTACTGTGTTTTCTACGTATTCTACAGCCTCTGTGCGGAGTACTATGTGCGGCCTCAGGTGCTCGGTTTTCTACTCCGAGCATATTGCTGTGGAGCTCTCGAGAAGGAGAGCGCACTGTGCTGCATCGCTGTTTGCCTCCTAGTCCAAGGGAAAGTGCATACGCTCAATGATTTTTTGCCCCAAACTTACTTAGACTAGGTTAACTTTTATCGCCCTAAATCCATAATTTCACTCATAGATATCTGTGGAGGAGGCAGGAAAACACATGCACAATTGGCTATCCAATTCCATTGGTCACTTTTTACAATCCCCCCCCCCTTCTCACTCGCACTTCCTAATTTCTCTTTGTCACCTGCCCCCTCTTTCTTGTCCTCTCTTTCACTAGCCTTCTTCAAGATCGCATAGGTAAGCTTCAATTGATTTCAAAATCTCAGCCTCACCACATATCCGATTCCCCTAATTTGGTGGAATGCGTAAGCAACATAGATGTTGGAATCGGACAGACAGGGAACAAGTACAGTAATGGAACTTATTCGAGTAATTCTCAATGAATTACAAAGTGAACTTCAACATATCTTCACCTCATGATAGATTATTCAGCCCAAAATTGCACACATGCCCGATTCCCGGTTTCCCTTACGCATGTCTCCCCCCCTTTAAATTGCCCTGTTATTCCCCCAAAGTTTTAATTATGCCTATGAGCTTTCTATGAATTTATGGGAGGACAAACTCAAATCATCCGAGCGATAGGTGCGAGTTCTCATAAATGTTACATGGATCTTCCACAAGGGAAGGAAAATTTGCTTTCATAATTGTCTAACGAATATAGTAGATCAGAGAGCTGAATTCCACAAGATGGCATGCCTACCAATTTATTCAGCCATTTAAAAAGGCCTTCCCGAACTGATCATACAGGTCTAATTTCAAACAATCAAAAAAATCTATCGATGCTACTTATCCCTGTTCCCCATATTTCATAGTCGGCTCCCTTGGAGCTCACATCACACAATTTGTTCACCCAAGAGCTAAATGCGGATGAGTTTGTGTGGTCACATAAATACAGGTAAGAACCTTAATCTTGCCAAAATAACTAATGCATGCATGATAATCCTTATAACTAATAGATCAACGCACTGGGCATGCGTCTAAAATAAGAGATGATTGATGGGAATTTAAAAGGGAGTTCTGCTCTTCCCATTGGCATGCACATGTCATCATTCCTCTACTCATCCACTCACAATAAGGGCGTGCAACGTTACATGCGGTCCAGGGCATCCATAATTCTGCAATTCAATTTAAGTTGAGTGACATGAATGATTGCAAAATGATTAACAGTTCGATTTCGAAGACTTCAATGGGGGCACATCACACTGTTAGGCAATGCCTTCAATGCTTTCCCTGCAGGTGAACTCAACATACATCCTTCCCCTAGTCATTTGTTACAAGAGTTCGTTGTTTCTAACAACAAAGACTCTGCATACATTCTTCACATCCATGAGTTCACAGTGTCCCCCCCCTTCCCCCCATCTTTTGGGGCCTGTATTAAAATCACATCTGAATTACCTGGAATGAATGAATCCACGTCCGCTGTATGAGAAATCCATCAGCCTTCCCCCTTTCCTCCTTCGCTGGTAGTTCGTCAGACTACGGAGATCCAAGAGATATCCCCACAAAAAGGAGAAGTTCCCCCCCTTGTTAAGTCAATGTCCGCAAAGTTTTTCCCCCTTTTTGATGTGTGCAACGCCAGAAGCGGTCGGTATCTCTCTCTCTCCCTGAGCGGAGTCGTCAGCAGCCTTGATCAAGCTTGCTCCTAACTTCTGATGCCCACTTCTCAGAACACACAAGGACTCTTCAGGGAGCTTCCTCGTGCCTGCAAATCAACTATAAATTTGACACTCGGATGAGCCCCCAGCAATGAGAGGAATCTCCGCTCGTATTCCTCTTTTGTGCCCAGCACGTCTCCTCCCAAAAGGTTGCCACGATACCCTCCGTGATGGGAGCTGCTCCTCAGCCCAAAAAAAAATACCTTCTCAAGCGGCCTCGAAGGGTAACCTGAATCCCCTGTACACCACAAAACAAGCAGAGAGAGAGCTCCCAAACACGCGAAGCCTCCCTTATCTCTCCATCGGCGCCCCTCTTCCACTTTTTTGATAAGGCAATCATTCCCCAGCACTCGTTTTTTTCAAATCGGAAAAAAAGAAGCCCCTTTGAAGCTTGCACCTACTGCATAAGCCTTGGACATAGTAACCTCCGTCATGTCAAGATAGAGTAGTGTTCTTACATAACTTCTGAAGGTCGACATAACCTATAAGAGCATCTTCGAAGGTTGAATCCTCTAGCTTTGCATTATCGAATGTTGATCCTGATAGAACCGCATTCTTGAAATTAGCACCTTGCAAGTTTGACCCATCAAATACAACACGGTCCAAGATGGCATTTGTGAAATTAGCCCCTTTTGTTGTGCTGCATACTCCCAAAAAAACAAAGAGAAAAAAAACTGTTTTTGTCCCAACCATTCTGCTTTGAACATATCAACCAAGAGTCACCCACGAAGAGGAGAAAGCTATTTTTCTTGACATTCTTTGCCCATGAGGTAGCCCATCTCGTCGACCAACAAGTTGTCGTGTTACCTCCAAATACTTCTCATCAATCGTCACTTCCACTCTTCAAGTACTTGAAATCAAACATATTTTCCTAGCCAAATAGAACCGTATTAGTGCATAAAAACCAACCATTTTCTGAGCTAACAATCGCCATTGAATCCCTTCACTGGTATCAGAGCAATTTGAGGCAAAAGCTTTGTTCCTTTTGTGCGAGTGAAGCCTTCTCCAAGGCTTACGACTAAGGCACCGTTGGCGCCGTTGGCTGCGCGTGAGGGAGGATCTCAACGATCAAGGAATATAGAGGTTCTCGGTACTTCCCGGGAGGTCACCCATCCCAGTACTGTTCCCCCCAAAGCTCGCTTAACCGTGGCAATCTCTTGCCACTAAGCTACACTCTTGTGGTGTTTGAAGAAGGGGAAAGACTAAGGCTGGCATTACCTTGAACAAGTTTTGGTCCCTCAAAGCTTCATTTTTGCTTTCAAAGCCTATTTCTAAAGCAATTTTCGGGTGTTTTTGGAGCCATTTCGAAGCACTTTCGCACATAGTTCTCTTCACACAGGTCCAAGCACATCAAGAAGAGTGTTCCTTGTACTTTGCAGACAATAAATATCAACCTTTGGGGCTGTATTTTCAGCCACACTCGTAAAACTACAGGTTTCTCGAGGGGTTTTCAGTTTTGGTGGGAGTAGTCGCTGCAAATTTATGCAGGTTTTTAAAGCCTAAAACATCAGAGTTGACAGACACTTGCAAGTGTTATTGGCTAGGTTTTGGGCTGTTTATTCAGCCTTTTAGTGTCATTTTACTGCATATATTGAGCACATACACACCATGTACACTTCTGTGGATACCGCTTATGTATGTCCATGTGGTCATTGATATAGCGGTTATGTTCTTTGCATAAAGCCTTTTACGTTTGATAAAGAGGGTCGTGGTGAGGTTTTCTTAACTAGGAGACACCCAGATGTCGGGGTCTCTTCGGTGATGCAGGTGGAAGACTTACCCAGCCTCGCCATAGGAGATGTATGATAGTTGTTCATAGGTGCTCGATAAGACTAGTTGGCTTCTATTGGGTAACTGATTATATGCAGTGGAGTTAGTGATTCACTATCTAGGTAGACATGTCAGTACTTGCAGTTTTATGATACTTTGACACTGGTCATATGCTAATTTTGCAGAGGATACTCTGGCAAAATTTTTCTAGATTTCTGGTTTAGTCAACTATACAATGGTCGATTTACTCCTTGATACACTTATTTGTTGGTGTTTGGACTCTTCTAGCTCCATTATCATTCTATTCAGTTCTCTACGATCATGGCATCAGAGGTCTCATGCACATCCGGTGGATCAGGGTCTAGTGCTAGTGTTCCGAGGAGGAGCTATAACTTGCAAGGCAAAGACCATTTTGAGATCCGAAAATTTGATGGCACAAACTTTGCTCTATGGAAGAATCAGATTAAAGATGTGCTGATTCAAAGGAGGCAATGGAAGCCAGTAAATGGGATTTCAAAGAAGCCTGTTGACATGGATGAAGATGATTGGGATGAGTTAGATGAAGTGGCCAGGTCTACCATTCGTTTGCACCTGGCAGATAATGTTTACTTTACAGTATTAGACTGTGAAAGTGCAGAGGAGCTTTGGAAGAAGTTATGCAATACATATGAAAAAGAGACGGCATCAAATAAAGTGTATCTGATGAGAAAATTATATGACCTTCGTATGAAGGACATAGATAGTGTTGCTGCTCATCTAAATGAGTTTGATGCTATATTCTCCCAGTTACAGGCTCAGAAAATGGATATGGATAATGAAATGAAAGCAGTATTGCTGTTATGCACCCTGCCATCATCATGGGATACGTTTTGCACAGCTATTAGCAACAGTGCACCTGGTGGTAAACTCGTCTATGATGACATATGTGGAGCACTCTTGAGTGAGGAGATTCGTAGAAAATCTATGGTTGGCACTCAGAGTGGAGATGCATATAATGTTCGTGATTCTTACCAAGGAAAGAATCAACAACGTGGCAGGAGCAAGAACAAGGAAAAGAATGGTCAACGGAATAAGAGTAGAAGTAAATCAAGGAAGAGGGATATCGAATGCCATTATTGTCATAAGAAAGGACACATGACGAAAGACTGTTATGCATTAAAGAATGCTAAAGGTAAAGGACAGAATGTTGATGGGCATGTTAAACAGTTACTTGCACCATCTACTTCGACTCTGAAGATTGAAGAAATTAATGCTATTTCTGATGATGCTGATGTGTTGACACTTGATAGTACTGTGCCATCTGAGGCACTTATGGCTGATTCTCTTTCCCACACCTGGCTGCTAGATTCTGGTGCTTCTTTCCATGTGACACCACATAGAGAATGGTTCTCTAATTATACAACAAAGTCTCTTGGTACCGTGAGACTTGGTGACTCTTACCAGTGTGATGTTGTGGGGATTGGAGATGTGGTTGTGCAATTCATTGATGGTTCAAAATTTACTATGCATAATGTACGCCATGTACCTCAGTTATCACGCAGTTTGATGTCAGTTGGTCAACTTGATGACCTTGGTTACAAGGTGGTCTTCTATGCTCAGTCCTTTCGTATATCAAAGGGCAATATGGTTATTGCAAAAGGAAGCAAAGTTGGCTCACTTTATCCTTTATTTGTATCACAGAAAGAACACTTGTTAGCTGTTACTGAACAGCATATGGCTTGTATTTGGCATGGTCATTTGGGCCATATATCTCGTAGTGGAATGGAAAATCTTTCTCGTTCTGGCTACTTACCTGTGTTATCTTTCTCTGATTTTTCATTTTGTGAGCATTATCAATATGGAAAGCAAACCAGAAATGTGCATAGAACGCACATTGACTCTTCAATTCAGCCTTTAGATCTCGTTCATACAGATGTGTGTGGTCCTATGCCCACTAGGTCCTTAGGTGGTTCTCTTTACTTTGTCACTTTCATAGATGATGCTACTAGAAAAGTCTGGGTATATCCTATCAAATCAAAGGATGATGTATTCCCTACTTTCAGAAAATGGCTTGCTTCAGTTGAGACTGAAAAAGGAACTAAGCTTAAGGCTTTACGTTCAGATAATGGGGGTGAGTATACCTCACATGAATTCAGCCTTTTCTGTCAATCTAGAGGGATTCGTAGAGAGTTTACAGCTCCTTATACCCCAGTACAGAATGGTGTAGCTGAGAGGATGAATATAACTATTCAAGATAGAGTAGTATCTATGTTGCATCATGCAAACCTCTCACAAGGTTTTTGGGCAGAAGCAGTATTGACTGCAGTTCATGTGATTAACATTTCACCTAGTACTGCCAAAGGTCTGAAAGTGGCACAAGAGTTATGGACAGGGAAACCACCATATTATGATCATCTTCGAGTTTTTGGGTGTGAAGCATATGTTCATATACCCAAGAATCTTAGACAAAAGTTGGACCATAAGTCAAAGAAATGCATTTTTCTTGGATATGGTCGAGAAGGACAATTTGGATATCGCTTATGGGATCCTGAAACACGGTCAGTGATCAGAAGTAGTGATGTCATTTTTAATGAGTCTAAGATGCATAAACAGCCCATTAAGGAGGTTGAAGTGAGAAGAGTGGTGTTTGAGGATACTAGTCCTCCGGTTAGCATGCATAAAAATGTTGCACATAGGGATGTTCAAGAGAATGTCCATTCAGATCAGTCTGCACATGTTCCTGTTTAGCAACCATTGAGACGTTCTGCACGTGTCTCATATCCACCTGATAGATATGTTCCACGTTTAGATTTTGTTATGCTAACAGATGCCGGCGAGCCTTCTTGCTACAAAGAGGCTATGTAGACAGAGGATCATGTCAAGTGGGAGCGTGCCATGAAGAGTGAGTTGGATTCTATTCACAAGAATGGTACTTGGGACTTAGTACCTTTGCCAAAGGGCAGGAAAGCTTTACCATGTAAATGGGTATATAAGCTGAAATTCACATCAGATAGTGCTTCTCCAAAATATAAAGCACGACTTGTTGCAAAGGGTTTAAGCAACAACATGGTGTTGATTTTGAGGAAATCTTCTCTATAGTGGTCAAGATGACTACTTTGCGCATGTTGCTTGGATTCATTGCAATGGAGGACTTAGAGCTAGTCCAAATGGATGTGAAAACAACTTTCTTGCATGGAGATCTTACAGATGAGATCTATATGGAACAACCAGAGGGTTATGTAGTTCCTGGCAAGGAAATTCTAGTTTGTAAGCTCAAAAAGAGCTTGTATGGACTTAAACAGTCTCCTAGACAATGGTACCAAAAGTTTGATGCTTTTATGAAGTCCCAAGGCTATTCTCGGAGCAATGAGGATCATTGTCTCTACACAAAGAGATGTTCTGATGGCAGCTTGATATGCTTGATACTTTACGTCGATGATATGTTGATTATTGGGAAGTCCTCTTAATATTTGTCACTTCTCAAAAAGAAGTTGAGTCAGACATTTGATATGAAGGATTTGGGGGATGCCAAAAATTTTCTTGGCATGCGCATTACTCGTGATAGGAGTAAAAGATGCATATACTTGTCTCAAAGTGAGTACATATCCAAAGTACTTCACCGATTCAATATGCAGGGTGGAAAGGCATTGAGTACACCTTTACCCACATATGTGAAATTGAGCAAGGATGACTTGCCCAAATCAGATGAGGAAAAGGAATTCATGACCAAAATTCCCTATCTGTCTGCTGTTGGTAGTCTCATGTATGCTATGGTAGCTACGAGACCAGACATTGCATTTGCAGTGGGAGTTCTGAGCAAATATATGTCTAATCCTGGCAAGAAACATTGGGAAGCGATCAAAATGATTTTGAGATATCTGAGTGGCACTAAGGACAAGTGTCTATGCTTAGGTAGAGGGAAAGCATCCATTATTGGTTACACAGATTCTGACTATAAGTCTACATCAGGGTACATTTTTCATTTTGCTGGAGGTGCTATCTCTTGGAGATCTCGTCTTCAAGAATGTACAGCTGTTTCCACCACAGAAGCAGAGTATGTTGCAGCAAGTGAGGCATGTAAGGAAGCATTGTGGCTTTCTCATCTTGCCTGTGATATGGGTTTACCTCAGCATGTGCCTCACTTGCTCAGTGATAGTCAGAGTGCCATTGCTTTGGCTAAGAATCTGGTCTATCATGCAAAGACCAAGCACATTGAGGTGAGGTATCACTTCATTAGAGATTGCTTAGCCACTGAGAGCATTATTCTTGAGAAGGTTCACACTCGAGATAATGCTGCAGATGCTTTGACTAAAGCTCTACCACAGGATAGTTTTCAACACTATTGTCACTTGATGGGGGTTACTTGATTCTTGATCTTATGCAGTCACTTGTATACTGTGTAACATGCCATCAGGTGGGAGGTATAGTTTGTATACTTACACTTAGGTATTCTTTATCATCCTTTATTTTTTCTCCCATAGTTACTCTGGCCATATTGGCCTATAGTGGGAGATTGTTACCGTTAATGTCCATGTGAAAGGCCAAATGGCCACCGGACACTTATTTGTATATGTTCTTTAATAAAACATATAGTGGCCTGGTTAGTCACAGACCGTAAGTTCGACCGCATTTGTAAGACCTAAGAAGTCTGTCTTCATGGTCCCTGTGTACTGTGTTTTCTGCGTATTCTACAGCCTCTGTGCGGAGTACTGTGTGCGGCCTCAGGTGCTCGGTTTTCTACTCCGAGCATATCGCTGTGGAGCTCTCGAGAAGGAGAGCGCACTGTGCTGCATCGCCATCGAATCCCTTCATATCTGGCTCTATCATCTTACATCCACGCAACTAGGGCCTCTTTTATAGCCTTTTGTTGGAGCCAAGATTCAAATTTGAATTTGAGTCTTTACCTAAAAGTGTTCCAAAGTTTTAGGACTTGATTTTCTATAAATCCTCACTAAATAATTCGAGGAAAGATTCTCCTATGAACTCCTAATTGGAAGTGTTTCCATGTATGCACTTTTACAAGGAGTAAAAATCAATCTTTTATAAGAAATCATTCATGTGATAATACATGAATGAACATATGAACTTTAGGATAAGTGATCAAGCCTTTAGGCTTGGAGTAATTGGACCAACAACTCCCCCTCAAGCAGAACATGCTTGGGCTTCAACTCTCTTTAATCTCCTACAATCCAATCATCATCTTGAACCTATTCAATTTAGTTCCATCCAAAGATTTAGTTATAATATCTCCACATTGCAAGTTTGTTGATACATAGGACAATTGTATGTCCTTGCTAGGTAGCTTCTCTCTCACATAATGATAATGTACTTGAATGTGCTTAGTCCTTGCATGATATACAAGATTAGTAACCAAATGTTGTGGGCTAATATTATCTCCTTAGATCATTGGAGTGTATGTATGTAGTCTCCAGTTTGAGTAGAGTAGCTTTAACCACATTTCCTCTTGTGTTGCATTTGCAAGTCCCCTATATTCAGCTTTAGTTGATGACAAAGCCGCATTTGGTTGTTTCTTTGATGGACATGGAATCAACTTAGATCCTGCAAAAGATAAGTATCTAGAGGTGCTCCTCCTATCATCTTTTGAGCCAACCCAATTTGCATCAGAGTATAGCTTGATATCCAAGTCAGATGTAAATGGATAAAATAGCCCTTCATTTACGGTACCCTTCAAGTACTTTAAGATCCTTTTGATAGCTTCCATGTGAGGTTTTCTTGGTGTATGCATGAATTGACTGAATGTACTCACCCCATAGCATATATCCACTCTGATAACCTGTAATTGAGACTCCCAACAAGACTCTGATAACCTGTAATGTTTTCAAGAAAATCTCCTTCATGAGCACTGAGTTTGTGATTCAATTTCATGGATGTACCTACAATTTTTGCATTTTCCATTTTCAACTTGACTAGTATATCATGGATATACTTTATCTGAGTAATGAAAACACCACAATTTGTATAAATAATTTCTAAACCAAGAAAATATGTAAGCAATCCAAGATCATTGATCTTGAACTCCTCCTTCATCTAGGTTTTAATCTTCTTGATGCCATTGGCATCATTTCATGTAATGATAATGGCATCCACATAAACACATAGATAAATAACCTCTGAATTAGTCTTCTTAATTAACAATGAAGAATCTGCCTTGCTTGCAACAAAACCTTGGTCCTGCAAGTATGTGACTAGCCTATGGTTCCAAGCTCTAGGAGCTCGCTTTAAACCATGCAGTGCCTTCCTTAATTTACATACATGATTAGGTTTGTCTTTTTCTTCATATCCTGGTGGTTGAGCCATGTAGACCTCTTCAGAGATCCACCCATTAAGGAATGTATTTTTAACATCTAATTGGTACCAATTCCAATTCTTTGAAGTAGCAATACTTACTAAAACTCTGATGGTTGGCATCTTGGCTACAGGTGAGAAGGCCTCCTCATATTCCACTCCATTGGTTTGAGCAAACCCCTTTGCTACTAGCCTTGCTTTATACCAATTATTGTGCCATGTGAACTCGTTTTCACTTTGTAAATCCACCTGGATCCTATTATCCTCATGAATGGTTTTTTGGGAATCAAATCCTCGGTGCTATTCTCTTGAAGTGCTTCAAGTTCTTCCTGCATAACTTCTCTCCATTCTTCTTTCTTTTTGGATTCTTCAAATGAAGAAGGTTCCTTTGACATAAAGTATTTAGCTATGTATAAAGAATGCTTGGTAACTAGTGATGTGTCATAGCCATACCTTATAGATTTCTTGCTTTCCCTTTGAGATCTTCTAAGTGCTTGATTGGATGACTCTAGAATGTCTTCCAATTTTTTGAGCTTTGCTTTGCCCTTGGAATTCCAAGCTTCAACATCAATTTTTTTTTCATCTTCTGAGTTGACAACCATCAATGTATATCAATGTATGTGGTTCTTCTTTCGTCAGATTTGGAAAATCATTTTCCAAGTCATAGGGTAGCTTTACTTTCTTGCAATCATTCTCAAACCAAGAGTTATTCTCATCAAATACCACATCCCTACTAACTGTAAATCCTTTGTTAGTGGGACTATATAACCTATATCCTTTCTGATTCTGATCATAGCCAATAAATATGCATCTTTCTACTTTTGGATCAAGCTTTCCCCTAATCTATGAGGGTATGTGTGCATATGCAATGCACCCAAAGATCTTACGATGATCTAAAGAAGGTCTATTGCCATTCCATGCCTCATAAGGTGTCATCCCATCCAGAGACTTGGAGCAAAGCCTATTGATTAGGTAAGTGGATGTGGAAACAGCCTCTACCCATAGATAATTAGGGAGTTTTTTATCATTCAACATTGATCTTGCAACCTCTACTATTAATCTATTTCTTCTTTCTGCCACTCCATTCTGTTGAGGAGTGAACCTTGTTGTAATCTCTCTCTTCATGCCTCTTTCCTATAAGGAGTCAAACTCATGTGAGAAATACTCACCACCTCCATTAGATCTGAGCCTCTTCAAACTTTTACCTATTTGATTCTCAACCAATGCCAAATACTTCTTGAAACAAGTGAAGACTTCATCTTTATGCTTCATAAATTAAAGTATTGTCCACCTACTATAGTCATCTATGAATGAAACATATTACCTTGACCCTAAAATTGATGGTTCTCTGCTAGAACCCCACACATATGTGTGTACAAGCTCCAAGTAGTCTTCATACATGTATCCTCTTTTGTTGAATGGTTGCCTATGAGACTTGCCAAATTGGCATGCTCCACATTTGTAAATCATGTGTTGCTTGGACACATTTGGAGTGCCAAGCACACTCTGATCCCTGTATATTTGCTTCAATGTCCTTTCACCTATATGTCGTAGTTTCCTATGCTATATCTCCAATTCGGATAGGGTTTGGTCCTTATAATTGAAGAGAGCAATATTTCTTGTATCTTCAACTTCAAAGGTAAAAAGTCTACCAAATTTTGCACCTTTTGCAATCCTCTTGAAGCCTTGTTGAGGGTCCTCCACATATGCTCCATGCCTTGTGTATCTAACCTGTAAACCCTTCTCAATAATCTATCCAACACTGATTAGATTCTTGGTTATTGATGGCACATACAATACCCTACTTAGAAGATTCATGTTACCATTAGATGCTTTAACATTTCCAATCTTCTTTACTGAGTGCCTCGTGTCATCACCTGTCTGAACTTCATGCTTTCCTTTGGGTTCTTCAAGGTCAGACAATAATGCTACATTGCATAGTACATGATTGGAGCAACCAAAATCAATATAGAATAGATACTCATCATCTTTACCTTGCTTGGCTGTCACATTCATGAGTAATAGGGAATCCTCTTGATCATCTGTATAGTTGTTGTAGTCTCTCCTTCCTCTGAAGCCTCCTTGATAGTTGTCGTTCTAGCCTTGGTTGTAATTGTGATGATAGTTGTTTCCTCCATTATTGAAATTGCCTCTTGATTGTCCATAGCCTCCTCTGTGGAAGCCTCTTCCTCTCAGATTCTTTGTGTTCTTGAAGCATTCATCTCTGGTATGATTGGTCAAGGCAAAATGTTGCAAGGTGAAGGCTTGTATGGTCTCCCCCTACCTTGCTTTCCTCCTCTGCCCCTTCCTCTAGTACCTCTTCCTCTACCTGTGAAATTCATCTAAGAGGTACTTGTATCTTTTTCATTCTTCTTACCTTTGCCTTTATCTTTACTCTTATATTTATCTGTGTAAAGGGCAGAAGGATTGATTACCTCTAGAAGTATCTCCATTCTTGTTGAGCTTTGTCTCATGTGTGAAGAGTTGCCCCATCAATGAATTGAGGTCAGGTATCTGCATGTCCATAGGTCCATTGCTATGGTAAAAGACTCCCATATGTCATCAGCCTTGATGCCATTTATGATCTACCTTACTGTCTACTCCTCTTCTATTTCTTCTTTAATACTTTGAAGTTGATCAGCTATATCCTTCATCTTGGTCACATAGTCAGCTACACTTTGCTTTGATTGCTTCTTCAATTCTGTGAAATCCATCCAAAACTGGTTTTTTCTGGCCTTTGTATTTGATGAGAAGTATGAAGATAGTACTTCTCAAGTCTCTTGGGAAGCCTTAAATTTCCTAATATGAGGTAACAAAAAATCAGATATTGAATTGACTATGTAAGACCTAGCTAGAGTGACCTTTGCACACCATGTAGCTAATCTCTCTTGCTCCTCTCTTGTAGGTTGGTTTTTGCTTCTAAAGGTTGGCATTTCTTCATCTCCAGATCTATATCCATACAAGCTTCTTCCTTGGAGGTAAGCCTTCATCCTTAGGGACCAAGCTCGATAATTTCCCCTGTCTAATTTGTCAATGAATGATGGAAATCCATCTCCCATTTTACCTTGATGTTGCTCTGATACCACTGTTGGAGCAGATGGTGGACACCTTCTAGAGATGAGATGATACTGCAAATTCTTGCTTCACACCAGCCAAAACTAAGTTGAGGAGTGCAATGTAGACTTCTTGAGCTTTCTAGGAATGCCAAATAATCACCCTAGTACTTTGGAAGATGATCCTCAAATCATTGGATCAAAATAAATAACTTGGAGTATCACTCTAAACCAAAAACTTCCTATTTTGGTCACTACACGCTCAAAGAAATGAATAGTACTCCTTCCCTACACTTGTGCATTGGCAATTGTGAGGAACCCTGTGTTCCATGCTCGCACTAAGCACATTGAGGTGCATTATCATTATGTCAGGGAGAGGTTCTCTGTTGGGAGATCAGCTTGGCATATGTGCCCACACAGGAGAACATTGTAGACCTTTTCACGAAGGCTCTGCCTAGGGAGAAGTTTGAATGCATCTTTCATTAAGTCCCAAGTTGTAAAATGGTTCTCAGCAAATTGGGTGAACCATTTATCTGCTAACCCTTTTAATGTGGCAGGGAGGAGTATAAAAAAGGCATCCTCTCTTCCCATTAAGCCTCTAGTTTTGCATAGTGCTAAAAACCTTCTAATATGCTCATCGGGATCTTCTTGAGCTAAGCCTTTGAAAGAAGGAAATTTTATATTTAATCTTGATAGTAGGGTTTCCAAGTCTACCTGTCCTGCCATGCTCTTTACTGATGAAGTTGACGAAAGTGGACTGGAGGATCTTCTAATAGCCTTCCTTCTTGTTTGCTTGCAAGTGGCCCTCAATGTTTGGGAACAGGTTGCAGTCATGGGCTATTCATAGTCCTTTTAGTATGAGAAAATTGATAAGAATATTTACCTCTTAGCTCAATGAAGTAGCACTATAGTACTGTAGTACTGCCGACACTTGAGCTCTTCTACACTTTGCACTTGGTTTCTCCTATGCTCAAATCTCCTTGGAGTCCCAC
The DNA here is from genome assembly GCA_020310875.1 of Ceratopteris richardii. Taxonomy (NCBI): domain Eukaryota; kingdom Viridiplantae; phylum Streptophyta; class Polypodiopsida; order Polypodiales; family Pteridaceae; genus Ceratopteris; species Ceratopteris richardii. The sequence goes on along the minus strand of CM035408.1, from coordinate 90,918,837 downwards.
CGGGCGTGCCAAATTTTGTTGGGGGATTCTTGGACAAGAAGGGATTTGAGTGTTTGTAGGAGAAAAGGGAAAGATAACAAGAAAGATACACACCGGAAGCCTCTGTCGATTGATTATAAGAAGACAAATCCAATGGTGATGCACAATACAATCCAACAATACAACCCAGTGCTTCTGTGAGAAATCCCACAAAGTGCTCAATCACGAAATACCAAATGCCCAAGGGTCTTTTTCCTGCCGGCCTTCTCTGCACCAGATCTCCACCTTCTCCAAGCCTGCACTTGTGCACACCTTGCACCAAGCTTCCAATAAGGGGGAGGGTTGGACACCTTCTGTTGGCACGCGCACAACTTCAATGAGACCTTGGGATTCTTGGGGTGAATGGCTTAGCACTTCTCTGCACACTTCCTTGGTCACTCTTCATGCACACCTTGCACTTGACTTCTCTGCATCGCACATTGTGTGTCTCTTGCACTTCTCTCTCTTGCCTCACTTAGACTATGCTCACCTTGCTTAGTCTTGCTTACACTTGCTTACTCCAAGAATAGTCTTTGCCTTGATTTGAGTGTCGATTCACATACGCTCCTAACAGCAAGAGTATCTTGGTGCTCCCTTTGATGTCTCAAGATTGTCTCCTCACGTGGGCAGCCAACGAATCCCTATTATGTCTTGTAGTGACTTTAGACTAAAAGAAAAATTTTAATTGGGGGGCCATACTTTCACTTCTGTGTACGTTGCGGCTTCACATACCTTCACATTTTCCTTTTAAGTCTTCACTTGTGCACCTAAGAGAGGGTTCACCTGAACCTTCCAAAACACTTTAAAACACTTTTAGAAATTATAGAAATACCTCTGCAACCTCCAACCAACTTTCTCCAATTTTACCACTTGTGAACCAATTCATTGTGCACTACCTGTGCACTTTGACTCCTGAACTTTGAACACTTTGACTTCACCCATGTTGATGTTGACCTTGAACATTTTTAATTTGACTAGTTTGTCTTTGACCATTTGACTTTGACTATAGTTGACTTTGCCCAATATGACTTTTATGGGCTCAACAGTTGCACACCACCTAATGTGCTCTCCGTCCGAAGAGCTACTACCAAACTCTGAGCAGAAATGACACCATAATATTTGTGCTGCAAAATCGTTAAAAGGACACCTGAGCAGCAACCAAGTCCACCAAAAGCAGGAGGGTGCATATGGGAAATTATGAAACATAAGATAAAACAAAGTGAGAAGAGACCATGTGGAGCTTGTGATTAAATAAAAACATGTGATAAATGTGCTCAAAACATGTGGGTTTTGACCCAAAGTCAGAGAAAAGGTGGTATTTTGAAAAAAACTAAGTCAAAAAATGAATCTCGAGGTGCCAAAATACATGGAAATGACTCCAAGTTTGAAAAAAATGGCCATCTGAGGTGGAATCCAGAGCCAAAAGGGTTGAACCATTGGAAATAAAAAAAATATATAAAATTTGTTGAATTATGAAAATAATATAGAAAATAGGATTAAATTATTTTTTTTGTAAATTTATATACGGAACGCATGTTGTGGGGTATAAAAATAATAAAAATAAAGCAAAAATAAAAAAATAATAAAAAAAGAATAAATAATAAATAAAAATAATAAAACTGTGGGGGGGAGGGGTGGGGACAGTGGGGGGTGGGGGGGGGGGGGTGGAGGGGAGGGGTGGGGAGGGTGGGGGGTGGGGTGGGGACAGTGGGGGGGAGGAACGGTGGGGGGTGGGGACTGTGGGGGGGAGGGGTGGGGCCCGTGGGGGGGAGGGTTGGGGATGGTGGGGGGGGGCAGGGGACAGTGGGGGTTGGGGGGAGGGGTGGGGACTGTGGGGGGTGGGGGGGAGGGGTGGGGACGGTGGGGGGTGGGGGGTGGGTGGGGGGGAGGGGTGGGAACAGTGGGGGTGGGGACGGTGGGGGGTGGGGGAGTGGGGGGGAGGGGTGGGGCTGGTGGGGTGTGTGGGGGAGGGGTGGGGACGGTGGGGGGTGGGGACTGTGGGGGGGTGTGGGGGGAGGGGTGGGGACGGTGGGGGGTGGGGGGGGCGGGGGAGGGTTGGGGCGGAGGGGGGCGGGCGGGCGGGAGGGAGCCCTTCTTTTTTTTTTGGTTTTTGCGAGGGCAGGGGGTAGGGCGGCAGCAGCCATTTTTTTTTGAGGTAGGGGGCAGGGTGGGCGGGCAAGGGGGTGGCCGTTTTTTTTTTTGCGAAAAAAATCCGTGGCTTTTTTTTTGGGTGAAAATATAAAAATTTTGAGAAAAATTCCTAAAAAATCCAAAAAATTGCAAAAAAAATCCAAAAAAATTGCAAAAAAAATCCAAAAAATTCTCAAAAAATTATCTACAGGTCTAAGCCACTTTTGTCACTTAAAAACCATAGATAGCTTCCATTATTCCTCCAATATGGCAAGAAAATGTCATTTGAAAAGGATGGAAAATGCTAAAAAAAATTCTAAAAATTCTTGAAAAATTCCCATAAATTTCCAAAAATTGTGCTTATGCAAAGGCTATGAAAGGATTGTTAAATTTTCTAAAAAACTCAAGGATCAAGCATGAAAAAAAAAGATAAAAACTACTAAAACTTGTGCAAAATGAAATGAGAGGGCTATGTACAACTTGGACATATTTTGCAAGTTCTAAGGGATCCATAATTCTTCAGTTGTGTTGATGATAGGCCTTGAGCCATGATCTTGATATGTTGACTCAGAGAAACTCCTCCATAATCTACAATTTTACTGCACTTCATTCATTTTGTCTTCTTGTTGGGCACACTGGTCATCTGATAGGGGTACCCTAAATCCTTCAATAAAATATTGTCTCCTCCGTATTGCAACCTTTGTATCTTTGTGTTAGCAAGTTTATAGCTTAATCTACAAAATTTCATTTTCACTATTCCTGCTTCTTCATCAAATGGAACCCTCTATTTCCAAAGACTTGTAGGTACTCCTTCCAAATCCTTGTAAAGCACTGCACTCACTATCATAAAAATTGACATAACACATGATATCCATACCAGTGTCCATAAAAAAGTGGCCATTGATATATGATTTGAAGTATCTTCATCACTGTTGCACTTAAGCGCTCTTCTTTTCTCCTCTCTTCTATGGCCTTTAACTGGGACTTTCTCACTCGAGTTAGTAACCTGAATGATGTCCTCTTTCTCTTCATATGCTTCCTCTCTACTTGAGTTTGGAAAAATTCCATAGCAGTAAGATGGGTCGTTTGCATGAAGCCAAGCCAACATGTTTTCATCTTCATATAAATTTGCTCCTTCAAATAGATGTGCTTCTGGGTTGTCCAACAATTCTTCCATACAAATACCAATGGTCTGCATCATGCTAGTATTTCTCTGATTGTCTAGTCCTTCTAAAATTATCTGCTGCAACTCTTTTCCCTCTTGCTTTACCCACATTGTATCCTTGCCCCAGTCATGCAGCACATTGGCATGCCTTAACCAAGGTCTCCCAATTAAGAGGGGGAAACTTCCTTCTACCTGTGGCAGCCTTAAAACAACAAAGTCCAAGTTAAAGATGGTACCTTGTATCTTGACTGGGATTCCAGGGACCACTCCCATAGGCCTTACTATGCTTTGGTCTGCCAGTGTTATAGTGAAGTTTGTCGGTTTTGAAGGGTGTAGTCCAATCTTTTTCATGGTATATTCAGGCATCAAGTTAATGCCAGAACCACCATCCACAATAACTACTTGAAACTCATGACCTTTTATAGAGACTGTTAGCTGAGGGCTCTTATAATCTGTGAGGGGTGCTTCCCCTACAATTTTATCTTTATGCATAACTGCAGCCTTTGCCACTAAACTTATTGTGGACATTTCATCAATTATCTGCAAGAGTTCTAACCTGAATTTCCCACCCATCTTTATTAAATAAAAAATACTGACCTCCTTTTTCATGGACTTGAGTAGTCTGGAAGCTTCTGATTCCTTAGGACCATGGGCTCCATTTGACTTACCAAACTCCTCATGAGCCCTCTTGAATGCATGTCTAATGGCATCATTGGTACCTATGAAATTTTCTTTTTGCCTTGTATCTGCACATGTGTTGGCTTTGTCTTCAAATGCATCTTTGTCTTTGTTCAATACATTAATCATTGATTCTTGACCTATTTCCACTTGAGCCTTCCCCTTGCTTCTTGTCCACGCTGTAAAAGATTCAATTTCTTCTAACTGCACCACCTTGGTAGATGGTGATGGCACTGTGGCTTGATTTACCATTTCTTCTTTGCACACAGAAATCATTTGAATGTGGGGCCAGATGAAGATGCTTGGTTCTTAGGACAACAATTAGTATAGTGGTCTCTAGCCTCTAGGTAGTTCCTGCAAGGAGGGGCATTTTCTGGTAGAGTGCACCTACTTTGATAATGCCCACATTCTCCACATCTGAAACAAATAATTGGCCTCCTTGGCCCATTTCCAAAGTTATCCCTCTGTCTAGGGTTATAATTATTACCTTGATTGGGTGCATCCGCCATCACATTTGCTGGTGGTAGGGGTCCTCCTTGCGTCGAATATGTGGTTGCAAGCATTCCTCTTGATTGGCATTCCTGGGCCTCATGACCAACTTTCCTGCATAGTTGGAAAGTCACACTTAACAGAGGGCATTCACTTACTATATGACCTTGCCTGCTGCACATGGTACACCAAACTCCACTCTTGATGCCACCCCCTTTGAGTTCCTGCAACTCTTGTCGCAGCTGAGCCAATTCCTCTGCTTGGGCCTCCTCCTCCTTTTTGAGCTTTAATGCCTCAATCTCCCTCCTCAACTGAGTAACAACATTCTCCTCCTCTTTGTGGGGCTTATTCCTTTTTAAGCCCTCCAGCTCTTTCCTTAGCTAGATTACTAGATCCTCCATTTCTGTAGAATAGGGTGGTTGAGAAGAAATAGCTTCATATTATTTCCTTATCTGCTCCAGCCGTGTAGCTATGTTGATGAACTCCTCTATGGAGGCTATGGGCAACATTAATTCCTTGATTTTACATTGGGTGGTCACTAGAAGTGGCTTACCTAACCATTTCTTAACAAAAAAATCATGTCGTGGGTCTGGCAACTTAGCCATTAGTGCCTTGGCCTTAGTTACAAACTCTAGGAACTTTTCACCTGGACCCAATCTCAAGTTTTCTAATTCCTCTATGATGATCTCTACAGTATTTCTATGCTGGAATTGATTTTTGAATGCATCTTTCATTAAGTCCCAAGTTGTAAAATTGTTCTTAGCAAATTAGCTGAACCATTTATCTACTAACCCTTCTAATGTGGTAGGGAAGAGTATAAAAAAGACATCCTCTCTTCCCATTAAGCCTCTAGTTTTGCATAATGATAAAAACCTTCTAATATGCTCATTGGGATCTTCCTGAGCTAAGCCTTTGAAAGAAGGAAATTTTATATTTAATCTTGATAGTAGGGTTTCCAAGTCTAGCTGTCCTGCCATGCTCTTTACTGATGAAGTTGATGAAAGTGGACTGGAGGATCTTATAATAGCCTTCCTTCTTGTTTGCTTGCAAGTGACCCTCAATGTTTGGGAACGGGTTGCGGTCATGGGCTATTCATAGTCCTTTTGGTATGAGATAATTGATAAGAATATTTACCTCTTAGATGAATGAAGTAGCACTATAGCACTGTAGAATTGCCGACACTTGATCTCTTCTACACTTTGCACTTGGTTTCTCCTATGCTCAAATCTCCTTGGAGTCCCACCGGGCGTGCCAAATTTTGTTGGGGGATTCTTGGACAAGAAGGGATTTGAGTGTTTGTAGGAGAAAAGGGAAAGACAAGAAGAAAGATACACACTAGAAGCCTCTGTCGATTGATTATAAGAAGACAAATACAATGGTGATGCACAATACAATCCAACAATACAACCCAATGCTTCTGTGAAAAATCCCACAGAGTGCTCAATCACAAAATACCAAATACCCAAGGGTCTTGTTGCTATCGGCCTTCTCTGCACTAGACCTCCACCTTCTCCAAACTTGCACTTGTGCACACCTTGCACCAAGCTTCCAATAAGGGGGAGGGTTGGACACCTTCTGTCGGCACGCACACAACTTCAATGAGACCTTGGGATCCTTGGGGTGAATGGCTTAGCACTTCTCTGCACAGTTCCTTGGTCAATCTTCATGCACACTTTGCACTTCACTTATCTGCGTCGCACACTATGTATCTCTTGCACTTCTCTCTCTTGCCTCACTTAGACTATGCTCACCTTGTTTAGTATTGCTTACACTTGCTTACTCTAAGAATAATCTTTGCCTTGATTTGAGTGTCGATTCACATACGCTCCTAACAGCAAGAGTACCTTGGTGCTCCCTTTGACGTCCCAAGATTATCTCCTCAAGTGGGCAGCCAAGGAATCCCTGTTTTGTCTTGTAGTGACTTTAGACTAAAACAAAAATTTTAATCGGGGGGCCATACTTTCACTTTTGCGTACGCTGCCGCTTCACATACCTTCACATTTTCCTTTTAAGTCTTCATTTGTGCACCTAAGAGAGGGTTCACCTGAACCTTCCAAAACACTTTAAAACACTTTTAGAAATTAGAGAAATACCTCTACAACCTGCAACCAACTTTCTCCAATTTTACCCTTTATGAACCAATTCATTGTGTACTACCTGTGCACTTTGACTCCTGAACTTTGAACATTTTGACTTCACCCATGTTGACATTGACCTTGAACATTTTGACTTTGACCTTTTGACTTTGACTACAGTTGACTTTGCCCAATATGACTTTTATGAGATCAACAATAAGTTTATCCTATGGTGTGGCATAAATATATATATTTTTTAATTTATGGGGTAAATGCTCTTGGCTTTAGATTGTGCCTCAAATGGCCATTGTTTTCAAATTTGGGGTCATTTTCATGTCTTTTGGCACCTTTAGACTCATGTTTTGCATTAGTTTTTCCAAAATCCTAACTTTTCTCCTTATATTCCCACATATTTCACATTATTCCATGTGAATCCTCTGGAGCTTTCCCATTTTATCATTTCGGCCCTCTCTAGAGCCCTACTCCTACTTTACCGCTCCCTCTATCATCCTACCCCGCCCCATCCTTACCCCTCCTTACCTATCCCTCTCAGCCCTTTCGCCCTCCCTAAACTTTCCTTGCTACCATCTATTCTCTCACATGTGCTTCTTCAATGCAAAATTTCAAGTTTTCTTCCTCCCCTAGTGATTGTTCTTGTTTGCTCCTGGTGGCCTTGGTAGTTTCTCAATTGTCCTTTTGGAGTTTGTGCGTACAGGTATCAAAATGAAGCTCTTTGCTCATGGTTTGGCTGTTAGCTCTCCGAGATAGAGAGCCCATTAGGTGGTGGGCAACTGTTTATCCCATCAAAGTCAAAATGATCAAAGGCAAAGTCAAGATGGTCAAAGTCAAAGCGATCAAAGTGGAGTGGTCAAGGTGCATAGGTAGTGCACAATCAATTGTTCACAATGGTTATGTTTTGCAACAAGTGGATGTAGGTTGCAGATTGTCTTTTTGTAAGTTTAAAAGGTTTGTAAAAGTGTTTGGAAGGTTCAGGTGAACCCTCCCTTAGGTACACATATTGAAGAAATGAAGGCAAACGTGAAGGTATGTGAAGTGGAAGTGGCACATAAAAGTGAATGGCCCCCCATTTAAAATTTTGTTTTCGTCCTAAAGCCACTACAAGAAAAAATAGGGAGTCATTGGTTGTACACATTTTCAGACATTCTTGGGACATGAGAGTGAGCACCAAGTTATGCTATCAATTAGGAGCAACACGTAAGTGGACCGACACTCAACCCAAGGCATGCATTATTCTTGGTTAGACTAAGCGGATGTGGGCAAAGTCTACACTAAGGTGAGAAGAGCAAGAGACATTTAGGCACTATGCGACGCAGAGGATAAAGTGTGAGGCAAAGTGTGCAAGAGTGTGCTCTAGTGTGCAGAGAAGGAGTGCGGAGAGCCAGTAAGCAAGGCAATTAAGGAAACCCAAGGTACCATTGCAGAAGTGTCCACGTCAACAAAAGGTGCCCATCCCTCCTACCCTATTGGAAGCTTGAGTCCAAGGTATGCACAAGTGTAAGCTCTTAGAGAAGGTGGAGGTCTGGTGCAGAGAAGGTTGACAGCATAAAGAACTTGGGTATCTTGTAACCTTGTGTGTTGTCTACTCTTTGGGATTATGCATTCTACACAGAGAGCATTTGGTTTTGTGCTATACATCATTATTTTTTCTCTTTATAATCTATATCGAGAAGCTTTTGGTGTCTGTGTTCCACTTCTTCTCCTTCTTCCTTCTCCTACAAACATGCAACTCGCTTTCTACACAAGAATCCCCCAACACTTTGTAAGAATCCTCTCTCAGTGAAGGCCATTACAAAGTGCAACATGAGAGTGCAATTCGATCACAACAAAGTTCAAGTCATCGATCGTGATAGCTTGAGGATTTGAAGACAAAGGTCTCCCCAAACTTTCCGTTTTATGGCCAAAGACTCAAGTCTTAGCTTGTGGCATTGCAGATTTGGACATAAGACTTCTTTCTTAGCTAAGATGTCTTTCAATCATCTTGTCAAGGGTATACGCAGGATCACACAAGTGGAATTGAATTGCCAAGCATATGCCAAGCAAACAATTGCCCCTTTGCCTATAGAAGCATTTATTTCTGCAAGAAAGCCCTTAGCATTAGTCCATGTCGATATTTGTGGACCTATGCAGACACCTTCTCCAAGTGGGTCAATTTACTTTTTCCTGATTGTAGATGACTTCACTAGATACACCTGGGTTTATTCACTCAAGCATAAAGAGGATGCCCTTTCCAAATTCAAGGAGTGGACACAAATAGTTCAAGAAGACTTTCCAAGTCCTTTGAAGATCATCCGATCTGACGGAGATAGTAGCTTTGTTAATCACACCTTCTCCAAGTACTTGAAGCGTTATGGAATCAAGTATCAAGCAACACAAGTTACTCAATAAGATATGGCCGTACAAAATATTCAAAGTGGATCCAGATGGTGAAGGTTATGCTTATTCAAAAACAACTTCCACTAAAGCTTTGGGGTGAAGCAATATAGACAATAGTACATATTCAAAATAGAGGGTTTTCAAATGTCTTGAAGAAGCAAACACCATTTGAGGCTTATTTTCATAAGAAGCCGAGTGTGAGCTATTTTGGCATCTTTGGTAGTGATGCCTATGTCCAAGGCCATGATGATGATCGGTCTAAGTAGTACATTTTTATTGGTTACAGTGATCGGTAGAAGGCATACAAACTCTACGACCCAAAGAGCCACTCAATTATAGTAACCAAAGATTGCCTTTGATGAATACTCTAAGTATTCATACCTTTTGGATCCTCCCATTTCTACTTCAGAGGGGGATGATTGCAGTTTCCGATAGTCACACTATGAGGAGCATGCTCTCTTTGTACATGACTTTCCAGATCATGATATAGTTTTGGAGGCAGAGGAATCAAAGATATCATCTCAACTTATACCTCAGATGGCTACACCTCCTATCTTACCATTTAAGATTTATATTTCTTGTCAGCTTCAGTTGGGCATTACTCTAGGATTAGTGACTCATCATTTTCCATTCCTATCTTCGAGAGTCCACTTACCTCGTCTACAATATTGTTATGAGCATGTACTTTTCCATTCATGGAGTCCAACATCTTTTCATTTACCACAGGATACTCCTGCATCTACTTGGATTTATCCCTCGATTGGATCATTCTCTGGGCCAACTTCTAAGTTCAGAGGGGGCTTCCATGGTCCTACTGATACACGTCAGGACTGCCATTTGCTTCTACCATTGTATTCAATCTCCTTTGAGGGGAATTATCCCACATGAGATGCATTTTGGAGACGCCCTCCCAAATCTATATAAGGAGGGCCTCTCCCCCCCATTTGTACTTGGTTAGAAGCTTGAGGAGCCTACTCTGTGCTCTTGGCAAGCTCATTTCTAACCCATGTGAGTTTACCCATTTCTTGGGTCTCCCACACTCTTTCTTTTGTGAGTACACTCTTCTTTTGATTTTGCTTCTGTGTCTTTCAGATGGTTTTGGTCAAAATGCAGTGCTCCCTTTGGAGTTTTTGATACCACCCTTAAGGTTGCATAAGAGCATCAGTGGAATGGCCACAAATTATCATCAAGGATATTGGAACGATTAGGAGAAACCAGATTGAAAGCAGTAGTAGGCATATATGCAACCAAGAAACGACAAAAGGCCTATTTTGATGCACACATGAAAGATAAAGGCTTAAAAGAAGGTGACTTAGTCCTACTGTATACATTGAAATAGCATGCACGGAAGCTAGAGAAACGTGGTTATGGACCTATGATTATTAACAGACTTTCAACAAGTGGAGTGATACAATTAGCCACACTAGAAGGAGAGATAATGCCTAATTACATTAGTGGATGTAGAGTTGAGCTTTATCAAGAACCTCTTACAGAGGATATGCTTAGAGGACTCATGTTGGCAAAGAAGCACAAGGAGGAAGAAAAGAGAATACGAGAGGAAGCTCAAGCATAAGCTCTAGAAGGCATTAAACGCATGAAATTAAGAAGATAAGGGCTAGGGAGAGAACATTATAACCATCTCAAAGGTTCAAGGAGAATTATCATCATTGACAAAGAAACACCAAGATATCCTATGGCCATGTGTCAAACAAAGTCAACTGCTCATCCTAGCATAGTGGATAGGAGACCATTCATTACAATCATGCTAAAACAAGGCAACACTTGCCATGAGCTTAGGGCTTTAAATGATTCAAGTGCTATGACTAGTGCGATTAGGTGGTCCCACTATAAGGACTCATGACTAGAAATGCGGCCAATTGAGGCATACCTCATAGGCCTAGGAGGCATGGAAACCCCTTGCATAGGTGAGGTGGACCTTCCTATCCTCATACAAAAGATGATCTTGATTATGAAACTCCTAGTGTGCCATGATGAGGATCTGATAGAACAACCATTAATTCTTGGCCAAGATTGGTTATACAATCACTTGATGAACTTAAATGGTAGGAAATGCTCCGTACACATTAGGATCTTAGACTAGCAACAAGTGATACGGCTTGCCTTCCCTACCAATACCCCACCTAATTAGGAATGTAACCCCAGACCATGTGGAATGAATGCGAAAGAGGAGTGGAAGATCTTTGGTCAAATAAATCAAATTATCTTGACATCAGCCCAAGCAGGACTGGCGATGGTCAGCCTTCGCTCAGGATGACATCAAGAGACTTTCCCCTAGCTTTCCTTTGAACAAGAAGAGGTCACCACCCATTAGATGGGTCAGGTGGACTACATTAGTGGTCAGGTGGGTTACATCAGTAGCCAATCCATTCGACTCATGCTCTTGTGCTACTTTTAAAGTTTGGATTAGGAAGTCAAATGGTAGCACAACATTCTATCCAAAGACCATATGAAATGGGGTGGCATTGAGTATCATTTTGTAGGAAACTCGATAATCTCCAACGACATGATGAAGCTGTTTATCCCAATCAGAGCGTTTATTATTTATGAGTTTTGTCAGTACATTACATAGGATCTTGTTTGTGCTCTTTGCCTGCCCATTAGCTTGCGGATGATAGGGGGCAGACTTCTTGTGTATTACCATGAATTCTTGGAGAAGGTTCTCAATGACTTTGCTCAAGAAGTGCATACATCTATCGCTTACTAACTCTATCGGTAAACCATACCTGGTGAACATGTTCTCGAGTAAAAACTTAGCTATAGTTTGAGCATCATTCTTTGTTGTAGCTTTTACTTCTACCCACTCTGTAAGGTAATCTATGGCTACAATAATGTACTCTGCATGGGTTGCTAGATTTCCTTCACCTGTTGGTTGTGATAGCACACATCCTATTGCATGATTGGGTGCACCTACATGAACAATCCAGAGTGGTCAGTATAGGTGCTGTGCACAAACGTCTCTTCAGCTCATTAAAGGAATTTTTGCATTCATCGATCCACTCAAAATTTGTCAACAGAGCGTAAAGAGGTTTATCTATGATTGCATACATGTGGATAAACCTACCGTAATAACCACAATGGCCCATAAAAACTTGTACCTCTTTAACATTCCTTGGTCTTGGCAACTCTGCTATGGATCTTACTTTATCTTCATCTGTTGATATTCCATTCTTAGAAAAAATATGACCTAAGATTTTACCTTGACGAACCATGAACACACACTGTTCTTGGTTTAGACGCACTCGATATTCTCTACACTTGTTGAAGATTTGTTTGAGCTCAAGGATGTGGTATCTTCTTTCTTGGGAATGGGCACATACATCGTCCATATATACTTCTAAGCTCTTTTGCAAGAACTCTTTGAAGACATGACACATGAGCCTTTGGAATGTTGTAGGTGCATTGGTGAGCCCTAACAACATCATAACCCTTTGCAACAAGCCTAGCCTTATACCTGTCAACTGTACCATCTGGTTTACGCTTCAGCTTGTACACCCACTTAGTGCCAATGGCCTTCTTGCCAGGAGGCAAGTCACATAAAGACCAAGTACCATTCTTCATTATAGCATCATATTCAGATTGCATAGCAGCCATCCAATTTTCTGAATTTTGTGCTTCATCAAACGAAAGAGGCTCATTCTCATCACATAGACTAGATGCAACCATAGCATAGCAATCTGATGCAAAAGAGGCACTATAAGAGCCTGAATGAGTATGATATGATAGAGGTGCATCTAATTTGCTATCACGCAAGGTCCGCACCAGCCATTTTGGCATAGTTCTTTCCTGCTCAGTATCAGCTCTCTCATCAATAAGTGCATCATGTACATCTGCATCACAAATGGAATTATCTGCATCATCACATGAAACCTGCAAAGGCTGAGAAGTTGCCTCATTAGGACCAGCACTAGACTGTCCACCTATAAAAAGAGGCAACAAAGTATCATACATGTCTTTGGAGCTAACAAATGTCTCCTTAGTACATGAAAGCAATGGCTGAATAACATCTTCCACAAAAACAACATCACGGCTAACCAAAATGCGTTTAGTCTGTGGATGATACAGACGATAGCCTTTACTTTCAGAATTGTACCCAACAAAAATACATTTTACTACTTTAACATCCAATTTTTTGTGATGTTGTTCATGCACTAATGCATATGCCAAACAACCAAAAACACGCAGATGTGCAACAGATGGCTTGCAATCATGCCAAGCCTCATATGGAGTGATAGATTGCAGCACTTTAGTGGGACACCTATTTAGTACATATGCTGCACACATGACAGCCTCAAGCCAGAAACTATGTGGTAAAGTCTGACTCTTGACCATGCACCTCGCCATCTCCATGAGTGACTTGTTCTTTCGTTTAGCAACTCCATTCTGTTGAGGTGTATGTGGCATTGTACACTGGTGTTTTATCCCACGTTCAACCAAAAATGCATTAAAATCAGAAGACATATATGCCCCCCCTCGATCAAAACGGAGGGTGCCCATTTTACATGCTGACAGATTTTCAGTCAAAACCAAAAACTGTTTAAAGCACATGAACACTTTGGACTTTGACTTCAATGGATATACCCATGCATGCCTGGAAAAATCATCGATGAAAGTCACGAAGTAAAGATAATTCCCAAAAGAAGGTGTCTGCATAGGACCATAGACATCACTTTGTACAAGCTGCAATTTCTGAGTAGCCCGAACTGAACCATCTTTTGGAAAGGACGAACGCTTCATTTTGCCCAAAATATAGCCTTCACAAACTTGTTTTCCAAGTGCCTCACTTTTGGGCAAAGAGGACACCATTTCAGATTTTTGCAAGCGTGGCAAACTAGCAAAATTCAGATGACCAAGGCGTGCATGCCAAAGCTTTGCATCTAACATAGCGTGAGAATCATTTACTACACATGCCAAATCATTTAGAGATCTTTCATAGTCTATGAGCTTATACAACCCATGACATAAAATGCTAGAAGCAATAATCACATCGCCATTTGACATATCATGAACTGTACACCTATCATCAACAAATTTCACAACCAAGCCAATCTTGGCTAATGTAGAAAATGATAAGAGGTTCTTCTTGATCCCTGGCACAAATAAAGCATCTGACAAAGTGAAAGAACTACCATCAACAATAGTCAAAATGATCTTACCAACTCCCATAACATGATAAGAGGAGTTGTTGGCGCATGTAACAGTATTCCCTGTAGGAGCAGGCTCGAGTGAAGAGAAGAAACTACGATGCAAGGTAATATGTTTGGTCGCCCCACTGTCAAAATACCAAACATCTCAGTCTACTACAGACATGCATTGATCATGAGAAGATGGGTCAAAACTGTAGACAATAGTAAATGCCCATTCTTCTTCCTACACAAGATTAGTAGACTCTGTTTTTGGTGTAGAGGCCTCTGCAACAACCATTCCAACCTCTTACTTCTTTGCCTCTTTAGCAACCAGTTTTGGACAGTTCTCTATGATATGATCATTCCCTTTACAATACTTACAAAACAATTTCTGCTTTTTTGATTTCTTCTCATCTTTATCTTCCATCTTCGAATACGTAGAATTACCAGATTTCTGCTTACTAGTTGAAGAGCTCCATTTTCCTTTGCCCTTCTGACTAGCCAGGAAAGCTTGATCTGCAACTCGCATAATGGACCTGTTCTGCCTGAACTGATCTTCTTGCAATAGAACAAAGAATAACTCTTCAGATGACAAGGCATTTGGATTGCCTTTCATCATCAACCGAAGAGAAGAAGCAAAACTCTGATATGAATCAGGAAGACCATTCAGAACGGTCTGCACAAGTGAGCTATCTGGTATAACCTCATCAACAAAAATCAATTGTTCCTTCAAGTCTTTGATCTTTGTTAGGAAACTATCCATAAAATCACCTTCATTCATGTGCTCACTCTCCAACTGTTTTCAGAGGTAAGCAACACGAGGCTCATTCCTAGCTTGGTACAATGTGGTAAGTGTATCCCAAGCATCCTTAGCTGTTCTGAAGAGTGAATATGAGGAATAATGGCACGTTTGACAGACAAAGCTATCAATGCATGTGCTTGGGCATCTCTACCATCCCAACGAATTTGCTCTACAGTAGGTGCAGCAAAAACTATAGCACGAACATGAATATGTAGAATATCATCATCTTCAACACCTTCTGCATCAACTTCAGTACCTGCAGTTGTAACAGTTGCAGGTGTGATAGGACGTTTTTTGACACCTTGCACAATGTTCCACAGTCCTTTTGCAACTAACACATGTCTCATCATATAAGCCCATAACAGGTAGTCGGTACCATCCAACTTATCCTCAACAACCAACATACGGAATACATCACTACTTTCAGCCATGGCCAGTGACTAAACTACCTGGATGTAGAAAATTGACTGTATCTCAAAAAGTTGAACAGAACTGCCCAGACAAATTCTGCTAGACCTGTAGCAGACTTTGAGACGCTTATACTGGTGAACAGAAATTGGTATATACCTTTGGCATAAAAAGACAAAATAGCCTGCACAAGTGCTATGATAGTGCATTCAGAGGCCGAAACGAGCTTAGATCGCGATTTCGGCACCACAAAGTGAAGCCGTTTTGATCTCGAAAACACACGGAGTATGCTCACCAAAATTCATGCGATTCTGAGACTGCAATCAGAGGAGTGTTGATGGCACCCTAGATGAAGCGAGGACCTGCTCTGATACCAATTATTGGAGTTAGACGTTTGCGGAAGCACGCGAACAGCACAAGGAAGAAGAAGAAGCTTTGAGCACAACACCCAATACTGAATGTATTACTAGAGAATGTACAAAGATAAGTAGCCCATTAGGGCAATAGGCGTATATACAAGCCGAGGAAAAAAAAGACCTCCTAAAGAGGGAAAAAAGTGCCCCGGCGGTCCTAGTGTGTTCACACACATCACTACCTAAATATATTAACATCACTTTCATTGATAAAGCCTTGGGAACCGATTCCCAGATGTTTTTTTCCTCAAGTGCTTCAATTTCCTCTTCCATTGCATCTTTCCATTCTGATTTCTTCTTTGATTCCTCAAATGTTGAGCATTCCTCTTGATTTATGTCCTGTGCTATATAGATTGAATGCTTAGTAAGTAGAGAAGTATCAAACCCATACCTCTCTGGTTTTCTTTTTTCCCTCATGGACCTTCTTAGGCCATGATGTGATGATTTTGCCTCTTGTCCAATCTCCTACACTTTAACTTTACCTTTAGACTTCCATATTTTGAGTCTTTCAATCTGAGATGCTTCATCATCTTCTGAAGTATCCTATTCTTGAATTTTAGTAGGGTTATCCTTGACAAGTTTTGGAAAACCTTCTTCAAGATCATAAGGTAACTTGATCTTCCTGCATGAGTCTTCATATCAAGAACTATTCTCATCAAACACTACGTCTCTACTCACCAAGAAACCTTTGTTTGTTGGGTTATACAACCTGTGGCCCTTTTGGTTGTTGTCATATCCAATGAACACACACCTTTATGATTTTGGATCCATCTTCCCTCTAACCTATGAGGGAACATGAGCATAAGCAATACATCCAAAAGTCTTACAATGATCCAAGCTTGGTCTTCTTGCATTCCAAGCCTCATATGGTTTCATGCCATCAAGTGACTTTGAAGGAAACCTATTGATTAAGTAGGTGGTTGTGGATACATCCTCATCCCATAGATAATTAGGTAAATGTTTTTCATTTAACATGGACCTTGCAGCTTCAACAATGGTCCTATTTCTTCTCTCTGCCACTCCATTTTGCCTAGAGTGTACCTAGTATCTTCTCTTTTGATTGCCCTTTCTGGAAGGAAGGAATCAAATTCATGGGAGAAGTATTCTCGCCCACCATCTGATCTTATCCTTTTTAGTATTTTACCTGCTGGTTCTCCACAAGAGCTAAATACCTTTTGAAGCGTGAAAAGACTTCATCCTTGTGTTTCATAAAGTATAGGATAGTCCATCTACTGCAATCATCAATAAAAGAAACATAGTACCTTGATCCAGATATTGAAGCATCCATGCTAGGTCCCCATACATCTATGTGAACCAATTCCAAGAGATCTCCATGCATATATCCTTTCTTCATGAATGGTAACCTCTGAGACTTTCCAAATTGACATGCACTACATTTATAAATCATATGATGCCTTGACAAAGTTGGGAGTGCAAGTACACGGTTGTCCCTACATATTTGTTTTAATGATCTCACCAATATGTGCTAACCTCTTGTGCCATACTTCCAATTCTGTGAGTATCTGGCCACCATAATTAAAGTTGTTTCTTGTTTCAAATGTGAATAATCTATGTGTCTTTTAACCTTTTGCAATCCTCCTGAGTCCTTGACTTGGATCTTCAACAAATGCTCCTCCTCTTGTGAACCTGAGTTGTAAGCTTTTCTCCATAATTTTTCCTACACTTATCAAATTCTTTGTGATGGTAGGGACATAGAGTACCTTGTTAAGTAGGTTGATGTTTCCGTCAGGTGCTTTTACATTTCCTATCTTCTCCACCAGATGCCTTGTATCATCACTTGTTTGCACTTCATGTTTGTTCCTTGGATCTTCTAAATCCGCTAGGAGGGCCACATGATTGGAAGAACCTGAATCTATGTAGAAAACATGCTCATCAGATTTACCAATGCCATATTCATTATTAGCAATGAGTCTCCTTGATTTGAGTCTTCTGTGTAATTATTGAAGTCTCGTCTTCCTCTATAGCCTCCTCGATAGTTTGAATTATTGTAATTGTTGTGGTTGCCATGGAAATTGTTGAATCTTCCTCTTGACTAGCCACAACTTCCTCTATTGTAGCCTTTGTCTTTTTTATTCTTGGAGTTCCTAAAGCAATTTTCAGTTGTATGATTAGCTAATCCACAAATAGAACAGGGATTAGAGACTTGGGATCTCCCCTTGACTTTTCTTGGTCCTCTGCCTCTACCTTTACCATGTCTTCCTCTACCTACATAGTTAGCTTGATGTATACCTGCTTCATCATCCACTTTCTTTCCTTTTCCTTTTTTATCTTTGGACTTGCTTTTAACAGTATACAAAGCAGAAGATTGATTACCTTTGGAGCCTTCTCCATTCTTCATAAGTTTAGCCTCTTGAGTGAGAAGCTTCCCAATAAGTGAATTGAAGTCTAGTACATGCATATCCATGTATAGGTCCATTGCTGTGAGAAAAGCTTCCTGCTTGTCATCTTCCTTTAAGCCATTGATGACTTGCCTTACAATCTGCTCTTCATCTATTACCTCTCCAATGCTTCCTAACTGATCAACAATGTCCTTGATTTTTGTGACAAAGTAAGTCACATTTTGTTTGGGAGCTCTCTTGAGAGTTGTAAAATCCAACCATAGTTGATGCTTCCTGGCCTTTTTACTTGAAGAGAAGAAGGCTTCAAGTGCATTCCACACTTCCTGAGATGTTTTACAACTTCTAATGTGAGGCAACAAAAGATCTGAGATAGAGTTGAGGAGATAAGACCTTGCAAGTTCATCCTTGGAGCACCATGTGCTTAATCTTTCTTGCTCTTCTTGTGTAGGTTGACTTTTATTCCTGAAACTTGGCATAACTTCATTTGCATCTACATAACCATATAAATTCATGCCTTGAAGATAAGATTCCATCCTTAATGACCAAACTGAGTAGTTTCCTCTGTCCAATTTGTCAATTGATGAAGGAAATCCATCTGCCATGTTGTCCAACCTTGCTTTGATACCAGTGTGAGGAGATGGATTGGAACTTGATGAAGATGAAGTGGTGCTGCAAAATCGTTGCACTACACCAACCAAATGAACTCCAGATATATGTGATGGGAATTTTTGGCTTGCCAATGGAGTATTTAGACACCCTATGTATCTTGGAAGAGCACTCTCAAAAGGATAAATCAAAATAGACAAGCTTAACTAAAATTCAACTAGCCAAGAATTTCTATTTTTGAATCTTGGCCTTCAGTATTTTACTCAGTGCTCTTTCTCTGATCAAAATTGATTAGAGAGCTTTTAGATATGCTAAGAGGAATCCTTTCTGCAATCTGACTGAAAAACTAAGAACTATGACAATGAATACTGTACTCACATAGGCATGAAGATATGGTCACAACTGATCATGAGATTAAATGTATTTTGAATGGATATTACAATGCACTTAGTAGTACATGTGTGTGCCTTGAGATCACGCTCTCATATGGCAAGAAGCTCTATTAAAATAGAGACATTTTCTCCGGCTAAAAAGTCATGCATATATAGTGGATGTTAGAGCCAATATTTGAATTTGAATCAAGCTCACCTAAATCAATTTCCATACCTTTTAGTGATTGATTCTCCAACTAATTCAATCAGGAATTCATCTAGTCCTTTTCCTACTCATCAAGTGGATTCAACCACTTTTGATTCCTTCGCTTTTACATCAGGTAAATACTCAAGGAGTTACAAGGGTGAGTTCATAAGTGGACTTTGAATGTCTTCAACCTTTGCTTCAATGATATCATAAGTTTTATGATTTAGGAGACTTAAGCCAATACTTAGACTTGTCATATATTTGCTCCAACAAATGTTTTTTTTGCCAACCAAGATCCAATGTCTCTTATGGTCATCAAGGAGCTTGAATATCCCAAGCTCATGGAACTTAAAGGGATAGAAGTAGAGATAGAAAAGAAATAAGCTTTGCAAACTCCTTAGGAAGAGAGCAGCTAGGATTAGATGCAGAAAGAATAGATCAAGAGAGACACAGAAATCTAAGACATCAAAGAGGTTAAGATGAGTTTCCCTTGCCAATGCCTAGAGAACATCCTAGGATCTGGAGGCCTACACAACTAGCTAAGTCCATGAAAAACTATTTCGATGGTACAAGAGACCCGTATGATCATGTGGCAGAGTTTAGGAAAGTCTTGAGAGCTCAGCAAGTTGATTACTTGTTCACCCAATTCAGCGCTTTTGGTCTAACACTCAAGAACACGACTCTTATGTGGTTTCAACCACTACACTATAGACAATTTAGAAACATAGACCATTTGTTAGAAGCCTTCATCATGGAGTTTTCTAAGAGTGGCATAAGGCATAAAAATTCATCACTCATCCATAGCTTCAAACAAACACCTCAAGAGACACTGAGACTAGGAAGAAGAAGATTTAGGTAATACATGGAGAGATGTCCAATTCCAGAGCTACCTACACCAGCCAAACAAGTGGCATTGTTCCTAGATGGATTGTTGAGTGCTAAATTGAGATCCTACGTGTATCTAAAGGAAATGAGAACCATAGAGCAATGTGTATGCATGTGCATAGATATTTAGGATAACCTAGGTGAGGAACTAGAGTTCTCAAAGCTTTACAAAGATTCAGATAGTTCCACTAGCCTCATATCCAAAGGCCCTACTTCTATTGATGAATTGGCAGAAAAAGTAGCTCAGAAGTTAGGAGTCTCTAGCAAGTAGACACCTAGATTTGCCCTAGGCAAACAATGATATACCTATGGAGGAGATCACATGGCTAATGTGTGCCCAATCATGGCTCAACCCCAAGTGAACCCTAATAGCCAATACTGCACCATAGAAAGGAGATACACTAACCATACCGCACAAGATTGCCCATCTAATAAGCAAGTGGTTATGCAAAATTATCCACATCCATATCCACAATAGGGGAGATACCAGAACCAGTACTCCCTACAATAGTATGTTAGGCCCCAACAACCCTATCAACCACCCTATTAGGCACAACAAGGACCTCAACCATTGTTAGTACAACAACCTCCACTTGTAGCCAACGTGATCCCCATGAAGTATGCAACAACTGAAGAAAATTTGAATAGAGCCTTTGTGCCAGCATCACCACTTATTTTAGAAAGTGATCAAAACAATCAGAGTTTTGAATTGGCTCAAATGGATAGTCCACCGATCTAACACATGCAGTCATTAGAGCATAATGAGACTTACTCTTATAAGGACCCTAGAGAATCTAGTTGGGAGCCAAAATATGATAATTTAATGTATGGGAATCCTAATTCTAGGTCCTAGTCTAGACATATAAGACCCCCAGCACCTAGAGGACTATGCTACAGATGCCAAGGAGATCACTTCATTCGTGATTTCCCTATACTTTCATCTATGCAACCCCAATCAATGACAATTCAAGGTTTTTTTCAAGATTGTGGGAAGGAGAACCTTCTACAGGATTGCCCTAAGAACCCCAAACAATGTACCCAATATCACTCCCATTAATTTCATTGCATTAGTAGTAGATTCTACTGGAAGTGTAACTTCCACTACCCCAGTGCAAGTGTTCATGAGAGTTCGAAGGCATAGGTCATGAAAAGAGTCTTAGGTTAGTGAGACTGAGAGCAGAACCAAGGCTTAGGTCAGGAAAATAGTTCAAATGTTAGTGAGACTAAGAGTCTAAATAAGAAAAGAACAAGAGCTTGGAAAGATAGCCACAAATGAATGAAGAGACAATGGTCGAAGAAGATGAGTGAGCTTGAGGAAAGCCTAAGAGAAAGAAAAGCCAAAATAATTGAACTCACATCTCAAATGCACTCTCACATATTGTTGACGCGGCAAGAGCTTGATAATTAAGCTGCGGAATATTGCCACGCCATAACAAGAACTCAACTAGAGTGATATTAGAACACCTCTATAATCATCAATAGTTTAGCAACCTTCTGAAACTGAAAACTTTATTACTGTGTTTAGTGAAATCTGGAAATTCACTTTACAGAAAACTTCACCTTTTCTTCAAGCTTTAATTTTGATCTGATTTACTTCAATCTTTACAATTCTTTGTTTGCTTACTGTTAGATATTCTTTCCGTCACTTAAATGAGTCAAAACTGTGTTTGAAACTCACCGAAATATCACTGGAACTCCACCGGATTGTTAGCAGACTATCACCGTAATTGTACCGTAATGTTACCGGAATCAACTGCAATTTTGTTTGTAGTTACTTGAAATGATTGTAGATGAAGTAAGGAAGTAGTACCTGAACTTCCTTTAGGTAATGAACTCTATCTGAAGTTTGAGGAAAAACTTCACCAGTTCTGGATGCCTTTTACGATTAGACACTGTACCATGTGTACATGTCCCGTTTCACAAACTTCTTTGATCAGTTTGTAGTTGAGACTACTAGCTACAAGATAAGCTATCACTCATGAAAAACTTTACACTGTACTGCGAGATCTAACTTACAGAAGTACCGTAAAACATGTGCTGACAAAACTGTAAATGTTAACTAACTTTCATAGTAACATGAAATCACTTAGATTTCTACACACAAGAAGTATGCACTCATGTCTTTCCACATGAACATGTGTTTTCTATTAGAGAAGATGTGTACAAAAATGGCTTGGCCTCACTTTTTCTCATAGCCACCAGAACTCTCCTATGTTGAGTAGTTTCTCCTTACCATCTTTCTCAGATGAATACCTGACTATTCAGGTTCTATTATTCATCTCTACATACACGCACTTTCTAAGCTCTCTACTTGAGCTCTATCTCGTCTTTTTTTTTTCCTTTCTTCTTCTCTCAACTCTCTTATATACAATTTGATCCGAGATTCAAAAAAACTCGTAATTCTGGAAGTTTCTACACTGTATATTACAGGCGTGAATTTGTCCCTTCACTAAGGCTTTGATTTTTCTGAATACTTTGCTTCTGCTTCTCTTTGCCTTTATTTATCTTCATGTCTTTATGTCTAATTAGTGAGTGAATCTCCAACAGCTCCCCCTCAATCACTTATTAGCATCTTCTGGTCTTTCATATATTCTTCTTTTCTTTTATTCTTGCCATTTCTTTGAATCTGCTTGTCTTTACTCCATCCAAGCTCTTTGTCAAAACATCTGCAATCTGATCTTTCGTAGGAGTGAATACTATTTCAATCTCCTTCTCCATGAGCTTTTCCCTCAGGAAATGATATTGAATCTCTATGTGCTTTGTTCTTGCATGAAATACCGGATTTGCTGCAAGATACAATGAACTCATATTATCTCCATGTATGATAGGTATACCTTGATCAATACCCATGCTTTTGAACAAGGTCTGCATCCATATCACTTCTTTAGCTGCTTCCACAAGTCCTTTATACTCAGCTTCAATTGACGATAAAGCCACTGTATGCTGCTTCTTTGAACACCAGCTCACAAGATTATCTCCTAGGTATATCATATACCCATGTGTCGATCTTCTGTCATCTTGACTTCCTACCTAGTCTGAGTCACTATATGCTCTCAACTGTATATATGATGTAAAAGGATAATATAATCCTTCCTTTATAGTTCTTTTGACATATCTAAGAACTCTTTGTCCTGCAACCCAATGTTGATCCTTTGGACAATGCATAAACTATGAAAGAACTCCTACTGCATAACTAAGATTTGGTCTTGTTAGCGTAGCATAAATCAAGCTTCGCACTAAAGATTGATACTTTCTCATATCTTTAAACTCTGCACCATCATATTTGCTGAATTTATGATTGACCCTATAGAACCAATCATGTGTGATTTTGTTATCAAAGAGTGTGAGCCTAGCATGGAAGAAATTGAACAAGCAAGTGACTCATATTTAGAATCAATTATTATGGATCCATTTTTTGCGTTAGGAGAGGAATACTTGTACAAAATAGAAGCTCACCTTCAAGGAGGAGAAGATCTTACAAACGATGTGAGGTTAAAAATAGAGGTAAGCACTAAGAATGAAGGCAAGAAGAGAAAGAAGAGAGAACTCCCACTAGAAGAGAAAGAATCATTGTTTGAAGTTCCTGAAACTTTAACAAGTATGAAATAGAGGATAGGAAAGTCATGATCAGATTGCCTAAGTGAGAAGCACTCATAGAAGTGGCCTATGATAACAAAGAAACAACTAAAAGCATTATTGTGAACATAGAAGAAGGTGAATAATGATGTGCATACATAGGACACGACTTGACCGAGGAAGAGGAGAAGGAGTTGATTGATTTATTAAGAGAGTATAGAGATGTGTTTGCATGGATTTATAAGGAGCTAAAAGGAGTAGACCTTGACATATGCTCACATATGATTCCCATGACCTTAGAAGCCAAACCTTCTAAGCAGAAGCCATACACATACAATGATAATTATGCTGTCAAAATCAAGGAATCGATAGATCCATTGATAGAAGCGAGATTTATCAATGAGATTGAGCACACTAAATGGGTTTCCCCCATTGTAGTGGTGCCCAAAAATAATGGAAAGTTATGTGTATGTATTGTTGGGTGTGTGTAGAAGTGTGAGAGACACATGAGAAGCACACACAAGGAGCACAAATGCAGCAAGACACAGAGAGAAGACAATGGCTGGAATAGCTTTCTCTATTGACAATGAAGTGAACTGAAGTAAGAGCTGAATAATATCCCTAAGTACAAAGTACCACCACATATGAGAGTATCAAGTATGTGGTAACATGGGGAAAAAACCTCTAGCCAGCACTAGAGTAAAAAGTGCCCATGTATAGGGAAAAGGTTCACATCAAAGCTACTCGAGGAACACATAAGTGTAACAAAACCCCCTAGAGCAAATGATGTGAATACATACAGGGAGTGACAGATCAGCCCCCACAAGGTAATAAGCCTAAAGCGTTGCGAAAAGCTTCAAACTTTTCTTGTGGAATAGCTTTGCTGAATATGTCTGCCACATTATCTTGTGTAGGCACATATACCAAATCAATATCTCATGCATGAAGGTGCTCTCTCACATAGTGATAATGCACCTCAATATGTTACGTCCGTGCATGAAACACTGGGTTTCGTGCAATAGCCAAAGCACTCTAACTATTAGTGACTATATGCATAGCAGCATCAATCTCCATGCAAAGATCCATCAATAGGCGTCTCAGCCATATACACTCCACTGTAGCTATGAAAATTGCCTTGTACTCAGCTTCACAACTCGATGTTGCCACTGTAATTGCTTCTTACTCAACCAAGATATGCACGAGTCTCCAAGGAAAAAGCAATTACCACTAGTGGACACACGAGTATCATAACAACCAGCCCAATCACTATCTGTAAAAGCATGCAAGCATGGCTGAATATCTCTGCCATAAAAGAGACCTAAGATCAAAGTTCCTCGAAGATATCTAAACACATATTTCACCGCTTGCCAATGCTTAGTGCCAGGGCTATGCATGAATTGACTCAACTCGGTAACTGCATACTGTATATCCAGCCTTGTGTTGCATGCATATATAAGACATCCCACAACTTGCTGATAAAGAGAAGTGTCAAATGCATCACTAGAATCCTCAACTGAGAACCTGAATCCTATCTCAACTGGTGTGGAAACTAGCTTGCAATCCTCAAAGTCAAAATGTTGAAGTAGTTTTTCAACATACTTTGCTTGATGCATAACAATTGCCCCCCTCAACGGATACAAACTAGATGCCAAGATAGTAGCTCAAAAGACCAAGATAAGTGACATCAAAAGTATGCTGCAAATCAGGCATAAGAATGTTAAGTTTTTCATCACATGACCCAATCAAGAGTATGTCATCGACATAAAGAACAAGCATTAGGTCTGCCTGAACCCAAAAAAGTGTATTTTTATGGTCAAGCAAGGCAAGATTCTAGGACACATAATGTCAAAGAATGGAATATCCATGGACAAGGAGAAGGTTAGAGCTATTCCAAAGCTATCAAGGCCAAATAATGTCAAGGAAGTACAAGCTTTCATGGGGCATTGTGGCTATTATCGACGTTTCATTCATATGTATGCAATCATTGCAAAGCCTCTATATGCTCTTTTGACTAAATTTGAGTGGATGTACAAATGTGAAAACTCCTTTAATGAGCTTAAGAGACGACTGTGTTCAACACCAATCTTGACTACACGAGATTGGAACAAGCCATCCCATGTTCATGTGGATGAATCCAATTATGCCATTGGGTGTGTACTAACACAACTTACTAGTGAAGGTAATATGGATCTTCCCATTGCTTACACCAGTATATAATTGAATGTGGCTGAACGAAATTATATTCATTAGGGGAAAAAATGAACCCTGCATGGGCCTTGTAAGGATCCCTAATTTTTAGGGATTAAGCTTAATTCTGTTCTTGTTTAAGGGGACAAAGTGCATTTAATAGGGCACTTTTTAGTAGGTTGGAGTAGGCTTTTTTTTAGGCTTCAATAGGCCTCTCTCTTTCTTATTCTAGAGAGAGAGAAAGAGAATCTACTTTCCACATCATCAAACTCGTACATGTATTTGAATAAAAAAATGAATTTTTTTAAAAAGTCTCATTTTCAGTGTATATTAACTCAAAAGAGCCTATTTTTTAATATATATGTCAGAAGTCACTTTTTTGGGCCCATTTCTGAAGTTTCTTTTAGAAAAAGTATAATTTTCAAACTCCCTCCAAAAGTAAGTGCCACATCATCAAATCCGTGACTATGCTTCCCCCAAAAAATGACTTTTTTCAAATTTCATCATTTTTAGCCATACTCAGTGGAAAAATACACTTTAACCCATACACATATAAGAAAACACATTTTTTGAGCAAAACCTATGCTTTAGACTCCCTTCCAACCGGTTTTTCATCTTTGTTTTTGATATTGTTGGTCATTAGCAAAGATGGTGTTGACATGTATCACAAACTTCACAGTAGAACATCCTCATGCTCCTGCATCAACAAGTATCCATGTTCATGTGCCTAGAGAGTTTGCTCCAAATACACGATGCAACAATGATGCCAATTCTCAAAATGAACGTCGTGCAGCTGGAGAAAAAAGTATTGATCTTTGGGCTCATGGTTCACTCTATCCTCTTGATCCAATATCTTCTTACCATCCAACATTCCATAACCTCTCAACTTTACTTCAGTTCATTGGTGCGGGTGAAGCTGGACTATTAGGTTACTGCAAGAGATTATCTACACATTCACTTGCTACTGCTAAGTATTGGTTCCAACAACATCACATCCATCATATGAGGGTGGTCACTTTAGAAAGCACAATCATATCTTTACAAAAACAACTTGCAGATTTGGAACAGGATACTGAAGCAAAACAAAGCACAATTTCAAAGTTAACTGCCAATCTCCAGCAGCTGAAAGAGACTCCACTTGGTATGAGACATAGGAAAAGATGATTGTCATCCTTTGAAGCTCTTTCAAAAGGTGGTGGAGCACGCAAACGACGTATATATGCAACAAGGTGAGTGTTTGTTTTACTTTTATATGTTTTAATGAAGATTTGTAATGGAATATTTCATTGTGTAGGTCGTTTATTGAAGACATAACTGCTTCATCAACAACACAAGACCAATTAGACTCACGCATAGGAAAGTGTATTAGAGTTGTTGTTGAAGCTGAGTTTTCAAAGAAGTTAAAAAATCTTATCACAGTGCAAGATGTGCAGGCAATATGTGACAAAGCAGGCATCAGTAGAAATGGGTATACTGCAATGTACACCCTTCTCAGGCAAGCCTTACAATCACAAGGTATTTCTCAAAGTATATTTCCATGCCCATATAAATTGTCTATCAATAAAAAAACTTCAAATGAGGATGTGACTCATACTATTGGACAATATTTATTCATAGAAGAAACTATGCCTGCCTCTATTTATCATCCAAATATTCTCAAGAAGCAATCAAAAATCCTATCTACACAAGGATTTACTTACTCTAAATTCAACAATATATTTGTGGATCTTCAGAAGCTTCAACAAGCAATGGTTCACTTTTATAGTTCAACAATCAAAGGTACCCCTACTACATTTTATTTGGTGTTGAAGTTCTATTGCATTCAAGTGTCATGTTAAGATAATGTTTTCTCTTTTGTGCAGACTGTAATGTTAAGTTAAAGTTCATACTGAAGCTTGATGAGTGTCAAATCATAAAGGGTCGGCGACTAGAAAGGTTGAGTGTGACGCTAATGAACGAAATTATGGACCATGCAATGAGTGATGAAACTTTAGGAGGGAGGGACCATTTGACTTACAGTGTGCAATCAGAGAGAGATATCTGGTGGTTAGGTGCTATAGAAGTTCCCAAAGAAACAAATAATGTTATTTCATGGATTTTTAGTAGGACTGCGTGGACTACGGAAGTAATCTCTTCTCAAATACATGGGCAAAAGCTTTTTGTAGATGATATAGGTGATTTTGATGTAGAATGGCATTTGGGTGGAGACCTTAAGAGTATAAAATGCATGTTAGGTTGTAAACAAGGAGCATCTTCTCTCTATCCTTGCCCATATTGTACACAAGGTTACAAAGGATCTAAGAGACAGTCTAAACATGCAAGGGCATTGACGAGAGTTGATGAATCTGAAGAAATTGATGAAACAGACTCATTGAATCACAGGGAATGGGAGATATCACTTTTGAGGTGTCCAATGTTACAGGAACCGACTCGTGATAAAATAAGAAATGATTGGAACCCCATTATCCCATTTCCATTAGTCAATGTTCACTTTTGTACTTTGCATGCATTCATGAGGATCTTTGATAGGCTTTTGAAGCTCCATGTTGAATATGCATTTGCAATGAAACCACTAGAGAGGTCTACAATAGCAATCCAGAAAATAGAAGATCTTTTGAATTCTATAGGTTGTCATGGTGGCCACGTATCTTTAGTTGTTAAGAAGTATGGTGAGTCTCAAGAGATTTTACAACAAGTTTCAATGACTGGGAAGAAGGCACGACGTTTCTTTAAAAAAGATGTGAATAGTCAAGATGATGGGAAATGGGAGCTTTGGAAGGACCTCTGTTCAATTACAACTGACAATGATAGTCAGGTTGATCTCATTAACAAGCGAAAGAAGGTTTGGTCATCGTTCGATCAATTGTTACATTTGATGTGTTTGGCTTCCACTAATGCTTCACAACGAGAATTATTCCAAGTGACTTTGAAGGAGTTTACACAGTCATTCATCTTATCTTGGGGAGAAAGCAACATTACACATTACATAGTAAGTTTCGCTTACATTTTTTTATTTGGTCTTAAACACTATGTGTATATCTTATTGACTAGATCATAGCATATTCTTTTTGCACATAGAGCATATTTTATGAATCGATATGGGTCATTGGACATTTTTAGTACACAAGGAATGGAGAAGTCACATTACAGGGCTAGAGGTGTTTACTTTAAAAACACTCGTCATGGGGGTGGTCTACTCCAATCAAACTATTTAGAAGAAATGTTCAATTGGTTCTTTCGTGCGACATTTGCTAGAAAATATGTAATGGAAAAGGCATGTGAGTCACAACTAGCAAAGATTACACGAAAGCTACAACATGATATTGCAAGAGAGAAGTGGATGTCATCGTCAGGACCCAAACATCATGCCCAATGGCGTGCACAAAGAGTCCGCGAGGGTTCTACTTGGAAATAATTTCCAAACTCTTAAAATGCATTATACTTTTCAAGGTTTTTATAACCCCTTTCACTTCAAATAAAATTCTACTATTTTTGTGAATATACTTTTAGTGTCTTAAAACTAATTTTTATCCATTTAAATGTGAACATGAAAATTCTTAAGTGAAAGCCTATAAATAGAGGTGTCCTTCCTCATTTTACCACTTTACAACCTAAGAGAACGGCACGCACAAAGCAGACTGCTAGGAAGGATCATGTCGTCTACCCTAGCCATGTGCAAGGTACTCAGCGCCCACCATGGATGACACCCCACAAGAAGCGTCGAACCACAAGCCACTCTTCAAGACGAAACTCGGGTGCAGGGACACAGTCCGGTAGCATTGCATCGCGGGGGGATGAAGGTTCACCAGAGAGAGATGTATCCCAAGAAATAAATTATTCCCCTTCTGCATCTCATGATGAGCCCCCAATCAGGACACCAATGAAGGCAAGGCCCAAACAACGAGGACATAGACGAGTTGTGATTGAGACATCAAATTTATCGAGTTCCTCAGATGAAGAAAGTATAAATGAGCCACCATGGAACAATGATGATATCCCCGTGAACCATCGAGTAACACAAGGAGGCAAGACACTCCCCCCAGGACAAGGACAAAGACCAACCGATGAAGAAAGAGAGCAAGGTCGGGCAAAGGAAGTAAATAATGAGGCAGGACCATCTAGGCGTCCTCCAAGAAGAAAGAAGAACTATCAACCACGTCGTAGACCACAACGACCACAACCCAACATCCCCCCAAATGCAAGAGCACCACAAAGGCGCAGAAAGCAAACCAGAGCCTTTGCGGAGATTCGACACTATCAAAAGTCTGTGGAGCTTCTGATTCCACGAAGGTCATTTGCAAGAGTTGTGAAGGAAGAGATCCAATGCTATTGCGCTGGACTTCGTATCCAAGGGATAGCCATTGAAGCTCTCCAAGAAGCTGCAGAGGCGTATCTTATATCAATGTTGGAGGACTCTAACCTATGTGCCATCCATGCAAAGAGAGTGACAATACAACCTAAAGATTTGCAGCTAGCTAGGAGAATTAGAGGGAATAACCATTAACCATAATTTGTACTCCCTTGTTTGGATAACCTTTTGTATATCCCATACGATGAATATTTTGTAAAACCTAAATGATGAATATAATCTTTGTCTTCTCATATTTGCTCTCCCAAATGTTTATCTCTTAGTGTACATGTTTTGAAGTTTATTTCTCCTATGTTTGTAGGTGTGTTTTTCCAGTACATCTTTGAAGTGTTTTTCATAGTTGTATCATTCTTTTTTCTGTACTTGTTGTAAGTGGTAATGCTATTTAATGCATTTCATGGCCAAGAAATGCCAAAAAAAGGCCTGCCACAGAAACGCGGGGATGGGCCCTGCAAAAGTTTTGCAGGGCCTATCCCCGCGTTTCTGTGGCAGGCCTTTTTTTGGCATTTCCAAGCCATGAAAACCCATGCCATGCACATGGGGGCATATGATTGGCCTTGGCTAGAGTGCACTGCATGCTAAACCCCTGACCAATAGCTAAGCAATGTTTATGAACATACATGCACTGATTTACTGCTGCATGCTTATATGCACCCAGAGGAGTCTTAATTTTCTCTAATTATTGCATATAAGAAGAGTGTTCCACATTTCCCCAAGTGAAGGTGCTAATTGAGAAGATAGACTTGCAATACAGGTAACCTAGTGCATAGGATGGCCTAGGAATGCAAAAAAAAGGCATGCCACAAAAACGCGGGGATGGGCCCTGCAAAAGTTTTGCAGGGCCCATCCCCGCGTTTCTGTGGCAGGCCTTTTTTTTGCATTCCTTAGCCATTCCATGCATTTTGGGCAACACAAATTACAAGAAACAATAGAAAAAGACTGATTAAACTGTGCAAAAGTTATGAGATTGTCAAACCATAAAGATATAATAGATTGAATGCACATGGAAATTGGAAAAACAAAACATTGGTATTATAAAGTTTTTACAATTGGCTCTTGGCCTTGAGCCTCTCCACTACATTCTTTCTTCTCTAAAAAGATAGAGGCAATTGGTAAGTCAAAACTGATTGGGATATTAATTGAGGGTCTGTCAATCCAAGACCCAAAGCTATTCCTATTTGACCTAATATTTTTCCTCTAAAGTTAACTCCTAGGGTAGTAAGGGCAAGGGACTTCCTAACTAGAAATATACAATTGGTCCCTTGCATTATTGTAGATAGGCACAAAACTTTACTCAAGGCCTTCATACACCAAGTCATGAAGTGTCCTTGAGGGGAAAAGTCCTTGTGGATTATTACAAAATCTTCCTTTGGCAATTTTCCAATGTACTGTGCCAAGGAAGAGCCATGGCCCCGGGAAACACGGTCACCACCACTCCTTGCTGCAAATTTATCCACTTCAATTGTTTCCTGCACATAGACAATCATAAAATTAAATAGATACATCTTGTATGAATATGAGACAACCATAAATGTCAGTAGAGACTTACATCTTGAAGCCTGTCTTCATCCTCTCCTCTTCCCATTGCATCTAGTGGAATTGATGAATGGGCCATGCCACTTTGCTCCACAACAGGGGATGTTGGAATCTTCTTCTCCAAAATTCTTTCCCTTGTTGTGGCTAGATCTTCTTCACTGACATCTTGGTTGGCATGGCTGAAAATCTCTTCACACACAAATGCAATGGTGTCCGCAACTGATTCACCAAGTGGAATTGTTGCCTTTTCGATAATGTTAGAAGTGCTGTCCATGGGAACATCCGAGGTTGAGCTGAAAATACTAAGGCATTCGTCGAGGCGTAGACCGAATGCCTTCTCAATATCGTGCAGGAACAAAAATTCCTCTCCATCAACAAGTACAACTGAAAACATTTCCATCTCTACCTCTGGTAGAGTGGGTTCCACGGGGTCTAAGTTGGAGGGTGGACTCTTCTGTGTACTGGCTTCCTTTAATTTGTCCACTACTCCTTGAGGAAATTCTCTGGAAATTTTTTGACTCTCTTCTAATAAGTTGAGAGCTTCTGTCTGGGGTTCCTTCTTGTCATCTACAAAACCCCCAGTAACAAGATGGGGTAGGTCCATGGGTGAAGGTTCGGGCTCCTCATTGACAAAAAAGATTGTTGTTGCTATGTAGGAAAGATATTTTCTTCCCATTTTCCTTTTCTCATTTAAGTTTAATTAAGGGCACTGTGTCATCTAACAGGTGCCCTGAAGCCTCAGCAATCGCCATGAAACGCTTTAAGCGCTTCGCAAATGCCTCATCTCCTTTATGAATGTAAAAAAGCAGGTCACAGGGGACCCATTTACACTCATATGCTGGAATATCTATGGCATATCTTAAAATATAGAGTTCCATAAAATCTGTGATCTCATCGATCACATCGGAATTCATGGCTATTGTCCCTTCAAGATTAGGGACTCTACAGACTAGGTCATACAAATCTGTACGACCATTGTAGTCTGTAGTTTCCAAAAACTCCATGAATAAATCTCGAGGAGATTTCATGGGAGTGGAAGTGCTAGCAGCCATTGCTTGCGTGCGAGATTTCTAGAGGCTTGCAGTCTGTGCTTTCTAGCTCTTTGAGAGTGCAAATGTGAGAAATGAGCACATAGAGCCATTTTTATAGCAGTTTCAAGTTAAATTGACTGGGCCCACTTTTAAAAGTATAGAATAAAGAAGTGCAATTTCAAAAAATGAGTTTCGGATGACAAAATAATGCACAGAAAAAAACATGAGCAACCACATTTCAAAGTAGTGAACAGAATTTTTGACATTCCAAAAGTTTTGAAATTATCATTGCAGAGAATAAGGTATATACAATATCTAACATGAATCAATTGTCCTACTTTTTACAAGGTTCTTGAAAGTGCAAAAACCATGAGATACAATGACTAGGGCCCAAGAAGTGACATTATCAGGTTGCAAAAGAACTATGACAATGAGAGCTCTATTCCATCTTTGCTCCAATCTACAGGGAATTTCATTTTGTATTCCATTCTTCTGCCCACCTGTAATCAATTTGCAACAAATTGAAGTCATTAAAGTAAAATAAACAATAACAAAAAGATTACTTTAACAAAAACATGAAACATTTCTCACCTTATGTCCTTGAATTTTGAAGATGGATTGAGTTAGTCCTTCAAACCCCATAATCATCAAGTGTTCTCTCAGATTAGCCAAGGTCCAATGATTATTCACTAAAATAGTTTCTGTTTCATTGTTGGGCAATCTAAGCTTTATTTCAAATGAATGCAAAGATCCCTCTGAACTTTGAAATGGTATCCATTTGCCAAGTTTGCACATCTAACGATCATAGTAGAATCTGATGTATAATGAAGTACGTTGTTTCAAATATCAAAATGCTATACCTGTTCCACCTATTTTACAGAGATATTTATCACCTTTTGCAATTCCTTCCATCAAACCCCAATTTTCACCAAGAAGACTTTCGACTTGCTCATATGTGATATCTTTACACATGAACATGGTGGAAGTCTCTTGGAATGAGAATCCTTGGAATAAATATACAAAACAATGAATGGGAAAAGACCAGTGCAAACCTACAGACCTAGACACTTTTGTGAATTTCAAAGAGTGGCCACTCCAAGCTAAGAAGAGAATGTACTTCAATTCTCTCTAACCTTCCAAAACCATTCATTGTAGAGGGTACAACATATCTATGTGTGTAAAAGAAAAATCTATCATGGTAAAGTTGAGCAGGAGATATATTTGGGAAGACTAGTGCACCAACATCTGCATGCAATGCCTGGAAAGTACCTGTAAGACTATGAAGTGGTTGCTCTTCCACCAAAGCAGAAGGAAATACATCTGAAACAAACAAAAACATATCTAAATAGTTCAGAAATATATCCGACACAAGAAAACATAAAATATTGTAGAGTAATACTTACAGTTCACAGGATATCTCATACTACTAGAGTTTTCAAGTTTCATAGTTGCCATTGTTAAAACATGTTGTACAATAGCAACCATCCCATTGTCTCTATGCTTCTTGAAGCCAAGTAACTTTCCCTTCCAATGAAGATATAAGTTTCCACGATCTCTAACTCGATGAGGCCCAACTCTAGAGGGTTGCATGTACACCCATGCACCTTTGGAGTACTCATGTGATAGCCACTGCCCATCTGTGGCTTTGATATTGTGACATCTTAATGTGAGGATTTCATCTTTTGGTCGCCTAGAAGCTTTAGATGTTGCCATTGAAGCTAAAGGTCTTCAAGCTACAACAGTAATTCGAGATAGGAGATGCAGGTAGGTTGGAGTGTAGAAACAAGAGCTTCAATGGTGTGCTACAGAGTGAAAGTAGTGGGAAAAGATGACTTTTTGGGACCTAGGTATGAAAATGTGAGGTTTAGGAGGGAAATAACTCTTTTTTGAGTATTTTTGAAAAAAACTCATTTTTTTCAGCTCAAAACATGCACGGATTTTGAATTTGGGGTCAAAAAGAGTACTTTTGATCCTAAAAAGTAATGGGGGGTCCATTTTCAGGTGTTATGATGAGTTTTTTAACTTTTCAGAAATTTTGAATTTTTGGGCCCAACTGAGTTACGAGATTCATTCTCTCTCTAGAGGCAGCTCATTAAATAAGGGAGAAATATGTCCCCTCTCCACCCTTCAGCCTAGTATTTTATAGGGCATAGACTGTGGCCACCACCCTCTTCTGATT
Organism: Ceratopteris richardii; assembly: GCA_020310875.1. NCBI lineage: Eukaryota > Viridiplantae > Streptophyta > Polypodiopsida > Polypodiales > Pteridaceae > Ceratopteris > Ceratopteris richardii. The sequence continues at coordinate 90,883,813 of CM035408.1, read as the reverse complement.
GGTCCATCACTAATCACTCCTTAATCTAAAAGGCCCATTCAGGGTTCATTTTTTCCCCTAATGTACTATGGAGAGAGAAGGACTAGGCATGCTATATGCGGTTAAGAGGTTTAGACATTATTTTCTTGCAAATAAGTTTAATTTTTTTTTAAGACCATCAAGCACTATGATATCTAGTGAGCAAACCTTGCAATAGTGGCCGATTAGTAAGATGGTTCCTCTTACTAATGGAATATGACTTTGAAGTTGTGGTTAGGAAAGGTAGGACTCACCTTAGGGCTAATCACCTTGCTAGACTAACTTCAGGAGAGTCCTCGCAAGGAGTGTCAAATGATCTTCCTGATGCCTACTTGTTCAATCTAGAAGTAGTACCTGAATGGGCCAAAAGTATAGTGCCGATTCTGACATTTGGACCTAAACATCCTGTATTGAGAGCGAGAGATAAAGAAGTGGTGAGGTCTCAAAAATACCACATACTAGCAAGCAGTGTGTATAAGCACAACAATCAAGGCATACTAGCTTCTTGTGTAGATGAAGATGAGCATGCAAAGTGGTTGCAAATAGCACACATAGGTTCACTACGACAATATCAATCCAAACATAGAACCCTACAAACTCTTCAAAGATTAGGGGTGTATTGACCAGCGATGGAAGCATATGTCCATAAGTTATGCAAGGAATTCCCAATCTGCAGTGTTAAACCACCAGTGGAACATGCTACGCTATATCATGGGTCTTTAGTGCCAGATTTGAGTGAATCTTTGGTAGATTTCTTGAGGACAAAAACATTCCCTCAAGAAATGCCATTGGATAGATGAAGGAGTTAGAAAAAAAGCCCTAGATTACACACTCATAGGTGATAATCTATACAAACAAGGAAGAGATGGATACCTAAGATTTTGTGTCCATGAGAGTGAATACCTCAAGATCTTAGAGACTGCTCACCAAGGTGTAGCAGGAGGACATTTTGGACCAGAGTGTGTGATCTAGGCAATTCTATTCGCATGTATTTGGTGGCCAACCCTTGACATGGATGCACATACCTGTGTAAAGAGATGTGATATTTGTTAGTGAACTCAGTATTTGATACAAAAAGACGAGATGCGATTGAAACCTATGATGGGTGGATGGGCATTCTCGAAGTGGTGACTAGACTTTGTCGGTCCTATTAATCCCCCAGCTAAGGGTTCACATGCTAAATACATCATTGTGGTCATTGATTATCTAATTGAGTGGGTAGAAGTGAAAGCCACAACAAAGAATGATGCTCATACTAAGTTCTTATTTGAGAATGAGTTCACAAGATATGGGTTACCAATAGACTTAGTAAGTGATAGAGGTACAAACTTCTTGAATGAAGACATTGAAAACCTTCTTCAAGAATTCTTGGTGATACATAAGAAGTTTGAACCTTATCACCCTCAAGCTAATAGATAAGCCAAGAGCACCAATAAGATCCTATGTAATGCATTGATGAAAATAGTGAATAATAAACGCTCTAATTGGGGCAAACAACGACATCATGTTGTTTGGGCATATCGAGTCCCTTATAAAATGGTACTCAATGCCACACCCTTTCAGATGATATTTGGCCAGAATGTAGCATTGCCGCAAATTTCTTGATACCAACATTGAAAGTGGGACAAGGGCATCGGTGGATTGGCCATGAGCTCTTGCCTAGACTCATGGATCTAGAACGCTTAGGTGAAACGAGGTTAAGAGAAGCTACACGAATATACGTAGCCAAAAAAAGGCAAAAGGCATACTTCGATGCCCATGTGAAGGAAAAGGGCTTGAAAGCAAGAGATTTAGTCTTAGTATACACATTCAACCAATATGCTAGGAAACTAGAGAAGCGTGGCTATAGACCCATGATTATTTATAGAATATCAATAAGTGGAGCTATGCAATTAGCCACCCTAGAAGGTGATATCCTACCTAGTTACATCAGTGGATGTAGAATCAAATTATATCAAGAACCCCTCATCAAGGAAATGCTTAGTCGACTCAACATTGCAAAGAAACGTAAGGAAGAGGAAAAATTCATCCGAGAAGAAGTGCAGGAAGAAGCCTTAGAACACATCTAATGGATGAAATTGAGAAGACAAGGTAGAGATCAACCTAGACCAAACACTTATGAGGCTCCAAGATATCACATGGCCATGTTTCAAGCATCACGTGTAAGTCACCCTAGAATAGTTGACCGATGTCCTTTTGTGACCCTGGAGGTAGGACACCAGAAAAATGCTAGGACTATAAGAGCATTGATTGACTCATGTGGATCCACTAGTGCAGATTGCCTTTCTTAGTGTCAAGCCTTGCAATTAAAAATCAATCCTAGAGAAGCATATCTTGGAGGACTTAGAGGTGTGGAAACCCCTTGCATGGATGAGGTGGAGCTTTCTCTCTACATTCAAGATGTTTTTATGACATTGAAGGTGGTAATGTGTCAAGATGACGATCTCACTCAACCTCTTGTCTTGGGCCAAGATTGGATCTATGATCATGCAGTCAACTTGAACCTAAGAAGTGGATTTCTTTAAGTCTGAATCAAAACTGCATCGCAATTGAGGTAGAAGATCAAGCACACAAGGAACTAGGAAAGGCAACAACTCCTGGTCCTTCTAGGAGCACAAATGAAGATAATGATGCTATTCTTGTCCAAAGTTCTATGATGCAAAAGAAGAACACTCATGAAAGAGTCGTAGAAGCCAAAATGGAACTCCCTTCTTTTCCAAAGATTTTCCAAGGAAAACAACCAAGACGACCCGAGTGTTGGGTTACACAGACAACCAAGTTGCACGCTCAATGGTCAGGGCGAAACGACACACCTCATGAGTGAGGTAGATTTGGAAATGCAAGGGAAGATAACCCTCTGCTCCGATGATAGAGCCCCAAAGATGCAAGAGACAAACTACTAAGTCAAAGACGATAATGAAGAAGTATGCTAGGAATCAACCGAGTCAGACTATTTCTATTTGGATTCCCAAGTAGTCAATGAAGGTTGACCCTAATGCATGACAAATTTGGGTGGCTAAGACTTGCTTCCCATAGGCTCATCAGCTCGAATAAAAAACCCACAAACACTCACGTCATACACTTCATGGCAAACATCTGCAATGAACACCTCCACACTTGAAATCACACCTAGGAATGTCTAGAAATGGGTACGCAAAAAGTCGAAAATCCAAGAAGAAATATTCCAACAACATGTAAAAGGCATCACAGTCAAAAGATGTAATCACACATTAAGAGTTTGGAGAATAAAACCTTGTCTAAAACCCCCCGACCTGATTTTGTAAATCCATTTGTGCATGAAAAGATGCATTCCGAGTATAGTGCACATCAAGAGTATGCATCTAGGAATAGACCACTAACTTACTAACTAGCGCTCACAACCACAAGGAACATCTCACTCACTAACTCCCTAACCACTTCAGTATGAAATCAATACTATTAGTGAAGTAGCAGGACCTTTAGGAGAGGGCTCTTATCTTTGGGAGGCAGAGCTAGAGTTCAATGGAAAGTGGGGCAAGTACCATTTCTTCACATGGGACTTTGAGAAGTTACAAAATGCGGAAGAGCTATGCCTAGTGTGGTAGAAAGCATGATTAGATGCATATTTTAGAGCTTAACTTCCCAAACCTGACTTCATGCGGTGCTATTATCTTATTAACACCCTGACTCTTAGCAAGAATCCCAAAGCCTTGAGCACATTTGTGCTTCCATCACTAGCTAGGGGAAACAATTTGAAGTGGTTTAAGTTAACCAATAACCTAGTATGTGATGCTCTAGATATGAGAGGGATGCACATACACATTGAGAAGCAGATTCTAGTGCCAGAGAACATGAAGAATAAAAACCTCACAAAACTCAAAGATATGGTGGACATGATGCCTAATATTGTAGTTCACCTTAGAATGTACATGCATCATTTTGCCTTTATAGCACAAGACAGGTTCACCATGCCACATAAGAAGGTATGGTTCAATTTATATCTTGTAGAAACTCAGAACTTAACGATTAACCTACCTCACTAGATTATTGATCAAATCCACTTGGTGCATAAATGATGGCCGTGCAAGTCAGTATTGTATGGATGTTGTGCCATAACAAGGACTATTTATCAATGTTTGGTTTATGAATTTCCAATTCAGAGGGCTGTAATGTGGAATAGGGTACAACAATTCAAAGGATGAACATCCACAAGACCCCCATCAAAGAGAATGCTAAGAGTAGTACCATGTGCTCAACCACGAGGAGCTACTTTAACCCCAGATGTTAGTCCCCCACCTCGATGAGTATACCCATTCCCACTATGCCTCCCAAGACGTAGCTCTAAGGGCCCAAGATTGATATTTTCACCACTTACAGGAGTACACCTAGAAGAGCTCACCAGGATTTTGAACAGATCTTAAGAGAGGTGAATATTGAGTCGGGTGAGGAACAATTGGTGGAAGGCTCTCAACCACAAGCAACCACATCAGAAGTGCCGATTGCTATAGTCGACGAGGATGAAGAAGATGATGTAGATGATGATGAAGATGAAGAATCTAAAGAAGGCAAGGATGAACATGAGGAAAGAAATCAAGAAGAGCAACACCAAGTGCCTGAACTTGGAGGTGCTCCTGCGTACACCCCCAATCACAGCGATTGTACGATACAATGAAAGGAGTGCAAGAATGGTATAGAGTTTCATTTGCATCAGGGAAAGCCTTGATAGATCAAATCCTTGAAGATGAAGGGATGGTCCCTCAATTCATCAATACACTCAAGTTACTAATAGAATCCTACAGAGTCCAAGAGTCTGTGCACATGGCATTGTGATAATCAATTTGATACGACTGACATAGAGTGGAGACAAGGCCATGGGTAGGAAAAGACATATGTATACCATATCTGAACAAGAAGCCAACATAGAGCCAATAGCTGCCTCAATAGCCACCATAGATCTCACTGCACAAACCTTTGTATAGACCTCCCCTATCTCACCTCAGCACCCCCCATTTCCCCCATTGCCCCCACCGTTGTGTCCTACCACTGTTGAAACCATTGTAGTATTAACAATCCACTACCCAAACCCTACCTCATCAACCTCCTTTTCGTTCTGTGAACCAACCTCTCAGGCAACACTCTTTTCTTCTATTACCAATCCTCTTTTTACTTCCCCATTTTTGTCTATAGAGCCCGCATGTTGGGGGATTCTTGGACAAGAAGGGATTTGAGTATTTGTAGGAGAAAAGGGAAAGACAAGAAGAAAGATACACACTAGAAGCCTCTACCGATTGATTATAATAAGACAAATACAATGTGAGGCACAATACAATCCAATGCTTCTGTGCAAAATCCCACAGAGTGCTCAATTACAAAATACCAAATACCCAAGGGACTTGTTGCTGCCGGCCTCCTCTGCACCGAACCTCCACCTTCTCCAAGCCTGCACTTGTGCACACCTTGCACCAAGCTTCCACTAAGGGGGAGGGATGGATACCTTCTATCGGTATGCACACACTTCAATGAGACCTTGGGATCCTTTGGGGACTAGCTTAGCACTTCTCTGCACACTTCCTTGGTCACTCTTCATGCACACCTTGCACTTCACTTCTCTGCGTCGCACACTATGTGTCTCTTGCACTTCTCTCTCTTGCCTTCCTTAGACTATGCTTACTCTTGCTTACACTTAGAATAGTCCAAGAATAGTCCTTGCTTTGATTTGAGTGTCGATTCATGTACGCTCCTAACTGCAAGAGTATCTTGGTGCTCACTTTGATGTCCCAAGATTGTCTTCACAAGTGAGCAGCCAATGACTCCCTATTTTGTCCTATAGTGACTTTAGACTAAAACCCAAAAATTTTAATTGGGGGCCATACTTTCACTCGTATGTTGCTATTTCACATACCTTCACATTTTCCTTTTAACTCTTCAAATGTGCACATAAGGGAGGGTTCACCTGAACCTTCCAAAACACTTTAAAAACACTTTGAACCTTAGGGAAATTAGAGAAATACCTCTGCAACGTGCAACCCACTTTCCCCAATTTACCCTTTGTGGACAATTAATTGTGCACTACCTATGCACTTTGACACGTGCACTTTAGCACTTTGACTTTGCACCTACTGACTTTGACCTTGACTTTGTTGACTTTGACCAATTCAACTTTGACCTTTTGACTTTGATTGTAGTTGACTTTGACCAATATGACTTTTATGGGCTCAACAGTTGCCCACCACCTAATGTGCTCTCCATCCCGGAGAGCTACAGCCAAAACTAAGAGCATAGAGGACATCGTGATTCTTCTGTTGCAGAATCTTCAAAAGGACAGTTAAGCAGAAACCAAGCCACCAGAAACAGGAGAGAACAAGCATCACAAAAGAACCCAAAAGTGGAATGTATTGCAGGGAAAAGCAAATGAGGAAAATGGGAGGGTAGAAAGGAGGGGGAAGGGAGGGCTGATGGGGCTTAGATGGATAGGGCAAGGAGGGGGAAGGATGTGGCTGGGCATAAGGTTAAAGGGGGTGGGGAGCGAGTAGGATTATGGGGTCCGGAGAGGGTCAAAATGATAAAACATTAGAGCTACAAAGGTTGTATTATGGAAAATATGAAACATGTGGTGAAATGAGGTGAGAATAGGCAATGTGGACCATGTGTATAGATAAAAACATGTGATAAATATGCGCAAAACATGTGGGTTTTGACTAAAAGTCAGAGAAAAGTGTGGATTTTGGAAAAATTAAGTCAACAAATGAATCCATAGGTGCCAAAATACATGAAAATGACTCCAAATTTGAAAACAATGGCCACCCGAGGCACGATCCAGAGCCAAAAGGTTTGAGCCATAAAAATTAAAAAAATATAAAATAAAATAAATAAATTAAAAAAGAAATATATATAAATGTAAATATGAAAAAGAAAAATAAACTAAATTTTATTTTATTTTATTTATTATTATTTTTTTAATAATAAAACTTGAATGCCCCGCCGGTGAAAATTAACGCAAAATAAAAATAAAAAGAGATTATAAATGAATAAAAAATAAATAAAATAATAAAAAAATAAAAAGAAAATAAATAAAAGAAAATAAAAATAATAAAATAAAAAATAAAGTAAAGAAATCGAGGGGGGGAGGGGGGGGGGCGGGGTGGGGGGGGGGCGGGGGGGGTGTGTCAGAGTGGGGGGGGTGTGTGTCAGAGTGGGGGGGCAGGGGGGGGGGGGAAGGGGGGTCGGAGGGGGGGGAAGGGGGGGGAGAGAGAGAGAGAGAGAGAGAGAGAGAGAGAGAGAGAGAGAGAGAGAGAGAGAGAGAGAGAGAGAGAGAGAGAGAGAGAGAGAGAGAGAGAGAGAGAGAGAGGTTGGAAGGATTTTTTTTTGTCTAAAATCCGAAAAGTTCAGGGAGGGGGGCTTTTTGTTTTTTTTTGTTTTTTGGGAAAATATTGAAAATCAGATAAAAATGGAGAAAAAATCCAAAAAAATGCCAAAAAAATCCATAAAAACTCTGAAAAAATTCTCTACAGGTCTAGGGCAATAATATCACTCAAAACCACAGAGACCTTCCTTTATTCCTCTAATTTGGCAAGAAAATGACACTTGAAATGGATGAAAAATGCTAGAAAATTTCTAAAAAATGCTTGAAATTTTCCCAAAGTGGCTGTTGGATAGTAGGCACAAGAGGTCCTATGTAGGATTCTATACCTATTGAAAATTTCCTGTAGGAACTTATTCACAAAATGAGTGCCTTGTTCTATACAAATTTCAAGTGGACATCCAAACCTGCAAATGATGCTACTATAAATGAAATCAGCAACGGTTTGGGCAGTGCAGTCAGGGGAGGCAATAGCTTCAACCCACATTGTCGCAAAATCTGTGGCTATCAATAGATACTTCTCTCTTTTTGGAATCGATGGAGGGTAGATGGGCCCTACAAAATCTAGCCCCCACTTCTCAAATGGTTTCCACGAAGTGGAAATAATCAAAGAGTTATGCCTCTGTTTTGTTGGCTTAGTTCCACACCTCTAGCAAACGTCGCATGCCTTTCCCCATTCATCTGCATCCTTAAATAGTGTAGGCCACCATAAACCAGCATCAAGTATCCTCTGACTCATAATATGCCTTGGAAGGTTCCCACCACCTGTTCCTTCATGTGCAGATTGAAGGACTTCCCTCACTTCTTCTTCTTCCAAGCACTTCCTAAACCTGTCATCCTTTCCCTGTCTATATAATTTATCTTCAATGAAGGTATAAGGTCTGCTCTTGATTAGCAGTCTCTTTCTTTGCACAACACTAGCCTTCTCTGGATACACGCCAGTTTTAATGAAATTCTTGATATCATAATACCAACCTTGAGCTTGTACAGCGAGCAGATTGGCATCTGGAAAATCATCATTGACTCCACTAGCTTGATCCATCATATTGATCCTGGATAGGTCATCTGCCATGAAATTTTCTTTACCTGGTCTATGGACCACCGAAAAATCAAACTGATGATCAGTGATGATGACAAACTTCACACCTAGCAAATAATGATGAAATTTTTTTACTCCAAAAACCATTGTTAGAGCTTCCCTTTCTGTTGTGTTATAATTCTTTTCAGCTTTAGTCAAAATTCTGCTAGCATACTAGATAGGCCTGTCCAGTTTGAATTCTTCACTATGTTGAGCCAATACTGCACCCACTACATATGCACTGGCATCTACATGCACATGAAAAATTTTTGACCAATCTGGGGTGATAAGAATTGGTGCAGCCACCAATTTGGACCTTAATGTCCGATAAGCCGTTTCTTCTTCCTCTTCCCATTTAAATGACACTTCTTTACCTGTGAGTCTAGCCAGTGGCCTGGCTATCTCTGCATACATTTTTATAAACCTTCTGTGGTATCCAGTATGCCCCAAGAAACTCTGAATCTCTTTAGGAGATTTAGGTTTAGGAAAATTTAATATAGAAATGATTTTATCAGGATATGGGGCCATACCTTTATCCGACACCACATGTCCCAAGAGACTTCCTTCTCTCACAAGGAAATGACATTTGTTTGGGTTGAGCTTTAGCTTAGTCTCCCTGCATCTCTTAAAAACATTCTGCAGTTGTCACAAGTGATGGTCCAAACAATCTAAAGGGGTCTCATTGTGAGAACTTGAGAATGAAGAGAAGTCATCCATGAAAATTCTAAGTGTTTCCAGCAATAAAGGACCAAAAATGAGGTTGATAGTTCTGTTAAAGGTGGCTGGAGCATTTCTGAGACCAAATGGCATTTTTACATACACATATGTTCCCTAAGGTGTGATAAAAGCGGTCTCTTCACGATCCTCCGAGTGTATTGATATTTGATTATAGCCACTAAAGCCATCCATAAAGCTATATAATGCATGTCCAGCCACTTCTTCAATGACTTGCTCTGCAAATGGCATTGGGAATCCATCTGGAATGGTCACCTTGTTGAGTGCTCTAAAGTCAACACAAATTCTGATTTTATTGGTACTCTTTTTTGGTACTATAACCATAGGTGAGAGCCACTCTGAGTGTTCCACAGGAATAATGATTCCTACATCCTCCATCCTCTATATTTCCACATAAAAGACTTCAACATATTTTGGGTTAAGTCTATAACTCTTCCCTCGTATTGGTTTGGCTCCCTCAACCAGAGGGATTCTATGCTCTCCATAATTGGCAGGCGCTCCTTCTAAGTATTTATAATGCCATGCAAAAACATCTGTATAATGGGTCAAGAAGGATCTTACCTTTTCAAGGAGCCCTTGGTGGCTCCACAACCAAGTGGCCACCAAAACTGGCCGATTATTGTCATGAGGGCCTAATTGTATTTCTTTGATAGGGTTTCTCTCTACCATATTATCTTCCTGCTCATCTCCAACCTTGTTTTCTTCCACTAGATTTTCGTGCATTGTTTCATAAGCAGGGGTATTTTGGATCTCAATGCATTCCTTGTTATCCTGCATCCATCCTGTAGGGATTTCTTGAATTGGGAAAGAGCATTCTTCACTAGTGTGTTTTACCTTGTCTTTAGCTTTAGTAACTTCCTTCTCTATTGTTGTTACATCCTCCTCAAAGTTGTATTTGAGGGGTGTCTTCCTACCCCTTCTGTGGTCTGTGATGGGCTCTCCCAATCCATAAACCTGAACTTTCTCCTGAATTTCATCATAACCTTCATCTGTGCAAGAACTATTAAGAAAAATTCCAAAACAAGAGGAAGAGTTGCCTGCTTGGAGCCAATTTAGAATATCCTCTTCTTCCTCAAAATCTATTTGGGGTTGGTCCTCTATTTCTAGTTCCATGCAAATGCCAACTGTTTGCACCATGCTGGTGTTCCCTTGATTATCTAGGCCCTCTTCTAAATGTATCTGTGTCAGCTCTTGCCCTTTCTTTTGTACCCACATAGTGTCTTTACCCCAATCATGGATGACACTTGCATGCCTCAGCCATGGTCTTCAAATTAAGAGGGGAAATCCTCCTTCAACCTGGGGTAGTCTTAAAACCACAAAATCCAGAATGAATAGATTACCTTGTACTTCAAGTGGAACTTTTGGGATCACTCCCAAGGGCCTTACTTTGCTCTGATCTGCCAAAGTAACAGTGAAATTTGCAGGCCTTGAAGGGTGAAGTCCAATCTTTTCCATTGTATGTTCAGGCATCAAGTTAATGCCAAAACCACCATCCACAATAACTCCTTGAAATTCATAACCTTTGATAGATACTGTCAGCCAAGGACTCTTATAATCTATAAGAGTAGTGGAAGCTTCATCAATTATCTGCAAGAGTTCTAACCTGAATTTACCATCCATCGTTATTAATAAAAAATACTAACCTCCTTTTTCATGGACTTGAGTAGTTTTGAAGCATCCGATTCCTTAAGAGCATGGGCTCCAATTGACTTATCAAACTCCTCATGAGCTGTGTTGAATGCATGCCCAATGGCATCACTGTTACATATGAGATCTCCTTTTTGCCTTGTATCTGCACATGCGGTGGCTTTGTCTTTTTCAGATGTCTCTTTGTCTTTGTTCAATCCATTAATTCTTGATTCTTGAACTATATCTACTTGAGCCTTTCCCTTGTTTCTTGTCTGCACTGTAAAAGACTCAATTTCTTCTAACTGCACCACCCTGGTAAATGGTGATGGCTCATTGACTTGATCTAACATTTCTTCTTTGTGCACAGAAATCATTTGAATGTGGGGCCCAGATGAAGAGGCTTGATTCTTAGGACAACAATTTGTATAGTGGTCTCTGGCCTCTGGGCAGTTTTTGCAAGGAGGGGCATTTTCTCCTAGAGTGCACCTACTTTGATAGTGCCCACATTCTCCACATCTAAAACAAATGATTGGCCTCCTAGGCCCATTTCCAAAGTGATTCCTTAATTGTTACCTTGATTGGGTGCAACCGCCATTACATTTGCTGGTGGTAGGGATCCTCCTTGTGTCCAATATGTTGTTGCAGGCATTCCTCTTAATTGGCATTCTTGGGCTTCATGACCAGCCTTCCTGCATAATTGGCAAGTCACACTTAACAAAGGACATTCACTTACTATATGACCTTGCTTGCTGCACATGGTACACCAAAGTCTACTCTTGATGCCACCCCCTTTGAGCTCCTACAACTCCTATCGTAATTGAGCCAATTCTTCAGCTTGGGCCTCCTCTTCCTTTTGGAGCTTTAATGCCTCAATCTCCCTTTTCAACTGAGTCACAACATTCTCCTCCTCTTTGTAGGGCTTATTCCTTTTTAAGCCCTCTAGCTCCTTCCTTAGCTGGATTATTGGATCCTCCATTTCTGTAGAATATGGTAGTTGAGAAGAAGTTGCTCCATACTGTTGCCTTATCTGTTCCAATCGTGTAGCTGTGTTGATGAATTCCTCTATAGAGGCTGTAGGCAATACTAATTCCTTGATTTTACATTGGGTGGCCACTGAAAGTGGCTTAGCTAACCATTTCTTAACAAAAAAATCATGTGGTGGATCTGGCAATTTAGCCATTAGTGCCTTGGCCCTAGTCACAAACTCTGGGAACATTTTTGAATGCATCTTTCAATAAGTCCCAAGTTGTAAAATGGTTCTCAGCAAACTGGTTGAACCATTTATTTGATAATCCTTCTAATATAGCACGGAAGAGTATAAAAAAGGCATCCTCTCTTCCCATTAAGCCTCTAGTTTTGCATAGTGCTAGAAACCTTCTAATATGCTCCTCCGGATCTTCCTGAGCTAGGCCTTTGAAATAAGGAAATTTTATATTTAATCTTGATAGTAGGGTTTCCAAGTCTAGCTGTCCTGCCATGCTCCTTACTGATGAATTTGATGAAAGTGGACTAGATGATCTTCTAAGAGTCTTCCTTCTTGTTTGCTTGCAGGTGACCCTCAATGTTTGGGACTGGGTTGCGGTCATGGGCTGTTCATAGTCCTCTTAGTATGAGATAATTGATAAGAATATGTACCTCTTAGTCCACTGAAGTAGTACTATCGACACTTGAATAGTGCTTCTCCAATTGCAATATATCTTCTCCTATGCTCAAATCTCCTTGGAAGTCCCACCGTGCGTGCCAAATTTTGTTGGGGGATTCTTGGACAAGAAGGGATTTGAGTATTTGTAGGAGAAAAGGGAAAGACAAGAAGAAAGATACACATTGGAAGCCTCTGTTGATTGATTATAATAAGACAAATACAATGTGAAGCACAATACAATCCAATGCTTCTGTGCAAAATCCCACAGAGTGCTCAATTACAAAATACCAAATACCCAAGGGAATTTTTGATGCCGGCCTCCTCTGCACCAAACCTCCACCTTTTCCAAGCCTGCACTTGTGCACACCTTGCACCAAGCTTCCGCTAAGGGGGGGGGATGGATACCTTCTGTCCGTAAGCGCACACTTCAATGAGACCTTGGGATCCTTGGGGGACTAGCTTAGCACTTCTCTGCACATTTCCTTGGTCACTCTTCATGCACACCTTGCACTTCACTTCTCTGCGTTGCACAGTATGTGTCTCTTGCACTTCTCTCTCTTGCCTTCCTTAGACTATGCTTACTCTTGCTTACACTTAGAATAGTCCAAGAATAGTCCTTGCCTTGATTTGAGTGTCGATTCACGTACACTCCTAACTGCCAGAGTATCTTGGTGCTCACTTTTATATAAAGGAAGTTCGGCAATAGCCTACTCTCCCGGACTTGAATTAAATTAAGAAACAAAGGTACAAGAGAAGGGGACTAGTGCCCACGGGACCCCCCAAATCCCACAAAGCAGGGGAAGCTTGATTGAATCCTAGGTTGCATTACAGAGAAGGTTAATCACCCTCTCGTCTCCCTCATGCGAGGCCCACTTGGGTTTGAGCTTGTTGTTGATCAAAAGGAGGACTTGATGGTGCCTGAAGGGGGGGGATTTCTTACTGTTAACAATCCTTTTGCCAAGGAGGAATAGTGATTTCTCAATCGACCACTCCCTGGGGGGATCGCCGAAGTTGAGAGCACACCTCTCCCGCCAAATTTTCCACAAGATTTCCCCTCTGATGGCGTTCTAGAGTGTCGCAGAGCAGCCGATCGCTTCTCCCAAAAGGACTTGTTTCCAACTAAGCTGTTTTTGAAGTCTGATTTTCATTCCAACCGTCTGCCAGATTCTGTAGGAGTTGGGGCAAGTGAGGAAGATGTGTGGGACATCTTCGATAGCCCGGTAGCAGCGTTTGCACCAAGGAGGAATCCCACAAAGCTTGCTAGCCCTGTGGTTGGTCCAAATTCCTCGATGAAGAATTTGCCATAAGAGGACAGACTTCTTAATCTCTATAAGGGGGTGCCAGATACTCATGAATTTCATGTCCCACCGAAGCCGCGTCCAAGACAGGCACCACTTCTTGTTGAGGCTGATCTGGTGGTCAGCCGTTTCTTTGATGTTCGGGATTTTGAGTAGGCTATTTCCATTGTGCCATTTGAGACCAAGCGAGTTCGGTGTGTCGTGTCCCATGAGAAGGCGAGTCCTGTGACGATCCCATGCGAGGCATCTGCTTTGCAAGGTGTTCAATTCTTCGTAGGAGATGTTTATGCGAGGGTCAATATCCTCGAAGTTGATCCAGCAGTTGGTGTCATGTTTCCAGAGGTGTTTCCATTTTTTGAATCCTTTGTTCCATAACTTCTTGGCATTTTGAATGTTCCACGACTCCACACTCCGAATGCCATGAATTGGAAACTAGATAGAGTCGTTTTGTCTGATTCCGGCCGCCCACTTCCAGTCCTCACTAATTCTTGTGAAGCTTTTGACTTTATTCCAGCCCTTCCAAAGGGAGCACACGAGATTGGAGCCTTTCGGGAAGACGGGGATCGGGGAGAATAGCAGGGTCATGATGTCAAGATTCTTCCAGTTTGGGAACCCCCTGAGGGCTAACTCATTCTTGTTTCTGAAGATCAGCTTGGCCCACGAGGCCTCCCTATTGCACCAAGCCTTAATCATCCATTTGGCAGCCAGTTTGTTAGCCATACACCCAATGTCCAGGATGCCAAGCCCCCCGCTATCTCTAGGGCTAGTGCAGATGGCCCATTTGATTTTAGGCACCCCCCTTCTGTTATGATCGCCCGTCCAAAGAAAGTTTCTACAAATACTATTCAGTTTGGACAGGCCTTGCTCATTCGGTCTCCAACAAGAAAGGAAATAGATGGTAGAAGAGAGGAGGAACGTGTTGATAACCATCGCACGCCCAGCGAGATTGATTTGCATACCTCTCCAATAGTTAAGCTTGTTTTCGAGTTTGGCCAACACCCAGTTCCATCGCTGTTCCATAGAGACGCCAAACCCCAAGGGGATTCCAAGAAGTCGAAAGATTTGGCCCTGCGGAATGATTTGACAGCCATGATCAATGAGAAGGCCAGGATGATGTCCCACAATAGCCCTAAAGGCGGTCTTAGAGTGGTTGATTTTGGATCCAGAGGCATCACAAAAGGTAGCAAGGCACCTCCAGAAGGTCTCCAGGCTAGTATTATCATTGTGAACGAACGCGTTCATATCATCGGCAAAAAGTCTCATGATGATTTGACTGTGGTCGTGAGGCAGCCGGAGGCCTTTGATATTGCCAGCCTCCACATGATGTGCCACAAGTCTGCTCAACCCCTCAATGGCGATGGCAAAGAGAAGGGGGGGCAGAGGGCACCCTTGTCTAATAGATCTTCTAAGATGGATCGCCTTCGAAAGTTTGCCGTTAACGTTAATTTGGGTCGTTGCGTTTCCGAGAAGGGTCGCGATCATCTTGGTGAATTTCTGACTACATCCGAGATCTTGGAGCGACTGCAGAATATAGTCCCATTCTAGCCTGTCGTAGGCTTTGTCAAAGTCGATCTTGAGGAAAACCACATCTTGATTAGACTCATTTGCAAATTGAATACCTTCCCAAATATCCATAATGGTTTCCAGGATAGACCTGCCTTTGATGAAACCTTTTTGGTCCTCACTGAGCCAAGATTTCAGGTGGCACGAGAGTCTGTTGGCAATGACTTTGGCGATGATCTTGTATCCTGTTTGGAGCATCGTAATAGGCCGCCAGTTCTCGATTCTGTTCTTTTCCCCCTTCTTGTGTATGAACTTGATAATTCCATTATTTAGACAAGAAGGAAGAGCACCAAACTTTAGCGCTTCTTGCCAAACCATCCGAAGAGGGGTGGCAACCACCAACTTGAAGGATTTAAAGAACTCGTTAGTGAGTCCGTCGGGTCCCGGGCTTTTACCGAGAGGGAGGGCGTCAATGACCTCAATGATTTCTGATTCAGAGATAGGGGCATGAAGCAGGGAGTGGAGGTTGGGTGGTATCCTCCGGGGGGAAACCCTAGAAATGGCAGCCATACAGTCCCTTCTATGGTGGGAGAGGGGGTTCGAGGTTCCCAGGAGTCTCGTGAAGTGCCCTTCGATGATGCCAAAATTATCTTCTTCCGAATTGCAAACATTGCCATGTGGATCTAGCAGTAGGGGGATCGATTCTCTGTTGTGTTTCCTTTTAAGGATACGGCACATCTCTTTGGTGGGTTTGTCGGCCTTGCCAGCCCACCACTCCTTGAAGAAGATTTGCAAGTTTTTCCTTTGTATTTCTTCCTCGTATCTCAACACTGCTCTGATTTTTCGGAGACCTTTCTGGGCTTGGTGTTTTCCTTTGTTCACTTCCTCTTTGAGCCGCCAGAGTCTGTGGTAAAGAGCTTCCCTACGAGCCCGCCGCACAGTCTCGAGCATCTTCTTAGTTCTGATCATGATCTTACGAGACTTGTCGATCGCACTTCTCCAGCACTTGGCTGGGGCCAAGCCAGAGGCGAATGCCACCTTCCACACATCGGCAATTTCTTGATGGACGGAGGGGAGGGAGAAGGTGGACGCGTTGGCATGGAACCACGGAGCCTTGCGGAACTTGTTGGAAGGTTGAAAAGTGATAACGATCGGGTAATGATCAAAGATAGTGAGGTCAGTGCGTTGCGTGATGGTAGGGTGGCCCCACTGATGAGTAAAGCTCTGAGAGATGTAGCATCTATCGAGTCTAGCTTTCCTCAGGTCCTCGCCCGCTGGAGATTCGACCAAGAAAAGCCATTCGAGTCTTTGAATTCAACCAAATCCAGGTGGAGTTTGTTCATGTCCCACGTTTCTTTCTCCCGACTGTCGATGACCCTGCCCTTGCCCATCCATCTGTCCATAGGGTCCTCCACCATGTTGAAGTCACCACATATAAACACGTTGTGGGGAAGCGAGTCTAAGGAGGCCCAAGTGTTCAGTCTCTCCCAATCCCCGTTAGGGGCGTACAAAGAAACCATAGTAACACAAAGAGGAGCACCAAAAGAAACAGCAATCCAACGGTGACTTACATCTTCAATGGAGTTCTCAAGCTTTTCAAACCAGAGTTGCTTAACACCAATAACCGTTCCTCCAGACCCCCGCTGGTGCTTTGTTGGGATCCACACATGGGCCGAGGAGACCTGTCTGAGCCGTTTCTGGAGGTCTTCTCCGTCAATTTTAATCTCTTGAATACATATAAAGTCTGGGTTTAAGCTAATGTCGCGAAGCCATTGACCAATGATGGTCGCTCTTGAGGGGTCGGTTAGCCCTCTAGCATTTAGCGAGATGACAATCATTTTTGTATAGATCCCTCTTTGCGGGAGGGAGCTTTGTCCTTTCTTCTCTTGGCTTCATCTTCTTTTTCGCTGGGATCTGATCCCGACTTAGAAATCGGTTCTTGTGGGGGCTTTTCCAGGGTAACTCCACAGGCTGTTTTCCTTTGCGGGATGCCCCTTGCTGGGGAGACTTGGGCCCCGTGCTCGGCACCGTTTCCGGGATCGTCGATCCAATGATGGAGCTTTCACTGTCCATGTTGTCTTCGTTACTAGTGGTGAAACCATCTTCTTTGCTTGTAGTGTAGCCCTCCTGGGGGGTTTCTTTATTGTCAGGGATCTCTAGGGCTTTGTCGTAGGTGTCTACCTCAAGTAGCTTCCCACCTGGGTAGTCAAGCTCATTGATCTCCTTTCCTAGATTGCAATACAAATTGCTATAGGGGGTAGGTGGCAGATTGTTTCTCTCACCGTTGGCCCTAGGGCTTCTTTTCCTTCTTCTTCTAACTTCAATAAAGCCATCAGCATCAGCTTGTGGATTAAGGAGGCCCTTGCCTTCCCTTTCCTTGGTCGAGTGGGTCAAATCGTCAATGTTGTCTTGAGCAGTTTTGGAGGCTTCTTGAGATCGCTTGTTTTTTTGCCTGAAAGGGCAATCTTTAATCCTGTGGCCTTGTTGGCCACAACGAAAGCACGCGTTGGGAAGGTTTTTGTAGCTGATGTTTTGCTCCCATACATCTCCTTCGCCCATGTCCACTTTGATCATTGATGGAAGCGGCGAACTGAGGTCGGCCTCGACACAGATTTGGGGGTGCCACCTAGCATTGAACGAGTGTCTTGCACCTTCATATATGAGACCACCAATATCTTCACGTGAAGCCAGCGGCTTGCCGATAGGAGAGACAATGTCCCACACGAAGTTGTACAAGAAGTAAGGAAGGTTAGGGAGCTCAACCCAAAGAGGGTACCGAAGCGATTTCGATTTGTCAGGAGTAAAGTCCGGGGACCATCTGAATAGGCACAGGGTCGCCCGACCGAACTGCCAAGTGCCAACGCTTAGGGCTTGGAACGCCATCTCTTCATTTTCAAAGACAAGCAGCATGTGGCTCGCTGGTAAGAACTGACATTTGCTAACAATTAGTCCTCGAGGGAACCACTCTTTTCGAAGCCATTGTCGCACAGTTTCGAGCGGGGGCCTAGGGCCAAACACTTGGCCGACGAGGCAAAATTTCTTGAGCTCCTCCTGAGCTGACAGAATTGCGGGTCTACTGAGGGATACAATGGGGGATTCAACACTTTCGGATGCCCCAGGGGCGGCACACGACCCCCCCTCCAGCAGAGCGGCCAGGATATCGGTCTCCCCAGGGGGAGGGGCCCGATTACTTTTCACGAGAGAGGAAGAAGCCACATCCATGGCCAAAAGGATCTTGCACCACTTTTACTTTTCAATACCCAAAAGCAAAACCCTCCAACATGGAGAGAAAACTGACCACTAACAAGGAAGACTTAGGTCGCCCTACCGATCACATTGAAACCTTTTCTTTTTTTCTTTATCTTATTTCTTTTTTAAGGATTTTAAAACTTGTTTTAGTAATAAAACCAAGGCGTTGAAGCAGCTTTCCTTGCGAGTCGCCACATCATAAGCTTTTAAAAAGTAAAACGGTCGCTTTGCATCCGGGAAAGGCGGGAACACTCAGTCGACTCCTCCTTAACAAACCACTTTAGGTTTAAAATTTGAATCAAATCCAGAGCGGCGATTGCCTGCCGCGGCGATAGACAGATCGTAGCGCCCGCGATAGATACCCCAGTCGGCGATAGACACCCCCGAAAATCCCGCACCGTGATAGACAGGGCTCCGTAGAGCCCGCGATAGACACCCGACCGCGATAGACAGACCCCCCACTCGGTCGCGATAGGCCCCCCCAAACGCGACAGACCAGCCGGCGATAGACACCCCCGAAAATCCCGCACCGCGACAGACAGGGCTCCGTAAAGCCCGCGATAGACACCCGACCGCGATAGACAGACCAGCCTCCCACTCGGGCGCGACTGACGCCCCCCTGTCAGTCTTGAAACTCCTCCAGTCAATCGCTCGATCGCCCGCGCGCGTCGGCAGCCAATAAAAGAAGATCTTCGATAGCTACACGCAGCTCCGGCATTCTCCAGGCCACGAGGTTCCAACACCCGCTCCGGTATTCTCTATCAGCTATGCCAACGGCGGCATCCGTCCATCAGCGCTTCGACATTCTTGGTGCTCACTTTGATGTCCCAAGATTTTCTTCACAAGTGGGTAGCCAACGACTCCCTGTTTTGTCCTGTAGTGACTTTAGACTAAAACCCAAAAATTATAATTGGGGGGCCATACTTTCACTTCTGCGTACATTGCCGTTTCACATACCTTCACATTTTCCTTTTAACTCTTCAAATGTGCACATAAGGGAGGGTTCACCTGAACCTTCCAAAACACTTTAAAAACACTTTGAACCTTAGGGAAATTAGAGAAATACCTCTGCAACCTGCAACCCACTTTCTCCAATTTACCCTTTGTGGACAATTAATTGTGCACTACCTGTGCACTTTGACACTTGCACTTTAGCACTTTGACTTTGAACTTTTGACTTTGACTACAGTTGACTTTGACCAATATGACTTTTATGGGCTCAACACCACCATTGGACAGCCCCTTATACCTAGTATAGAATGACACCCAACACCCATCAAAGGTAGTTTAGGTATCCCTACATACCCCTATTCTCACCTTCCTCTTCCTCGTGATCCTTACTTCCCATATGCCTCCTCCATCTTCCCCTTCATCTCAATCAGGACCATAGCACCACCCCATTATGTATCATTCATGGAAAGTTTCATTCGTGTCCCCACCATACAGATGTTAAGTTCACAAACAATCACATCCACTTCACTATACATAGATACCATGCTCACTTCACCTACCATTCCCACTTACATGGTAGCTCTCATAAGGATCACACTTTTAGATCCTATGGACATTTCTCTACCCATTGCACCTCCCTCTCCCCCCATGCTCCCACCTCCACCAACATCACCGGTATTATTATGCATTGCATCCACCATTCCCATCCCCATCCCCATTCCCATTCCCCCTACACTACACCCTACCTCCCTTGCATCTAATACTATAAACAATACTTTCAACATGGTGATTCAATGTGTATCACAGCTACAACAAGATTATCAACGACTAGAGGATCGGAATGTGGCCTTCCAAGTGGAATCTCAAAAATTACAAGCACGATTCACAACTTTGGAAGCAGACAACGAAACACTCTAGGTAGAGTACTTCACATTACAACAAGCCCATGCAGAGGTGGAGTCCATGGTGTACCCGATGTGGATGCCCATGCCCTCAAAGACTTGGAGACAATGCTACATGAGGAAAATCTAACCAATGCAAAACTACAAAGTAATCTAGGGCTTCTCAGGAAGCATATGTCTGCAACACTTGAAGAAAATAAAAGTCTACAAGGAACACCAAGCACAACTATCAATTCTACAAGGTTTCAGAAGACATGAAGATCTTACTCGAGGAACACACTAATGTTTTAGAGTCATATGAAAAGCTGGGAATAGAGTGTGTAGACCTCAAGAAGCAATAAACCACATCAAACACATCTAGGCCAAAGGTGGCCACCACCCTGCAGACTAGAGAGGAAATAGAAATCCTCAGCAAATAGGTTGAAGAACTCCGAGAAAGGATATTACAATATGAGAGGCTACCTTCTCCAATTGAAGATCCAGAGCCAGACATAGCAATGGAAATCCCTGTCGAAGAATCCTTTGAAGAACTGTAGGAACCAATGCCAGTAACTGGAGGGTGCATCACTAAAGAGAGCATATATACTTTTGAAATTGAAGCACCAGATTGGCTTAAGAGGGTAGAATAGATAGGCTAGATGCATGATGATAGGGTAGCAGTACAAATCAAATCAATGTCCAATCTTGAGGAAATGGCTCCTAAGTCTTCCTATTTCTTGAACGTATCACATCAACACCTGATCACCACATCAAAACAGCAATAGATGCCATACTTTGTATTATTGGTAGAATATAATGAAGAAATAAAGAGGCATATAGGAAAACAACCCACATTTGTCACTCAATTTGAACCTGATGATTTACCTTAGAAGGCATAGGCAAGATCCATTTTTTATCCAAATTGGCACATATAACTATTGACATATTCTCCTAAAATGATGCACACATGGTCAAATATGCCATTATACATCAAATATAACCCTTTTTATTGTCCTCTTGCCCATCATCAATCCTGGCAGACATTTGCAATCAAAGTTTGAAATAATAAAGGGTGTTTAAATTGGATAAGTTATCCTTAGTTTGCTCCCCCTAGAGAGCCATCCACCATGGCTTATATGATATCTAGTATATGCCATTCATCTATGAGATTCAAGAATGTGCCGAACGTTGCCACAAAGATGTGTATGAAGATTTTTGAGCTAATGACGATCATGTTCAAATTTAAACCTTTTGGAAAGTCCAAGCTCCATATATTTCGGCCCTAGGGTTTTTTGAAGTAAATCGTGATCTAGCATATGATATGTACCAAGCCCCCTCCATCAACACCGTCTACACTTGCCATGCACACATCAATTACTTACTTGCTTGCTACAAGCAGAAATTTAAGGAGATGTTCACTCTGAAATTTTCATTCCTAGACTCTCCCAACTGTTGCATCTACTTGTCATAGAACAAGCCATCCATGCCGTTCAGCTACGACTGCCACACCCAGATGTTCCAAGTCCAATGGATTGGGATCAACTAACGCCGGATCTGGCATGAGGACTTTAGTTGCAAACATCATTTGGCCACCGATATCATCGAATATTACATCAAACACTCCTTACAACAAGGGTGTGTTAGGGACGACAAACGTGAGAGAAGGGGGGTGTTGGAAGCAACCATGGTAGCCAAGGTGTTAAGATAGGGAAGCCATCAAAGAGCGTCTAAACGGAGTGAGAGTCAAGTAGGACCAAGCAAGCAGAGCACTCAATGAAGATCCAGTAACTAGGCCTACCAATTTGTTTGAAGATAAATCTTTGTCAACAATAATTTTCATCACTACATCAACATTGTAAATTCCATTTTTGGTAGATTATACTTCATTTTGTTCAAGGCAAGGAATCCTCAAGCTTGAGGAGAATTAGAGTACCTACGTGTCAATTTTCATAATTTTAAGACTCCGTTTGAGGCCTCAAATAAGCCTTGGAACGTAACTTTTAACTAGGCCAGACACTAGGTCTAGATAGGGCCATAAGCTAGTCAAAAACTATAAAAGGAGCTAGACAACTCATTTTTGGGGTTAGAAAATTGGTAATTGAAGTGAAAAAGAGCTTGTATTCTTGTGTTTGACTGATTAATGATTCAATTGCTATCTCTTTGTTTTGTCTTGTGTGCGCATGTGTGTGTATGTGTGTGCATGCTTGTGTGCTTCTCACTCACTCACTTGTGCACTTCACTTGCTCATGGTTGTCATACCCTCCTCACATCTTCCCAAATTGATAATTATGAGGCGGATCTCTTCACATTCGTACTTGCCATTGTGCTAGAGTGGCACCTGCTTTGCACATGCTTTTTATCTTGGGAATATTGATACGTCCTATCCTCTTGTGCCAAAGATCAATCTTTACAATCCTTTTGTTACCAATCATCACATAACATACCTAATTGTGTGTAGGGGCAACATCTAGTGTAAACAATCTACCTTCTTTCCTTCTATTGGCAATGACATTGCCTCCTTGCTTCACCATGCACCCTTTTTCATCAAATATAACCTCCATACCTTTCTCTACCATTTTTCCTACACAGTTAAGATTCTTGGAAATAGATGGAACATGGAGCACATCTTTCAGAGTCTTGATAGATTTACCTTCATCTAGATTCACATCTCCCACATGTATAATGGGATGCTCAGTGTTATCTCCTATCTCCACACAACCTTTTGATTTTGGGACTTGCATATGTACAACAAAACAGACTATGCAGAGATGTAGGATATGCAAAAATTGGGGCGACAGAGATACACCAATTTCTTTGCACACAAAATGGATTTCAAGAAGCTCTCTCAAGCAAAGTAAGATACATATATAAGATAAAGAATGCACTTTAGATCTTTTGAAATGGATATGTACATGAGGAGTTACAACTATTATAAGTAGAGTATGTCTATACAAACAAGAGACTAGAGGGGTGTGGGCTTGATAGCTCCTTCTTACTCCTCCTTTCTGCATGTAACACCCTATCCAATGTTTTTCCTATCTTGGACTACTATGTTTCAACTCCTTGAGCCTTAGATGACTCTCTTCTTGAACCTCTTTGAGTATATGTCTCTTGGTCTTCAATAACCTACAAGACTTCCATGCATTTGATGTCTCTTCACCTCCTTTTATAGCTTTTGGATGCCTCTCCTAACTTTTCCACCACCAAAGGACTTCTTTACCAACCCTTGCATGAGCTTGAGACTACCCAAAGCAATCTAAATCATGACTTTTGTCCAGATTAAGGTCTTTTGACCCTTTTGTCCACCTAGAGCTTCCATAGTTCACATTTTCAACAAAACACGACACTAATTGTATTGCTGAAAAAGGAGAAAGCTTAGAGGCTTATTTGGATATTCAAAAAGTTAAACAAGACTGGATAGTTTAGAATCCATGACTACTTATCCACTCAAAGAGAAAAGAAACACAAAATGACTCACAAGGGAGCTAGAAGATGAAGAAAAGCTAATGGAAAGCCATGCATCAAGCAAAGGGTAGGGGAAGAGTCACACATTCACCTATACATGAAGGGTGCATTTTCGGGCTAACCATTCAAGTGAAGGATCTAATAAGTTCCCATAAACTGGAGGAGCATGCCCAAGCAATACCACCACCTTTCCATCTGTATAGAATAACTTTTTCATAAGCTTCATGCATTAGACCCTCTCTCTCTAGTGTATTCTTTCAAACATAGGCATCTTGTAATAGTTGTTTCTTTCTATGTATAGATCATCTTGTAAAAATCACATATTTGAATGAAACCTTATATCCTAGAGCTTATGTGTACCAAATATCTTGGTCTAAGCATACTGCTACTATGCCTTATTCTTGAATCCTTATGACCTAAATTTCTGCATAGGTGGATAGAGAGGTAGTCTATCAAAAAATAGAGAGTTTCATGACCTATACTCACTCAAAATTATTGATTTTTTGCTCCCTTGGACGTCAATAGAATCTAGTAGGTGTGGAAAAAATCTTGGAACCATTGGACTTCAGAAAGGTGATACAGTTGATTGATCTAGGTTAGGCAATTTTGGGAAGTATGCTAAGAGACCTACTTGGGATCATTGTGTTTTTGTTGCACCCATATAGAATTTATTCCTCATAGTTGGTATCAAAGATTTGGAGCTTGTATTAGACCATGACCTACTAGGGAGTAAACTTGGAGGAGAAGGTGCTTCATCAAAAGAAGAAAGCACGGCATCACAAAGGATTGCTTGGAAAGGTAACCTCTATATCACATTCTCTTTTCAATGGTAGATTTCAGACAAAAGGTGAAGTTTTTGGACAAGATAACTAATATCCCTTGAGGTTTAGGATTACAAAGTATCTAATGGGAAAAGGAGCATGATCCATAGTCAGTGGAGAAGAAGGACGTGATGTAGACTTTGAAGACATAGCCACTACCAATGAACAAAGGAAGTAGCTCAAGGAGTGGGAAGAGAGGAATAGGAGAGGCATGTTCCTCATCTCTCAGGTCATATACAACACCATGGTTGGAAATATAAATATTTTTGACAATTTCATGGATTTATGGAATGCCTTGGAAAAGGTTTATGCAACCTCCACAAAGATCTAGGAAGACACAACTCAAGAATGATCTCAACACCATGAAGAAAGGAAGTAGTCAAAGTGTGGTTGAGTACACACTCAAGATAAAAGACCTAAGGGATCAATTAGCATCACTAGGATGCAAGTTGATGATTTAGGCTAAGTGTGGATCACCCTCAATGGATTGAGAGGAGAAGAAAAATGGAGGCCTCTAATAACCACTATCCTCTATAGATGTTCACTTCCATGCTTAATACATCATTCCTCACCTGGTGGAAGAGGAGGCATCATTTGGAGATTCATCCAAAAGCAAAGACACTCATGGGTAGGTCCTATACACCTCAAGAGTCAAAGGGAGACATGGAAGAAGAGGAGGAGGGAGAGGTTACAACAAGCAAGGCAACCACTAAAGCAAAGAAGAAGGATAAATCTCAAGTGATTCTACATCCCAATCAAAGGGAAGAGGTAGAGACAAAGGAAGAGGAGGATACAACCCCCACAAAGGTATGATTTGCTATGATTGTGGTAAACCAAATCATATAGCTTCAAATTGTAGATATAAGGATGGTAAATATACTCAAAGAAGACAAGGGAACTATGCAAATGATTCAAACATGGACACATGTAATGATCAATTTCTTGCTATGAGACATGGCTATTCAAAGGAAGCTAATTATGATACCAAATTGTAGATAGAATCAGGAGGAACAATCATATGTCTTGTGAGGGTGATATATTCATCAATTTGTAGGTTCCAAAGACCAAAGGATGTATGGAGATAGGTGGCAACACTCAGCATACCATAGAGCGCATTAGAGATGTGATAATTGGGATGAAAAATCAGCCAAGGTGCATGAGAAGGTATTGCATCTTCCATCGATTACTAAGAACCTTATTTCAATAGGGAAAATAATAGAGAAGGACTAGAAATTCATATTCAATGATAAAGGATGATTTATAAGGAACCCTAAAGATGGAAATAGTTTGGTTGCTCAAGGAAGAAAGGAAGAAAGAATGTTCACCTTGGATGTGTCAAGCAAGATATGTTATGTTATGATAGGTAATCAAAGGATTGTTGAACTTGACCTTTGGTACATAAGACCAGGGCATGTCAACATTCCTAAGGTAAGGAATATGAGCAAGGGAGACCTTGTAAGAGCACCACCCAATTTGAGAACAAAGAACTCCATGCGTTTTGTGGTACTTGTCAACTAAGAAAGCAAGCTAGACAACCATTCCAAAGGAGCCCACATAGGGATGCAAATCTCTTGGACCTCATCCACACTAATGTATAGGGACCTTCCAAAGGGCCATCCATAGGAGGCATTATGTATGCATGTGTGTGTATGTGTGTGTATGTCTCTCTACGTGTGTATGCATATGTATGCATGTGTGTGTATGCATTTAAGTATGTATGTATGCATATGCATATGCATTATGTGTGTACGTGTCTATGTGTGTATGTGTGTGTATATATGTGTGTGTATATGTGTGTGTATATGTGTGTGTGTCTATGTGTGTGTATGCATGTGTATCTGTGTGTATATGTGTGTGTATATGTGTGTGTATATGTGTGTGTGTCTATGTGTGTGTATGCATGTGTATCTGTGTGTATATGTGTGTGTATGCATGTGTATCTGTGTGTATATGTGTGTGTATGTGTCTATGTGTGTATATGTGTATGCATGTATCTATGCATATGCATGTGCATTATGTATGCATATGTGTGTGTATGCATGTAAGTATGCATGTATGCATATGTATATGCATTATGTATGCATATGTATGCATGTATGTGTATGTGTGTGTATGTCTCTCTATGTGTGTGTATGCATATCTGTGTGTGTATGTGTGTACGTATGTGTGTGTGTGTGTGTCTATGTGTGTATGTGTATGTGTGTGTATGCATGTAAGCATGTATGTATGCATATGCATGTATGTGTGTGTATGTGTATGTGTGTGTATCTATATATATGTGTTTGTATGCATGTGTATGTGTGTGTGTGTAAATGTGTGTGGATGTGTGTGTGTGTAAGTGTGTGTGTCTGCATATGTGTGTGTATGTGTATGTGTGTGTGTCTATGTGCGTATATACATGTGTATCTATATATATGTGTCGGTGTGCATGTGTATGTGTGTGTGTAAATGTTTCTCGATCTATGTGTGTAAGTGTGTATGTGTCTATGAGTGTGTATGTAATTAGTGTGTGTATGTGTCTATGTGTGTGTATGTGTCTATGTGTGTATATGTATGTATGTATGTATGCATATGCATGTGCATTATGTATGCATATGTGTGTGTATGCATTTAAGTATGTATGTATGCATATGCATATGAATTATGTGTGTATGTGTCTATGTGTGTATGTGTGTGTGTATACGTGTGTGTGTGTATGTGTGTGTGTGTGTGTATGTGTGTATGTGTGTAAATCTGTGTGTATATGTGTTTGTATGTGTGTGTCTTTGTGTGTGTATGTGTCTATGTGTGTGTATGTGTAGGCATGTATCTATGCATATGCATGTGCATTATGTATGCATATGTGTGTGTATGCATGTAAGTATGTATGTATGCATATGCATTATGTATGCATATGCATATGCATTATGTATGCATATGCATATGCATTATGTATGCATATGTATGCATGTATGTGTATGTGTGTGTATGTCTCTCTATGTGTCTGTATGCATATATGTGTGTGCGTGTATGTGTGTGAGTATGTGTGTATGCATGTGTATGTGTGTGTATGCATCATTATGTGTGTATGTGCATATGTGTGTATGTTTATGTGTGTATATGTGTGTGTGTTTGTGTGTGTGTGTTTGTGTGTGTGTGTGTCTATGTGTGTATGTGTGTGTATGCATGTGTATGTGTGTAACTCCGTGTGTATATGTGTGTGTATGTGTGTGTTTCTATGTGTGTGTATGTATATGCATGTATCTATGCATATGTGTGTGCATTATGTATGCATATGTGTGTGTATGCATGAAAGTATGTATGTATGCATATGCATATGAATATGCATTATGTATGCATATGTATGCATCTATGTGTATGTGTGTGTATGTCTCTCTATGTGTGTGTATGCATATATGTGTGTGTATGTGTGTATGTGTATGTGTGTATGCATGTAAACATGTATGTATGCATATGCATGTGCATTATGTATGCATAAGTATGCATGCGTGTGTATGTGTGTGTATGCGTGTAAGTATGTATGTATGCGTATGCATATGAATTATGTATGCATATGTATGCATGTATGTGTATGTCTCTCTACATGTGTGTATGCATATATATGTGTGTATGTGTATGTGTGTATGCGTGTGGATGTGTGTGTATGCATGTAAGCATGTATGTATGCATATGTATAATTGTATGTGTATGTGTATGTGTATGTGTATGTCTCTTTACGTGTGTTTGTGTGTGTATGCATAAATATGTGTGTATGTGTATGTGTGTATGTGTGTATGTGTGTATGTGTATGTGTGTATGCGTGTGTATGTGTGTGTATATGTGTGTGTCTCTATGTGTGTATGTGTGTGTGTGTGTCTATGTGTGTGTCCATGTGTGTATATACGTGTGTATCTATATATATGTGTATGTATGCATGTGTATGTGTGTGTGTAAATGTGTGGCGATGTGTGTGTGTGCGTAAGTGTGTATGTGTGTGTGTGTATATGTGTGTGTATGCGTATGTGTGTGTGTCTATGTGTGTATGCATGTGTCTATATGTGTATATATGTGTGCGTGTATGCATGTGTATGTGTGTATGTAAATTAGTGTGTATATGTGTGTGTGTGTATGCATATGTATGTGTGTGTATGTGTGTGTACCTGGCTTCAAGGAGTGTGTCGCTCTCTCTCTCTCTCTATGCATCCAAATCCCGGAAAACATGTGCCGGGAGAAATCGATTTTTTATTTTTAACATTCTAGAGCATCGCTTATGCGACACTCTGGAACATAGGATGTCACTTATGCGATGCTGAAGCGTCGCATCCAATTTACCAACGTCACAAATAGCGTTGCTAATTAGCGACACTATTTGGGACACATAGTTTTAGTGTCACATAAGTGACACTAGCATCGCTTATGCAACAACATCTCTTAAAAAAAAAAAAAAACAGGGCCATCACTTATGCAACGCTACCATCACATAAGCGACGGTTCTCATTTTTTTTCAATTCGGGGGCGTTGCTATGCCTGCCTATTTCTAGTAGTGTGTGAATGCCAAAATGACCATCAACAACATATCCTTTGAAAATCACCTACAATTAAACAATTTTTTTTGCCAAAATAATAGCATGTTAGTGCATCTAAATTAGCTTCTTTTTTGGCTAACAATACTCTAGAGACTCGTTCAACAAATTATGTGGAGGGAGATTGCACCCAATACTATGTACCATCTCATCTACTATCCAACTCTATTTCTGTGTATTTTCAGTTTTCGTACTTTCTATGTATGCATGTCCATAAGATCTAGTAATAGTGGTATCACAGCCTACACATGTCACTATGGAGAGGTTCCGACACTATCCATTTTTGTGTCTGATCATTGTCTGCTAGATGTCCAATTCTAATCCCTGTCCTTATCTGTGTAGTTCTTGAATCTAAACTACAATTTACTCCTATTCGATTTTTGGTTTCTATTTCTGTTCTAGTTCTAGTTCCTAAACGTGAATCTACAAATTACTCCTACACATACATGTATGATTAATCCTTCAACGTACTCCAAGGCATCAAGTAAGGTGTTTTCAGCAAGAAATGGGTCTACAATGTGAGAGTCCGGTGCATCGGCCCTATCACTAGCCCCTTCCATGTGGAGATGCACACTCGGTGCTTTTTAGGGATAGTCAAAATTGTCTCTCTTACACTTCAGCGGGAGCACAAAGCTCTATTTTTGTAGTAAGAGAAACTCACGGATGAAAGAAACTATGGGGAGCAGAGAGCTATGCAGTTGCACCAAGAGAAATTCATAGATGAAAGACATATTTATATTGATTTTAGCTACAAGAGGTGCTACAAAAGGTGGAGAAGAAGATTCTAACATAATAGAATTAGTGGAGGAAAGTGCATGATCACAATCCATCGGTGTAATTTTGTGAAATGAACAATTGGATGGGTGTAAGCCCCTAGTAAATAAAATAGATGCTAATATGAGATGTTAGCGACCTAAATAGATAATCAACTATGGCTTTTCTCTTTCTCTCTCTCTCTCTCTCTCTTTATGCGTGTGCCAATGCTTCAATCTTTTGCCCCAAAAACTTGCATATTCTCTCTCTATCTCTCTCTCTCTCTCTCTCTCTCTCCCCCTCTCTCCCCCTCTCTCCCTCTCTCTCCCTCCCTCTCTCTCTCTCTCTCTCTCTCTCTCTCTCTCTCTCTCTCCCCGCCCTCCCCCTTGCTAGCGGTCAAGGAGGAGTAACATTCCAAGGAAGGATGAGGCAAGGAATCGAAAGAGAGCAAAGTCAATGAGAAGTTTAGGGAGAGCCAAGAAAACAAGAAAGCCAATGAAGATCTAGCAAGTAGGCCAATCAATTTTTTCCATATATAATAGACAATGATTTTTATCACTACACTTCATTGTAAATCCCATTTTTGGTAGAATAGACTCCATTTTGGTCAAGTCAAGGAACCGTTCAGCTTGCGAAGTACTAATAGAACCTAAGTTTTAATTTTTATAATTTTTAGATCTCATTTGAGCCTCCTAATTAGTTTAGGAACCTAAATTTTAACTAGATCAGATACTAGGTCTGAACAAGGCTATAAAAAGAGATAGAAGGCTTATTTTTGAGTTAGCTAGTTGGAGAGTGAACTTATTCTAAAGCATTGTAAAGTTGATTTGAGTTGGATAATCAAAGATTCCATTGATCTCTCTCTTTGTCTTGCTAGGTGTGCATGCTAGTGTGCTTCGCACTCAGGCACTTGTGTATTCCACTTGCTCATGGTTGTCATAACATCCTCACATCTTAGCAAATTCACAATTACGAGGTGGATCTCCTCATCTTGGTGCTTACCATTCTCTTAGAGTGACACCAAATTTGGCACCGTTGTTGGGAAGCAAGCTTTGAGGATAAGCGTGTGATGGTAAGATGTAGTAATCTGACTTTGGAATCAAAGGTGTTTTTTTTTTTAGTTTTTTACTTTCTTCATCATCATCTGTACCATCCCTACAGTGACTATACTTACACACTAAGCTCAGAGGCAAGTGAGTTAGAAACATCATTTAGCATGGAAAGACTAGCAGGTAGTTCAAGGTTAGCCTATTTTCAAACACCTAAAGGTCCCTATAAGAATCATTTGGGATACATACAAACCAATCAAATATGTGCTTGCATCTATGAGATGGCTTGAGAAGATCTATGATCCAACTCAAAAACCCTGATCAACGCTTCAGAATTGAACACCTAGTGGTCAAATTTGAAGAGGGTTCATACCAACAAGGAACCATGTATGTGATTACAAGATTACCTAGTAATATGATGGATGAATATGGAATCATCATTCTTGAGTTTGAAATAGGAGACCTAGAGTAGAAGAACATTGGAAAAGAACCTAGAACACCTCGGGGTAAATTAATCCTACCAAGGATAATCACGCTAGAGTGGATCCTCAAGATAATAAGAGCATAGCAATTTTCTTGAATATAGAGACTGACAAAGCCTTCTAGAGATTCAAGGGAGATAAACCGAGTGAGGTAGATAAAGTAACAACTTATGAGTTCAAGGACCCGGATACCCCGAGGAAGGTAGTCTACCTTGATAACTCTTTTGAAAGGATGTTTGTGGTCATGGAACATGGAAAACATGCCTAAACTTGGAAGGTTGAATTGATATTCCCTCCTGATAGATCCCGTGAGCCTCATAGTTAGCATGGAGCAAGATCTTCTCATATTCTAGGTAATCACAAGGAAAGGACTAGAGAGAGGCGAAAAGTAAGTTTTGTGATCCCCCTCGAGAAGTGAAAGATCCTCCCTAATGGGCCAAATTTCAGTCAAATAGAAGCGCATCAAGGTTCTTTTTTAAATATTTTTAGTTTTTATGTCCGTTTTTTTCGTGAAAATTCAAAAGATGAGTCTCTTATGCAAATGCAAGTTCTTAGCAAATAAAGAAAAATTTAAAGTACCTAAGTTATGATTGAAAAAATGTTTGCTCAACATAATACTATAAAAGTAAGTCAAACTACTTCTATATAAATCATTTGGACTTTCTAGAAATAATCTTTCCTATTGGCTTGTTTCAAAGTCAATTATCATTTTATATAAATATTCTTATGCTTTGTTCCTATATGCCTATAAAATATACAACTAACTCCATAATTGCATAGCTCTACCTTGTGTAGATGCATATAGTTCTTAGAAATGGTTTGGAGACCACATCTAAGTCATGAGTATTGTTTCTTTTAACTTTTTCTTTTCTTTATTTTCTCCACTTTGCAGCAATCCTTAATGTATTACATCTTTATTTGATCTTTACTTCTTCTTTTTTGGAGTGGGAGAAAGCATATGCTTCCTAACTAGAAATCTAGTACAAATCTAGAAATTTTATAACTTTTTTTAAAAGGGGAAATGCCTAACCCCTAATCAGAGTTGAAGATCTAAAGATATGCACTAGCAAGAACTAGAATTTCACTTCAGAAGTGTTTTAGAAATGTCACATAACCTATCTATATAAAATAAGGCCTTCTTTCTATGAAGAGCTTCAAATCAAAATGTTGTATCTAGGTCTTTGTGATGGTTATAGGGCATCTCAACCTACTCTCTCAAGTGCACACATTCCTACTAGTATTTCTAATGATCTCTTGTCGTAATGTAAAATATTCTTTTGATTTCTCAGAAAGATTATCAAATGCAAGGTATGATATGCATTAAACGTTAAAAAAAAGAATAAGAATAGAAAATGAACATAATAAAGTAGAATGCATCCACTTGATTGTTTTTCTTAGTAGCTTCATTATCGGCTTTATCTTCAAGTAGTTCTCGATCTATTTTGTATTTGTCTTCATTTTTTTCTTAAAATACTTACTCGCTTCTCTATAATTAAATACTTCAAAGGATGTCTGGCAAATTTGAGAAGTTCTTATGTTCCATTATTAAATACAAACATAGCTACATATAGCCCAAACAATGTTTTAGTCAATTTTCTTCTTTCATCATAGTGAGTATCAAACGTTCTATTGTACACTAATACCCAATCATGACCTCTATCTTACATGGCCTAAGTCAATGTGTTTTGTCAAAGTATATTTAATTCTTTATTCTTGACTCCTTTAATTTTTGCATTCCTTTTATATTTTCATTTATTTTCCAAAGTTGTTTATTTCTTAGTGTTAATAGTTCTTCTCATGTCATATCAACATTCCATGGGAGCATCATCCATGTCAAAATCTGAGTTTGGATAGGGAAAACTAGTTTTTGACAATAGATCAATTCTAGAGGCATAAATCCTGTAGACCGAGTCTATGTCATCCTATGTGGCCATATGCAAATGGAAGATATCTAGGCCACTGCTTTATGTCTCCATTGTCGGCCTTTGAGATCGCCTTCACAATAGAAGGATGACCTCTTTCAATCCTACCATTAGCCTCTAGATTATAGGTTGTAGTCAAAGACAAACGAATCCTGTGTCAATCAAAGAATTCCTTTTCCTCTCTTGCATCCAACTCACCCCAACTTTCTCCACATGGCCGAATAATGAAATCTTTTCTTCCAAAATAAATTTGAATACATTATAAGTGGTCTTAGTGCAAGAGCTCAATCTTCCACATGGTTAGTGAAGTATTCTCTATTGTTGATATATTTAGGTAGTGATGTGTGTGAACACTCTAGGGTTGTCGAGGCACTTTTTTCCCTCTTTAGGAGGTTCCCCCCCCTCTTGTATATACGCCTATTGCCCTAATGGGATACTTATCTTTGTACATTCTCTAGTAATACATTCAGTATTGTGTGTTGTGCTCCAAGCTTCTTCTTCTTCCTTGTGCTGTTCGCGTGCTTCCGCAGACGTCTATCTCCAACAATTGGTATTAGAGCAGGTCGTCGCTTCATCTAGGGTGCCGTCGACACTCCTCCGTTTGCAATCTCAAAATCACACGAATTTTGGTGAGCATACTCAACCTTGTGCCAAAGGTATATACCAGTTTTTGTTCACCAGTATAAGTGTCTCAAAGTCTGCTACAGGTCTAGCGGAATTCGTCTCGGCAGTTCTGTTCAACTTTTTGAGATACAGTCAATTTTTTGCATCAAGGTATTTTAGCCACTGGCCATGGCTGAAAGCACTGATGTATTCCGTATGTTGGCTGTTGAGGATAAGTTGGATGGTACCAACTACCCATTATGGGCTTATATGATGCGACATGTGTTGGTTGCAAAAGGACTGTGGAACATTGTGCAGGGTGTCGAAAAACGTCCTATCACACCTGCAACTGTTACAACGGCAGGTACTGAAGCTGATGCAGAAGGTGTTGAAGATGATGATATTCTGCGTATTCCTATTCGTGCTGCAGCTTCTGCTACACCTACTACAAAGCAGATTTGCTGGGATGGTAGAGATGCCCAGGCACATGCATTGATAGCTTTGTCTGTCAAAAATGCCATTATTCCTCACATTTACTCTTGCAGAGCAGCTAAGGATGCTTGGGATACACTTACCACATTGTACCAAGCTAGGAATGAGGCTCATGTTGCTTACCTCCAAAAACAGTTGGAGAGTGAGCACATGAATGAAGGTGATTCTATTGATAGTTTCCTAACAAAGATCAAAGACTTGAAGGAAAAATTGATTTGTGCTGATGAGGTTATGCCAGATAGCTCACGTATGCAGACCGTTCTGAATGGTCTTCCTGATTCGTATCAGGGTTTTGCTTCTACTCTTCGGTTGATGATGAAAGGTAATCCAAATGCCTTATCATTTGAGGAGTTAGTCTCTGTTCTGTTGCAGGAAGATCAGTCCACCAAGAACAGGTCCATAATGCGAGTTGCAGATCAAACTTTCCTAGCTAGTCAGAAGGGCAAAGGAAAATGGAGCTCTTCAACTAGTAAGCAGAAATCTGCTAATTCTGCATATTCTAAGAAGGAAGATAAAGATGAGAAGAAATCACAAAAGCAGAAATTGTTTTGTAAGTACTATATATTTTTGCATCAAAGTGAACTATATATCTCTCCCTCTCATCATCATCTTGACCTATGACCCAATCTATACCAATAGGACTGGTATCAATAGTCAAAATAATAGGGTTTTGTCCTAAATGGTCAACACATTTCAGAATTGGAGCTTTAATCAACAATTGCTTCAGTTTACACATGGATCTTTATTGTTTCCCTATCTTAGAGAAAGTTTCTTTTCTTTCTTAGCAGATCATATAAAAGGATCACAACATGAGTGAAGTGAGGGATCCATATAACATAGAAGGCACATGCTCATAAGGATCTCCTCACTTCACTAACATTATGACACACCTCAAAATTTATACTAATGGCCTCAACTTTCTACGAGTATGGCTTTCGGCCATAATATCCACATAGGTTTCCTACAATGAGAACCTCGTCCACTCCAAAAATAGATTTCTCTAGAGAAAACATTAGATGTACCTCTTCAAATATTTCAAAAATTCTTTTGCAATTAGAGATATGGTCACTAATAAATTTCCTTCAATCAAAAGCATCTAATGAATCTTCCTTCACTCTTTCCTCATAACCTCTTATTGGATGTCATCAATAAAATGCATTGTCACTATAGGTATAAAGTCATGTAGGACCAAATTCATAGCATTTATCATGTGAGCCATAGAACTTGTTGCTCCTTGTGGAAAGCTACACATACGTATAAGGTCCAATGGAATTGAAACTAGTCATAAACTGAAAACAACTCATCCATTCAATAAATGAAACTCCTAACAAATGCGTCAATAAACACATCTACTATAGATAATATTCCTATATTTTTAATTGAGACTTTGTTTATGGGCTGCAAATCTAGGATGAAACGAACCTTCCCATTCTTTTTCGCCACCATGAACCATCTGTTTGAATATGGTGTTGAGGATGGCTCCAATATTCCTTGGAATATGTGGCACTATAAAAATGATCATGGCTAGAACTTGTTTTAGATTTGCATAGCCTATTTCATGTGGAGAAAGAGTGAATGCTTTTTCATTTTTCTTTATAAATTAATTACATTTATCTTTTATTTCTCTGTAGGAAATGCTTTCTCACCAAAACTAATATGCTTAATAGTTTTGTTAGAAAAATGATGCCACATCTACTCTAGTTTTCTTAGAATAGGGTCGTTAGACACTCTTTTTATATTTCTCATAACTATCTCTTGGTAGTGGTTGAGTTATGGGTTTGATCTTTTTATCAACAATTTTGTACTTAGTATTAACTTTCACTTCATGTTCTTGCAAAAAATTAGCAATTGGATCATATTCTTTAATAGGACTAAGCAAAATGATTTCAGATTTTCCCTTCTTTTGGAGAGCTTGCTCAAGTTCTTTTCGAATAATCAAACAATTTCCAAATTCAATTATAGTCTCAGTTTTCTCATCACATAATATTAGTCCTAGAGTTTTATAATGTTTTTCATATATTTTTCTAAATTTGTTTGATACCTTTTCTACTTGAAGTATTTCAATATAAATGCAGAGGAAAAAATAGAAAAGTTTACAACATTATGTATAGGGTCATGTGAGATATCAATCCACCTTCCACTCTTGTCTCGCTCAACAGTGGGATCTAAAAGAAGTTTTCATCATAGATTTCCCCATGTTCTCTTACTAGTGCACAATCATTGCACTCTTGATCGTAAGATTTTATGGGGTTCCTTCTTAAGTTCTTTCTATTTCTTGTATGATTCCAATAAGTTTTCA
Source organism: Ceratopteris richardii (assembly GCA_020310875.1). Taxonomy (NCBI): domain Eukaryota; kingdom Viridiplantae; phylum Streptophyta; class Polypodiopsida; order Polypodiales; family Pteridaceae; genus Ceratopteris; species Ceratopteris richardii. The sequence continues at coordinate 90,847,042 of CM035408.1, read as the reverse complement.
TGACTTGCAAGGATTGCATACCTAATTTAGAATGGATTCTTGCATAGGAAAATCCATCATCCATTTCTTTTGTTTCCATTCTCATTTTAGTCATAAATGGTTTCCCAAGAATAGCTTCCTACAAATAGTTGTCCTGGATAAAGAAGCAGAATTCTTCTATCACAAATATGCTTGTGCATGCTCGTAGCAAAAATCCATAGCCGTTGTCTGATGTCCTCATGCACCAACCATGATCCTTGTCGATTAGCCATCTGAATTTGTCATACAATTTTTTAGAGATCACATTTGTCTTTGACTCCAAATCAACCAAGGCTAGAGATAAATATGATTCTCTTTTGTCTCCTAACTTTATTCTAACTTATGGTATTCCTCTTTCCTAGAAGTTTCTATTGTATTGACTTTACCCTACTTCTTCATTTGGTATTATAGGACCAAGAGGATTTCAATTTACTTGACCTATTTCAAGCTCATCATCATCAGAGTTAGAAGAGTCACTAGGGTAATAGCCTCATTCATTACCTGACTAACCTCACGTGATTATTCCATCTCAATATCTTTAGGCAATGGGGATCTTTTTCTTTTTATTAAGTTGATAAAATTGAATTTGAAATTTAGATGTCACAATTGAGAACACCTATTCCAAAGACATTGTGACTAGGCTTCTTAAAAATATGTCATTTAGAATCTCCTTGGTATCGCTTTTCTTTTCAATTTCAAAAAGTAGTATGGCCTTGGGAGATTTCTTATTCTTCTTTTGACTCTCACCCTCTTGAACATTCTCAATTTTTCGAGTGACATCTTGGCTCTTTCCAGGTTCTTATTTCACTTGTCCTTGATATTTAATGGGTTTCTTTTGGTTTTGGTTTTCTTTCACTAGTCTCTTCCCTTCTCTAATCTCTTTTCTCCTAGCTTCATCCTAACAAGTGGAGGGCTGTTGAAATTAAAATTTCTTCTCACTATTCTTATTCTCCTCTTTTTCCTTAGCTTGTCTTCTAGCTACCCACCTTTCAAGCTCCACTTCTTCTTGTATTTCATGTCTCTTTCTCTTTTACTCAACATTAGCAATATGTGAGTAAATCGAGAATTGATCAATAGGTGACTTCCAAGTAGTCTTCTACCTGATTGCATCTGGAGATCTCACTAAAGCTTTAATTGAGTATGACTTTTGTGATTGGGTCTCTTCTATTCTTCCTCAGTCAACCTAGCTATAGATGTGCTTGCATTAGCATTTGATAGATTTTTTTATAGTTTCTTCATCCCTCCATTCCCCTAATTTATAGGTTGGGGTAAGCAAGTTTTGATATTAGAGAATTCTTTACCTATATCTACAACTAGCTAGTACTCTTTTGCTAGCTTCAGTTCTTTGCATGCATAGGAGAAGTGATCCTCCATGTCACACCAAACACACCTTCTTCCTCTAGTTCCTCACCTTTTATTAAACGTAGTATTTCCTTGATACATGGGTTGCAGAGGCAAAGGATATTGTTGTCTAATTAGTTTAACGAGAGGGACAAATTTGGGCGTCACATAAGCTTTGATAATATTTGGTATAAGCATAGGATTTCCTTGAATTGGATTTGCATTACTCATACCTATTTGAGAAGAACTAGGGTCTTGATGTCCCATTGAATACACCTTGTTGTGAAGGCTAGCCATCTCTTTTGCTAGAGATGTTTGCATCAACATAACGTTCTCCAATCGTTTACTCATAATTTCTATTTGGAGTTCCAATGGGGTCAAAGATGTAGATGCAAAGGTGGATGTGGCAAGGGCTATAGGTACATTTGGTTCCATTAGTACCAGTGTCTCTTTGGGATGACATTGGGCTTGCTATGCTAAGCGATCATAGAGGATAGATTGCCATTGCTTCATTTGAGCAACTGCCTCCAATTCACTTCTTACATTTAGCCAACTTCAGAAAGTCCAAATCTTTTCCTAGGTTCTTCAATTCTCCTCTTGACCTCAGCCCTATCTTCATGAATAAGAATCTTGAGGAACTCTATTACAAAATCCGAGTTTAGGGAATCTTGATTAGCTTGAGAGAGTTGAGTAAATCTTCTCAATAACACGTTTACTAAGTGTTTTAGGGAAGTTAAAGGTTTAGGGGAAGGAATCCACCTTCAAAAACCTTCCCAATTATGTTGGAGGAAATTCTTCAAATAGAATACTCTATGAATCTCTTTCCTAAATTTTTTCCAATTCTTATTGATCTTTTTTGTTCTTTGTTTTGTTTGGTTTTCTCATATGTGAATGTGCTGGAACATTCTTTTTACTTTTTGTTTTTGCCTTTTATTTTGTTGTTTCCTACTCTATTTGTTTTTATTCTTTTAGTTTAAGTACTAGAAAAGATATTATTTACAAGATTTTATTATTATTTTTTATTATTTTTTTATGAATTTATGAATTTATTTTGTTTTATTCTCTTAGGTTTTAGGGTTTCTTTATTTATGTTATTTTATGGATCTTTTTATGAAATTAAGCTTAAATTAATACAACTCTAGAGTGTTCTAGCGAAGGTGACTGGTTGGAAAGGGCACACAAAGTATTCCTAATGCATATTATGAGTGATCACATATAGTCCAAAAACAACCATTCTCTTCTAGTGCCTAATAGCAATGCAATGAATTGAATTAACTTGGAAGAACAAATACCTAAAATCTTTGCTTTTCTGTCAAGGCTCAGTTTTGAGTGTAGTGAAAATATTTACATCAATTTAAAATACTAAATACAAAAGAGACTACTTGTGCCATGTGCTTTGCTACTTCGAAGGTATGGGTATCATGGAGAGTATATCCAAGGACATCAACTAGTAGCCACATCATTTCACGTTGGGTTCATTTTGTCAAGAAGAAGGGTTTCTATGATGTGATGAGAAGGTGGATCAATCCTGCCACCAGTCCCTTTTGCATGGCGATGCACACTGGGTGCTTTTAGGGATAGACGGAACTGCGTCTCTTGGGCTTGAGGGGAGCATAGAGCTGTGCAATTGCAATAAGAGAAACTTGAAAATAAAGACTTCAAGGGGAGGAGAGAGCTATGTAGTTGCACTAAGAGAAATTTGCAGATGACAAATGTATTCATATCGATATTAGCCACAAGAGTTGATATGGAAGGTGGAGAAGAAGAGTATGACATAACAAAATCATTGGAGGAAAGTACATGAGCATTGTCCATTGGTGTACTTTTTTGAAATGTATAAACCTCCAGTAAAAAAATAGATGCTAATACAAGGTGTCAGTGATCTAAATAGATACAAGGAATCCTACATAGGTCTAGATCCCAGCATGAGATGAATTTCACGTTCTCTTCATGCCAGGTTCGCTTCACCGCCTGCTAGAAGCACGACAAATCTTTGATGCTACTACATGTAGTATCACTTTCTTTACTTCGCTTCAATATGGTTTTAAAATGATTTAGAAAATTCCAATGTTACAACAAACTTATATTTATAGGCTTTTATATTCTTCTTCAAGGAGGTCCTTATTCCAACACACACACACAAATAAACTACTTCACATGATTATGAGGGTTTATAGGATAATTTTAGGGTTTTTAATTGGGTTTCTAGGATTCCAAATTGAGGGTTCCAAACATAGGGTTTTAATAAGAACACTTAGGTTTTCATATTTAAAGTCTTCAAATACATATACATAGGGTACATATATATGTTTAGGGTTTGAAACATTTACACACTAGGGTTTTTTGGTTTAGACATAAAGATTTTAGGGTTTCATATATACACACATAGATAAATTTGTAGGCATAGGTATCTTGGGTTTCACATACATGGTTTTTAGGGTAATGAGGATTTACAAATAGGGTATATACACACATGGAGTTTAGGGTTTTTAGATATGTACTTAGGGTTTTAGAACAATCTAGTGTTCAGACGTAGAGTATTGATATATGGGTTTTGAAGTAGATATTTTTACATGGGTAATATACACTCAATTAAGGTTTGTAAATACATGCTAGGCATTTTACGGTAATTAGGGTTTTTATGGTTTTAGGACATAGGATTTGAGGGTTTATTAGACTTATTAGGATTTTTATACAATTAGGCTTATAAGAACTAGGGTTTATATGTAATTAGGGTATTTAATACTCACACATGGGTTCACACACATATACAATTAGAAGTTCTAATCATTCACGCACTCAAAGACATTCAAGCATTGAACATATATAAAACTAACTTGATGTTTTTGGTTATTCTTCTTCTTCTACGTACTCAGCCATAACAATCATTAGTAGCACTCATGAAATCAAAATGACTTTAGAGAGAAATTATCAAAAACAGAATAAACTTGAAACTTTCTCACCCACTAGCCACAAGGGATTTCGTCCCAAGATTGTTGACTAAGGCATAGAACTTTTGCATAACTTTGGCATCTTTGGCTTTCCTGGGACCCATGGCTCCCTTGGCGACCATTGGCTACATGTGAACACTCTTTGATTGAGGAGTGGCAATAAGGTATCTCTCACCTACCAAGGACGGGATTTGAACCCACAACCTCACATTTACAAGTCACGTGTTTTACCACTACACTATCCACTTTTATTATCACTCTATTCCTTTTCACTTATATTTAACATAAATCTTATCTCTCTTACTTTTTCAATTCCTAAGAACCACCCTTCCCTTTTCAATTTGAATTCAAGAATTCTTAAGACTTTTTTTTCACATCTTTAGCAAGGGGGTTTCTATTTTTATACACCCATGGACCCTATGCATACCATGGAGGACTTTGGTGAATCACCTATACTTGGGGTACCACTCAAACAACAGTTTGAGCTCTTCTAGCATGATCTTCAAGGCACCCAAAACAAGATCCAAGAACATGAAAAATTACTTCAAAAGATGCACTTTGGGTAGGAAAACCTTGCAAGGGTGGTGAAGGCCATTGTTATCGCTCAAGATGATGGCATGCATTCCACGTTTAGCATCTCGAATTCTCATGGTTTGATAGCCATAAGGATGGCCAACTTGTTTTATCATGGATATCCAATTTGATGATTTTTATTTAGATGAATCCTATCCAAAATTATAAAGTGCAGTTTGCTAGTAATTATTTGGCGGCAAAGGCACGGATCTAGTGGAATGTGTTACGGCATAGTGAAGATCATCCCACGACATGGAAGGCCTTTCAAGAGAAGGTTAAGGAAGATTTTCTCCCCCTCCCCCCCCCACTTCCATCTAGACGTTCATTGTTCATGGACCACATTCACATGGAAGGAGGATGATACCTTTACTACTTACTCTCAATGATGTTGGAAAAGTCTTTTAGTTGTTTGCATGTTTGAAGATGTTCCTAAACATACCTTGCAAAGGAAGTATAAAGAGCATTTGGAGATGGGGATCCAAGCTAAATTTCACACACTCCGATTTACAATGCTTTATGAACATTTTTATTTTGCTCATGATGCAGATAAAGAGTCCCAATCTATTACAGATTTGATCTATTTGTAATAACCACGTCAACGATAATCTTTTGTCAAGGCTAATTATCCTTGATTATCAAACTTTCATTATTTTTTCTTTCATCATATACTTGTTTATAGTAGGTATGAAATTGACCATGAGAAGAATTTAGAAATGGCTTTTAGTATGTTAAGTAAGAACATGCATTAGTTACTTTTCCCAAATTAAAGTAGAATATTTAGGGAATATCAGTTCTAGTTAAGGAGTTCATGTAGATCCAATGAAAATCAAAGTAAATGCTATGTACCTGAATCAGTTAATGATGTACATTCTTTTCTTGGGTTAGCTAGTTTCTATAGGAAGTTTGTTAAACATTTTCCTATTTACCACTTCTCCTTACTTTATTATTAGAGGATCGCACTACATCCATAAGACTTCATTAATGCCTCATTATGATCACTTATCTCTGCATATCATTCACAATCACCATAAATTAACTCCTCAAAGATAAATTTCCATGCATGTGCTTTTACATGGAGGATGCTTATTTTTTTCAATCATGGGAAATGTGATTGGCCATCAATGTCTATTTTATTTCTTATCAACTAAGCTTAGTTGCTTTTTTAACTAGAGGGCGTGTTATCACTTATGGACTGTTTGAATTATTGGAGTTTATTATTGAGATATTAATGTTCTTTGTGTTTTGATATAGTAGTTGAAGGTTCATGAGGGCATGGATTAGTGTGGATATATTTGTGTCTGAGGTTCATGAGGGCATGGATCAGTGTGGATATATTTGGATGTGTTTGGACACAAATAAGGGTAATTATATTTTCTATATATTTTGTAAAGAAAGCCCCACATAGAGGGTTCATTCTAGAAAGTCATACAAAAAGTGGTTAAGATAAGAATTGTTGTAGATCACTATTTTTATAAATAAAAGATAAGGCTCTCCCTAAAAGAGAGAAACTTTTTACTTTCACAACTACTCTTCAAAGTACATTATAATCTCTATTTTTGATGTAACTATAAATACACGTACTTTGGAGACCTCATCAAAGAAAGTGCATGGGGGGGAGATTGCACCCAATACTGTATACTATCTCATCTACTATGCAACTTTGTTTCTATGTATGTTCATTTTTGTACTCTCTATGTATGTACGTCCATAAAATCTTGCAACAAGGATGCCACATTTAAAGATGATGGATGCCTACATTCAAAATAAATTATAAGTCTTTGAGAAATTGTCCTAAGCATGGACAATTAAAAAAATCCATTTAGTATTTGTTTTGGACGAATTGTGGTTGGGCTGACGAAAGTGAGAGAATATTTCTTTTTTACATTCTACCAGGACCATAAATCTTGTATTAGACATAGTAGTGATCTAATCAAGAAAGAGGTGAATGGATTCTAGTTAGATATGCTCCATAGTGGAAACATCTAAGTCGAATGGTTTTTTCAACTTTAGTAAAGGTGCATTTATGCAAAGAAAGATCATTTTCAAAACTTTTGAGTCTAATTAGAGTACCGATCCATTTTTTTAGGTCCATGCATGAGTGGCACACAAAAAAAGGTCAAGGGTAGGATTTTGGTTAGGATCCTTAAAACCACCTAGTTCATATGTTTGTAGTATGGATGCCAAGTGAGAACATGTTGAGATAGTCAATTGGGTAGGGATGTTTAATCCACCCTTATCATTATTTCCATACTTTCTACTAGATTGAGCACATCAAGTGTAGGGCCAAATAGTGATTTCAATGATTTTGATAGGGATCAAACCATGCATAGATTTTCCTCTTTTCAAATTTAGTTTGGGATAGGATCCCCTTCTATTAAAAGAGGAAAATAATCAACTAATCCACTTAGCTTAGCGGTTTCCTCAAGGATGTGAAGAAATAGGTCTTGGGTTCAATCCCCCACTAGTGTCTTGTAGAGATTATTTTGCCTAAAGACTTTCGAGAGCCTTGTAGAAGCATCCACTCAAGTAAACATGAGTTAACCTGAGTTGTGTGGAACTTAACTCAAATGGGGAGTATAGCTATCGCTAGTAGAATCTAGTGGAAAGTGTATGAATAGAAAACAAATCTTGTTCTGGAACACCCATAATAGTCTTCTTTTCCCTATATGTCCAAAATTGGTGGTTCAATGCATCCAACTTGTCATCAATAATGGACATGTGGAATATTTCATCTTTTTCAACCATGAACAATCATGGGTGGCTCATTAGAAAAAAGAAAGGGACTTTCTTTTATAAACCAATCAACAAAATTAGCCTATGGAAATCTAACATACCTATAGAAAACTTTAGGGTGCTTGTATGGATATAAATACAAAACAAATATAGAAGGAAAAAAATTGCATGTGTAATTACTATTATAGTGCATTTTGTAGCAATTTAAGAAACTGAGTAGGATGTCTTAGTGATTTAACTTAGGTCATAATGGCATGCTTGATGGGGGAGAAATCAATACCCCAAAAGTAGCCTTCAAAGATCTGAGACGCACTCATGTCATCCTAGTACAATGATGAGTATCAATGTGAGGAGATCCACCTCATAATTTTCAATCCGAGGAGACATGAGAGTGGTATGAGGACCATGAGCAAGTGAGATTACATTTTTGAGTGAGAAGCACACCAACATGCTTAAACATACACACATACATACACATGATGAGAGAAAGAGATGGAGCAATGGAATCTTTAATTGGCCCAAAAAACAAGTTTACAATGTGCTTAATTTACTTCAATTCTCAAGAATTCGACCTAAAAAATGAGCTCTCTAGCTCCTTTTATATTTTTTTTACTAACTTTGGCCTTGTTCAAATCTAGTGTGTGGCCTAGTTAAAAATTAAGTTCCTAAGCTATTTTGGAGGCCCAAATGAGCTCTAAAAATTATGAAGATCAATATGTACATAGATCTACTCCTCCTTAAGCTCAAGAACTCCTTGGATTGAAAAGAATGGAGTTTGGATTATCAAAAACGGGATTCTACAATGAGGTGGAGTGATAAAAATCACTATTGATAGTTGTTGATTTGAAAAAGGAATTTCTTGACCTATTCGTCATATCTTCATTGAATTCCTTGTTGAGTTCGTCCTGCTTGCCCTTCTCTCTATCTAGATTCTCTTTGACTTGTCTTCATTATGCTTTCTTGTATTCTCGAGCCTCGGGGAATTCCTTGGCTACTACCAACACCCCACCTCTCTCGTATTTGTCATCCTTGACATACTTCTGTGGTAAGGACCGTGAAATGTAATATTGCAGTGCATCAAAAACTAGTTCATACTCTTTTAACTAGAGGCCTCATGCTAAATCGATCATGAAGTCATCCCAATCCATAGGACCTAGAACGTCTAGATGTGGCATATCTAATCTATTGCCATGGAGGGCTTGTTTGACTGCCATCAGATGTAGAAGATGTGTCAGTCTAAGAATGAATATTTCAAAGTGGTATTCCTAGAACCCGGTTGAGAACATTTCCTTGAAGGTGTGCTTGTAACAAGTAGACATGTACTTGATTCTAGCATGTCAAGCATAGATGGTGGTAATGGATGAAGTCTTACTCATATCATAGGCCAAATCAAAATTACCTTCATTGAATCTTGGAGCTAATATGTAAGGAGCCTTAACGTTTTTGAATGTTTTGAAGATGACGGTTATTAGCTCAAATATTTTTATGGACATCTTTGAAACAATATCTAGTACATTCTTGAATCTTAGGTTCCAATGTTGTCTTGTGGAGATCATATAAGAAATTGTAGGTGTCCCCTTGGGCAGAGCAAAGTAAGGGTAATTTATCTAGTTACAACAACCTTTAATAGTATTTACCCTAACTACAAACTCAGGCCATGGCCTTTGGCAGGGTATTGAGTTGTAACACGCATTGTATTTTTTGTACAAGGGTGCATTGGACCAGTTGTGCATCATTTTGGGATATGTCACTAGTAATCTTGCATGCTAGTTTGGTTGAAATATTGTGTGTTTTCTTGCTAGCTCTGGGTGGTCCTTTGGCTCAAACTGAGAGGCAAAAGTTGGTTCATCTCCCTTCACCCATTTGATCTCTGTGTTGTAATCCTTGAGAAGTACAAAATATGGAAAATATTGCAACTCGGAGGTAGTGATGAGCCATACATGGGACACATTTTGGAAGTATGCTGACTTGAGCACCATTTCCTCTAGATTTGACAATGATTGAATCTGAACAACCACCTGATCATCATGTGTTCTACCTATCTCTTCGATCCACTTTAGCCATTGAGGTACCTCGATTCCAAATGTGTCTTGGTCTTCTTTTGTGGTGCATCCCCTTGGTACACATATGGGGTCATAGGCTTCTTCGAATGTCTCCTCCATCGAGATTTTGACTAATTCTTTAGGCTTTAGTTCCATAGTTGGAGACGGAGGTCTTTCATAATGTAGTAGTCTTGTTTAAAGTTCTTCAACCTACTTTTGGAGATTTGTAATTTCATGTTTATCTTGTGGAATGGGGATGGTCTTGGGTACCTGTGTACTAGCCTTGGCTAGCTTCTTTTTGAGTTCTATGCACTCCTTCTCTAGGTTTTCAAATGATTCCAAAACGATGGCATGTTCCTCTAATAATATTATGATGTTATTTGAATGAACAACTTGGAACTGAGTGGGATTGATAGTTTCTCTCGGGGTTCCTTCCATGGATGTCTATAGATTATCTTGATTTTGTTGTTGGAGCCACTTATTTTCCTCCATGGCCACTAACATATGTCTTCATGGAAGACCTAGATTCCTCTATAGCTTAGCATTTCGAGCATTTTGCTCATGTAGCATCTCCTCTATTTCCTTGACTACTTTGGTATTTACACTTTGCACTCTGGTATTCAGTTCATCGTGTGCTTGTTGGAGGGTAAGGTATTGCTCTTGTAGTCCACGGTTAGCTCCTTTCAATTGTGTTACTCCACAAGGATAGTGTTGCGTGCTTCTAATTGTTGATAATCTTGTTGAGATTACTCCACAAGGATAGTGTTGCGTGCTTCTAATTGTTGATAATCTTGTTGCAACTCTGCTGCACACTAAATCATCATATTAATCGTAGTATTTGCAGTTGTAAATGCAATAGTTGTAGGCGGAAATGTAGGGAGAATGGGATTGGGAATGGGTGATGTGAATGTTGTGCATAAAAGTGTGATGGGTACTATTGATGTTGGTGGAGGGAGCATGGGGGATTGTGGAAGTGTAGGTGGAGGGGGTTGTGTTTTGGGTGATGAACTGTCCATTGGGTTGGACAATATTGTGTGTGTGCATTCTACAATAAAAATGGGCATGGTAGGTGATGTGTGTGTGGCGTTCATGTCAAGTGATGTTGTTACAACTATGTGTGGTCCTAAAGAATATGTCATGGGAGTGCGAGTGAAAGCTTTCATGAATGAAACCTAGTAAGGTGGTATGGTACTGGCAATTTTTGTGGGTGGGAAATTGGAAGAAAGGAAGGGGAAATAGGGATCCGTGATGAGAGGAACTTGAGTGTGGGTGATTACAGGGAAATCGATACTACTGATAGTGGGTCTGGGGTGACCTGCTACATTGGGAATGATTGGGTGGTCAATGATAGGTTCTAAGAGTTTGATGGGCTATTGTACAGTGGGTTGGTGATGGTAGAAAACAGTGTTTCTTGGGAAGTGAGTGCTCGAAAATTGAAGGACGTTGTGGATGTGATTTTTTTGATATGTGGTGGGGAATTGGAAAGAGTGTGGGAGATGGGTTCAGTAGTTTGAGTGGTGGCAATGGTTTTTATGGTTGTTTGCACGACATCAAAAGTGGTGGGAGGGGATGGAGGTTGTCGAGGGGAGATTGCAGAGGTGGCCTCTTGAACTATAGTCAGTTTGTATTTTGATATGTTGATCCTTATGTTCTTACTAGTGTGTGATTGTGTCTCGACATGTTGTTGCTCATAGCGAGGTGTTGGCTTCTGCAACATGGTATGAATAGCTTTTGTCACTCCTAAGGTCTTAGTCAAAAGTTGGAGGGTCTCAATGAATTGGCAATCCACTCTCTCTTCGCTTACTATTTGGTCGCTCAAAGCTTTACCTATGTTAAATGAAATATGATGCCGCTCTTTTACACTCATCATGGTGTCATTTAATCTTTGCACTTCTGTAGTGTAAGCAGGGGCACCTTCAATTTCTCTGCCTTCTTGTTCGTCGTCATGTTCTTTGTCGCCATGTTGCTCTTCTTCTTCTTCTTCTTCTTCTTCTTCTTCTTCTTCTTCTTCTTCTTCTTCTTCTTCTTCTTCTTTGTCATTGGCTTGTCCATGTTGTTCCTCTTCTTATTGTTGATGATCACCCTCCCCTTCTTCTTCTTCAGACTCTAGGTTCACATCTTGAAGAATCCTCTCAAAGTCTTGATTACTAAGTTCTTCCAACATGATTCCTCTTGTAAATTCTAGTTCAGATGGAAAAGGAGGAAAAATCAAGTTGGGTCCATCTATACTTCTTCTTGGCAGTATTAGCTTGAATGGTCCTACTATCCTTTGTGGTGCAGGAGTTACATCTAGAGTCAATGCGGCTCCTCTAGTCTAGGCACACATTATGGGTCCTCTCATCCTTGGCCATGGTGGTGCAGAGGATTTCTTGCTCTTAACTTGTTTTACTCTATTCCAAGATAGTGCCCATTTGAGGGGTATGTCATAAGCTAGGCATCTGTGACCTAGGTGGATCTAATCAATTATCCAATGGAGTAGGTTGATGTTCGAGTTTGCATATCTACTAGGCAAACATTGAACCAAGCTTTTTTGTGAGGCATTGTGAATATATCCTTCAATAGGGAGGCAAAATGCTGCATACACATCCATAAGTGGACAACAATGTTTGGTGTCATGGAAACTATATCCTTGAGTTTTGTGAGATTCCTATTTTTCATGGTGTCAAGGACTACACCTTCCTCCCTAGTGTGCATATCTCGCATGTCTAAAGCTTCACGTACTAGGTTGTTTGTCAAATGGAACCACTTTAATGCATTGCCATACACTAAGGAAGGCATCACAAAAGTAATGGATGCTCTGGGGTCCTTACTGGGCATCAACGAGTTGATAAGATAATAGCAATGCATTAAGTCGGGCTTTGGAAGCTTTGCACCAAAATACTCAGCCAAACCTTCTTTTTGTCATATTAGATGTAACTCCATGGCATTTTGTACATGTTAAAATTCTCTTATGAAGAAGTAATACTTGTCCCAAATGTTTTTGTACTCGATCTGTGCTTCCCAAAAAAAAAAATCCTTCCCCTAGGGATCCTACCACTTCACTAGACTAGTGAGAGTTCTTGCTAGCTTAAGATGTATGTCCCATTGGCAGATCTTGGATAGGGATGATTTGTAAGTCCCTCATCTCCTCTAGTCATTCTTTAAGTTCATCTAATATGGGAAAGCTCTCAATGTCTATGGTTTGTTGACTAGTCCATTGTTGAAGCTCAAGGTCAAGGAAAAAGCATGGAAGTGCATCAAGGAAGTGGACACACAAGAAGAAGGAGCAAGTAGGGAGCTCCAAGAAGCACCTGTCAAATTTTCAGAAGAAATCCCTATAAAAATAGTGATTTTTATCATTAAAAACCATTCTAAATACCATTTTCCATTTTTTTAACTCCATTTTGTTCAATCCAAGGAGTCCTCGAGCTTGAGGAGTATTAGAAATATCATCCTACCAATTTTCGTAATTTTTAGACTCTGTTTGAGCCCCCAAATAAGCCCCGGAACCTATTTTTTAACTAGGTTGGACACTAGGTCTGGACAGGGCCAAAAACACTCAAAAAACTATAAAAAGGGTTGGAGAGCTCATTTTTGAGGTTAGCTTGTTGTAGATTTCAGCTTTGTAAGAGAACTCTTTTGCAATCTAAGTCCTTCCATTGTTCCACTCTTTGCTCTTACTTTGTGCACGTGTGTGTGTATGTGTGTGCATGCTTGTGTGCTTTCACTCACGCACTTGTGCCATCACTTGCTCACGGTCTTCATACCGGTCCTCACGTCTCCACGGATTGACATTTATGAGGTGTATCTCCTCACGTTGGTACTCACCATTGTGCTAGAGTGACACCAAATTTGGCGCCATTGCCGGGGAGAGAGCTTGAAGGACGAGTGTGTGACGGTAAGACGTAGAGTAGCGACGTTGGAAGGTCAAAAATCACCATTTTCAGTTCAGTTTTTGAGTTTTTCTTCTCCTTCATCTTCATCATCATCACCATCTCCACCCACCTTCATATTCTCAGTTTTTTCCATTTTTTAGAGTCCATTCACCTCGCTTTTACTTGTGGTTGTGAGAAAGAGCCTTAGAGAGGGTGCAGAACTGAAAGAAGAAATCGTACCAAAATAGCCAAAAATCAGAGTGAATAGCCCCGGTTGTGACATAACCTACGCCAAGTATCGTGAGTGCAATATCGCGGGTTTGAAGGAAGATTTGGCATCTACAGACATAGGAGTGACAAGGAGGTCACAAGGTACTCATATTTGCAAAAAGTTTTGAATTTGGACTCCAAAAAATCCAAGTATCGTGTTCTCCCATGGTTGAAGTATCGCGATACCTGGATATTGTGAAACTCTTGTGGTCGAGTATCGCGACACTTGCAGCGGTCACATATCGAGTATCGTGTATCGCTGAGAAACATTCACGATACTAGACAGATATCGTGTATCGTGTATCGTGGAGTTAACTTTCGCGATACCTGGTAGATATCGAGTATCATCAGAAAATTTCTCACGATATTGGTCAGGTATCGAGTATCGTAAAGACCTAAAAATGATACTTCAGGAATATCGAATATCATGGGAATTCCAAGTATCGTGTATCGTGATTTTTTTCACGATACCCACCCAATATCGTGTATCGTGACCTGCAGTGTAAGGTATCATGAGTCTAACTTTTGCCTGATATCAAGTATCGTGTATCGTGGGATTCCTCTTGGCGATACCGGTGCAATATCGAATATCGTGAGGGTCCTTCCGTGATACTTGCTGGATGTTGAGCCCATAAAAGTCATGTTGGTCAAAGTCAACTGTAGTCAAAGTCAAAAGATCAAAGTCAACTGTAGTCAAAGTCAAAAGATCAAAGTCAACTGCTCAAAGTCAACTGGTTAAAGTCAACAAGGTCAAGTTCAAAGTCAACAGGTGCAAAGTCAAAGTGCTAAAATGCAGGTGTCAAAGTGCACAGGTAGTGCACAATTAATTATCCACAAAGGGTAAATTGGAGAAAGTGAGTTGCAGGTTGCAGAGGTATTTTCTCTAATTTCCCTAAGGTTCAAAGTGTGTTTTAAAGTGTTTTGGAAGGTTCAGGTGAACCCCCCCTTGGGTGCAAAAGTGAAGACTTAAAAGAAAATGTGAAGGTATGTGAAGCGGCAACGTACGCACAGGTGAAAGTATGGCCCCCCATTAAAATTTTGGGTTTTAGTCTAAAGTCACTACAGGACAAAACAGCGAGTCGTTGGCTGCCACTTGGAAAGACAATCTTGGGACATCAAAGTGAGCACCAAGATACCATTGCAGTTAGGAGCGTACGTGATCGACACACTAAAATCAAGGCAAGGTCTATTCTTGGACCAATCTTAGAGTAAGCAAGAGGAGCATAGTCTAAGGAAGCAAGAGAGAGAA
Source organism: Ceratopteris richardii (assembly GCA_020310875.1). Taxonomy (NCBI): domain Eukaryota; kingdom Viridiplantae; phylum Streptophyta; class Polypodiopsida; order Polypodiales; family Pteridaceae; genus Ceratopteris; species Ceratopteris richardii. The sequence continues at coordinate 90,832,011 of CM035408.1, read as the reverse complement.
GTATAGGAGTCACCAGAGTGCGACGCAGAGAGAAGTGGAAGTGCAAGGTGCATGGAGAGTTACTAAGGATTTGTGCAGAGAGTGCTAAGCTATACTCCCCCCAAGGATCTCAAGGTCTCATTGCAATGTGCGCGTGCCGATAGAAGGTATTCACTCCTCCCCCTTTATGGAAGCTTGGTGCAAGGTGTGCACAAGGATAAGCTTGAAGCAGGTGGAGGTCTGGTGCAGAGGAGGCCGGTGGCAAGAAGACTTTGGGATATTGGGTATTTTGTAATTGAGCACTCTGTGTGATTGTGCACAGAAGTATTGGCTTGTATTTTGCTTCAAACATTGTAATTGTCTTACTGTAATCAATCGGCAGAAGCTTTCAAGTTGTATTTCCTCTTCTGGTCCTTTCATTTTCTCCTACAAACCCTCAAACTCCTTGTCTAAGAATCCCCCAACAAAATTTGGCACGCCCGATGGGACATCCAAGGAGATTTGAGCTTAGGAGATGGTGATGTGTGGTGTGAATGTGATTGGATGTTAAGAGGTTAGTGAATTCCCTAGATGCATACTCTAGGTGTGCAAAGTACTTTGAATGCATCTATCTCTCTATAAGGGTATTTACATTGTTGGGTTAGGGGGTTTGTTACAAAGTTTGAATTTCCACACTTCCCTTATGGGATTATAGATTTTTCCATTGGTGACGTTTAAGGGTGTCAAGGGTAGCTCTACTTGAATATGATACTTTTTAGGTACCCATGTCTAGGTGTAGTTTTATGTGTTGGTGTCGTGGTAGTAGATTTCATCCTAGATGTTGGTAAGGTGAGTGTCTCTCAGCATTGATTTAACCTGAGGAGTTTATGTATGGCTACTTAAGCTTGTGAGTGGTTCTTAGGCACCCATATTTTTCTAGCCTTAGGGTCAACCTTCATTGACCACTTAGGTATCCAAATAGAAATGATTTGCTAGCATTAACTCTTAGAGTATTCAGCTATAGTTTTCTTTGATTGCATCATTCATTTGGTACAAACTTCTAGTCTTACTGAGGGAGTAGAGGGTTGCTCACTCTTGCGTCTCTAGATCTACTTCACTCCATGAGCCTCCCTACTTTTGATTGACTTCTGAGTATGAGATTCGGTTGTATGCTCCACCAATCGCTTGGGCTTCTTCACTTGATTTCCTTTGACCTTCTTTGGAAAAGAAGGGAGTTCCATGTTGGCATCTGCTAATGTTGGAGTTGGACATCTGCGCAAGCATGCAAATAGCACAAGGAAGAAGAAGAATCTTGGAGCACAACACATACAATACTAAATGTATTACCACTAGAATGTACTAAGATAAGTAACCCGTTAGGGCAATAGGAATATACACAAGTCGAGGGAAAAAACCTCCTAAAGAGGGAAAAAAGTGCCCTAGTAATCCTAGTGTGTTCACACACATCACTGCCTAAATATATCAACAAATCCCCCCTAGGATTGATTTGGTGAATAAGGAGCTGGTACTCATGTATAAAGAAGTGTCAAGCTATGTGGAATCAATCCACAAAAGGAAGTAATCCCAAAGCTTTGTGGAAAGCTTCAAACTTCTCCCGAGGTACAGCTTTCATGAAAAGACCTGCAATGTTCTCCTGCGTGGGCACATATGCCAAGCTGATCTCTCTAACAGAGAATCTCTCCCTGACATAATGATAATGCACCTCAATGTGCTTAGTGTGAGCATGGAGCATAGGGTTCCTTGCAACTTCGAATGCACTCTCACTGTCAATGAAGATGGTGGTGGCAGAAGACTAACCAACACCCAAATTAGCCATAAGGCATCTGAGCCACACACACTCCATAGTTGCTGTGAAAGCTTCCCTATACTTAGCCTTACAATTGGAAGTGGCCACAGTAGGTTGCTTCTTGCTCAACCAAGATATACATGAGCTACCAAGCATGAAGCAAAAGCCACTAGTGGACACACGTGTCATAGCAACCAGCCTAGTTAGAGTCAAAAAAAGCATGTAAATCTGGCAGTAGTGATCCCCCCAGGATAAAACAATCAAAGTAACCAGGTACCACCTCAAGTAGCGAAAGATGTGCTTAAGTGCCTACCAATGCTTGACACCTAGGCAATGCATAAACCTGCTCATCTATGAGACAACAAACTGAATATCTGGCCAAGTAATGCATAAGTAAATCAAGCATCCAATAGCTTGCTGATAGAGACTAGATGCAACCATAACATAGCAATCTGATGCAAAAGAGACACTATGAGAGCCTGAATGAGTAGGATATGATAGAGGTGCATCTAATTTGTTGTCATGCAAAGTCTGCGTAAGCTATTTTGGCATAGTTTTTGCCTCCTCAATATCAGCTCTCTCATCAATAAGTGCATCATGTAAATCTACATAAAAAATGGAATGATTTGCATCATCACATGAAACTTGTAAAGGCTGAGAAGTTGCCTCATTTGGACCAGCACTAATCTGTCCACCTGTAAAGAGAGGCAAAAAGTATCATACATGTCTTTGGAGCTAACAGATGTCTCACTCGTACATGAAAGTAAAGGTTGAATAGCATCTTCCACAAAAACAACATCATGGCTAACCAAAATGCATTTAGTTTGTGGATGATACATGCGATAGTCGTTGCTTTCAAAATTGTACCCAACAAAAATACATTTCATTACTTTATTATCCAATTGTCTACATTGTTGTTCAGGCACTAATGTGTATGCCAAACAACCAAAAACATGAAAATGAGAAGCACATGGCTTGCAACCATGCCAAGCCTCATATGGAGTGATAAACTGCAACACTTTAGTGGGACACCTATTAAGTACATATGTTGCACACATAACAACCTCAAGCTATAAACTATGTGGTAAAGCTTGGCTCTTGACCATGCATCTCGCCATCTCGATGAGTGAACTGTTCTTCCATTCAGCAACTTCATTATGTTAAGGTGTATACAGCACTATACATTGATGTTTTATCCCAGGTTCAACCAGAAATGCATTAAATTTAGAAGATATATATCCCCCCCCTCGATCAGAATGGAGGGTGCCCATTTTACATGTTGATAGATTTTCAGCCAATACCAAAATTTTTTTGAAGCACATAAACACTTCATACTTTTCTTTGGGTGGATATACCAATGCATGCCTGGAAAAGTCATCAATGAAAGTCACGAAGTAAAGATAGTTCCCAAAAGAGGCTGTCTACATAGGACCACAAACATCACTATGAACAAGATGCAATTTCTGAGTAGCTTGAATTGAACCATTTTTTGGGAAGGAGGAATGGTGCATTTTGCCCAAAATAAACCTTCATAGACATGTGTTTCGGGTGTCTCAATTGGGCAAAGAGGACATCATTTCACATTTCTATAGGTGTAGCAAACAAGCAAAATTCAGATTACCAAAGAATGCATGCCAAAGCTTTGCATCTGACATAGCCTGAGAACCATGTACTGCACATGCCAAATCATTCACAAAGATTTCATAGTCTATGAGCTTATATAGCCCATGACATAAAATGCCAAAAGCAATAATCATGTCGCCATTTGACATATCATGAACTGTACATCTATCATCAACAAATTTCACAACCAAGCTAGTCTTGGCTAATGCAAAAACTGATAACAGATTTTTCTTGATCCTTGGCACAAATAAAGCATCTGACAATGTAAAAGAACTACCATCAGCAGTAATCAAAATGATCTTACCAACTCCATGAAAAGATAAGAGGAGTTGCTCGTGCATGTGATAGTATTCCCTGTAAGGGCAGGCTCAAGTGAAGTGAAGAAATTGTGCTGCGCGGTAATATGTTTGATTGCCCCACTATCAAAACACGAAACATCTGAGTCTACTATAGACATACACTGCTCATGAGAAGATGGGTCAAAACTGCAAATAGCAGTAAATGCCCATTCTTCATTTTGCACAAGAATAGCAAATTCTATTTTCAGTGTAGAGGCCTCTACAATGACCATTCCGACCTCTTTTTTCTCTGCCTCTTTTGCAGCAAGTTTTGGAAGACAAATTTATGACATGATCATTTGCTTTATAGTACTTGCAAAACAATTTTTCTTTTTTGTTTTCTCGTGTCTCTATCATCCTTCTTTGTTTGTGCAGAATTAGCAGATTTTTGCTTACTAATAGATGAGCTCCATTTACCTTTGCCCTTCTGACTAGTCAGGAAAGCTTGATCTACAACACACATAATAGACTTGTTCTACCTAGACTGATCTTCTTGCAACAAAAGAAAAACTAAATCCTCAAAGGTTAAGGCATTCTTATTGCGTTTCATCATCAAACAAAGAGTAGAAGCAAAATTTTGGTATGAATCGAGAAGACCATTCAGAAATGTCTCTACAAGTGAACTATCAAGCAAGACATCATCAGTAGAAGTTAACTGTTCCTTCAAATCTTTGATCTTTGTTAGAAAATTGTCCATAGAATCACCTTCATTCATATGCTAGCTCTCCAACTGTTTTCTAAGGTAAGCAACACGAGCCTCATTCCTAGCCTAGTACAATGTGGTAAGTGTATCCCAAGCATCATTAGTTGTTTTGCAAGAGTGAATGTGGGGAATAATGGCATGTTTCACAGACAAGGCTATCAATGCATGTGCTTGAGCATCTCTACCATCCCAACAAATTTTCTCTGTAGTAGGTGCAACAAGAAGTGAAACAAAAACACGAATCTACAGAATATCATCATCTTCGATGCCATCTGCATCAGCTTCAGTACGTGTATTTGCAAGTTATGAGTTTCCTTAATCTACACCATAGAATTTTGGACAAGAGTAGCATCTTTATCTTCATGTGTACTCGTGCAAGGACGAGGAATAGATGTCTTTCCTACTTCATTAAGTGCGTAACTTGGTAGTTCAATTGCGATTTGTAGCTAGTTCAACTAAACTTGAAGAAGTCCACTTCTTAGGTTTAAGGTGACCAAAAGGTCATATATCCAATCTTGACCCAAGATAAGAGGTTCCTTGAGGTTCTCATCCTAGCACACCAACATTTTAACTATCATATGGACATCTTGAATGGACACGAGAAGCTCCACCTCACCCAAACAAGGGGTTTCCATACCTCCCAATTCTATGAGATAATCTTCAATAGGATGGATGCTCAATTGTAAGTCTTGATAGTAAGAAAATCTAACTGCATTAGTGGTAGCGCCTGATTCAATCAAGGCTTTTAAAGTCTTTTCATTCTTTCCATGTCCTACTTCAAAGGTTAGAAAAGAGTGTCTATCTATTATTCTATGATGGGTACCACTCATTGTTTGGCACATTGTCATGTGATATCTCTGTGCCTTATGAACATCTTTCCTAGTTTGATATCTACCTTGTTTCCTCAACTTTATACATTGGATGCATTCTAAGGCTTCTAGCTGAGCTTCTTCCCGAATTCATCTTTCTTCTTATTTGCACTTCTTTGTTGTGCTGAGTTGACTCAACATTTCTTCCATTAGGGGTTCTTGATATAATTTCACTCTACATCCCCTCATGCAACTAGGTAGTATATTGCCCTCTAGAGTGGTTAGATGGATAACTCCACTTGTTGAGATTATGTTGATTATCATGGATCCATATCCATGCCTTTCTAATTTTCTAGCACGTTGCTTCAGTGTATATGCCAAGACTAAGTCTACTACCTTCAAACCCTTATCTTTTACATGTGCATTGCAGTAAGCTTTTTGTCTCTGCTTAGATGTGTAGATCCCAACAGCTACTCTTAACCAAGTTTCTCCTAGTCATTCTATATCAAAAATTCTTGATGAGAGCTCATGGCTGATCCATTGATGCTCTTGTCCTACCTTTAAAGTGGGTATCATGAAGTCTAAGGGAAACACTACATTCTAACCAGACACCATCTAAAAGGGTGTGGCATTGAGTACCATTTTGTAGGCCACTCTATAAGACCAAACAACATGATGCAATTGTTTGTCCCAATCAGAGTGTTTATTGTTCACCAACTTAATTAAGACAGTGCATAGGATCTTATTCATGCTTTCCACCTATCTGTTTACTTGTGGGTGGTACATGGATGGCTTCTCATGAATAACCATGAATTCTTATAATAAATATTCAATGATCTCATTCAAGAAGTGGGTACCAGGATTGCTGACTAATTCTATTATCAAACCATATCTTGTAAAAACATTTTCAAATAAGAAAGATGTAGTTTGTGCATCATTCTTCCTAGCGGCTCTCACTTCTACCCATTTGGTTAGATAATACATGGCAACAATAATTTATTCAACATGTGAACTCTTAGTTGGGGGATTAATAGAATCCACAAAGTCTATTCCCCACTTGGAGAATGCACTCCCTCTCATCATGGGTCTCAATGGCATCTCATAAATGCATATTGAATATTGTGTGTGTTGGCATATGTCACGTGTCTTCATGTAGGTATGAACATCCATGAGAAGGGTTGGACACGAAAGACCTGTGAAGTATTTCATTGATCACCCTATCTAGTCCAAAGTGTCCTTCTCCTGCACCTTGGTGAGCAATCTCCAAGATCATAAGTTTTTCACTCTTATGGACACATAGCATAAGATATATATCTCTTCAAGGTTTGTATAGGTTATCTCTAATGAGAGTGTATTCTAAGGCTTCTTGTTCTAAGCTTTTTCATCTAGCTAACATCATCTCTTGAGGGAAGGTTTTTGTGTTCAGAAAGTCAACCAAAGGACTAATCCAATCTAGCATAAGGGATACTTGATACAAAGAAGCATGTTCTATAGGAAGTCTATTATAACAAGTTGGGAAATCCCTACACAACGTATGGACATCTACTTTCATGGTTGGCTAGTATACACCTAATCTTCATAGACTCTAGAGGGTTTGATGTTTAGAATGATGTTGCTCCAATGCACCTACATATTCTAATTGCAAACATTTTGCATACTCATTTTCTTCCAAAAATGAGACAAAATGCCTTGATCTATGTGTTTGTACACACTTCATGCCATCTGGTGATACTTTTGGGCTCTCAATGAAGGAAGATGTATACTTCCTTTCCGGCTACACATTCCAACAAATGTTTAGTAATAGGAAGTAGATACCTATCTTTGATGGTGGTGACATTGACTTTCTTCAAGTTTATGAACACACATAGCGTTCCATTCTTTTTGGGAACTACTACAATGGGGGATATCCATTAGGTATGCTAAATTTCATAGTCCAGCTTCTAACAAACAATCAATTTTGTCTTTGATTTTTGCCGCATAATTATCATTGTATATGTATGGTTTTTGCTTCATTGGCTTGTCTTCTAAAGACATTGGAATTATATGAGAAATAGATACCTCGGTCTACTCCTTTCAAGTCCTTATAGATCCATGCAAACACATCTCTATACTCTCTTAACAATGCAATCAATTTTCCTCATTGTCAGTTGTGTCGTGTCCTATGTAAGTACATTGATCTTCACCATCTTCTATGGTTACAATAATTTTCTTTGTTTTTTCTTTGTTGTCATATGCCTCTCCTATGAGCGATTCTCTATGAGGCATCTGGATCATGACCCTTTGATCTTCTATTTCATATTTCTTGAAGTTTTCTAGGACCTCAACAGTGGTCTCTTCCTCTATGGCCTTAGGGTTTGGTTTCTCTCTTTTCTTCTTCTTTGTTACTATCAATGTCTCTTATTCTTTTGATATCTCCTCCTCCTGAATTTTGGCTTTGATCAAATAGAGATACTATTGAAAGAACTTGGATAAGCTTGTAGGAGGTAGAAAAGTGAGTTGCGAAGCGATAAATTTTGTTCTAGCCAACCAGCACAAGATCAGACCTTGAGCTTATGGAGACTCAAATAGACCTTATAGGCATACGATAAGTACAATAAAATGCACTATTTTCTTTGGAGCATCGATTAGAAAGATTTGATACAAAACAGATAGGTTTGTGTATTGACTAGCATAAAAAACTTACTATCTTTAGATGAGACAATGAACTTCAAATGCTCATAGCAACCAACGTGATTACAATTAGAAAAAATTATTTTTTGGGAGTGATACAGATAGGGTTGTGTGTGTAGAATGCACAAGAGTACAAGGAATAGGCAAAATATGCTTTTGGAATGAACCAAACACTGAACAATGATGTGTTCTTCAAACAAAACATCTCTACTTGTCATGGATTTCTTGGTTAAAGGATTATAGAACCTATAACCCATCTTAGTTGAGTCATTCCCAATAAACACTGCCTTTGTTTCCCTTTCATCTAGCTTACCTCCTATTTGTGATGGTACATGAACATAAGCTACACAACCAAACACCTTGGAATATCCAAGACTAGGTTTTCTTCCATGCCATGCTTCATAAGGAGTCATACCTTGAAGTGATTTCGATTGTAGTCTATTGACAAGGTACACAGAAGTTGAAATAGCCTTTGCCCATAAATAATGTGGCAACCTCTTCTCTTCAAGCATTGGTCTCGCTGATCCAAAAATTGTCTTGTTTCTTCTCTCTACAATTCCATTTAGTTGAGGAGAATAGTTCCTGGTAGTCACTTCCCTTTTGATACCTTTATCCTGCAAGAACTCATCAAACTCTTTGGAGAAGTATTCTCCCCCTCCATCAGATATGAGCTTCTTGAGTGATCTACCTGTATGATTCTCCACATGTGCTAGATACTTTTTGAAGCAATCAAACACTTCATTCTTACTCTTGATAAAGTATAGAATAGTCCATCTACTATGGTCATCAATAAATGAGACATAATACCTTGATCCTACAATGGAGGTTCTTGACTTGGTCCCCATACATCTGTATGTACTAAGTCCAATAAGTTGTTGTGGATGTAGCCTTTGTGGTTGAATGGTTGTCTTTGTGCCTTCCCAATCTGACATGCATCAGACCTATTGATCATGTGTTGCTTTGATATATTTGGTAGTCCAAGAACACTTTGATCCCTGCATATATCCTTCAATGTTCTTTCATTCACATGAGCAACTCTCTTATGCCACACTCTAAGCTCACTTAGGGTTTGAGACCCAAAAGTGAATAGAGCTATGTTCTTGGTTTCTCCTACTTCAAAAGTAAAGAGCCTACCATGCTTCTCACCTCTGGCTATCTTCTTGAAGCCTTGACATGGATCTTCCACAAAAGCTCCATGTTGTGCAAACCTAACTTGCAAGACTTTTTCAGCTATTTGGCCTACACTTATTAGGTTTTTAGTGATAGTGGGTACATAGAGAACCTTACTTAGAATGTTTGTCCTGCCATTGGAAGCTTTGGCATTACCAATCTTCTCCACATTGTGCTTTGTGTCATCCCCTATTTGAACTTCATGTCTATGCTTTGGACTTTCCAATTTAGATAGAAGAGCAATGTTGCCAGTAACATGATTTGAACATCCTAAATCTATGTAGAACAAATGATCATCTTCTTTACCTTCTTTGTGGCTTAGATTCATAAGAAGCAATGATTCTTCATGCGGTTGATCTTCTGAATAATTGTTGAAGTCGCTTCTATTATAGCCTCTATTGTTATTGTTGAAGTTGTATCCACCTCTGCTTCTATTGCTGCCATATCCACCTCATCCACTTCCTTTCTTGGTCTTCCCATTGAACCATCAATTCTGAGTGGTGTGGTTGGTCTTCTCGTATATGGCACAAGGTTGAACATTATGAACTTTGGCTTTGTCATGCTTTGTTCCTTTCTTCTTCTCTTTCCACTTGCTCTTGCTTGCGAACTTGGCTTGGGAAGTCTCCTCTTCATCTTCTTCCTTCTTCTTGCCTTTCAGCTTCTTATCCTTCTTATCTGCATGTAGAGAACTAGTCGAATTACCACAATAGGAGTTACCTTCCTTTATTCTATTGTTGGCCTCTTGATTGAAGAGTTTTCCAAGAAAGATGTTGAATTCTAGAGTTTGCACATCCATGATGAGATCATAAGCCATGAAGGATTGCCATTGCTCATCACTTAAAATCCCTTTGAGAATTTGCCTCATGACAGCCTCTTCTTCAGTCAACTCTCTAATGGATGCTAATTGATATGCAACCTCCTTGACCTTGGTAACAAACTTTGTGATGGTTTTTTTAGGTGTCTTCTTCATTTGGTTGAACTCGTTCCAAAGATGATTCTTTCTTGCTTTCGTACTAGTAGAAAAAAAAGTCTCTAGGGCATCGCAAGTCTCTTGAGATATCTTGCATCCTCTAATATGTGGTAATAGAAAGTCAGAGATAGAGTTTAGTAGGTACAACCTTGGTTGAGCATCCCTTGTGCACCAAAGTGTTAGCTTATTTGTCTCCTCTTGTGTAGGTCCTCCTTTGGATCTTGCAATAGGCATAACTTCATCACCTGCTACAATTCCATAAATATTTCTACCTTGGAAATAGGCCTCCATTTTGATTTTCTAAGCTACGTAGTTGCGTTGATCAAACTTCTCAATAATTGAGGTAAATCCATCACCCATCTTGATCTAGCTCTGGTACCGCTGAAAGAACTTTGAGACGCTTGTAGGAGGTAGAAAGGTGAGTTGTGACGCGACGAAGTTTGGTCCAACCAACCAACACAAGACCAGCCCTTGAGCTTATGGAGACTCAAATAGACCTTATAGGCATGTGATAAGTACAATAAAATGCACTATTTACTTTGGATCATCAAGGAGAAAGATTCGATACAAAACGGATAGGTTTGCGCATTAACTAGCTCAAAAAACTTACTATCTTTAGATGAGACAATGAACTTCAAATGTTCATAGCCACCATCCTGATTACAATTAGAAAAAATCATTTTGTCAGAGTGATACAAATAGATTGAGTGTATAGAATGCTCACGAGTACAAGGAATAAGCAAAATATGCTTTTGGAATGAACCAGCCACTCAATAGTGGTACCTCCTATTTTTCAAGAATATGTAGAGATTGATCCCGAGATAGAAAAGTGAGATTTCTCCCAATCTACGAAACCGAATGCTTTGGAACTTTAGAGGCATAACATAGACACTAATACCTTTCCAATGAGACCTCTCCCATAGAGTTGGAAGATTTGTAGAAAGAGCGTCAACCTTTGCAAGTTTACTCTTGTTGAAGAAGATGATGCAGAAAAATGAAGGAGCAAGACAAAGATGGCCACATGTATGTATATTTCTTCCATGTAATTTACAATTGATTTGAAGTCTTTATATAGACTTTCCAAGTGCTCCATGACTTCTACAAGTGGATTTTGAATTCCAATGAAGGTGGTAAAGGTTGTTGGAGGGAATCGATTCACTTTCCTACAATCTCAAAAAAGTGAGGGTCTAGTTTTATCTACTTTTAGGTGATTGATTGATTAATTGATTGCAATTCAACCACCAAAAGTTCATGGAATTTGGTCTCTCTCATTATCCTTTTACATGTGTAAATCTCTAGCCTTTTCCAATGGTAAAAAATCCATAAAAAACTCTTTTTAAAAAATACAATAAATCATAGAACATGAGCAAAAGAACTCTCCAATGGATATTCATTCGATGTAATCCAAGCCCATAGCTTTTGATGTAGATCAAATCCACATCAAGCATAGTGTAAGCTTGATGTTCCAACAACCATTCCTCTGAAGCACAAAAAGGCTCCATGAGGATGGACTCTTTGTCTTTGTCACTATGTTCCTTGGACTCACTCACATTAGATGTACACTCTTCAATGATTGAATTATATATGATTATTTCTATCATGAAGACTAAAATATCATAGCCATCCTCATGACAATGGGAATTCCATTGTTCCTCATTGACCGCTATGTCCATGGTGGCAAGAATTTTGGCCCAACTGTGGGGTTTAAATTCTTTGTCAGGGAAAATCATTGGCACATAGGTTGGGTCTTGGATTGATCTAGGGCTCTCTTGAGCACCTACATCTCTAATGGTTGCTCTTTTTCTTCCTCTACAATGACCTTACACATCCATAAATTAGTGTCTTCATGCATCCGAGAGAATCCTGATCCAATGGAGTTCACTAACTCTGTGTCATCTTACGCTCTATGGACGTGGTTCCATTCTAAGGAGGTAAATCTATGTGTGAGTATTCCTTGAGATTAACTTTAGTGGTGACTCCCAAATGTTTAAGGTACAAAGAATTGATTCCCCAATCTTGCACTATTTGCAGCTGTCACATGAACGGTCTACCTAAAATCATTTCATAGACATGGTTCTTGATAAATTTGCATACTATGAATGTGTGTTCGAACCCCACACCAAAGTGGTAAGAGTTATCCCTTCTAACAATCCTAGAGGTTTCTCAATGTATCTATCTGCCATTTGCACTTTCATGCTCATTGGCCTAACTATCGACTTGCCCCAACACTTCCATAAGGAGGTGGTAGCAATGGCAACTACTACACCTGAGTCCAAGATTGCTTTAGTGGTACATACCTGATATGTAATAGGGAGATAGGTATTTCCTTCCTCTCCTTCACTCACGTCTCCTATCTTGTTCACAGGTATCTCTGGGATTGTCTTATGTGTTCCTACATGGGAGGGTGGCTTAGTTACTTCTAGCATCTCATTTGTTACATGCTTCCATAGTTTTGGTTTTACTTTCAATAGCTCTTCTAAGGTTAGGTTGAGAAAACTTGGAGAAGCTTGTAGGAGGTGGAAATGTGAGTTGTGAAGTGACAAAGTTTTGATTAGTGTAATAAAATCCACTATGTACCTTGGATCATCAAGGAGAAAGAGTTGATACAAGGTAGATAGGTTTGTGCATTGACTAGCTCAGAACACCTGTTATCTTTGGATGAAACGATCAGCTTCAAATGCTCATAGCAGCCAACATGATTACAATTGAAACACTTCCTTTTGGAGGAATGATGCACATAGGTTTTAGTGTCTAAAATGCACAATATTACAAGTAATAAGCAAGATATGCATTTGAAATGAACTTAACACTTGAGAGAGATACCCCCTATTTTTCAGGGTTGTGCAGAGATAGACCCCGATCAAGTAACATTGCGATATCTCCAAATTTATTGAACCAACTTCTTTGTAAATTTGTACACATACTTGACACTACTACATTTCCAATGAATGCTTGCTCATCCACGTTCAAGCTTCGTAGAGAGAGCAACTGCCTCTCCAAGTTCACTATTGCTGAAGGAGATGGTGCAAAGAAGTGAAGGAGAAACACAAGGATGACCCAAAGTGTATTTATATTTCTTCAATGTATTTTACAGTGGTTTTGAAGTCTTTATATAGACTCTTGAAGTGTTTTATGACTTCTACAAGTGGATTTTCAATTCAAATCAAGGCAGGATAGTTTATTGAAGAGAATCAATTCACTTTCCTACAATCTAGGAAAAGTGAAGATCTAATCTTATCTCCTTTTTGTTGATTGATTGATTGATTGAATGTCAAGCTCAACCACCTCAAATTCATGGAATGTGGTCTCTCTTCTTCTCCTTTTATATGTGTCAACTCTAGGATTTTACATCGGTGAATGATCCATTAAAAATCCTTATGAAAAATATAAAAAATGAGCACTAATAAAAATCTCTTCAATGGGAAACTTTGACACAATTCAAATGATGAGTTTTGGATGTAGAGATAATCCACTTCAAGCATACTATAAGCTTGATGTTCCAATACCTCCCATCTGCTTAAGTATTCATTCTCTAATAATTTGAATACCTACCATTGATTTAAATCTATAAAGCGTTATTCCATAAAGTGCCTTTGGTTGAAGGATTACAGAAACTCTAACCCATCTGAGTTGAATCATATCCAATAAATACTGCCTTTGTTGCCCTTTCATCTATCTTACCTCTAATTCATGAAGGTACATAAAAATAAACTAAACAATCAAACACCTTGCAATGTCCAAGAAAAGGTTTTCTTCCATACCATGCTTCATAAGGATTCATACCTTGGAGTGATTTGAGTGGTAGTCTATTGACAAGGTACACAGTAGTTGAAATAGGCTTTACCAATAGATAATGTGGCAACCTCTTTTCTTCAAGCATTGTTTTGTCTGACCTTCCCAATCTGACATGCATCACATGTATTGATCATGTGTTGCTCTGATATGATCAGCAGTTCTCGAACACTTTGAGATGTTGTTGGCCCTAACAATGCACTTATAGGGGTTTTGTCCTACCAAAGCTCTATTAAGTGTATTATATTATTGTTCTAGGTCTTGCACCTCAGCTTGGAGACTATTGATAGTAGCATCTTTCACTTCATATTTTAACTATAGTGTTGAATGAGATGGTGGATAGATTCTGGAAATGAAGTGGTGTTGCAAAATCCTTCTACACACCAGCCAAGATCAAGCTGTGAAACATGTAGTAGGCCATTTGCACTTCCTAATGATCACAAATAATCATATATGTGCTTTGGAATTTGATCCTCTAATCAATGGATCAAAATAGATGAGTAGAAGATTGAACCAAGGTCATAGACTTGCTATTTTTGTCTCTGCATATGTCCAGTAAAGTGCTCTGTGCTCTTAACCTACTAGCAATGGGCCAAATTCCTTTTGGGAGTATCTATTCAACTTAGATAGCTACCAATCATGAGTTATTTCAACGAAAAAGATGGACTACACACTAAGAATGATGCTTATCAAGCTAGAGGACTTGCCCAACATTTTTAGGGTGCTTTAGTGTGCAAACTAGAGAGTAAAGATATGAAGTTATCTCACGATTGGATAATGCAATAAGAATGAAACTTTGTAACTATTAACTAGACATTATATTGCTTCTATAGTACTTATAAATCACATCAAATGATCAACCATGCGTTGAGAACAAGCTCTGAGAAGCTCACTGTTCTGAGATCATCATAGTAGAGAAGTGAAGTAGAGAAGTAATCAATGTATATGTATTAGATCATAGAGAAATATAATGGCATTGGCAATGTTCAATTGCACAATGTGAGGGTAGTGATACAGCTATGGATTGAGGTCACTAATCACAAAGAATCCCTCTCAAAATGATCTCATAATCTCGTTGTGTCTCTCGAGACTTTTTTATCCTCTTTTATAGTTGAAGTTGGAGCCAAGCTTTGAATTCAAATTCAAATTCTTGCCATAAAGTGAGTCAAACTGTAGGATTTATTCTCTCATCAATCATCTACCAAGTAACCCTAGATTTGATTCCTCCTAACTCCATGTGAGAGTAGTGCAATAAGCATAGGCATTTTTACAAAGATAAAAGGTAAAGTGACTTTTACAAGGGGATAGTCATATGTGACTATATGTGATACATAATGATTATCCAATTACGTAGGCTTGGGTTCATTTGCATCAACAGCTCCCCTCAAGCCTAACATGCTTGATCTTCAATCTTCCTTGATTTCCTATAATCCAATCATCAACTTGAATGTGTTCATCTCATGATGATTCTCCTTATGATATCTTTGCATCTTCTCCTAATGAATCATGTGTGAATGTTCCTTCTTGTGATGATGGTTTGATTGACCAAGAGATTGATACACAATTCACAATGTCGACTCATATATGGATGATGATACATTAAAAGATCATGTTGATATGGATAATGACATTGTGATGGATCCACCTATTTCTAATGATGATGTTCATGATGATTATTGTGTTTATGATCTCTCTTCTCCACCTATTTTTGATGATTATGATGATGATAATGATGGAAATCCTAAATGTGCTAAGTATGTTGTAAAGAATGACACTACCTTTGATGAACATTCGGATGGTAGAATAAGATGGATAATTCTCATGTTGTGATAAGCACACGTGATGTATATTCCACATGTCTTAAGCTTGATGTACTGAAGTCACACATGTTAGTAATGATGCTGCTATCTTGATTGAGAAATAGGCTAAAACATTTCTATCATCATCTACACACCTTCGATTGAGGTGTTCTAAGTGTCATTCCATAGCAAAGAAAGAGTTGATGAAGATCAAATGTTCATATCCAGAGATTATCAACCTTGAAAGAGCAAAACATGAAGCAACATATTTTCCTCATGAGAACCCGAATTGGTTTTCAAGGTTCACTTTGATTTCAAGCTTCTTCAAGATAGAATTAGGGTGTGCAAGCTCTTAGTTTTAGAGTTTGAAGGCATTGTACATGTATGATCATTGTGTTAGCTCCTCCATATGAGAGTAGAGGATGATCTTGTCAAGTGTTTGGCATGTGAGATGGCATTGTGATATATCTTTCAAGTTTATGTTATCATGAGTTTGACCATATTATTATCAATGGATGTATAGTAACATTGTGGTCTATATTTTGTTTATGCCACTTGGATATGGATTGGCTTTCCGATTGCACACAATTTATGCGAGGTGATTTTGGACCTTAGTTAGTACTTGTATTCTTGTTTTTGTGTAGGTAGATGATCTAGTTGGAGCCTCAACTATATATCATTTTTCACCTAAGTTGGCTTTGCATTGATTCATATTATCATTGATTATTATATATGATTACCACTAGAGTTTGGAATTAATGGATGGTACATTCCCACATAGTTATTTTGGTTCAGAGTCCATTTTATTAGTGGGTTTCAATGTACTCAAGAAAGATCTTTTCACTACCAAAAACATTGTGTCCCCAATTACTACTAATTTGGAAGTCAGATAAATGTGAGGAAAAATCCTAATCATGCACTAAGGGCCCTTGCACAAATTTGTATTTCCAATGCACATAACATTACATATCTAAGATATAATAATGCAAGTTAGATTTCATGATCATAATCTAAAGTAGTGAAGTAACATGCCAATATTTAAAGTTTGACTAGGCTTTATTTGCCTTTGTCACAAATGAAAATCAAGCATCTATGTATTGATATGTATTGAGACAATATCTTCATTATTGAGCATCATGCCTTATGTACTTGCCCCATTCTACTCAGTATTGATCAATTCAACTATTTTTTTTCTCAAATGGAGATTTGGCCAAAACCTACTCTTTGGGGCTTTAATTTTCAAAGAAGAATTGTACAAGGTGAATGGGCATAGTACTAGTGGGACCTCCCCTTATCCCACAAAGCAGGGGTTAGACAAGAGTTTACAATGGTTTGAAGGCTTCAACTGATTTAACTTCTTGAAGGCTTTAGCTGGGTTAATTGCCCAAAGTCTTACATATGTCTCACCAGTGGAGAGGGTTGAACCCTCACCCCTACCTTGCGAGGTGAGGGACTCAACCAATCAACCCATCGTCCATGGAAAATTCATCCATTTTTCTTATTCTCTTCCTTAGTGTAGTTAGTGCATCCTTTAGTATAGTGATTACATTTATTATTGTATTGAATGCAGCTTTTAGTGTATTGACTACATGTGTCTCGATAGAGATTGATTTGACTTCAAACGGCATGCATGTGAATGTGGAGAATGTGATGAGCTTGACTTGCATAAGCAAGAATCTGTGGTATTCGTGATCAATAATTTCTTTACTATGATGATATGAATTCCCTTTATGATGAAGGAGATATGGTTTTGGAGCAAAACAATGATGAAGAGTTTTTGGAAAGATTAGAGGTAGAAGTAGATTCCACAATTATTAGCACTCAAATAGGAAGAACTCATGATAGATTGGATGAAGACTTTGAGCATGTACTATAATCTCAGCATGATGAACCTTTCCATAAGAAGTGTAAATCTTATGAATCTATCCAAAACCTCCATTCTAATGAAGATGGACGTCTGAATAATCATAACGCAAATGATGAAATGCTTTTGAATGAATTCAAACATGAAATATATCAAACTAAATGCTTGAAGGATCTTTTTTATGGTGGTTTAAGCATGATAAAAATCACATCTTTATATACATGTGTTATCCATTTGTCAAGTGCATCTTCATATGATACATATGAGAGAATTGTGAAAAAAGGCAAGTATGCTCAAATGATTACATCATGGATTTTCAAATTTTTCAAGAGTTATGTATGCCAATCAAGCCATCAAGGGATGGAGAAGCAAATGAAGTGGCTTGTCCACATATTTGACTTATTTAAGAATGTTCCTCTAATTGATGCAGTTCAAAGGTGGCTCCTTCCAAAGCATAGCTTCTTTGGTGAGCACCTAGCAATCGGGATGACTTGCAAAGGGAAACCCTGCTTGATAAGGAATCTACATTGTTGAAACAAATTTTGTAAATATGAATGTATTAATACCTAATGTTTGTGTTCTGATTTTAAGATAGATACAAAAAACCAAATAAAGAGCAAAAGGCAAGGACTTGGAGTGGAGAGGCTTGTGATGATGAATGCAAATAATGTCAATCAAATTGTTCATCAACAAACAAGTGAGAAACTTTGTTGTTTTAGACAAGGAAAAGCACCACGTCAAGAAGTGTCACCTCCTTAATGTCAATCCATGGAAGAGATAGGAGTGATATGAAGATCGTGAACGGATGTAGTGAGTGAATGTGAAGATGAGAAGCATGTGAATGCACACACACGCACACACTGTAGAGACAAGAGAGATACGATGGAAGGTCAAGAACACACTATATTACTTATCAAAGTCACTTCTCTTAATAACTACAAGCCAACCTCAAAAATGAGCTTTATAGCTCTTTTTATAGATTCTAGACTAGTTTTGACCGGTTTCATACCTAGTGTCCAGCATAGTTAAAAAATAGGTTCTCGGCATCATTTGGGGGTCCAAATGAAGTCTAAAAACTATCAAAATTGGTACGCATGTTCTAACTAAGTTCCTCAAGCTCAAGGACTCCTCGACTTGCACAAAAAGGAACTGCTTGATACAAAATGGGTTCTATGGTACATATAGTACAAGAGTGATGACAATCATTGTTATGGATTTCAATTCTTATATTGTGAGAACATCTCATTTGAAAAAATTAAAGTGGCTAGCATCCCGCAACTCATTGCACTCCCATCTTTACATGCTCCCTATAAGTCGATGCCTCTGGCCACTGCCAAATGTACTGCCAACACCCCCCTCCTGCTCGTGTCTGTCGTCCCCGATAGATCCTTTTGATAGGGTCTACGTAATGTAGGTTTGCAAGAGATCACGGGCTAGAGTGTGCTTAGCTATGTGGATACCTTTTGCGAGATCAGCTTCTAGTTTATCATAGTCGATAGCCTGGGGTTCCTCTGGTGGTGGGATCCGGTAGTGTGTAGAATACATTAGTTTTTCACAGGCAAACAACTACAACAGATGTGTCAGTCGGATGATGAAGACTTTAGAGTGATATTACCAAAGTCTAGTCGTAAACATTTCTTCAAACATCACTTTGTAGCAGGCAGGTAAATATTTGATCCAACAATGCCATGCATAACACACCTTGATCGATGGTGTTGTGCTCATATTGTATGCAAGATCTCCATCACCATGTTCAAAACCTGAGGTGTTGATGTGAGGTGCTTTGACTCTATGAACGATATTGAATGTCCTCTGCATCAAGTCAAAAATTTTAAGTCAAAAATTTTAAAGGTCATTTGCACGGCTACGTCGGTCATGCGATGAAGTTAGGGGAGCCAATGGTGTATTCTTGCCATCATGTAGCCTACTTTCAGAGGGCTACAGAGTGGTATGAAGTAAGGATCATTGAGCCAATTGTGGCACTACTTATTATTTTGAACTTTAATAGAAAATGTAGTCGAGGAGTGATGTCATGGCACTAGATCGTAGCATGGATTGTACTTTAAATGTAGTGGGGCCTTGATCCATGTATGCATCATCTCTAAACACTGGCTAGTTCTTATTGTAGAATTTCTTGAATTTTCTCTTCTGAGATTCATCAACTCGCCCATACAGCTTGCATATTATGGTACAGCTTCTAAATTCCCAATGTTTAGGCAGCTGCATCAAATGTGTCTTCCTCATGTGTGCTAGTATCTCCCAGAGCTTCAGTCTATTGTTCTTGTTGTTCATGCTAGTCGTCATCCCGAGAATCTTGACTATTTTGGCTTGCTTCATTGTCACCATCATCGTCGTCAGTTATTTTTTTATCTTCCTCATCTGAGCTTGACACTACTTCTTCTCATCTCTGATTAAGGTGGGATAACTTGGTCGTTCATATTCTTGCGAGAAGAATTGTGCTTCTAAGAACTGAAATTTGCTGGAAAATGCATCTTGCATTTCAAAATCAAACGTAGTATTGATGGGTTCCGCCTCAAGGTTAGGTATCAAAAACCTAAACGCCTCAACACCAATGGTAGTGGGGATCTCTCTAACTTCTAAGGTAGCAGCTTGAGTGGTGGCTTCGGAGGTGAGCACTACATTGGTGGTGCCTTCAGTTATTATGGGATGCGATAGTCGAATACGCATAGGAGGTACAGGTGGAGGAGGCTTGATGGGAGACTCTTGAGGGGATGGTTGGGGTGAAGGCCATTTCGGGACCTATAAGCATGGAATTGTGCCCCCCATGCACTTTCCTGCCCTTGCCTTGCTTGATTTACAAGTTTTCTTGGAGGTACCTCTAAAAAAGTGAAACTGCAATCCCTTTCCATAACCGATGCATAACCTGTCTAGCCATGTGTTGTGAGGTGGTTTATGTAATAATTTCTCAAAAACTAATGTAGGTCACTAGACAACCTACATGCTTTAGATAGTGCATACATTACCTTTGATGAGATTTTATGACAAGTGATAGTGGGTTAGTGAGGATGAATTTATACAAGGTTTAGTTGTGGGTGAATTACTACAAGGATAAGGGTTAGTCATTGTTGACACCCAAGGTCAAGCACAAGCATGGAAGTGCATTAAGGAAGCGGACACACAAGAGGAAGGAGCATTTAGGGAGCTCCAAGAAGCACATGTCAAATTTTCGGAAGAAATCCCTACAAAAATAGTGATTTTTATCACAAGACACCATTGTAAATACCGTTTCACATTTTTTTCAACTCCATTTTGTTCAAGCCGAGAAGTCCTCGAGCTTGATAAGTACTAGAAGTATCATCCTACCAATTTTCATAATTTTTAGACTCCCTTTGAGACCTCAAATAAGCCTTGGAACCTAATTTTTAATTAGGCGAGGCAGTAGGTGTGGACAGGGCTAGAACCACTCAAAAAACTATAAAAAGATCTAGAGAGCTCATTTTCGAGGTTAGCTTGTGGTAGATTTGAGCTTTTGTAAGAGAGTTCTTTTGTAATCAAAGACTTTCCATTGTTCCACTATTTGCTCTTACTTTGTGCACGTGTGTGTGTGTGTGCATGCATGTGTGCTTTCACTCATGCACTTGTGCATTCACTTGCTCACGGTCTTCATATGAGTCCTCATGTCTCTGTGGATTGACATTTATCAGGTGGATCTTCTCACGTTTGTACTCACCACTGTGTTAGAGTGACACCAAATTTGGCATCATTGCCAGGGAGAGGGCTTGGAGGATGAGTGTGTGATGGTAAGACGTAGAGTAGCGATGTTGGAATGTAAAAATGGTTATTTTCTGTTCAGTTTCTAAGTTTTTACCCATCTTCATCTTCATCATCATCATCATCATCACCATCTTCACCCATCTTCATCTTCTCATATTTTTTTCATTTTTTACTATACATTTACCTTGTTTTTCACTTATGGCTAGGAGCAAGAAGCCTAGAGGGAGCTCAGAGCTGAAGCATTGAAGAAACACTCTTGTAAAACTCTAAAAACACTAGAAATATGATTCAGAGTCACATGGCATGCAAGGACTTGTGTCTGGTATCACGAGTGGAGTATCGCGGGTTTGGAGAGTGACTTTGCATCTACAGGCACACAGGAGTGACAAGGAGGACACAAGATACACATATCTACAAAAGTTCTTCAATTTGTATTTCAAAAACTCCAAGTATCATGTCCGATTGAGTTTTGGAATAGCAGCACTCTCGTGTATCGTGATACTTGTTGAGTATCGTGTATTGCCTTCTTGAGGTATTGCAATACCATCAGGGTATCGTGTATCGACAAGTTGAGGTATCACGGACTACGGATTGAGTGGTATCGTATCGTGCACCTTGTGGTATCGTATCATGATCCACAAGCGGTATCATATCACGAAACGTGAGGTATCATGTATCGTTGGTCTAGCGGTATCGTATCGTGAGAGCAAGTGGTATTGTATCATCTAGAAGGTATCATATAGCCTAGAACTTGGTATTGTATCGTGCCTTAGATCTCCTAGTATCGTATCATTTTGCCAGCAGTGTCGTATCGCAAGACAAGTCGGTATCATATCGTGAACCAAGAGGTATCATATCGTGACCACTTCCAATATCGTATCATTTTGATATCAGTATCATATCATGGAAGTTGGTATCGTCTTGGCAGTATCATATCACCTGAGGTGGTGTCATCCGTAGTGGTATCGTGTATTGTGGAAATTAGAGGTATCGTATCGTGAAAATCTAGTATCGTGTATCATGGTGGTATCAAGTATCGTATCATGGAATTCCAAGTATCACAAACCACAAGTATCTTATCGTCAGACCCAATATCGTGTATCGCCTATTCTAAAGTACTCCCAGAGAGGACCTGTTTCCCTGTTTTAACCCTTGGAACTCTGAACTCGCATAACTTTGTCATACGAAATCCATTTGTTGTGATTTTGGGTTCATTAGAAAGCTCGTTTCAAGTGTTTTGTAGTTGGCCCTTGGGTGGGACTAGGAAACTAAGGGGAATCCAAAGGATTTTGAGCAATAAAAAGGGGAATTTTGGGAACAGAAGACAAAGCTTATGAACTTGAGATCTGGTCACATTAACTTAGTCGTTATCCCTACATGCGAAGTTCTAAAACAAGTGACTTAGAAATGTATTTTAGCATGGAAAGACCCACATGTACCTCAGGTACTACCCATTTACAAACACTAGCAGGTCCCTATGAAACACAATTCGAATATATCAAGACCAACCAATTAGGTGTCCACATATATGAGGATGGTTCTAGATGATCAGTTGTCCAAATCAAAAATCCCAATCAACCCTTCGGACTTGAACACCCAATGGTCAAATTCGAAGAGGGTTCATACATTGATAAGCAAGGAACCATGTATGTGGTTACCAACTTACCAAACAGGACTAATGAGTTTGGAAATGCCATTCCTGAGACCGAGATAGGAGACCTAGCGTAAGGAGATGTAGGACGAGAACCCAAAACTCCTAGAGGTAGGTCAATTTTGACTAGAGTGATCACTCAAGATTGGATCCCTCAAGACAACAAAATCATAGAACTATTCTTGAATAGAGAAATAGAGGAATCCTTTTGGAGATTCAAGCCAGATCAACCTAGCCCAATAGTCACCATCTATGCGCTCAAAGATCCGGAGATACCAAGCAAAGTTGTCTACCTAGATAACACATCGGAGAGAATGGTCTTGGTATGAGAGCATGATAGACATGCATACACTTGTCAAGGTGAATCAATTTTCCCTCCACCAAGATCTAATGTTTCCCATGGTCTCCAAGGAGCAGGGTCATCCAAGGCTCATGAAACCCAGAGGGAAAGAGCTAGAGAGACACCGGAGGTAAGCTTTGCAAACACTATGGGTATAAATAGATCAAGAATAGAAGGTGAAATACCTCAAAGCGAGAGACATCGAGCACATTGGCATCAAAGAGATGAAAATGATTTTCCATTGCCTAGACCACAAGAGTACCTAAGAACCCTTAGACCCTCTCAAGTGGTCAAGACATTGAAGAAATATTTTGATGGGTCTGGAGATCCTTATGATCATGTGGTCAAGTTCAAACAAGTGTTAAGAGTTGAACACATTGAGGACGTTTTCACAGAGTTCAAGGCATTTGTTTTGACCCTCAAGGGGCACTGCCTTAGCTTGGTTTCAACCTTTGAATATTTGCAATTATCAGAATATAGGTCAACTACTAGAAGAATTCATTGTAGAATCTTCCAAGAGTGGCATTAGGCATAACACATCATCCCTGATCCGCAGCTTCAAGCAGACACCCCAAGAAACAATTCGACAAGCTAGATGTAGATTTAAACAATATGTTAAGAGATGTCCTACACTTGAATTACCTACACAAGTAAAACAAGTTTCCTTGTTTTTAGATGGACTTCTATGCAAGAAACTTAGTAGAAGACAACTTGGGTGGGGAGTTAGAATTGTCCAAACTCTATAAGGATTCTAATAGTTCTACTTGTCATGCCTCCAGCACCTCTACTAAGATAGATGAGTAGCTATGCAGGTTGCCAAGAAGCTAGGAGTCCAAAATAGACAAGCATCAAGGGTTACCTCATTGAACGTTGTTACAACTATGGAGGTGAACACATGGCTAATGTTTGCCCAATGCAAAACTAGAACATGAGAGAAATGAAGGCTCCATAGTGCATGATTGAGAGAAAATACACAAACCACACTCCTCAAGATTGCCCATACAATAGGTAGGCTATTAGACAAAATTATCAGCAACCTTACTAGCAGGGTAGGTATCAGAATCAATACCGACATTCATATTATAGGCCACAACAGCAATATCAAGCACCATATAGGGCACAACCAATCCTTGGAAACCAATCGCTAGCTCCTGCCAATGTCATTCCTATTAAGTATGCAGTGGTAGAGGAAAACCCTAATAGAGCATTGGTGCCAATGACCCCATTGGTATCAGAAAATGACTCTCATGCTCATAGTTCTGACTATTCCCATGAAGATAGTCCACAAGCTTATTACACAGAGTTACTCGAGCATAGTGAGACTTCTCTATATCAATATGAGGCACAACCTATGGAAACAGATTGGGAGGTCGAATACTCCAATGTCATGTACACAAATCCTAACCCCAGGCCCCAAGCGAGACAAGTAAGACCACAAGCCCCTAGAGGACCATGTTTTAGATGTCAAGGTGACCATTTTTTTTGTGAATGTCCACATTCACTGCCTCAGGGACAAGGATAGAACATCACAATACAAGGCTTTTGTCTTGAGTGTGGCAAAGAACATGTCTCAAGAGATTGTCCAAGAAACCCCTCTGGTGTGCTCAAGGTCACACCTATCAATGTGGTAGGATTAGTGGTGGATTCAAGTTCAAGTAGTAGTAATCTAGCTCCTATATAGGCAGTTACTAGGGCACAAACCTTTCGCTAAAACAATCAGAGTAAAGTGAATTAGGAGAGCCTAGTAAGAGGAAAACAAGAACATGGAAGGATACCAGGGAGAAGGACAATCGTAAGTGGACGAAAAAGTTATCCGAACTAGAAGAAAGCCTAAGATGCAAAAAAGAAAATTGAAGGCATTGCATCTCAAAACCCTTGCATGTCGAAGCTCCATCCACTCCACCTCATCCCACTCCACCACTCATTGTAAATAGACTGCAAGTAGGGTTTGTTCTTGCAGATCCAACCCCATAAGGCTTGGACATGATGTTCAAGGCCTACCAGGCTCGACTTCAAGAAGGGCCAACAGCTACAAACCTAGACAAGAGTTACCCTAAAGTAGATTTAGAGATTGAACAGACAGAAATGTGCATGAAAAATGTTAGAACTAGCTCAAGCTATGCTTGAGACCAGTCAAATGTTCAATCAGAAAAACTATGTCAAACCAGATTTGCATTTCCAAGGCTTACTAGAAAGATTAGAGTAGTTGGTAAACAAGCCATAGGTTTCTTTATCTCCACACGCTCAACAAATGGTTGAAAGAGAAAGCTTACAACCAATGAAAGCTTATGTTCCTGATTTCGTGGATGATGGAACACCTCTTTCAACTCAGCATTACTCTCAAGAGTCCTTGTGGGAAATACAAGAAGAGAAATGGGCCAAGGAGAAGGGTAATCCCCCTCCTATTCTTGAGATTGATGACCTTCATGATCTGTTTCCCCAAGACATTCCATCTATCTATGGAGACCTAGCTGAGCAACAAGAAGATGAAAGGTTAGATTTTGAATCTAATTCTTTACAAGAGTTGCCACAATTCACAGGCCATGGGATCTCTCTAGATTAGAGCTCCCACCATCTTGGTAAGAAATGAAGACTCACTGGTTCCAAGAAACATTGACGTCATGAAGAACACTAAGGTTCAATGTCATCTCACCTTAGAAGAGCTGCTCAAAGTAAAACCTGAGTTATGGAATCATGTGGTGAATCAAGTTCCAGAACTTC
Organism: Ceratopteris richardii; assembly: GCA_020310875.1. Taxonomy (NCBI): domain Eukaryota; kingdom Viridiplantae; phylum Streptophyta; class Polypodiopsida; order Polypodiales; family Pteridaceae; genus Ceratopteris; species Ceratopteris richardii. Next base: position 90,806,061 of record CM035408.1, on the reverse strand, counting down.
ATTCCAATTTTCCAACAGCAGGCTCTAAACAAACAGTACTAGAGATACTTGTAGACAAAATAGGGAACATGAGTGAAGGTGAAGGGGGTAATACTTATCTTCCAATCACCTACCAAGGTTACACAACCAAAGCTATCCTAGATTTAGGTGTTGGTGTTGTGATTGCGTCCACCTCCTTATGGAAGCAATGGGGCAAACTTGCATTAAGACCAACTATAATGAAGCTTCAAATGGTTGATGGCCATGTTGAAAGACCTCTAGGATTGCTAGAAGGGATAACTCTAACCACTTGTGGTGTAGAGTTTGAACACACCTTTGCTATATGTGTACTTGCAGTATCTAGGAGTCTTAAGGATTTTACGTTTAGAGATGTACCACCCCTACAGTGGAATCGTATCCACAAGGTGCAAGAAGATTCAATCTCTGTGCATTCTAAAGGTTCTTCTGATCCATCTTGGATGCATGAAGGTACTCATTCGTGGATGTGCAAGGTTGCAGAGGAAGAGGAAAAATGTCTAAAAGCGAGGGAAGAGGGAACTTCTAAAGGAGCTAGAACGGTTATTGACCCAGCCTACACACTGATGATTTTTCTAGATGAGGAATTTGAGCCTCATGGTTGGGCAAAAATCTTAGCAACCATGGACATTGTTGTCAATGAAGAACATTGGACACCTCATTGTGATGAGGAGGATTATGATATCTCTTTGTTCATGTGTGAACCCTTACTAGACAAATGTGACCCTACTGATGTCATAGAAGAAGAAGAGGATGACTACGATCTAGAGTCCATTGTGATGGATAGTTGCTTTAATTTAGAGGAGCACTATCTAAAAGACATAGGAGTATTTACCCAAAAAGAAGAAGAACCTCTCACAAGCATTAAAATGGTAGATTCAAAGGAAGGAAGTGAAGGTAGTCAAAAGAAGAAGAAAAGAAAAGCAGTAAAACAAGAAGAGGAGGGATCATTGTTCGAAGTACCAGAGAATTTCAAGAAATATGAAGTTGAAGACTGAAAAATTTTGGTACGAATGCCTAAAATAGAGGCCACCATAGGAGAATCATACGATAATAAAGAAAAGACCAAAAAAATTGTAGTAACCATTGAAGGGAACAAAGAGCGTTGTACATACATAGGAGAAGACCTAAGTGTAGAAGAAGAAGCAGAGCTTGTAGCTCTATTAAAGGAATATAGGGATGTGTTTGCATGGCACTAGAGAGACTTGAAGGGTGTAGATCCAGAGGCATTGATTTTGATGAGACCTTTGCACCTACATGCCGTATGACTACTGTTCGGAGCATATGTGCACTTGCATCTCATCATGGTTGGAATGTACATCAGTTGGACATTAAAACAACATTTCTGAATGGTGACTTGCGTGAAGAAGTGTATGTTTTTCAGCCCCGTGGCTTTGTGCAGAAAGGGCATGAAAACCAGGTGTGCAAGTTAAACAAGGCATTATATGGTTTAAAGCAAGCACCACATGCTTGGTATGAGAAGATACATGCCTATCTGATTGCACATGGTTTTGAGAACAGTCCAACTGAAAGCACCTTATATGTTAAGCGTGCTAATGATGTGCTTCTGATCATTGTTGTCTATGTTGACGACAGGCTGCTCACTAGTCCTATTGAGAAGCATATTGCTGATTTTAAGGCTGATTTGCATGCCTCATTTGAGATGTCTGATTAGGGGCATTTGCATCACTATTTGGGCATTCAGTTTATGCAAGTTGATGGTGGAATGGCTTTGTGTCAAATGAAATATATTGACACATTATTGCAGCGTTTTGGCCTTGAAGATTGTAAGCCTATTGCCACTCTTATGGAGACAGGTTTACGATTGAGTCTTCATGATGCTGGAGATGCAGTTGATGTTGTTCTCTATCAGCAGGCTGTTGGATGCTTGATTTATGCATTACTTGGCCAGATATTCACTTTGTTGTCTCACAGATGAGCAGCTTTATGCATTGCCCAGGAGTCAAGCATTGGCAAGTAGTTAAGCGCATCTTTCGCTTTTTGAGTGGTACTCGGCTACTTGGGTTGTTTTATCACAAGGGGGGATCACTACCACTAGATTTGCATGCTTTTTCTGACTCTGATTGGGCTGGTTGCTATGACACTCATGTGTCCACTAGTGGCTTTTGCTTCATGCTTGGTAGCTCATGTATATCTTGGTTAAGCAAGAAGTAGCCTACTATGGCCACTTCCAGTTGTGAGGCTAAGTATAAGGCAACTTTCACAGCGACTGTTGAGTGTGTCTGGCTCAGACGCCTTATGGCTGATTTGGGTGTTGGTCAGACTTCTGCCACCACCATCTTCATTGACAGTTAGAGCGCATTGGCAGTTGCGAGGAACCCTGTGTTCCGTGCTCGCACTAAGCACATTGAGGTGCATTATCACTATGTCAAGGAGAGGTTCTCTACTGGGGAGATCAGCTTGGCATATGTGCCCACGTAGGGGAACATTGGAGAACTTTTCACGAAGGCTCTGCCTAGGGAGAAGTTTGAAGCTCCCCACAAAGCTTTGGGCTTACTTCCTTTTGTGGAGTGATTTCCACATAGCTTGGCACTTCCTTATACATCAGTGCCAACTCCTTGTTCACCGCATCACTCCCAGGGGGGATTTGTTGATATATTTAGGTAGTGATGTGTGTGAACACACTAGGACCACCGGGGCACTTTTTTCCCTCTTTAAGAGGTTTTTTTTTTCCCCGGCTTGTATATACACCTATTGCCCTAATGGGCCACTTATCTTTGTACATTCTCTAGTAATACATTCAGTATTGTGTGTTGTGCTCCAAGCTTCTTCTTCTTCCTTGTGTTGTTCGTGTGCTTCCGAAGACATCTAACTCCAACAAGTGATAGGTTCAAGATGGATTACAAATTGAAGAAGATTCAAATGGCTTCATTAACAGGTATAAGGCAAGGCTTGTGGCAAATGTTTTTGCACAAACTCAGGGAATTGATTATGAGGAGGCTTTCTCTCATGTGGCAAAGATGCCTACAATCAGAGTACTACTTAGTATTGCTTCTTCCAAGAATTAGAACATACTCCTATTGGATGTAAAAAATGCATTTCTTAATGGTTGGATAACAAAAGAGGTGTATATGGCACAACCACCTGGTTTTGAGAATCAAGTACATTTTGATTATGTGTGTAAATGCAAGAGAATTATGGGTTACGACCACCACATGCTAGAGAGATGACTCTCCTCCCAACCAAATGCCTCTATATATAGCTCTCTCTAGGGGACTACCTTCTTGGATAGGTGGATACTAACTGTCGAGGTGTCATCCATGTAACTACATGTGCACCAAGTGTCCTAATTAACCATAGTTAACTCAAGTGGATGCTTCTAGAAGGCTCTAGATCTCTTTGGGCAAAATACTCTCCCTATGTACGATGATTGAACCCAAAACCTCCTCCTTCACATCCTTGAGTCTTAACCATTAGTCTAAGTGGATCACTTGGTTACAAGAGTAAATGACCTTCTAGTAAGTCTAGACCTGAGATCTTTGGTCATACATACGGATGACCAAACGATGTCCGATTTCAGATCCTTCTGAATCGTTCGGACCCTTAGATCATAAACTTACTTCATTACATTCTTCCCCCCTTGGAAAATATTTCTGTCATAGAAAATTAGAGCCATATATATTGTAGGAAACCCCCGAGCCTCATGTTCTAAAATCGAAAGAACATGGTCATGTTCTAGAACTAGAAGAACATGTCTCATCTCTGTGGTGACATCCGTGCCCAAATGATTCAAAACACTATCTCGCTTTGCACTTTGATAAAGTGGTCAAAGTTCAAAGTAGTGAATGAATAATAAGGGTGGATCTAGAAACATCCCTGGCCAATTCATAGTTTTTACTAGGTGTGATCTAAGCACAAACATGTGAACTAGGTGGATTACTAGTCCATTTCTGGGCATGACTAGTGCATGGACTTAGTAACTAAGGTAGGATTCTTATCACTAGCAAGACTTTGAGAACCCTTGATTCGCTTGAATTTGGTTTGGAGAACTTGAAATTTGGTTGTCCAAAACATCTAACTTGGATGTTTGTACAATGGTTTACTCCTATCCAATAGTTACTTGATTTTTTCACCCTACTAGAGGACTACTTTGTCTTAATAAGTTTTAAAATCCTATGTAAACTACAGTAGAAAGTTTACCATTTTATTTGAGTCAACCATACTGTAACTTGACCAATTCAAATTCAAAATGAAAATTTTCCAACTTAGAACACTTTTCTCATAGACTTGAGCTAAAAGTTCTTGGGAATTGTCAATCTGCTGAGTGATTCCTAACTTCTCTATTCTAGAGTATACTGGACTCTAGGAAATTAGTTATGCTATAACTTGAAGCAAACCCAAATGAATAAGTTAATCTTGAACTTATCATATTTTGATGTTTGAAAAGGTTCTTGTATACAACATCTATCTAGGATGTTTAATTTAGTTACCTAGTTCTATCCGCCTAACCCCTGACTTTTATGAAAAGAATTAGATACCATACATGAGTCAAATCCAAAATATTCTAAAAGCCGAAAGAAAGAACTAAAACTCTGTTCAACCAATTCAAACTTTGAAGATACATAAACTTGCGATGAGTCAAACTCTAGATGACTCAGGACTTTAACTTCTCAAAGATCTATTTCAACAAGGTATTGAAGCATTTTTTCTATCTTTAAGAGAAATAAGCTGGATTCTCAAAAAGATCCAAAGCAAATCAAAAACATCATCCATCCACAAGATAGTAGTGTGGTATCCAACATCAGTGTGTCGATGCACTAAGGTTTTGTTGATGAGTTTTGTATTCAAATAATGCTTCACTTGAGACTAAGTCCAGGTCATATTCAGTCGTTCTGAATCCTTATTAGGGAATGCAATTTTTGTGCATTTCTTTGAGTCAAAAGAGTGAATTTAGCAAGTTACACTAGGAACTTGGTTCTTGACTTAGTCAATCAAATCCTTGGTTGAAAAGATCAACTTAAAATCAAAGTCCAACTTTTTCACAAATTTATGAAATGTTTCCGAATTAAACACTTTATCCTGAAGTGTTTCAAGAAGATCTTGGAAGTTGCTTACTTCATATCTTGTGTTTCCTTGATCTTGAAGTTATCTTGAAATATCTTGAGATATTATTTTTATCCTCCTTGAATTTAAGCTCCTTCTTTGAAGTTTTAATTCCCTTGAGGATCAAACCTAACTTCAAGATCCAATCTAGGACTAAACGATAATTATCATCCATGGTCCCATATCCCATACCATCTTTCCTAAATCAATCTGAGTATAAAATCTGGTGTCCCATACAACCCTATTTTATATTCACATTAATGTGTAGGTGATACTTATCCTCAAGTCCAAACATCTCTTGATAGAGTACCTTCTTTCTTCAATTCTTTACGAGAATTTTGAAGTTTTAGGCATTACCCCTAACTAGATTCTCTAGGTTTTGATCCCTTCACATGATTGTCTTACAATCAGGTGCTTTGCCTTGGAAAGTTGAAAACCTCTTGATAGAATGTTCATTGTTCTTTACTAGGGTTTTCAAATGAAAACCAATCAAAATTCCAAGTACTTGAATTTTCACAGATTCAAGTTCAATTGGTTTATTCTTGATCAATTTGTAGTGACAAGATCTTTTGACTTCTTGTCTTTAGATTCCTTTTTTACTGATGCTTTTAGCTACCTACCTTGGCCAGGACTTTACACAAGTCTAAGCATCCACTCATGCTTTCTAGATTTGTACCAAAATCCCTTTAAGGATAGGTAACCTATATATTTTACCTTCCACAGAGTTAAGTATCATTTTCACGGTTGCAAACTACATTCTTGGAATTTCTTCACTTTGTTCAGACTTGGAACAACTTACTCTTTTCACACTTTTCCATTGGATAAATGGAACTTGAGTGAATAATTCCCAAAAGGAGTTTTATTACCAATACTTGGGCAATCTATAAAGTAGTTCCAATTGCACATTCTTGGAAAATCATGGCCAAGCTTGATCAAGTCTGGTTGACCTTGTGACTAAAATAAAGACTTAGTCTTTATTATTAAGATCTCTTAAACTAACAAAAGCATCTTCGGTTGCCCATGGGATTTTTAGATATCTTTTCCTCAACTTAAGTCCAAGCATACAATGATGCCTCTCAGATTCCAAAGCTAAGAACCTTTGACATACCTTTAGGTTATATCAATATTTGGACTTAATTACCAATACCGGTGGTTTGGGAGTTACTGGGAACTACTTGCTATTAAACTTTTCTTGAAAGTTTCTAGTCTCACATCTAGGGACATTTTTCCTTTCAAGAACTTTAGATTCCTACCAAGGAATCAATAATACTAAGCCAATAATTCACCTTGTAATCTTTTGCTTTCTAGTCCAATGATTCATTTTGGAATCTAAAATAATATTTTTCTTTACTGGAATGATCTTCAAAAGAAATTCTAGACTTTTGGACAAGACCAAGACTAGAAGCCTTATTGCAGGTCCAAAAGATATTTCTTTTAACCAATGAAATAGTTAACTAGACTATTTCATTTTATTGGCTTATCTTTAGGAAGTATCTAAAGATCACTTTGACATATCGTTTAGGAAAATATCTTGACTCCCAAAGATTACTTTGACTTGGGTTTCTTCTTTAAGCTCTAATTAGCTTAAACAAAACTAAGCATACTTTTCTCATCCTCTGAAAACTAGTAAATAAAGTTTCCATACTTTTTGAAAACTTTGCATCTTGACTAGAGATGCAGTCATGGAACCTAGCATCCAACTATTGAACACTAAAGTTCAAGTGATGCTAAAGTTTATTCACCTCTTTGAGGTTCATCACTTGTTAGGATGAAATCACTGAAAAAACTTCAAAAGTTCCATGATTTTTTTCAAATTTGGAACATATCAACTATCCTTTGAGCTTGAAAGTCCAATTGATTTAAGTTCCATTTTATTTTATTTGATTCTTATTATGTCTTGGGATAGAAGCAGATAAAACTTTGAAAGGAAAATTTATCAACTAACTTAGATGCATGATTTCTTGAATCCAAACCAACGACTACATCTAGGCTTGTTGTTAGATTTCTCTATGTTTTCTCCTAAACTTAGATTCATCATGGAAATTTTCAAGCAGTCCTATTTTCTTGTCATTCCAATGAGCAAGAAATTCGAATAGTTGACTTTTTGAAGGGCCTACTTTTCCTTATCAAGACTCCTATTTGTGATACCTAGGTATCACATTTGGGAAAAAACAAAACTATTTACTTGAGTTGCATGGTAGCCAAGAGCCTTGCAACTACCTAGTTTGCTATTTTCCCTAGCTATCTAAGTCGAGTTATAAAAAGGAGATAATGAAAGTTTAAGTATTCAACTACTTAACAAACAAGCATGCATATGCCAATGCCTGTTCTTGCATGCAAATGCACGTGTTGGCATTCTCCTTGCACCAAACTTAAATCAAACCATTCTTGAGCTTGAAAATACATGTTCCCAATCACTCATGCACAAACATTGTACTTGTTAGCCTTTTTTCTTTATATAACCGTTCATGTGCATAAACTTGAGCATTAACTATCTTTTTCAAGCAATAAGAAAATGTGTTTTGTGCATGAAACCATTCTTTGAAAAGGAGAAATGCACCAACAATCAGTTTTTTTTTGGGCATGAACTTCTAGATGCATGCAAGTGCTTGATGTATCCCAATACTTCTATATCTGTGTAGCTTTCATCAAGTTTGTAGTGTTTGCAATCATTCTTAAAAAATGAAGAATTACTACTATGCTTCAATAATTTTTTTGATGCAAGCTACATGAAAGCATCGAATAAAGCAATTATTGAAATGAAAACATCAACTTAGAAAATACTTATCTCCCAATTAGCTACTGTTGATATATTTAGGTAGTGTTGTGTGTGAACACTCTAGGACTATCGGGGTACTTTTTTCCCTCTTTAGGAAGTTTTTTCCCCGGCTTGTATATACGCCTATTGCCCTAATGGACTACTTATTTTTGTACATTCTAGTGGTAATACATTCAATATTATGTGTTGTGCTCCAAGCTCCTTCTTCTTCCTTGTGCTTTTCATGTGCGTCCGTAGACGTCTAACTCCAACAATTGGTATTAGAGCAAGTTGTTGCTTCATCTAGGGCGTCATCGACACTCCTCTAGTTACAGTCTCAAAATCACACAAATTTTGGTGAGCACACTCAAGGCATTTCAGAGATCAAAACCACTTTGATCTGTGGTGCTCAAATCGTCATCTGAGCTTGTTTCGACCTCCGAATGCACTATCCCAATGCTTGTGCTAGCTATTTCGTCTTTTTCTACCAAAGATATATACCATTATCGGTTTGCCAGTATAAGCATCTCAAAGTCTTCTACATGTTTAGCAGAATTTGTCTAGGTAGTTCTGTTCAACTTTTTGAGATACAGTCAATTTCCTGCATCAAGGTATTTTAGTCACTGGCTAGGGCTGAAAGCAGTGATGTATTTCGTATGTTGGCTGTTGAGGATAAGTTGGATGGTACCAACTACTTATTATGGGCTTATATGATGCGACATGTATTGGTTGCAAAAGGACTGTGGAACATTGTGCAAGGTGTTGAAAAACGTCCTGTCACACCTGCAACTCTTACAATTGTAGGTACCAAAGTTGATGCAAAATGAGTTGAAGATTATGATATTCTACATATTCCTGTTTGTGCTACTAATTCTGTTGCACCTACTATAGAGAAAATTCATTGGGATGGTAGAGATGCCCAGGCACATGCATTGATAGCTTTTTCTATCAAACGTGCCATTATTCCCCACATTCGCTCTTGCAGAATAGCTAAGGATGCTTGGGATAAACTTACCACATTGTACTAGGCTAGGAACAAGGCTCGTGTTGCTTACCTCCGAAAACAGTTAAAGAGTGAGCACATGAATGAACATGATTCTATGGATAGTTTTCTGACAAAGATCAAGGATTTGAAGGAACAGTTGATTTCTGCAAATGAAGTCCTTCCTGATAGTTCAGTTATGCAGACTATTCTAAATGGTCTTCCCAACTCATATCATAGTTTTGCTTCCACTCTTCATTTGATGATGAAAGGAAATCCAAATGCCTTAACGTTTGAAGAGTTAGTTTCTATTTTGTTGTAGGAAGACCAGTCTAGGCAGAACAGGTCTATTATGTGTGTTGTAGATCAAGCTTTCTTGGCTAGTCAGAAGGGCAAAGGAAAATGGAGCTCTTCTACTAGTAAGCAAAAATCTGCAAATGCTGCACATTCGAAGAAGGAAGATAGAGATGAGAAGAATCAGAAAATCAGAAATTATTTTGTAAATACTTGCAAACAAATTATCATGTCATTAAGAGTTGTCCAAAATTGGTTGCTAAAGAGGCAAAGAAAGAGTCAGAATGGTTGTTGGAGAGGCCTCTACACCAAAAACAGAGTCTGGTAATCTTGTGCAGGAAGAAGAAAAGGCATTTACTACTATTTGCAGTTTTGATCGATCTTCTCATGAGCAGTGCATGTTTGCAGTAGACTCAGATGTTTGCCAGTATTTTGATAGTGGGGCAACCAAACATATTACCTCACATCGTAGTTTTTTCACTTCACTAGAGCCTTCCCCTACAGAGAATACTATCACATGTGCCAACAAATCCTCTTATCCTATCATGGGAGCTTGTAAGATCATTCTAACTACTGCTGATGGGAGTTCTTTCACTTTGTCACATGCTTTATTTGTGCCAGGGATCAAGAAGAATCTGTTATCAGTTTCGGCTTTAGCCAAGATTGGCTTGGTTGTGAAATTTATTGATGACACATGCATAGTTCATGATATGTCAAATGGCCACGTGATTATTGCTTTTGGCATTTTATGTCGTGGGTTGTATAAGCTCGTAGACTATGAAAGATCTGTGAATGATTTAGCATGTGTAGTACATCATTCTCAGGCTATGTCAGATGCAAAGTTTTGGCATGCATGCTTTAGTCATCTGAATTTTGTTAGTTTGCTATGCCTACAGAAATCTGAAATGGTGTCCTCTTTGCCCAAACTTGAGGCACTCGGTAAACATGTATGTGAAGGCTGTATTTTGGACAAAATATAGCATTCCTCATTTCCAAAAGATGGTTCGGTTCGGGCTACTCAAAAATTGCAGCTTGTACATAGTGATTTCTGTGGTCCTATGCAGACACCTCCTTTTGGAAATTATCTTTACTTTGTGACTTTGATCGATGATTTTTCCAGGCATGCATGGGTATATGCTTTGAAGGCAAAGTCCGAAGTGTTCATGTGCTTCAAAGAGTTTGTTTTTTTTTGTTAAAAATCTTTCAGCATGTAAATTGGGCACCCTCCATTCTGATCAAGGGGAGGAATATACGTCTTCTGACTTTAATGCATTTCTAGCTGAATGTGGGATAAAACATCAATGTACAGTGTTGTATAAACCTCAACAGAATGGAGTTGCTGAACGAAAGAACAGGTCACTCATGGAGATGGCGAGGTGTATGGTCAAGAGTCAGGCTTTACCACATAGTTTCTGGCTTGAGGTTGTCATGTGTGCAGCATATGTACTTAACATGTGTCCCACTAAAGCACTGCAGTCTATCACTCCCTATGAGGCTTGGCATGGTCGCAAGCCATCTATTGCGCATCTGTGTGTTTTTGGTTGTCTGGCATATGCATTGGTGCCTGAATAACTTCGCAAAAAATTGGATGATAAAGCAGTAAAATGTATTTTTTTTGGGTACAGTTCTAAAAGCAAAGGCTATCGTCTATATCATCCAGAGACAAAACACATTTTGGTTAGCTGTGATGTTGTTTTTGTGGAAGATGCTATTCAGCCCTTACTTTCATGTACAAAGGAGACATCTATTAGCTCCAAAGACATGTATGATACGTTGCTACCTCTCTTTATAGGTGGATAGCCTAGTGCTGGTCCTAATGAGGCAACTCCTCAGCCTTTGCAGGTCATTCCATTTCTGAGGCAAATTTGCATGATGCACTTGTTGATGAGAGAACTAATATTGAGCAAGGAAAAACTATGCCAAAATGGCTGGTGTAGACTTTGCGTGACAGCAAATTAGATGCCCCTCTATCAGATCGTACTCGTTCAGGATCTCATAGTGCCCCTTTGCATCAGATTGCTATGCTATGACTGCATCTAGTATCTGTGATGAGAATGAGCCTGTTTCATTTGATGAAGTACAAAATTCAAAAAATTGGATGGCTGCTATGCAATTTGAATATGATGCTATAATGAAGAATGGTACTTTGTCTTTATGTGACTTGCCTCTTGGCGAGAAAGCCATTGGTACTAAGTGGGTATACAAGCTGAAGTTTAAGCCTGATGGTACAATTGATAGGTGTAAGGCTAGGCTTGTTGCAAAGGGTTATGCATAGGAAAGAGGCATTGATTTTGATGAAACCTTTGCTCCTACTTGCCATATGACTACTATTCACAACATCTGTGCACTTGCAACTCAACATGGTTGGGATGTACATTAGTTGGACATTAATACAACATTTCTGAATGGTGACTTGCATGAAGAAGTGTATGTTTTTCATTCCCATGGCTTTGTGCAGAAAGGGCATGAAAACAAGGTGTCTAGGTTAAAGAAGGCATTATATGGTTTAATGCAAGAACCACGTGCTTGGTATGAGAAGATACATGCCTATCTGATTGCACATGGTTTTGGTGACTTGCATGAAGAAGTGTATGTTTTTCATTCCCATGGCTTTGTGTAGAAAGGGCATGAAAACAAGGTGTCTAGGTTAAAGAAGGCATTATATGGTTTAATGCAAGCACCATGTGCTTGGTATGAGAAGATACATGCCTATCTGATTGCACATGGTTTTGAGAACAGTCCAACTAAGAGCACCTTATATGTTAAGTGTGTTAATGATGCCTCATTTGAGATGTCTGATTTGGGGCATTTGCATCACTAGTTGGGCATTCAGTTTATGCAACTTGATGGTGGAATGGCTTTGTGTCAAATGAAATATATTGACACATTATTGCAACATTTTGACCTTGAAGATTGTAAGCCTATTGCCACTCCTGTGGAGACAGGTTTATGCTTGAGTCTTCATGATGTTGGAGATGCATTTGATGTTGTTCTCTATCAGCAGGCTGCTGGATGCTTGATTTACTTATGCATTACTCGGCTAGATATTCAATTTGTTGTCTCATAGATGAGCAAGTTTATGCATTGCCCAGGTGTCAAGCATTGGCAGGCAGTTAAGTGCATGTTTCACTACTTGAGTCGTACCCGACTACTTCGATTGTTTTATCCCAATGGGGGATCACTACCGCTAGATTTGCATGCTTTTTCTGACTCTAATTGGGCTAGTTGCTATGACACTCATGTGTCCACTAGTGTTTTTTGCTTCATGCTTGGTAGCTCATGCATATCTTGGTTAGAAGCAGCATATTGTGGCCACTTCTAGTTGTGAGGCTAAGTATAGGGCAGCTTTTAGAGCACTTGTTGAGTGTGTGTGGCTTAGACCCCTTATGGCTGATTTGGGTGTTGGTTAGTCTTCTGCCACCACCATCTTCACTGAGAGTGAGAGCGCATTGGCAACTACGAGGAACCCTATGTTCCATGCTTGCACTAAGCACATTGAGGTGCATTATTATTATGTCATGGAGAGGTTCTCTACTGGGGAGATCATCTTGGCATATGTGCCCACGTAGGAGAACATTGCAGACCTTTTTACGAAGGCTCTGCCTAGGGAGAAGTTTGAAGCTTTTCGCAAAGCTTTGGGCTTACTTCCTTTTGTGGAGTGATTTCCACATAGCTTGGCACTTCCTTATACATGAGTGCCAGCTCCTTGTTAACCACATCACTCCCAAGGGGGATTTGTTGATATATTTAGGTAGTGATGTGCGTGAACACTCTAGGACTGTCGGGGCACATTTTTCCCTCTTTAGGAGGTTTTTCCCCTGGCTCGTATATATGTCTATTGCCGTAATGGACTAATTATCTTTGTACATTCTAGTGGTAATACATTCACTATTGTGTGTTGTGCTCCAAGCTTATTTTTCTTCCTTATGTTGTTTGCATGCTTCTGCAAACATCTAACTCCAATAGCTATGTCCTTCCATTGATCCTCTGGAAGAGCCATTCTCCATTTCGAATAGCAAGATCTAATGAGAACTAATAAAGAAGGTGATGATGTCCCCTAAGGTCTCCATGAGAACTTGGCTCTAATACCAATGCAAGAGAGCTACGGGTTACAACCAAATGCCTCTATATATAGCTCTCTCCAAGGGATTCCCTTCTTTGGTAGGTGGATACTAACCGTCCAAGTGTCAGCCATGTAACCATTTGCACCAAGTGTCCCAGTTAACCAAGCTTAACTCAAGTGGATGGTTCTAAAAGGCTCTTGATCTCTTTGGGCAAAATACTCTCCCCATGTACCCCATGGGGATTGAACCCAAGACCTCCTCCTTCACATCCTTGATTCTTAACCACTAGGCTAAGTGGATCACTTGGTTACAAGATGCATGATTGTAAGATTGCACGTACTCCAATGGAAGTTAATCATAAATTGAGCTCACATGAAGGTGAACTCATAGAAGATATCGCAGGTTATCAAATCCTTGTGGGTAGTTGTTGGAAGAGATGGATGGATATCTCAAGGAAGTGAGGTGGTACTGCTAAAACTTGCTTTATACCAGCCCTAATGCACTTCAGAGTTATAAAGTAGGCCCTTTTAGCTTGCAAATGACACCAAAAAAGTACCTATGTACTTTGGAGTTGATACTTGAAGCAATTAATCCAAAACAGACTAGTTCAAGAATAACAAGTGTTGAAAAACTTGCTATTTTAGTCCATACATCTACTAGGTTTTTTTACTCGGAGCTCACAGTACAGTAACAACTGGAAAACTTCAATCAGCTTGGATAGCTAATTATTGCAAGTGGAATCATATAAAATGATCAACTATGCTCTAAGAAATAACTTTAGCAAATTAGATCTTACCCCCGATATTTTAGGGAACAACCAGTAGATGACCAGTGAGCACTTCGAAGGTGATTTCTCCCTGATGCCTGAACCAAATGCCTTGAAATTTTTAAAGCACAAGTAGAATTCAAGCTGGTTCCAACAAGCCAAAGATTATTTAAAATGGTTGAGTATTCACTGAGATATGACCAGAGGAAGTTGACTATTCTGAATAGTCATAGCAGAGAAGTAGAGAGAGATGTTCAATGAGCTATATGTATTATAGAACATAATTGTACAGAGTCATTGGCATTGTAATGATGCTCAATACTAATGACTTGAGGGAGCTTTAGTGTGAGCTACTCAAGTTCTACAAATGATCAAGGAGTGAGCTCTAAAAATGAGGCACAGAGCCGCGAGATCTTACAAGGTCTTTTTATATGTGTTACTCTAAGTTTGAATTATGAATTAAAGCTTTGGCTCCAATTAAAAAGTGACTCCACTAATTTATGAGATATTCCCTCAACTTGAATTCATAGCTAATATTCTTCTTAACTCGACAAGTTATAAGATTTTACAAGAATCTTCAAAGGAATTAATGTTTTTACAATGGTAAATGATCAAGTAGTTACAACCTATAGTTCACATGAATCATCAAGTGCTAGTTCCACACAATCCATGTCTTTCATGCTAAGCCAAATGTGTAGGCTTGAACATTTGCACCAACAGTAGTTTGAACTATGCCACATTGACAAGAGTAGATCTATGTTATAGTGTGAGAGTGCTATGTCAATTTATGCACACATCCAGGAAACCTCACATGGATGCTACCAAGAGGATACTCAAATATCTCAAAGGGAACATAAATGAAGGTTCATATTACCCTTATGTATCTGACTTAAGTCTAAAGTTGTTCTCTGATGCAGATTAGGCTGGCTCATGGAAGAATGAAGGAGTACCTCAGGATACCTTACCTTTCCAGGGTCAAAACTTGTCGCATGGTCATCTAAGAAGCAACCTATATTTTCTCTCTCTTCTATAGAAGCTGAATATAGAGGTCTTGCTATAGCTACTCAAGAAGCAATGTGGATGAAGATACTATTTATAGAACTTGGATTGGAGATTGGAACTCCAAGTATTTTTGGTGACAACATGAGTTCCATTCACTTGGATGCCAATCCATTTTTCCATGCAAGGACTAAACATATTGAAGTACATTATCACTATGTAAGAGAGAAGATTGTGAGAAAGGAAATTCAGCTATCATATGTGTCAACTCATCAACTCGTAGATGGAACAAAACTTAGTACATTCAAAGGTATGATTGGTTTGCAGGTAATCTTGGATGATTGAAGAACTCAAGATTACTTGAGTTGAGGGGGAGCTATTGGAGCAAGTACATGACAAGTCTAAGTATTGGATTTAGTATCCTACATCATAAAACTTATAATATCATTGAAGCAAAGGTTGAAGACATTAAGAGTCCACTTATGAACTCACCCTTGTAACTCCTTCAGTATTTACCTGATGTAAAAGTGAAGGAATCAAAAGTGATTGAATCCACTTGACGAGTAGGAAAAGAACTCCACAAATTCATGACTGAATTAGTTGGAGAATCAATCACTAAAAGATAGGTAAATGGATTTAGGTGAGCTTGATTCAAATTCAAATCTTGGCTCCAACATCCACTATATATGCATGACTTTTTTGTCACAGAAAATGTCTCCATTTTAGTAGAGCTTCTTGCCATATCAGAGTGTGACCTCAAGGCACACACATGTACCAGTAAGTTCATTGTAGTTTACATTCAATATACATTTGATTTCATGATCAGTTGTGACCATATATTCATGCCTATGTGAGTACACTATTCATTACCATAGTTCTCAGTTTTTCAGTCAGATCGCACAAAGGATTTCTCTTAGTATAGTTCATAATTTTCAATGCTTTAACTTGGTAATGGTAGCTCTCTATGTTTCGTTGCATTTGGATCTATGAGCTATGAGTAATGTTCATCAAAGCGTCACTATGTATTCATATCTAATGCCTCCTAAAAAGTCGAGTTTACATAAGTGGATTACTAAATTAACTTCTCATCATAGATTCAATCACTTTTAGTGAAATAGCTTCCAATGGGTTTCTTTGCTTCGCAATTAGATTCCTCTAAAAGCTCTCTCATCAATTTTGATTAGAGAAAGAGCACTGAGTAAAATACCGAAGGTCATCATTCAAAAATAGAAAGTCTTAGCTAGTTGACTTTTAGTCAAACTTGTCTATTTTAATTTATCCTTTTGAGAGTGATCTTCCAAGGTACATACGGTGTCTAAATACTCCATTGGCAAGGCAAAAGGGTCCATCACATATCTTTGGAGCCATTTGGCTGGTGTAGTGCAAAGATTTTTTAGAACCACTTCATCTTCATCAAGTTTCAATCCATCTCCTCACAAAATTCACCCTTCCAAGTCTAGGCATGCATAGAAGGTTCCGTTACAATGAACACTCTCTCTGATGTGTTGCCTAAATAGACCACGTGGCTCATATATTGCTAGGCTTCCTACTTTGCTAGGTTGATCGGTCTTAAACTTGTAAAATCTTGCATTTGTCTCCCTAATCCAAAACAACTCTACACCTTTGTTATCTTGGGAAATCCATTCTAGTGTGAATATCCGGGATAAGACCGATTCAGCTCTAGGGGGTTCTTGGCTCTCTTCCTAAATTCCCTTGCTCTATGTCACCTATTTCAGTCTCTGGGATTACACTACCAAATTTGTCTATTCTATCTGGCTAGTTGGTGACTACATACATGGTTCCTTCTTTATCAATGTATGAACCATTTTCAAATTTGACTACCAGGTGTTCTAGTCCAATAGGTTGATCAGGGTTTTTAATTTGAACAATGGACCTTCTTAGAATGTCCTCATAGATGCAAGCACCTAATTGGTTGGTCTTGATATATTCTAGTTGAGTCTTGTAAAGTCCTTCTGGTTTTTCTAGGTACACCACTCCTAACTACCTATTGTTCTCTCCATGCTATATGACATCTCATAGTCACTAATTTCCAAACTCAGAATGTATGGGTAATCACTCATCTGTTGGGCCCAAGACCTAGTTATATGATTGATACTAGAGTTAGAAGATATAATGCCTTGTCTATCACATCCTAGGTGTCTTCTTGACCTAAGGTTCATATGCCTTGACGGGTATCCCAAATTTTCCCAAGTAGAGCCTCATTACAAAGTTCTTTTGTACTAGTCACTTGTTTTTTTTTATCTCACTTAGGCTATCACTTCTTGTCCAATAGTTTTTGTCATGAGGAATACTTGAGTTTGAGTGCACTTGAATTTTGAGCACTCAATTAATGTGCTTTCACTTTAGGGTTGGTCACAAAACTACTTATTTATGCTTGCACTTGAGTAATTAGGGTTCTTTTACTTGTGTCATGCTTAACATAACCCTATTAATCAACACCACTAACTGCACTTGCAAAAGCTAGGCATTGATTAAGGGGGTTGAGAATCCTCGAACCTCGAGTTGCTTCTCCTTTGGATCACCCTTGAGTGCTCAAGAAACTCGTTCTCAAGCTTTCAATACACTCTTTCTCTAGACGTAGTTCGGTGCTCTCAATGGACTATAAAAGTCCCAAAGTTAGATCAAGAGTTAACTCTAATTGAATTAACAGACCGTTTTCCTTCATGTAATTCAAAGATCAATTGTCTTTATGAAAGAATAATTTAAAGATCCCTCAACTTTCTCACCCTTGTGGAAGGTCAACTAAAAAAAAAACAGGCTTTCTAATCAACTCAAGATCACAAAAAACGGATTCTGTAAGAAAAAGTTATGTCAGCTCAGGGTTCTCAAGGTTAAAACAAGCTAACAAGCAAGCAGGATCTCTTGAATTATTTGCTTGGGGGCCTCACTATGCTCCAATCACTTGAAATTTATGATCAAATTAACAAAAATTTCAAAATTAAAAAATCTTTAAAAGTTGGCCGAAATTACCTGTCAATCGTGATGGACAGGGCTATCAATCACGTAGAATGGACAGAGTTGTGCATCATGGTCTGTGAATTGAATGTGGACAAAAGTCATGACTTAGATCACTTACGGCAGTCTCAAGGTCACGCAAAGCAATCCTAAGGTGGCAGAAAAGTCAGGAGAGTCATCCAAAAGCTATAAGAGGAGGTGAAGAGACACCAAATGCATGGAAGTCTTGTAGGTCATTGAAGACCAAGAGACATATACTCAAAGAGGCAAGGAGAGAGTCATCCAATGCTCAAAGAGTTGAATGTAGTAGTCCAGGCTAGGAAAAACATAGAGGAGGGTGTTACATGCATAAAGAAGGATTAAGGAGGAGCTATCAAGCCTACACCCCCTCTAATCTCTTGTAGGTATAGACATAGTGTGCTTATAATAGTCGTAACTCCTTGTATACAAATCGAATTCAAGAGATTAAAAGTGCATTTTGTAGCTTATAGATGTGCTTCCATTTCCTAAGAGAGCTTCTTGAAATCAGTTTTGTGTGCAGAGAAATTGGTGTATCTCTATAACCCTAATTTTTGCATATCCTATATCTCTGCATAGTCTATTTTGTACACAGTTGTTGACTGACCTAAACAGATCCATTTGAGGTGTTCTATAGCTTGTTGGAAAGCTTATAAAAAATACTAAGGTGGCTAAAAGCATAGGTGATTTGGATCAATGTAAGGTAGGTGAATTAGAGTTTTTCTACAAGGTAGTAGAAAAGGTGTATGGAGGGATCTAGGTACTGGGTTCATTTCACTACTAGTGTGCAAATTTGAGGGATTAAATTCCATCATGTTCTTCTCCAAGCTGCTTCTTCTTCCTTGTGCTATTCATTCCCTCCATAGTCTTTGAACTCTAGAGTATGTACATATGTATGCATGTATATATGTATTCATGTATGTATGTATATATGTATTGCATGCCATTTTGTGTCATCATTTAAGTTATAGAAAGTATCACCTTAACAATTCTATTCTTTTATTGAAAAAAATCAAATAATTGACGCCAAAGCTCACTTACGTGATGCCTTTATTTTAATAAAAGAAAATTTATTGCATATGCAACCCCACCATATTCAGTTGCTTAAATGACGAACCATTTTTTATGCAATTTTAATAAAAGAACATTTATTGCATATGCAACCCCACCATATTCAGTTGCTTAAATGACGAACCATTTTTTATGCAATTGGTGGTCTTTTATGCGATGATAATGTTACACTTTGCCTTTGGAATCGCATGTGGAATGATGATTTATTTTTTTGGGAGGAAGCTCGGCCCAAGCCTACTAATAGATCATTTGTGAAAAGTTTGATAATGTTGTCCACGTCATGTAGGAGAATTGGTTTGGCTTTGGCCTCTTGAGGCAGAGGTCCAAGGTTCAACCCTCGGGTTGGACATGTAATAGCTTATGCTAGTTAAACCAATTGTAACCAAGTTGTCTCCTTGTTTAACCCCTGCTTTGTGGGATACGAGAGTTCTCATGGGTACTATGCTCATTCACTTGTAGAGTTGCAATTTTAAAGTTAACGCTCAAGGGAGTAATCTTGGGCTTAACCTCATTTTAAAAAAAATCATAATGTACGATACATTATCTGAAGGTTTCACATGTCCACTACACATTTCACTCTGCTAAAGAAAAATAGGAAGATGGAGATTAACTCACGTTTGCAACATCAGAGACAAAGAGCAGAGAATTCGTACAATCGCAAAGGATTACAATACTTTCTGTTTTTGAAAAAGCACAAGAGAGCAACAATCGCAGAACGAAAGAAGAAAACGAAAATCCTTTACGGGATGCCTCCTGCTGGGAGGAACTAGGCACCGTGGAAAAGCCCCCACAAGAACCTATGGAGTTACCCTGGAAAAGCCCCCACAAGAACCTATTGCTAATACGGGATCCGATCCCAGCGAAAAAGAAAGATGAATCCAAGAAAAGAAAGGACAAAGCTCCCTCCTGCAAAGAGGGCTCACTACGACAATGATCATCATCTCGTTAAATGCTAGAGGGCTAACCGACCCCTCAAGAGCGACCATCATTGGTCAATGGCTTCGCGACATTAGCCTAAACCCAGAATTTATATGTATTTAAGAGATTAAAATTGACGGAGAAGTCCTCCAGAAACGGCTTAGACATGTCTCCTCAACCCATGTTTGGTTTTCAACGGTGCACCAGGGGGGGTCCGGTGGAACGGCAATCGGTATTAACCAATTCTGGTTTGGAAAGCTTGAGAACTCTTTTGAAGATGAATGCCATCGTTGGATCGCTATTTCTTTTGGTGCTCCCTTTTGTATTACTTTAGTTTCTCTGTATGCCCCTAATGGGGAGTTAGAGAGGCTGAACACTTGGGCATCCTTGGACCCGCTCCCCCACAACGTGCTTATTTGTGGTGACTTCAACATGGTGGAGGACCCTACGGACAGATGGATGGGCAAGGGCAGGGCCATCAATAGTCGGGAGAAAGAAACGTGGGACAAAACCAAACCACACTTGGATTTGGTCGAATTCAAAGATTCGAATGCCTTTTCTTGATCAAATCTCCAAGCGGGCGAGGACCTGAGGAAAGCTAGACTTGATAGATGCTACATTTCTCAGAGTTTTTTTCATTAGTGGGGCCACCCTTCCCTCTCGCAACGCACCAACCTCACCATCTCTTATCACTACCTAATCGTTATCACTTTCCAACCCTCCACCAAGATCTGTAAGGCTCCTTGGTTCCACGCTAGTGCACCCTCCTTCTCTCTCCCCTCCGTCCATCAAGAAATTGTTGATGTGTGGAAGGAGGCGTTTGCCTCTGGCTTGTCCCCAGCCAAGTGCTGGAGAAGAGAGGTCGATAAGTCACGACAGATCATGATCAGATCCAGGAAGATGCTCGAGACTGTGCGGCGGGCTCGTAGAGAAGCCCTATATCATAGACTCTGGAGGCTCGAGGAGGAAGTGAACAAAGGAAAATCTCAAGCCCAGAAAGGTCTTCGAAAAATCAGAGCGCTGTTGAGATACGAGGAAGAAATACAAAGAAAAAACTTGCAAATTTTCTTCAAGGAGTGGTGGGCTGGCAAAGTCGACGAACCCACCAAAGAGATGTGCCGAATCCTTAAAAGGAAACATAACAGAGAATCGATCCCCTTATTGCTATACTTAAACGGCAATGTATGCAATACGGAAGAAGATAATTTTGGGATCATTGAAGGGCACTTCACGAGACTCCTGGGAACCTCGAACCCCCTCTCCCACCATAGAAGGGACTGTATGGCAGCCATATCTAGGGTTTCCCCCCACAGTATACCACTCAACCTTCGCTCCCTACTACATGCCCCTATCTCTGAAGCAGAAATCATTGAAGTCATTGATGCCCTCCCTTCTGGTAAAAGCCCGGGACTTGATGGGCTCACTAATGAGTTCTTTAAATCCTTCAAGTTGGTGGTTGCCACCCCTCTTCGTCTGGTTTGGCAAGAGGCGCTCAAGTTTGGCGCGCTTCCATCTTGTCTCAACAATGGCATTATCAAGTTAATACACAAAAAAGGGGAAAAGAGTAGAATAGAGAACTGGTGTCCTATTACAATGCTCCAAACAGGATACAAGATCATTGCCAAAGTCATTGCCAACAGAATCTCGTGCCACTTGAGAGCGTGGTTAAGCGAGGACCAAAAAGGTTTCATCAAAGGCAGGTCAATTTTGGAAACCATTATAGATATCTGGGAAGGTCTTGAATTTGCAAATGAGTCTAAACAAGACGTGATCTTCATCAAGATCGACTTTGATAAAGCCTACGACAGGCTGGAATGGGACTATATTCTGCAGTCGCTCCAAGATCTTGGATGTAGTAAGAAATTCACCAAGATGATCGCGACCCTTCTCGGAAATGCATCGGCCCAAATTAACATTAATGGCAAACTTTCGAAGGTGATCAAACTTAGAAGATCTATCAGACAAGGGTGCCCATTGGCTCCCCTTCTCTTTGCCATTGCCACGGAAGGGCTTAGCAGGCTGGTGGAGCATCAGGTGGAAGCTGGTAATATCAAAGGCCTCCGTTTGCCTCATGACCACAGTCAGATCACCATGAGACTATTTGCCGACGATATGAATGTGTTTGTTTACAATGACAGTACCAGCCTGGAGGCATTCTAGAGATGTCTGGCTACTTTTTGTGAAGCCTCTGGATCCACAATCAACCACTCTAAGATCGCCTTTAGAGCTATTGTTGGGTCTCAGCCCGACCTTCTCATTGATCATGGCTGTCAAATCATTCCGCAGGGCCAAAATTTTTCGGCTTCTCGGGATTCCCTTGGGGTTTGGCGTCTCTATGGAACAGCGGTGGAACTCGGTGCTGGCCAAACTCAAAAACAAGCTTAACTATTGGAGAGGTATGCAAATCAATCTTGTTGGTCGTGCTATGGTTATCAACACATTCCTTCTTTCATCTACCATTTATTTCCTTTCTTGTTGGAGACCAAAAGAGCAAGATCTGTCCAAGTTGGACAGTATTTGTAGAAACTTCCTTTGGACGGGTGACCACAATAGGAGGGGGGTGCCTAAAATCAAATGGTCCATCTGCACCAGCCATAGAGATAGTGGGGGACTGGGTATCCTGGACATCGGGTGCATGGCTAACAAACTGGCGGCCAAATGGATGGTTAAGGCTTGGTGCAACGGGGAGGCCTCATGGGCTAAGCTGATCTTCAAAAACAAGAATGAGTTGGCTCTCATGGGTTTCCCAAATTGGAAGAACCTTGACATTTTGACCTTGTTGTTTTCCCTGATCCTCGTCTTCCCGAAAGGCTCTAATCTCGTGTGCTCCCTATGGAAGAGCTGGAATAAAGTCAAAAGCTACATAAGAATAAGTGAAGACTGGAAGTGGGCAACCGGTATCAGACAAAATGACTCTATCTGGTTTTCGATCCATGGCATCCGGAGTGTGGAATCTTGGAACATTCAAAATGCCAAGAAGTTATGGAACAAAGGCTTCAAAAAATGGAAACATCTCTGGAAACAAGACACCAACTGTTGGATCAACTTCGAGGATATTGAACCTTGCGCCAACGTTTCGTACGAAGAATGGAACACTTTGCAAAGCAGATGTCTCGCCTGGGACCGACACAAAGTTCGCCTTCTCATGGGACACGACACGCCGAGCTCGCTTGGTCTCAAATGGCACAATGGGAATAGCCTATCAAAAATCCCGAACACCAAAGAAACGATTGACTATCAGGTTAACCTCAACAAGAAGTGGTGCCTGTCATGGATGCGGCTTTGGTGGGACATGAAGTTCATGGCTATCTGGCACCCCCTCATAGAAATCAAAAAGTCTATCCTCTTATGGCAAATTCTTCATCATGGAATCTGGACCAACCTTAAGGCTAGCAAATTTTGTGGGATTCCTCCTTGGTGCAAACACTGCTACCACTCTATCGAAGATGTTTCACACATCTTCTTTACCTGCCCCAACTCCAATAGACTCTGGCAGACAGTTGGAAAGAAAATTAGACTTGAGAAAGATCTCAGTTGGCAGTAGGCCCTTTTGGGAGAGGCGATCGGTTGCTCCGCGACTCTCTGGAATGCCATCAGAGGGGAGGTCCTATGGAAAATCTGGCGGGAAAGATGTGCTTTCAACTTCGGTGACTCCCCCAAAGAGTGGTCAATTGAAAAATCATTGTTCCTCCTTGGCAAAAGGATTGTCAACTGTAAGAAATCCCCCGCTTCAAGCATCATCGTGTACTCCTTTTGATCAATAACAAGCTTAAACCCAAGTGGGCCCCACATGAGGGTGATGAGAGGGTGATGAGAGGGTGATTAACCTTCTTTGTAATGCCATCTAAGTTCCCCTGCTTTGTGGGATTTGGGGGGTCCCGTGGGCACTAGTCCCCTTCTCTTGTACTTTTCTTTATTTAATTCAAGTCCGGGAGAGTAGGCTAATGCCGAATTTCCTTTATATTAAAAAAAGAAAACGAAAATCATAAAGGATTGAAATCCTTTCCATGGCTGTAGAAGCACAGAAACGTAAAGCACCTTGCAATCCAATCTTGTTGCTTGATATAAAGTTTTGGACCTCCAACCTAACAAGCAGCTGTTTCCTGCATATGACAGGTCGATTTCTTGCTTTCTGTCTTTTGAATTTCCAACAGTTGATGCGAACTTGCCCCATGTCTGCAATGGTTGTATCATTCAATAACTATTACATGTCACTTTCTTCACGTGTCTGGCCCTATGATCGTGTTGATATGTCCTTCCCGCATTTTATTTTGCAAAGAGGAAGCTCCGAAGCAGACATGACGGTGAAAAACAGATAGCAAGAGCGCGTCGCAGATTCAAGTCCTTGCTGAGACAAATGATGACGACATGATGCAGACTCGAGATGATTGCGATGTCCAAAACATGACATTTTGTGAAAAATGCGGAGGATATGTCGCCCCAGTGGACCCTATGCTTCTCAGGACATACAAAGTGTCGTTTCCTTATCTCCAAGGATCCGTTATCCTCGGGTTTTTTTCGTGGCCATGGAGCCCATATAAGGTGCCGCTTCCTATGCTTCTCAGGACATACAAGGTGTCGTTTCCTTCTCCAAGGATCCGTTTTCCTTGGTTCTTTTTCGTAGCTATGGAGCCCATAGTCACTTTAGCATGCTGTGTTTATAATGTTGTACTGTTTTCTCAAAGACAACCATCTGATAGCTCAAGAATGGGTTGAAGTACAACGATCAAAGTCTATCTGTAGTGCTATTTCCTTCCCTTCTCACTCAATGCTTCAATGCACGCAATCTGTGGAGTATGAAATAGTTTGTTTTTGGATACAACAAGGTCAAGCAATCTCCTAACTAGGTGTTAGAACCGGAGACGCATCAGTCATTGACAAAAAATATAGTCCTTCGACGTAAATTTATCACCTTACTCTCAATCACCTGAATGAATCCTTTACTTTTTTCCTCCAGATCGCATATACCAGAGAGAAATCATCTGTTATGCTTCCCCTATAATCTGCGATCGCTTGTAAAATTGTAATCATGATAATGTATCTGCATCAACGGTTGATACTGAGATCGGGATCTCTTGCATCGGGAACTGAAATCCATCAAAGGAAAATGTGTTGAGATTTTCTCCACATATGAACAGGTTCTTCTCTTATCTGTGGAAATAATGATGTGTGGGTTATCTTGATGAAAAAAATTCTGATTTTACATGTTTTTCATCCGACGTTGAATGTTCAGTTCATGCCCTCAAGGAAGAATGTCTTTACGTACAACAGGCAGGCGAGGCAGAAACAGAACAAAAAGCTTAACCTAATGCATGAACATGTACATATGAATATGTGGACGTACGTATGCACCATTTCTCAGCCACATCTATTTGCATTTTGTGAGCTCCGTTGTGATCACCTCTCTGATTTTGTCATTCACTTAAGTATGAAATGGAAGTAACGAGTCTGACAAAATAATGCTGATTGAAGGTTCCTTTGTAAGCTACCTTATTTGTTAGATTGATTTGTAGTATCTTTGTTATGTGGACACAGCAGTGGTATCAAGAGCCAGTACATTCTATAGAATTTCTCTCAAATTGAGAGCCATTCGGTGAATTTTTTGGGCCTTGTAGCGGTGTGAGATAGTTACTCCCTGTTGTGACCGCATGAGATAGTTACTATTTGTCATTCCTGCAAAGTAGTATGCCAATAACTCTCTTCGTTGAGGCTTTATACCTGTCGGTGATCGTTTAGGAATAGCTTATTTATTAGATTGATTTGTAGTATCTTTGTTATGTGGACACAGCAGTGGTATCAAGAGCCAGTACATTCTGTAGCATTTTTCTCTCAAATTGGGAGCCATTCGGTGAATTTTTTGGGCTTTGTGACGGTGTGAGATAGTTACTTCCTGTTGTGGCCGCATGAGATAGTTATTATATGTTATTCCTGCAAAGTAGTATGCCAATGACTCTCTTCTTTGAGGCTTTATACCTGTCGGTGATCGTTTAGGAATAAATAATCACAGCGCCTGTGAATGATTGCCAACCATACTAGGGCAGAACGGCCACGCATCCAAGGTTGATTGATCTCATGGAGGAGCTCAAACAAGGACACCTCCTTCCCTTGGGAGATAAGGAACACAATCAGCAAGCTGCTCTTATGAAATCCTTTTGAAGTTCAAGTCATCCCATGTGGGATAATTGAGCACCTCATCCATATTCCACGCACGGATGGCTTGGCTGTAGGTGCATACTCAATAGAAAGAAGTATCCATTCATACATTTGCCCGTCCCACGTGCTCGTAGAAAGTGATATTTAATTCCAATTCGTGAACCACGACTTTTGGTACTTGCAGGTTATTTACTTCCACCCATGTGGGATTATTTCCACAACTATTGTTGCTCATCCTTTCATGCGTCATTTTGTGAGGCTTTTATGTGATTTCTACTTATAATTGGAGCACGTGATGCTTACCAGGAGCCCGAGATGGTTCTCTTTCTTTGCAATACAATAAAGCAAAGAAGACATTCAAGTTAGGGGAACCAATCAAGAATGGGCTCCAATATCTTTCATAAAACGATATTCAAGAAGTTTTCCTTTGGATGTTATCATTCAAACAACAAGAGAAGAGGTATCTTCATGAAGCGTCATTTGGAGTTACGCTATGGAGTATAATGAAAGAAGCATTGAGCATCAAAAAGCAAGAGGTGATCATGAATTGAAGGATGGCTCTTCTTCAAGGACAAAGGAAGCACGAAGCTTGAAACATGTTTAGATTTCTTTTCATGAGAAACATGTTTAGATGCACAAGAGTATGTGCATTGGCATGATGGCACATGGAAGAGAAACATATGTTTGCGCACAAAAAGAAGCACAAACGCATGTGTTAAGCATGATTGAAGCTATGGATTGTGAGAATCTGTTATATTGCATGTATACAAGCACATACATTCAATTTCATGTTTTTTTCATAATTGTGAAACTAATTAAGTGATCATTATTCTGAGAAGAGAGACCAAGACATTGGGAAGAGACAACGCTAAGGTACTTGAAAAATCATGTTATCTAGATTTTTAAATATAAGTACCTTAGCTTAATGTTAACTTCAGATTAAGTACATCTTGCCAAGAAATGAAGTAATCAAAATTAAGAGGAAATACAATTTTGATATATTCCCTTTCCATATCAATGACAAGGAAGAACAAAATACTTGAAATTGAAAGCACTCAAAAATATCTAGGTTTTGGAAGACTTAGAAAGTTCTTTAGGGGCAAAGTTTTCTCATAATGGCATGGGCAAAATGTCATGTATACATTAGTACAAGCGAACCTAGCATATTCAATGGTAGCTCTAAATACAATAGAGATTCTTAGGAATGCTTCCAAGACAAGCTTTTATGAGATGTCTTAAGTAGATGGCACCCAGATACATCTAATGTCAATAATGACAGAAATGATCTCTTTGAAAAGTTTTTTCGAGCACATTCTTACATTATCTTAGAGAACCTACAATACTAATACTATAAGTATAAGAGATAATTAGAGGTAGTTAATGGAAAAAGGTTTGAAAGGAGTTCTTAGTGAGATATCCTCAATAGCATGACACCCAAAAATGGTTTCAAACAACCTCATGATTTAAATTTCTAAGTTGATGCCATCAAAGACACTGATGGAAATCAAATATTAAAAAAGCTTTCTTTCACCAAAAAGAATGGTGAAAAGTGAAAGTGCTTGAGAGGAGAAAAAAATAT
>CM035408.1:90345904-90738404 GCA_020310875.1 Ceratopteris richardii | reverse complement strand
CCTCAATATGGTTTGGCTTGTTATAAAAGGTGCAAAATCTTCTAGGTGGAGGTCTATCAGTGACCAATCTCGATAATGTGGGGCACTCTGTGGTTATATGACCATAGCCATGGAATTTCTCACACCATGTGTTGGACCTAAACATGTTGATATATTTAGGTAGTGATGTGTGTGAACACACTAGGACCGTTGGGGCACTTTTTCCCCTCTTTAGGAGGTATTTTCCCTAGGCTTTTATATACACCTATAGCCCTAATGGGTTACTTATCTTTGTATGTTCGAGTGGTAATACATTTAGTATTGTGTGTTGTGCTCCAAGCTTCTTCTTCTTCCTTATGTTGTTCGTGTGCTTCCGCAGACGTCTAACTCCAACAATTGGTATCAAAGGAGTTCCCCACTTCATCTAGGGCATTGTCGACACCCCTCCAAACATAGTCTCAGAAGTGCACAAAATTTGGTGACCATACTCAAGATGCTTACAGGATCAAAACAGCTTTGCTATGTCATGTCGAAATCGTGATCTAAGCTCGTTTCGGCCTCTGAATGCACTATCACAATGCTTGTGCATGCTATTTCATCTTTTTGTGCCAAAGATATATATAGGTTTCGGTTCTCTAGTATAAGCATCTCAGAGTCTGCTACAGGTCTAGTAGAACTCATCATGGTAGTTCTGTTCATCTTTTTCAGACACAGTCATTTTTTTGCATCAAGGTATTTTAGTCAGTGGCCATGGCCAAAAGCAGTGATGTATTTCGTATGTTGGGTATTGAGGATAAGTTGGACGGTACCAATTACCCAGTGTGGGCTTATATGATGCGACATGTATTGGTTGCAAAAGGACTGGGGAACATTGTGCAGGGTGTTGAAAAACATCATATTACACCTGTAAATATAGGTATTGAAGCTGATGCAGATGGCATTGAAGATGCTGATATTTCTTTAGATTCCTATTTGTTCTACGATCTCTATTGGACCTATTGCAGAGAAAATTTGTTGGCATGGCAGAGATGTTCAGACACATGCATTAATAGCTTTGTCTATCAGACGAGCCATTATTCCTCACATTCGCTCTTGTAGAATAGCTAAGGATGCTTGGGATACACTTATCACATTGTACCATGCTAGGAATCAGGCTCGTGTTGCTTGCCTCCAAAAACAGTTGGAGAATGAGCACATGAATGAAGGTGATTCTATGGACAATTTTTTGATAAAGATCAAGGCTTTGAAGGAACAACTGATTTCTGCTGATGAAGTCCTTCCTAACAATTCACTTGTGTAGACTCTTCTGAATGGTCTTCTTGACTCATATCAGAGTTTTGCTTCTACTCTTCATTTGATGATGAAAGGCAATCCAAATGCCTTAACATTTGAAGAGTTAGTTTTTGTTTTGTTAGAAGAATATCAGTCCAGAAAGAACAAGTCTATTATGTGTGTTGTAGATCAAGCTTTCTTGGATAGTCAGAAGGGCAAAGGAAAATGGATCTCTTCTGTTAGTAAGCAAAAATTTGCTAATTTTGCACAATCGAAGAAGGAAGAAAAAGATGAGAAGAAATCAGAAAAATAAAAATTGTTATGCAAATACTGTAAAGCAAATGATCATGTCATAAAGAGTTGTCCAAAACTGGCTGCTTAAGAGGCAAAGAAGAAAGATTCCAGAATGGTTGTTGCAAAGGTCTCTACACTGAAAACAGAGTTTGCTAATCTTGTGCGGGATGAAGAATGGGTGTTTACTATTGTTTGCAGTTTTGACCCATCTTCTCATGATGATTGCATGTCTGTAGTAGACTTAGATGTTTGGTACTTTTATAGTGGGATGACCAAACATATTACCTTGCAGCGCAATTTCTTCTCTTCACTTGAGCTTGCCCTATAGGGGATATTATTATGTGCCAACAACTCCTCTTATCCTATTATGGGAGTTGATAAGATCATTCTGACTACCATTGATGGTAATTCTTTTACATTGTCAGATGCTTTATTTGTGCCAGGGATCAAGAAGAATCTGTTATCAGTTTCAGCCTTAGCCAAGATTGGTTTGGTTGTGAAATTTGTTGATGACAGATGTACAGTTCATGATCTATCAAATGGCGATGTGATTATTGCTTCTGGCATTTTATCTCACGGATTTTATAACCTCATAGATTATGAAAAATCTATCAATGATTCAGCATGTGCAGTACATGATTCTTAGGCTATGTCAAATGCAAAGCTTTGGCATGCATGCTTTGGTCATCTGAATTCTGCTAGTTTGCTATGCCTACAAAAACCTAAAATGGTGTCCTCTTTGCCCAAACTTGAGGCACCCAAAAAACATGTCTGTGAAGGCTCTATTTGGGAAAAATGCAGCATTCCTCCTTTCCAAAAGATGGTTCAGTTTAGGCTACTTAGAAATTGCAACTTGTACATAGTGATGTTTATGGCCTTATGTAGACTCCTTTTTTTGGAAACTATCTTTACTTCATGACTTTCATTGATGATTTTTCTAGGCATTCATGGGTATATCCACTCAAAGCAAAGTCCAAAGTGTTTATGTGCTTCAAACAGTTTTTGGTTTTGGCTGAAAATCTGTCAGCATGTAAAATGGGCACCCTCCATTCTCATCGAGTGGGGAATATATGTCTTCTAACTTTAATGCATTTCTGGCTGAACATGGGATAAAACATCAATGTATAGTGCCGTATACACCTCAACAGAATGGAGTTGCTTAATGGAACAACAAGTCACTCATGGAGATGGCAAGGTGTATGGTCACGAGTCAGGCTTTACCACATAGTTTCTGGCTTGAGGCTATCATGTGTGTAGCATATGTACTTAGCAAGTGTCCCACTAAAGCACTGCAGTCTATCACTCCATATGAGGCTTGGCATGATCACAAGCCATCTGTTGCTCATCTGTGTGTTTTTGTTTGTCTAGCATATGCATTAGTGCCTAAACAACATTGCAGTAAATTGGATGATAAAGTAGTAAAATGTATTTTTGTTGGGTAAAGTTCAAAAAGCAAAGGCTATCGCCTGTATCATCCATAGATTTAATGCATTTTGGTTCATTGTGATGTTGTTTTTGTGGAAGATGCTATTCAGCCTTTACTTTCATGTACGAAGGAGACATTTGTTAGCTCCAAAGACATGTATGATACTTTGCTGCCTCTTTTTACAGGTGGACAGTCTAGTGCTGGTCCTAATGAGGCAACTTCTCAGCCTTTGCAAGTTTCAAGTGATGATGCAACTCATTCCATTTTTTATGCAGATTTACATGATGCACATTGATGAGAGAGCTGATATTGAGGAGGCAAAAACTATGCCAAAATGGCAGGTGAAGACTTTGTGTGATAGCAAATTAGATGCACTTCTATTATACCCTACTCGTTCAGGCTCTCATAGTGCCTCTTTTGCATCAGATTTCTATGTTATGGCTACCTCTAGTCTGTGTGATGAGATTGAACGTATTTTATTTAATGAAGCACAAAAGTTTGAGCATTGGATGGTTGCAATGCAATCTAAATATGATGCTATCATGAAAAATGGTACATGGTCTTTATGTGACTTGCCTCCTATCAAGATGGCCATTGGCACTAAGTGGGTATACAAGCTGAAGCATAAACCTGATGGAGCAATTGACAGGTATAAGGTTAGGCTTGTTGCAAAGGGTTATGCATAGGAAAGAGGCATTGATTTTGATGAAACCTTTGCACCTACTTGTCGAATGACTACTGTTTGTAGCATTTGTACACTTGCAGCTCATCATGGTTGGAATGTACATCAGTTGGACATTAAAATAGCTTTTTTGAATGGTGATTTGCATGAAGAAGTGTATGTTTTTCAGCCCCGTGGCCTTGTGCAGAAAGGGCATGAAAACCAGGTGTGCAAGTTAAAGAAGGCATTATATGGTTCAAAGCAAGCACCACGTGCTTGGTATGAAAAGATACATGCCTATCTGATTGCACATGGTTTTGAGAACAGTCCAACTGAAAGCACCTTATATGTTGAGCATGCTAATGATGTGCTTCTTATCATTGTTGTGTATGTTGATGACATGCTGCTCACTGGTCCTCATAAGAAGCATATTCCTGATTTCAATGCTGATTTGCATGCCTCATTTGAGATGTCTGATTTGGGGCATTTGCATCATTATTTGGGCATTCAATTTATGCAAGTTGATGGTGGAATGGCTTTGTGTAAAACAAAATATATTGACACATTATTGCAGCATTTTGGCCTTGAAGACTATAAACCTATTGCCAATCCTATGGAGACAGCTTTACGATTGAGTCTTCATGATGTTGGAGATGCATTTGATGTTGTTCTCTATCAACATGATGTTGGATGCTTGATTTGCTTATGCATTACTTGGTCAGATATTCAGTTTGTTGTCTCACAGGTGAGCAGGTTTACGCATTGCCCAAGTGTCAAGCATTGGTAGGCGGTTAACCACATCTTTCGCTACTTGAGTGGTACCCAGATACTTGCATTGTTTTATCCCAAGGGGGATCACTACCGCCAGATTTGCATGCTTTTTTTTACTCTGATTGGGCTAGTTGTTATGAGTTTTGTGTGTCCACTAGTGGTTTTTGCTTCATGCTTGGCAGCTCATGCATATCTTGGTTGAGCAAGAAGCAACCTGTTGTGGCCACTTCCAGTTGTGAGGCTGAGTATAGGGCAGTTTTCATAGCAACTTTTGAGTGTATGTGGCTTAGACACCTTATGGAGGATATGGGTGTTGGTTAGTCTTCTACCACCACCATCTTCACTGATAGTGAGAGCGCATTGGCAGTTGCGAGGAACCCTGTGTTCCATGCTCACACTAAGCACATTGAGGTGCATTATCATTATGGCAGGGAGAGGTTCTCTATTGGAGAGATCAGCTTGGCATATGTGCCCACATAAGAGAACATTGCAGACCTTTTCACGAAGACTCTGCCTAGGGAGAAGTTTGAAGCTTTTCGCAAAGCTTTGGGCTTACTTCCTTTTGTGGATTGATTCCACATAGCTTTGCACTTATACATGAGTGCTAGCTCATGTTCACTGCATCACTCCCAGGGGGGATTTGTTGATATATTTAGGTAGTGATGTGTATGAACACACTAGGACTATTGGGACACTTTTTTCCCTCTTCAAGAGGTTTTTTCCCTCGACTTGTATATACACCTATAGCCCTAACGGGTTACTTATCTTTGTACATTCTAGTGGTAATACATTCAGTATTGTGTGTCGTGCTCCAAGCTTCTTCTTCTTCATTGTGTTGTTTGTGTGCTTCTGCAGACATCTAACTCCAACAAAACACACCTTGGTTGTGGTCCGTGATTGCCTCATGCTTTACAGTGTATGTCTCCTAGGTGGGAGTGGTAGCTTTCACTACTTGAGTCAATAACTACAATACCCACTCCTCTATTAAATGCAAGCTTAACCTCACCTAACGTACTTGTGGCAGCTATGAAAGCCAGAGTCATCAACAATGGACTTTTGTAGATAGGATTTCTTATGGATGTACCCACTAGTCCTTCTGTTGGTGCGTATAGGAGCTCTCTCCTTCTTTTCTGCCTTAATTGGACTTCCTCCTATACCCTAGCTTCTTCTTTTTCAGCCATTAGATTGGTGGGCTATCTAAGGCTTATGTATTACTCCACTATGGGATCACTTAACCCGATGATAAACCTCCTCTTTAGAGTCTCATCATTTGGGGCATTTATGCACATTTTCTTCCAAAGTTTCCATACACTAGATGTAATGGTTGATAATCTCCTTTACTCCTTGTTGTAGATAATCCATCTACTGGGAAAGTCTATCTTGGAAGCCTTGCCTCCGGAATTTTGCCAAGAAGCCGTCTTTAAGCACTTGATACATCCCTCTCCCTTGAGGCATTAGATTTCCATACCAATTTGCTACCTCATCATGGAGAGTTGTAGGAAAGATTCTCAATCTTTGTCGGTCTACGACTTCATTAGCTTCACAAGTCATCTCAAAAAGTTGGATGAAATTATCTGGGTCCTCATCCCAGAGGCCCAACAATCTTGGGAAATCTCCCATATGGATCGGAATTCAGGAAGCCATTTCAAACAAAGGGGTGATATTGATGCCACTTTGTTCCCAGAAGTTCAAAGCCCTTGCTTTCAAGACTCCCTCGAGTCTTCTAACCTGAGTGGCTACTCTTCTCTGGTAATATGTTCTTTCCTCTGACTCCTTCCAACTATTCAAAGATACTTTGTACGACTCTTGCCTATGGCTCTCTAGAGCTTCAGCCCTTCAAGTGGATTGCTCTTCTCTCTGAGTTCCAGTTCTTGTTGAGGAAGAACTTTCTTCGCTCATGTACAAGGCACT
The DNA here is from genome assembly GCA_020310875.1 of Ceratopteris richardii. Taxonomy (NCBI): domain Eukaryota; kingdom Viridiplantae; phylum Streptophyta; class Polypodiopsida; order Polypodiales; family Pteridaceae; genus Ceratopteris; species Ceratopteris richardii. Next base: position 90,732,090 of record CM035408.1, on the reverse strand, counting down.
GGGTCTGAGAGCTCCGCCAACATGTGGCACTAGGCAAACCTTGTTACCTCATTTGAATACCAATAACGGAGACAAAAATCAATATTAAAAATGACAACTCTCAGTTTAGCCCAAGAATTTATTTCTCTATTGAAGCAATTCTAGACTATTGCTACCACGTCCAGGTTACAAATGGAAGAAGGATAAGAATTCAAAAAATAACAAAAAGATTTGAGAATCAATTCTTATTTGAAATGGTAACACCAACAAGAACCACATTATGGTACTATGAGGTGCTATCAAGTTCATTGCAATCCAAATGCAATCTCATCAAGGATGATGCAATTCAATGAAATTGTAAAGCATACAAAGCTCAAATAATCAAAATTAGTTCAACGATAGAATATTGATTCAAAATCCTCAGAATCAAAGGTTACATAACACATTGGAATTTCATGTTATCATTATAGACTCTTCCATAAAGCATGGATGGTACAAATATCTTGCATGCACCTATTATCTCTCTCGCTCTCCGACAATGTTTGCTTTTCCTCCCACGTCCTCTTAGAACAACCATACCACAACCACTAGCCTATAGATCAAAAGATCTATGTTATGTAATCTTTGCACTTGGAGCACAACAGAAGGTCTCTATATGCTGCCAGAAGCAAGTTCAATCCCACACATAGCCCTTAAGGTTTGCAGCTTTGTAATCACATGATCTCTTCCCATTCAACACCAAGAACCCCAAATCAAATATTTCGCCTCTCAACCATAGATCCCAAATTTATAAACTTCACACGAATTGTTAACAGAAATGCCTATGAACGTTTGGGATGCCTCCACCTGTAATGCTTCCTTGGGAAGTCATGGTTCTTTGCACCTAGATGAACAGATGAATAGCTGTTGTGAGCATCATCTAAATACCCACCTCCTCTGAGAGAGCACCATGATTGCACCCCTAGAAAAACATCCTCAAATGAGCTGAAGACAAGCGGCTCTATCTCCCGCATACACGACAAGACAAAACTCTGCCCATATGCACCTGCATCCACAAAAAAAAAACCCTTTTTTGTGCCTCCTCTCAACCACACAGAGCACCCACACATATGACGAAGAAGAGCAACCTCTTTTGATGGCAAGGAGCCCCCTCAGCTACACTGAGCACATAAAAAAATGAAGCTTCAGCCAAAAACCCCCCTTCTACTAATGGATGTCCTCCTCCCCACTACTCACTGCTTGAGCAGCCTGCCATGGACTGCTCTTGTTCAATTAAGTATACCGGTTTTGCTGCCCCTATTCCTTATATCCAGTTGCTTTTTGTGCCCAAATTCTATGGTGGATAAGCGTTATAGGGGCAATAACTTCTATAGTTTCCCATGTTTATTTCTGTTGGAATATACACCACAAGCGACCTCCTTCACAAAAACTTCTTTTGGCACACGAAGAACTGTTGGGTCACACATAGATCCAATGTCATTTTCCATAGTCATTATGCATCATGCTTTATGACATGAGCCCCTCTGCTTGTCGAATCCCTTTTCCTTGTCTGTAGTTGGAGATCCAAAAGGAAAAAGACTAAAACATTTACTTCTCCCTCTGATACCTTTCTTGCTACCCAGACAATGAGAATTGCCATCAATAGTCTTCAACAATGAAGATGTTCTTCCCCAAGGAGATCAGATGGCTTCATCACGGACCAGTATCAACTCAAGAGTGGGGAGAAATTTTGCTTTCTTTGTACTCTTTGGACATATTTACTATGGTTTCCTCTTTAGACTAAGGTTGTTGTAATCTTGGCTTCCCCGTAGATGTAATTCCTTTCTACACTTGCTCCCTTGTATGTTTATGTGCCCTTCTCCTTCTCTAAGATTTATGTCCTTCCTGTGTAGATGCCCTCTCTCCTCTTCCTTAGCATCCAGACGAATGCCATTTCTCTTATCTGAGACCCACCCAAAACATGTGTGCCCTTGGTTGTGGAGACACCACCACAATCAACACCAAAACCTAAGCAAACAATCACCTCCCCCGTCTTTGCTCCACACAGCCACCTTTTTAATGGACCTCCTCTCATATTACACCACCTATTCCCCTTCTCTTGTGGTCCTCCCCTCAGACTCCTCTTCTCCCTGATTCACTCTCCTCTCTACTGCATGTATTTTTTTTGCACAATCCCCCCAGAAAGAGCTAAGAGAACCTCTTCTGCAGCCCCTCGTACACACCTGCTCACTCCCCTCTCCTCTTCAAATTGCTCCTGCCACACCTTGTCACCTCCTCCCATGTGTCCTTCAAAGGTCCTTCCCCCCTATGACACTTCAAGGGGGCAGGTGGCCATCACCCTACCCCCCCTCATGCTCAGGAAAAGGACACTTGCACAAGAAAAGAGTTATGAGTTTTCACAATGAAGAATACGCCAAGAATTATGAGTTTCTGTAATGAAAAAATATGTCGAAGTCACACACAAGTTTTGGCATCCTATATCCATCGATTATAGTCATAGGATGAATGTTCTTTGCCATAAGTTTCTCTGTTTCTCTCAAGAGCTCCCCTGCTAAAAGAACCACAAAGGTGGTTCCATCCCCCACTTCATAATCTTGAATCTAGAACAAGATTAGCATTTCCAATTACAATAGCTCTACAAGAAAAACTTGATACTTTTAGGCAAATGATGGTGCAAATTATTCATAGAAGCTTTTGGCTAGTGCTTCAACCCATAAAAGCAAGATGGTTCTTTGTTGTCTCTGACTTTGGGGCACCCTTCTCTCATGTGCATATGCCCATACATCTACAAACATTGACACCTACCCATACTCATATGCATTCATGTTACAATCCACTTTACACGCATATGCTTGTGCACCCTTGATCACATATGCTTCTTAGAAAATACATACATTTTGATGCATTCTCACCTACAAATCTCCTTAGCACACACAGCTTTTGTAAGCATGCACTTAATACCAGATCCAAGCTGACATATGCTCACATGTCTGTCAATGTAAAACACTTAATCATCATCGTATGGGGTATTCTTTCTTGGTCCTCCATCAAGATCACATTAATAGATCACCATTTCCACACTAATTAGTATGCAACAGTACACAGAAAACCTTACTCTGAATGTCTATCCTACCATTGGAAGCTTTGACATTACCAATGTTCTCCACATTGTGCTTAGTATCATTCCTTGTTTGTACTTCATGCCTATGCTTTGGACTTTCAAAGTCAGATAGAAGAGCAATGTTGCTTGCAACATGATTTGAAAATCTTGAATCTATGTAGAACAAATGTCATATTCTTCACCTTGTTTGTGGCTTAGATTCATTGGAAGCAATGATTCTTCATGTGGTTGATCTTTTGAATAATTGTTGAAGTCCCTTCTATTATGGCCTCTATTGTTATTGTTGAAGTTGTGTCCATCTCTACCTCCATTGTTTCCATATCTAGGCTCTTCCACTTCCTTTCTAGGTATTCCCATTGAACCAGCAATTTTGAGTGGTGTGGTTGGTCTTATCACAGATGGCACAAGGTTGAACATTCAAGCCTTTGGTTTTTTCATGCTTTGTTCATTTCTTCTTCCCTTTCCACTTGCTCTTGCTTGCAAAGTTGCCTTGGGGACTCTCCTCTTCATCTTCTTCCTTCTTCTTGCCTTTCAGCTTCTTGTGCGTCTTATTTGCATATAGAGCACTAGTTGACTTACCATAATAGGAGTTGCCTTACTTTATGCTATTGTTGGCCTCTTGATTGAAGAGTTGACCAAGAAAGATGTTGAAGTCCAGAGTTCGCACATCCATGAGGAGATCATAAGCCATGGTGAAGGACTAACATTGGTTGTCACCTCTAATCCCATTGAGAATTCGCCTCATGATGGAATCTTCTTCAATAAGCTCTCCAATGGATGCTAACTGATCTGCAACCTCCTTGACCTTTTTAACAAACTCTGTGATGGTTCGTTTAGGTTTCTTCTTCATCTGGTTGAACTCGTTCCAAAGATGATTCTTTCTTGCTTTGGTACTAGCAAAAAAGAAAGTCTTTAGGGCATCCCAAGTCACTTGAGATGTCTTGCATCCTCTAATTTGTGGTAATAGAAAGTTAGAGATAGAGTTTATTATGTACAATCTTGCTTGAGCATCCCTTGCACAGCAAAGTGTGAGCTTATGTGTCTCCTCGTGTGTAGGTCCTTATTTGGATCTTGGAATAGGCATAGATTCTTTATCTGCTAAAATTCCATAAATATTTCTACCTTGCAAATAGGCCTCCATTATGATTTGCCAAGCCACATAGTTGTGTAGATCAAGCTTCTCAATCATTGAGGGAAAGTCATCACCCATCTTGATTTGGCTCTGATACCACTGAAAGAACTTGGGGAAGCTTGTAGGACGTAGACATGTGCTTGCAAAGCCATGAAGTTCGATCCAGCCAACCAACATAGGACCAGCCCTTGAGCTTATGGAAACTCAAATAGATGCTATAGGCATGTGATAACTGCAATAAAATTGACTAGGCACTTTGGAGCATCAACAAGAAAGATTCGATACAAAATAGATAGGTTTGCACATTGACTCGCTCAAAAAACTTATTATCTTTGGATGAAACAATCAACTTCAAATGCTCATAGCAGCCAACACGATTACAATTGGAAAATATCCTTTTGAAGGAATGATACAAATAGGGTTGATTTTATAGAATGTACAATAGTACATGAAATAAGGAAAATATGCTTTTGGAATGAACTTGACATTCAATAGTGGCACCTCCTATTTTTTAGGGTTGTGTAGAGATAGACCCTGAGATAGAAAAACTAAGATTTCTCCCAATCTAGGCATTAAAATGCTTTGAAAATTTGTGCATTTAAACTAAACACTAATAACTTTCCAATGAGTGCTCACTCATCCAATTTTGGGCTCTATAGAGAGAGAGAAATACCCTCTCCAGGTTTACTATTGTTGAAGAAGACGATGTAGAGAAATGGAGGAGCAAGACAATGATGGCCACAAGTGTGTGTATACTACTTCCATGTAATGTAAAAGTGATTTGAAGTCTTTATTGACTTTGAAGTGCTACAAGACTTCTACAAGTGGATTTTGAATTCAAATGAAGGTGGGATTAGTTGTTGAAGAAAATCAATTCACTTTCCTATAATCTAGGAAAAGTGAAGATCGAGTTTGATCTACTTTTAGGTGGCTGATTGATTCATTGATTGCCAAGCTCAACCACCTCAAATTAGTGGAATTTGAGATCTCTTTTTCTCCTTTTACATGTGTAAAGCTCTAGGCTTTTATATTGGCAAATTGTCCATAAAACATCTTTTAAAAAAATACAGTAAATGAGCAAAAGTAAAGGAACTCTTCAATGGATATTTTGACGTAATCCAAGTGATAGCTTTTTGATGTAGATCAAATCCACCTCAATCATAGTGTAAGCTTGACGTTCCAACAAATGGTACCAAAATTTTGATGCTTTTATCAAGTCTCAAGGCTATTCTCAAAGCAATGAGGATCATTGTCTCGACACAAAGAGATGCTCATATGGCATTTTGATATGCTTTATACTTCATGTCGATGATATTTTGATTGCTGGGAAGTCCTCTTATGACTTATCAATTCTCAAAAAGACATTGCGTGAGAAATTTGATATGAAAAAAATTGGGGATGCCAAACATATTCTTGGCATGCACATTACTCGTGATAGGAGTAAAAGATCCAATATTTGTCTCAAAAGAGTACATATCCAAAGTACTTCACAAGTATATGGAGAGCGCAAAGGCATTGAGTACACCTTTATCCACATATACCCACATATGGTAAATTGAGCAAGGATAATTGCCCCAAATTAGATGAGCAAAAGGAATACATGACCGAAATTCCTTATCAGTCTGTTGGTGCTAGTCTCATGTATGTTATGGTAGATACGAGACTAGACATTGCATTTGCAATGGGAGTTGTGAGCATATATATGTTTAGTCCTGGAAGGAAGCATTGGGAAGCAGTCAAGATGATTTTGAGATATCTGAGTGGCACTAAGGACAAGTGTCTATGCTTGGGTAGAGGGAAGGCATCCATTATTGGTTACACATGTTTTGATTTTGTTGTTTGTGTAGACAACTGTAAGTCTACATCAAGGTCAAATGCCCCAAATCTTGTTGGAGCAAGTCTATGGCAAGCCTAAGTATTGGCTTGAGTTCCAGAAAGTCATAGAAGAAGCTTTAAAATGAAGACAATGTAAAGTTCACTTGTGAACTACCTCTTGTAACTTTTGAAGACTTTACTTAATGTAAAAGTGAAAGAATCTTAAGTGGTTGAGTCCACTTGATCAAAAAGGGAAAGAGGAGCCATGAATTCGTGATTTGTGGTAGATAGAGAATCAAATCAATCACTAATTGATTGGAGAGTGATTGAGGGAAGTTAGCCTCCCAAGATCAACTATAAATACATGGTAGTCTTAGTCGTGGTTATGTGAAGACCTCCAAGAGCTGAGCTTTATGCCATATCAAGGTGTGATTCCAAGGCACACATATGTGTCAGTAAGTCCATTGTATTGTACAATCAATATACTTTCATTTTCATGATCATTTGAGTTCATATTTCCATGTTCTTTTGAAGTGTACTACTCAATCTTCTTTTCTTCTTCTTACTTGATTCTGCCTCAACAAGTAAGAAGAAGAAAAGAAGAAGACAACGAAAGAAGCAGCTTCACTAAAAAGCAAGATCTGAAGATATATCTCTGCAAGAAGCCCCGCAGGGGCACACACACCAAGGAAAGAGTGTTGCAGAGCTAAAGGAAGTACAAAGCAGAGAAAAAGATGGGCCCCAAAATTTTTCCGATTTGGACATCATATTTTTTGTATCATACTCATTCTTGTAATATATTTCCCATTGTAAATGCACTAGAGGAGTCCTCTAGATGCATCCCCACAGAAGATTAGAGAGTTACCCATGTAAAATAGTAGGAAATTAGCCTTTTAGTGAATAAAGTGCCGGTCTCTTGTGTGAAAGGACCATTTTTAGGGCACTAGTATATAAGTCAACTGTGACTCTTTGTAAAGAACTTTTTGCCATTGTGAGAATAGAGAGCACAGAAATTCGAATTTGTGTCTTCTTCACTCTGTATCTTCTTCCTTGTGAGCTTGTATGCATGTGTATTGCTTGGAAAGAGTGCTTGTGAGCGTTTTCTATCCATAAAAGTGTTTATTTGCTGTAGGTAAGGTGTGTGCGAAGTGTAGGAAGTGTTGTAGTGTAGGAAAGTATTCCCACGACTCAGTATTTTGCACATAACTTGAAGTAGGAGCGTCAGAATTGAGTGAAACCACTGCCATTGGATGCGTCTTCTCGAGAGCTTCGAAACGCATATGCTATTTGCTATATTTGGAGCTCGGAGCTGGGAGAAAAGTCCAAAATACTGACAGCTACTACACCAAGTATCGTTTCGCCTTGACCAACAGTTGGAGCTTGTTTGGATAAGTCATTGCCTTATGTACACTCTTTGAGTAGTTCATTTGCATTGATCATCACATGGTTGCATGTCCTCATACACTCGGCTAGGTTTGTATACTCTTTGGATTGATATTTAAAAGCGTGTATCCCCACTATATGCACTTGTGAGGGGATTGAGGTATAGTCTCTTTCTCCGCAAGTCCCTAAGTTGGTGCTTAGGTCAACACACTTTTTGGCGCCGTTGCCGGGGAGTGACGAATCAAACCGAGGCATTCGTGTGATGGTAAGTAGCTTTTTTGCATTGAAGTAAGTGGAGGAGTGGAAATTTTCTCTTCTTTGGTAAGTCATTTTCAGCCGCACTTGCTACTTCTCATTCTTGGAGTGTGTGTAGTGAGTTGTTAGTTTAGGGAAGTGAGTAGTAGGAGGAGAGTAGGTAGAGTGAGGGAGTAGATTAGAGTAGCTTTCACTTTTTATCTTGTTGTTTCATTTTCAGTAGATAGGAAAAAAAACCAAGTATAAAAGCCAAAAAGAGTTACTGTGGAAATCACTTGTTTTTGAGCAAGTATCGTGAGAGAGCTGTCGAGTATCGCGTGAGCTGTGGCAGAGATCGCGGACGAGGAACTGAGCAATCTGGGGTTGCACAGAGCTAGGGAGAGTGAGAAAGAAGTGGGATCAACTATCAAGGTGAGCAAAACCCACCTCACTTTTGATTTCTCAGTAAATCTAGACTGCAGAGAAAGACGATCTGCGTCAGGTATCGTTTGAGACTTTCAGAGGGTAAAAAGGAGTGAGTGGAGTGGTACAGAGAGTGAGGAGAGAAGAGAGGGACTAGGAAAACAAGGGCATCAAAACAAAACTTAAAAAACATTTCTCAAAATTTGTCTAAGGGTCAAGTATCGTTTTACTCCCGCGGTTGAGTATCGCGATACTTAGCAAGTATCGTTTTGCTCCTGTGGTCGAGTATCGCGATATTTCCCTCCGATCGTGTATCGTTTCATACCGATCGTGATACTTGGTCAGAGATCGTTTTGCCAACGATCGTCGATCGTGTATCGTTGATCGTGTATCATTTCATGTTGGTCGCGATACTTGAGGAGTATCGTGTGTCGTGTATCGTTTGGTTCAGCGATCACGATACCTAACAAGTATCGTGTATCGTTTTGCCAGCGATCGTTTGGAGAAAGATCGTGTATCGTTTGGCTTAAGTATCGTGTATCGTTTGGTGGTTCAAGTATCGTGTATCGTTTCAATCCGAGTATCGTGTATCGTTTGGTGGTTCAAGTATCGTGTATCGTTTCAATCCGAGTATCGTGTATCGTTTGGAGCCAAGTATCGTTTGGCCCAGAGATCGTTTTGATCAAAGATCGCGATACTTGTTGCCAATCGTGTATCGTTTTGTTCAAAGATCGTGTATCGCGTGTGCCAAGTATCGTTTGTCCGAAGTATCATGATAGTCAAGTATCGTGAGAGGTTGTGTATCGTTTGTGCGTAGGTATCGTGTATCGTTTACTAGAGATTGCGATACTTACCACATATCGTGTATCGTCGATCATTCCAATTCAGAGATCGTGTATCGCTTTGAGCCAAAGATCGAGTATCGCCTGTGCCCACATATCGTGTATCGTTTTCTTCCAAGTATCGGTATCGTTTCACTCAAGCGATCGGTATCGTTTAACAGATATCGCGATATTTGTCAGGGATCGAGTATCGTCTAAACCCAAAGATCGTGTATCGTGGAATTTTGGAGACAAGTATCGTGTTCTGGGAAAAATTCTCTTTCAGTCATTTTTTTTTTCCAGCCAAAGGCTTCTAGAAATTTTTGACCTGTAGTGAAGAGTGCCAAAGGCCCAAGGGTAGCAAAGACTGATCACAGTTTAGAAGTGGATGAACCTGAGATCCGGAAGAACCCTAGGAAGCCGAAGAAGTGTAATCTCTTCTGTAGGTAGTGTAGCAGAGCCAAGTGACCGTTCACATTATTCTGAGACCTCCAGTGAGTCAGAGGAAGAAATTCCCATGGCTTCAGAGGATATGCAGAACACAGTACCCATGATTGGCATGATGTCAATTATTGAGGGAGAGTACAGAACCTCCTTGGAGTATGTGAACACCAACCACAATGAGGTCCCTATTTATCTGGATGGTCTAAACAGATCAGTGGCCAGGTTAAAGAAAGCGTTAGAGGCTTACATAGTGCCTAGACCAGCAGTCAAGTACGTAGGAGGACTTTACATGGACAAAAGAGATATCCAATATGTTGTCACAGAACACCCAGAAAACATTAATGAAATTGGTGAAGAAAATAATGCTGCAAACTTAAATGGAGGAGGGAGTGAAGAGCAAGTAACTACACCTAGAGGGAGATCTACGATTGCGAGGATATGGAGAGGAGATCTGATTCCCCAAGATGACACCTTAATGGATGTATATTTGATCAATGGGATGGAGCATCTCCTTAGAGCACATTCCTCAATTTGGGAAGCTTCTCCTAATCCAGTCACTATCTATGAGTTGCATGATCCTGATTTTTCCACCATTATCACATATCTGGATAAAAATCAAAGAAGATATTGGCCCATAACAGAAGCGGAAAGAGCTGAGTTGAAATATCAAAACATCCCAGTGTTTCCCCCTAGGGACCAAGCCACTACCTCAAGAAACCCACTGGGAACGTCCCATAATGATTCATATCAACAGTCGGGCCAAACACAACAAACACAACAAACACAACCAACTCAAATCCCCGTCAGACCTACTGTACAGTTCGCAATGCCTGCAAACAACCCTAATTACCGACCTCAACCAACTATTGACCCAAGACATGGAATTCATGCTCCAGTCAGACCGCCGGTAGTAAGAGGACCAGGCATACCCATAGGAAGACCAATTTTTCCAGTGATGCCTAGACCACCCGAAGCAGGAAGACGACTAAGGCCAATCCAAGTGGCCAAATGCATGAGAAATCACTATGATGGCTCTAGTGAACCTTACAATCATATAGCTGAATTTAAACAAGTAATCAGAGCCGAACAGGTAGAAGACTTTTTGATTCAGTACGAGTCCTTTGGTCTTACTTTATCAGACACAGCGTTAGCATGGTTTCAGCCATTGGACCCTAATACTTTTCAAAACATGGAGCAAGTATACCAAGAAATGATTGAGGAATTTACTAAATCAGGAATTAAAAACAATTCTTCATCATTGATCCATAGCTTCAAGCAAGTCCCTACCGAATCAGTGAGATTGGTTGCAAGAAGATTCAAGCAATATGTAGACCGATGCCCAATAGAAGAAAGACCCACACAAAATAAAATGGTGTCATTATTTTTGGAAGGATTATTGAACGGATCCTTGAGATCATTGGTGTATGTAAAAAGGGTTCAGACTTTGCAAGAATGCATGAAAGAATGCATAGATTTAGAAGACAACCTAGCAAAGGACCTGAAAATACCACAAGGAAGCTTGAAAAGTGAAGATTCGGCCAATAACTCATCAATTCGAAAAAACAATGTAGAGGAAATAGCCGAATTGTTAGCGAAAAAGTTGAACGTTCAAGGACAAAGGAACTACCCCAATAACCCTATAAGAGTGCCGATGCTCAGAAGATGTATGCAGTGTGGAGGTGATCATCCTTCTCACGTGTGTACTAGGGAGTAGTTCCACCACCGGCTTATGTTTATAATAGACCCACTGTCCCAGGACCTCTACAATATTGCAGTGTGGAACAAAAATATACAAATCACAATACGGAAAATTGCCCCTACAATAGACAAGCTAGACCAGCACAGCCATACATGAGACCCTATGGATACCCTCAAAGAGATCAGGGAGGTGAAGCCTTTAGATATCCCTCTTACCAGCCGCAGACACCAGCACCGCGACCGTATGTATATCAGGGATACACCCAACCACAGCCAGTACTAGGACAACAACCGCCCCATCCTCAGAACGTTGTCCGAGTCAAGATTGCCCAACCTGAAGAAAACCTAGAGAGAGCTATAGTCCCAGCCACACCTTTGGTTGGTAACGAACCATATGACTTATCTTATGACCCTAGTCAAGGAACATACCCTAATTATGAAAGCTCAATGATGGAATATGGACAACTGTATGAACCATATGCCTATGGCATGGAAGCATCAGATAGTTCATACGGATATGAGCAGGACTATGTGTCATTAATGTACACAGCTCCTAGAGCAACCATACCACCCCGACCCATGAACAGACCGCCGGCACCCAGAGGACCATGTTATAGATTTGGAGGTGATCATTATATCAGAGAATGCACATTGCCAAACCCACCACCACCACAACGAGTCTGGGAAGGCTACTGTAGTGATTGTGGTAAGGAACATCTTTTCAAAGACTGCCCCAACAATCCCAACAAGGTTACATCTAACGTGCAAATCAATGTAATAGAAGTAATTGAATCATTAGGGAGTGATAAAGAGTACACAGTACCATTGAAAGCAATAATGAGAGCCAAAGCCAGAGAGACCCCTGATAAAACGGAGGAGAACAATCAAAGTGACAAGGAGAGGGACACAACCATCTCTCAAAGAGTTGAAGACTCAGAAGAGCCGGAGAAAAGTATTGCGAGTAAAAGGTCCCAGAGATGGAAAAGCCGGAGAGATAGGATAAAAGAAAAGAAATTACTACAGAAAAAGGAAAAGGAGGAAAACGAACAAAAATCAAAGGAAGAACCGAAGAGGGAAGACGGAAACAAAAATGAACAATACAAAAAAGAAGAGGTAGGATCAATGTTAGCAGATCCTATGCCTGAAGAATTAGCCATGTGGATTCAGGCATACAAGGCACGAATAAGAGCAGGACCTACCATAGAGCAACACGAGAGAGAATATCCAAGAGGCGACTTAGAAAAAGAAAGACTAGAGATCTGCAAGAAATTAATAGAAGTTGCACAACAAACCTTAGAAAAACCTGCATCGCCTTTACCCAATACCCGAATTTCTGAAGGAAAGTTCCAAGAGTGTGTAAACACTCATGAAAAGTCTGAAGTAAGTGGAACACAGAATGACGAAGGTGGTGTTGAGAGAAGGGAAGGATCCATAGTTCCCGAAGTAGAAGGAGAATGGACTAAGGATCTATGGGCACGAGTTCAAGAGGACAAATGGAAGAAAGTGGAAGGAATTGAACCACCCTTTGAAGAATTAGAAGCAGAAAACGAAATGGAGGGTTCAATACCTGAACTAAATTCAGAAGAAATTTTTCCAATGGATGCAAGTGACAAAGGAGAGGAAGATGTAAAGGAACTGCCCAATTACACAGGGGAGTACGAACATAATTCAGAATTGTATCGCATTCCCTCAATGAGGAAACGAGAAACGAACCCATCAGTTCAAACATCTGAGATCATACAACGCCTTAGAGAGGTAAAAATCCCTTGTACCCTAACATTCGAAGAACTGTTAAAGGTAAAACCACATTTGAAGGAAAAATTAATTGATCAATGGGAAGTCAAGGAGGAAAAGAAAGAGATAGCAGACGAAGTAAACACAGTGAGAATTCCATTGGATAAGGTAGGAGACTTTAGTGAGGGAGATGAAGGAAATACCTGCCTTCCAATTACTTATAGGGGTTACACTACCAAAGCCATCTTAGATTCAGGAGCTGGTATTGGTATTGCTACCAAAGAAATTTGGGAGAAATGGGGAAAACCAGCGTTAAGGCCAACACGCATGAAGATACAAATGGCAGATGGACATACGGAAAGACCCTTAGGATTGTTGGAGCGAGTAGTCTTCACTACATGTGGAGTGGAATTCGAACACACTTTAGCAATATGTCACTTCGAAAGGCCAAGCACTTATGAAATGATCCTGGGAAGGCCTTTCATGAGACAGTTAAAGGTCGTACAAGATTGGGGAAAAGACGCGGTATACCTACAACACGCAGGAACCACCACTAGAATAAACCTACATACGTACACTTATCAAGATGTTCCACCTCTACAATGGAATCAGATCATAAGGAGGAAGACGATCAATCAATTCATAGTGTAGATTCTAGTGATCAATCCTGGATGAACGAAGACACTCATCTATGGATATGCCAGACGGCCAAGAAGGAAGAGGAGAGAAGAAAAGGATGGCAGCAAAAACAAGGAATAGCGAGGTCTGTACAAGATCCAGCTTACATGCCACAAGTATTTCCGGATGAAGAATTTGAACCTCACGGTTGGATGGAAATTTTAGCGACCCTCGATGTCTGTGTAAACGAAGAAGTAGTGACCATGAACGAATGTATCGATGAGGAGGGTTATGATGTTAGCCTGTATATGGTAGTCCTTCAGGAGGCCGAAGAAGGAGAAGTGATCGAGAAAGACTGGAAGGAGGACTACGAGAGCATTGAAATGGAGCCCGAACCAATGGACCTAGGGAATAGTACCACCAACATAAATATCATAGCCAATGAAAAACACCAGGAACTCACACAAAAAAAGGAACTAGAATGTGAAAGAGAATCAGAAGATGAAGAAAATAAACCCCAAGACCAATTTGAGGTACCAGCTCACTTTAAAAAATATGAAGTAGAGGAGAGGAAAATCGCTATTCAAATGCCGAAAAGAGAAGCACAGCCTGGATAGCATATGATAATAAGGAACAAACCAAGAAGATAGTAGTAACGCTAGAAGAAGGAGAAGAACGATGCACCTTCATAGGACAGGATGTCTCAGTAGAAGAAGAACAAGAGTTAATTCGTCTCATAAGAGAATATCGGGATGTCTTTGCTTGGACCTATAAGGACTTGAAGGGAGTAGATCCATCTATATATGCGCATAGAATCCCCATGACATCCGAAGCCAAACCTTCTAAACAAAGACCATATACTTACAATGATGTGTATTCAGCAAAAATAAAGGAAGAAATAGACAAGTTACTAGATGCTGGATTCATCTATGAAATTGAGCACACGGAATGGGTGTCACCTCTGGTGGTTGTACCGAAAAAGAATGGAAAGTTAAGAGTGTGCATCAATTTGAAGAAAGTAAATGCTGCAACCATAAGGGATAGTTATCCTTTACCAATTACGGATCATCTCTTGGAAAGGGTAGCAGGGAAGGAAGTCTATAGCTTTCTGGATGGCTTTTCAGGGTATAATCAGGTAGCCATTGCTCCTGAGGACCAACATAAAACAGCGTTCGCAACTGAATGGCAAGTATACGCCTTTAGAGTCATGCCTTTTGGTTTAACGAATGCCCCAGCTACCTTCCAAAGATTGATGTGTCATGTGTTCAAGGAATTTCTGAGAAAAAGTATGGAGGTATACGTGGATGATCTTTGTACTTATTCAGCTATACGATCAGAGCATACCCCTGAACTAGAAAAGATCTTTGCCAAATGTCGACAATATCGAGTATGCCTCAATCCTGAAAAATGTGTCTTCATGGTTCGACAAGGAAAAATCTTAGGACATATTGTCTCTAAGAATGGGATTTCAACAGATGAAGACAAAATCAAAGTAATTCTGGATTTACCAAGACCTAAGACGGCTAAGGAAGTTCAAGCATTTATGGGACATTGTGGATACTATCGAAGATTCATACATATATACGCCATAATTGCTAGACCTCTTTATGCATTATTGACTCTATTTAATTGGACCGAAGAATGTGAAAAAGCTTTTAATGAGTTGAAGAATCGATTGAGTTCAGCACCAATCCTTCGAGTCCCTAAATGGAATAAGCCATTTCACATTCATGTGGATGCTTCCAAGTTTGCCATTGGTTGCATCTTAGCTCAACCTGCTGACACAGGAAAATTAGACCACCCTATAGCCTACGCTAGTAGACAATTGAATCAAGCAGAACGCAATTATACTACCACGGAGAGAGAAGGCCTAGGGATGGTGTACGCAGTCAAAAAGTTCAGACATTACCTGTTGGCAAACAAATTCAAATTCTTCATTGATCATCAAGCCTTATTGTACCTAGTCAACAAGCCTTGTAATACTGGACGACTAATACGATGGTTTTTATTGCTAATGGAATTTGATTTTGAGGTAGTAGTCAAGAAAGGAAATACCCACATAAGAGCAGACCACTTATCACGAATGACCCATGGAGAACCACCCATAGGAGTACCAGATGATCTGCCAGATACTTACCTTTTTAACCTGGAAGTATGTCCTCAATGGGCAGAAAATTTGATCCCTATACTTACACATGGACCTAAAGATGGGATCACACCAAACCAAACCCAAGACCTCTGGAGGACTAAAAACCTTCACATCATTGCTGGAAGTTTGTATCACCAGGATTCAAGTGGATTATTGATGAGATGTGTGGAAGAAGAGGAACAAGAAATGTGGCTTCAGAAAGCACACATAAACCAATGGAAAACTCATTTGAATGCAAATGGAACATGGCAAACACTCAAGAGATTTGGCATATATTGGCCAACCATGCAAAGAGATGCACATAACTATGTATCAACCTGTCAGATCTGTCAAGAACAAATCCCAGATGAGAACTATACCTTATGCTATTCTACAATAGCACCAAGATGGAGCATGCCACTGGTAGAGTTCCTGAAAACTCAAGAATATCCCGAAGGAGCTACTTCGGCAAGGAAACGCGCGCTTGAAGAACAAAGTAAGGATTATGCCATTGTAGGAAAACAACTCTTTAAACGAGGGAAAGATAACCAATTACGAATGTGCATTCACGAAAACGAATATCTTTCTGTTTTAGAGATGGCTCATACGGGAGCTGCAGGAGGACACTTCTCTGCAGATAAAACAGCAAAAATGATCCTGTTTGCTGGAATGTGGTGGCCAACTCTACACCAAGATGCCATAACATATGTGCAACGGTGTGATACTTGTCAACGAACGAAATATCCAATTAGAAGAGATGAGATGCCACTTAGACCCATGATGAGTGCTAGAGCTTTCACAAAATGGGGAATAGACTTCATAGGACCTATTAACCCACCAGCAAAAGGATCCCATGCCGAATACATAATTGTAGCCACAGACTACCTGACCAAATGGGTTGAAGCCAAAGCAACCAAGAAAAATGACGCAAGAACCACAGCTAAGTTCCTCTTTGAGAACATTTTCACTAGATTTGGACTACCAATAGAAATTGTGAGTGATAGAGGTACGCACTTTGTGAATGAAGTTATAGAAGCTTTATTGAATGAATTCTTGGTAATTCATAAGAAATCAGCCCCTTATCACCCACAAGCCAATGGACAAGCAGAAAGTTCAAATAAAATCTTGTGTACAGTTCTCACCAAAATCGTTAACAATGGTAGATCAGATTGGGATAAGCAGTTACATCATGCTTTATGGGCATTTCGAGTAGCCTATAAAACCGCCATAGGCACTACTCCTTTTAACTTAGTATATGGACAAAATGCTATTTTGCCAATTGATTTCTTAATTCCCACTCTGAGAGTAGCAACTACTTATGAGTGGACAGGACATGAACTATCAGCTCAATTGGACCAAATAGAAAAGCTTCATGAAACTAAGTTACAAGCAGTAGCAGGTATTTATGCTGCTAAAAGACGACAAAAAGCCTACTTTGATGCGCACATAAAGGACAAAAATTTGAAGGAAGGAGATTTAGTTTTGGTATACACCTTGAAACAACATGCTAAGAAGTTGCAGAAGAGAGGATATGGTCCATTAATTATTAATCGCATATCTACAAGTGGAGCCATTAGCTTAGCAACCTTAGATGGAGACGTGTTACCAAACTACATCAGTGGATGTAGAGTGAAAAAATATCTAGAACCATTAACTGAAGAAACAATGTCTCGATTAATCAAAGGTAAGAATAGACGCATAGAGGAGGAGGGGATACGAGAAGAAGCGAGACAGGAAACCCTGGAAAGAATAAAGAAACGGAAAGAGTGGATGAGAGAGCGAGATGAGAGATATCGACTAGGAGAAGAACTCATCCCAATGGCTAATTTTAGAGCCACTCAAAACCTAGGATCGCAGAGAACACAACCATATTTAAATTTGGGAGCAGGTAAAACAGAGTACCACTTGGTGGATGCTCTCATTGACACAGGAGCTGCATCAAGCTTTCTTTGACCCAAAAACTCAAGGAGGAAGTACGCCCATCGATGGCCCAGTTGATAGGAATAGGAGGAACAATTACTCAATGCATAGGTGAGATCACCATACCTTTACATCTTGGCAACAACACTATGGAACAAAAGCTATTAGTGTTTCATGATCAAGATTTACTTGAGGAGGTAGTGTTAGGTCAAGACTGGATTTACGAATACGAGGTGACCATTCAATTGGCGTTAGGATACATCTCAGCCAGGATAGGACATCGTGAAGTATTCAGTCTGCTAGATGAACGACCAATCAAATCTGTGAGCATGGAGCAAACAATTCATTCTAATGAACAAAGTCCTGAATGTATGATCACTAGCACTATAGAGAC
This sequence comes from Ceratopteris richardii, assembly GCA_020310875.1. Taxonomy (NCBI): domain Eukaryota; kingdom Viridiplantae; phylum Streptophyta; class Polypodiopsida; order Polypodiales; family Pteridaceae; genus Ceratopteris; species Ceratopteris richardii. Next base: position 90,714,246 of record CM035408.1, on the reverse strand, counting down.
ACCTTCAGCAAGTACTATATGTGCGGACACATTGAATTCTGCTTGCACACCATGTTCTAGTCTAGCAAGTCATGAGAGTGTCAATCTATCTGAAACCCACCTCACCGAAGCACCATGCATAAGAGAGACTAGTCCTCTGAGTAATTCAAAATCTGTACCCATTAAAATATACCCTATTCCATACTCTAATCAAGCGTGGATAAAGAAAGATCAAGTGGAGGAGTATCTTCGACGACAGAAGCACAACCGACATCAAAGCAAACAATCAAAGGAGCAACCAACTCAGTCTGAACAACGAAGTCATCGACGAATTGCTACAATATGGATCCCAAAGAAAGTAGTAACTACTCAACAAAATCGTTCGCAAATCTGGATTCCTAAGTCTTGCGTTCCAAGGAAACTAAACCGAAATGATGATACTCAGCACAAGAAGAACAAATATGGTCCACAGGCAAAACAGCCACAAAAAAGGAGTTACTGGAGAAAGAAGGAGGCTGTAATGGCAACCCGAACAATTCCAAGATTTACAAAGCAGATAGAGCAGACATACAACAAGAAAAGAGCCACATTCAGTGGAATTAGGCAACATACTACAAAGCCCAGCACAAGGAAGCAGATTTGGATACCGAAAGACAAAACAAACAGCATGCATCAACCAACTACTTCCAATTGCACACATATGGAATTGTCAATACCCAAAGTATGCATAGTAGGGCCACATTACAAGGCCAAGCATTCGGCACATCTTTCTTCTATTTCAGGATAGTCAAGCACATTTTCCTCTTGGGAAATAGGAGAGCACTTGCACATATATTAAGAAAAATACCCCAAAAAAAATTTAATAATCGCTTCGGCTATAAACTAACTTTTCTGTTTTCCTTTTCAGATGAAAATATAAAAATACTTAAAAATGTGAAAAATCCAGGTATTACCTTTCTCACACACACGGGAAAGGGATGACACCATTCACTCGGAGCAATATCGAGCTTATGACAAACAAATAAAGGAGGATTTCTGATAATATATGGCAACTAATTCATGCTCTACATTGAGTGCAGATGGCATCTACTAGTTCTGAAGCTACCCAAGTGGAAGAGGTCGAGCTTTTCCCACTCGAGTCCATTACAAAAGCAAGAGGTCACTGGTTCCGGGATGATCAACCAGTGGCAGAGCTCATCTTCATGGCAACAATCAAAATTATGGATACAGATCATTACTTTCCAATCATGTCACAGGATTTCAAGACAATAATACAAGGATTACCTCATATTGAAGATGTATGGACACAAGCAGGCATAGAGGCATTTCTCAAATTGCCTATATATGTTCCAGATTTTCAGAGATGTGCACAGGTAATGAATACCATGCAACCTGCCGCAACAAAGATCTCAGTTCCCGAAGCACGCGTCTTGGATAAAGTCGGAGTTTGGAAGACAATCCAATTCACACATGAGTTAATCAATAAAGCTTTTGGATGGAATCAAGCAGGTATTACTAGTGTCAAAGAGGAGTGCCATGATCCCAAGAAGAGATCATTTTTGGATATAAACAGAATTGACATAGAAGATGCTGTCCGATTGGTGCATCAACACTTTTGTTTCCCAAGCATGCACAGGTATACCGCTCCACAGAAGATAATCGTACAATTATTATCGCATGCCATGAGACAAATTGGGAACAAAGTGAATTTGACAGGCTATGTTCAGGAAAGATTATTTGAAGCCCAGAAGAAGTGGGGCCAGAAGAATTTTTTGAATGGTAGTTCGGCTCTCACGTTACTGATATATGAAGCTTTGGATATGAAGAATTGTTTGAGAGAGATGTCAACTTCAGAGAAGCTAGCTCAATATGCAAAACCAGCCACGGTCCCTAAGAAAAAGAAGGTTGCTATCAACGGAGAAGAAGCCGAAACCAGTTCTCAGCCGAGAATGAGAGGCACAAAAAGACTAAGAGAAGTCAAGCAAGATGAAGAAGGAGAACCTATGACAAAAAGAGTCCGTGTACTTCCCAAAGTGACCATTGCAGGACAGAAACAAATCACGGAAGAAGAATTGACTAAAGCACTAGAAGAGACACACAAATACACGGAAGGACAAATAAACTTACCAGTGCAAGGTCATCATTATCAGCAGTCACAACAGGAATTAAAAACAAAAAGAAGACTCACTAAAGTTCACCGATACCGCGAAATCGGATTAGACAATTCCAGCTCTTCATCACAGGACAAAGAAGAAAAAGACACATCATTGTTGGATGTGGATATTCGAAGCGAATCCAAAGATGATGGGCAATGGACCGAATTAAATGAAGTTGATTATGGTGAAGAACCAGAAGGCCTCAAGCCAATAGATCAAGAAATAAAAGTGAATCAAAAAACCACAAGCGCAAAGATAGAGGAGGAATTATCACGAATGGAAAATGAGGATAATGCTATAGAAACGGAAGAACCCTTCACACCAATCAGGGTTGTGGCAGAACCTTCCCCAATGGATGTCACATTTCAGGGGAGTGCCACTAAAAAGAATGAAGCAAAAGGAGATGATGAAGAACCCAGAATACAACTGCAAGTTAGACAACCGCATAATGAAACAATCCAGGTGGCAGAAGGCAAAGATGTGCAAACAGGAGAGACTCCAGGAATAGCAAAGACATGGCTAAATGTAGACATAGCTCAACTCAAGCCTGTTGTGCAAGATATGATTAGAACAGCTCTGGACACACAACAATTGATGCTTGACGCTGATGAAGATTACGACCAAGCCATGCGAGACAAGAAAGAACTTGAAAGAGCAGGTAAACAGCTTTCCAAAGAATCATCCAAGGTGCGAGAACAAGCTCTGAATAAAGAAAAGGAAATTCAAGAGGTCAAAACACAAAACAACATGCTAGAGCTAGAGCAGACAAAATTGAAAGACCAAGTCAGGGAATTAACAAAGAAATTAGAGATGAGTGAGACTGAGAAGACACGTCTTCAAGCACGCAGTAAAATCTTAGAGTCTCAGCTCAAAGTCACCATGGAGGAAGCTGACAACATGCGACAACGAAATAAAGAATTAATGACAGCTCTCATTAGCGATCAACCACTGGCAATTACTGATGATCAACAAGGAAATATCAAGAACCTAGAAGAACATATCACTAAACTAGAAGACCAGCTCAAACAGGAGCAAGCTGTCATTACAGATTGGGAAAAGAGGTATATGGAGGACACAGCTGCCCTCAGAACGAAATGGAAAAAAGCAGAGAATGACTACCTGCGACAGTGTAAGGAAGACACAGAGCACATGAATATTGTGGCCCAGGAACTAATGAAACTCCAAGCAACTATTGCTAAGGCCGAAGAAGATAACAAGAACAAAGATGATTTAATCAAACAACTTCAGGAGCAATTAGAGCAGCGAGCAAAACAGGGGACACCAGTAGTTCTACAAGAGACCACGGCTACTGTGGAGGAAGAGGTACGTCCTCTCTCTCCCCCCTCGTATCATTCACCAATAATGGCGGAAAAGGAGGTTCCCATTGAACCTAACATTCGAGACATTGCAAAACTAAGCCGGACAGACAGGGCACTACTGGTGTCCCAGCTTACTGCGGAATTTGAGGATCAAATCATCAAATTAATGAAAGAGGCTCAAATTGACAGCAAGCAACTCGAGCACATACTTAGGCCATTCAATGTACCATACGGGCTATTGAAGGAACAAACTCGGCATTACATAAAGCATACGACAAATAAAGAACCGGATCATAATCTCCACTTTCGGTATGACACTTTTAACTATACTCAAGCAGAGTTTGAGGCAGCCGATCCAATATGGAGAAGAAAGCTATTGGAAAAGAACCCTACACTAAGGGTACAGTGGGAAGCATCCCCGTATGAGCTTCAAGTCAACCCATCATTTTGCCCACTACCCCGTAGAAGAGCATGGATGCAATTTTGGGAAGGCCAGCGACAAGGCAGCATTAATAACCAGTGGTTAAATTATCCACTATTACCTAGTCCACCACATAACTACCTACCGACAGAGGAATACATGGTCAAAACCATGGAATTTTGGCTTGCAAGATATGCTACCGTTCCAGATTTAGAAGTCAAAATGACAAATAAAATATTTAGCATGTTCTTGACGGTAATAAAAGTGTTCCAACATGCACTGTATACATTTTTGAATTTCATCGGCATTACGCAAGGATCGAAGGCATTAATTTTTGATTTATCTACTATTCCCAGCCGGTTAACTATTATGGCATACTTTTCTCGTCTCATGTTTCTGCCATCGATATATATGCAGACTTTTGAAGAAGCATTCTTTACAGGCTTCTTTGAAATGGATTCAGAGATTTTTATTAAAATGACTTCCAACTTGAATGCAAGACTGGTGGCCTACGAGACAAGTTTCTTTGCTGATCATAGACAGGCGCCAGAGGACGGAGTAAAGTCTCAACAATGGAAGGAGTTTATGCTTTGTCACGCTAATCTGCTAAATCAAAGAGAGCAACAAGCCATTCAAACCTACACACATCGCCACAAAAAGCCTGTCGGGGATGACAGAGTCCAAGAGGGGGGCAGTGTTGAGGCAGAATCAAGTAAGAAGAAGAAAAGAAGAAGACAACGAAAGAAGCAGCTTCACTAAAAAGCAAGATCTGAAGATATATCTCTGCAAGAAGCCCCGCAGGGGCACACACACCAAGGAAAGAGTGTTGCAGAGCTAAAGGAAGTACAAAGCAGAGAAAAAGACGGGCCCCAAAATTTTTCCGATTTGGACATCATATTTTTTGTATCATACTCATTCTTGTAATATATTTCCCATTGTAAATGCACTAGAGGAGTCCTCTAGATGCATCCCCACAGAAGATTAGAGAGTTACCCATGTAAAATAGTAGGAAATTAGCCTTTTAGTGAATAAAGTGCCGGTCTCTTGTGTGAAAGGACCATTTTTAGGGCACTAGTATATAAGTCAAATGTGACTCTTTGTAAAGAACTTTTTGCCATTGTGAGAATAGAGAGCACAGAAATTCGAATTTGTGTCTTCTTCACTCTGTATCTTCTTCCTTGTGAGCTTGTATGCATGTGTATTGCTTGGAAAGAGTGCTTGTGAGCGTTGTCTATCCATGAAATTGTTTATTTGCTGTAGGTAAGGTGTGTGCGAAGTGTAGGAAGTGCTGAAGTGTAGGAAAGTATTCCCGCGACTCAGTATTTTGCACATAACTTGAAGTAGGAGCGTCAGAATTGAGTGAAACTACTGCCATTGGATGCGTCTTCTCGAGAGCTTCGAAACGCATATGCTATTCGCTATATTTGGAGCTCGGAGCTGGGAGAAAAGTCTAAAATACTGACGGCTGCTGCACCAAGTATCGTTTCGCCTTGACCAACAGTTGGAGCTTGTTTGGATAAGTCATTGCCTTATGTACACTCTTTGAGTAGTTCATTTGCATTGATCATCACATGGTTGCATGTCCTCATACACTCGGTTAGGTTTGTATACTCTTTGGATTGATATTTAAAAGCGTGTATCCCCACTATATGCACTTGTGAGGGGATTGAGGTATAGTCTCTTTCTCCGCAAGTCCCTAAGTTGGTGCTTAGGTCAACACACTAACCAAAATGCATTTAATTTGTGGATGAGATAGATGATAACCTTTGCTTTCAAAACTATACCCAACAAAAATACATTTCATTGTTTTATCATCCAATTTCTTGCATTGTTGTTTAGGCACTAATGCATATGCCAGACAATCAAAGACACATAGATGAGGAATAGATGGTGTGCAAACATGTTAAGCCGCATATGGAGTGATAGATTGTAGTGCTTTGGTGTGAGACATGTTAAGTAAATATGTTGCACACGTAACAACCTCAAGCCCGAAGCTATGTAGTAAAGCTTGACTTTTGCACATACACTTTGCCATCTCCATAAGAGACCTATTCTTTCTTTCAGCAAATCCATTTTTTTGAGGTGTATATGGAACTATACATGAATGTTTTATCCCATGTTCTTCCAAAAATACATTAAAATCAGAAGACATGTATCCCCCCCTCGATCATGTGGAGGGTGCCCAATTTACATGCTAACATATTTTCAGCCATAACGAGAAATTGTTTGAAGCACATAAACACTTTGGACTTTGCTCTCAATTAATACACCCATGCATGCCTCGAATTGTTGGAGTTAGACGTCTGCGGAAGCACGCGAACAACACAAGGAAGAAGAAGAAGCTTGGAGCACAACACACAATACTGAATATATTACTAGAGAATTTACAAAGATAAAATCGCCCATTAGGGCAATAGGCGTATATACAAGCCGAGGGAAAAAAACCTCCTAAAGAGGGAAAAAAGTGCCCCGACGGTCCTAGTGTGTTCACACACATCACTACCTAAATATATCAACAAATCCCCCCTAGGAGTGATGCGGTGAACAAGGAGCTGGAACTCATGTATAAGGAACTACCAAGCTATGTGGAAATCACTCCACAAAAGGAAGTAAGTCCAAAGCTTTGCGGAAAGCTTCAAACTTCTCCCTAGGTAGAGCCTTCGTGAAAAGGTTTGCTATGTTCTCCTGCGTGGGCACATATGCCAAGCTGATCTCCCCAACAGAGAACCTCTCCCTGACATAGTGATAATGCACTTCAATGTGCTTAGTGCGAGCATGGAACACAGGGTTCCTTGCAACTGCCAATGCGCTCTGACTGTCAGTGAAGATGGTGGTGGCAGAAGACTGGCCAACACCCAAATCAGCCATAAGGCGTTTGAGCCACACACACTCAACAGTTGCTGTGAAAGTTGCCTTATACTCAGCCTCACAACTGGAAGTGGCCACAGTAGGCTGCTTCTTGCTCAACCAAGATATACATGAGCTCCCAAGCATGAAGCAAAAACCACTGGTGGACACACGAGTGTCATAGAAACCAGCCCAATCTGAGTCAGAAAAAGCATGCAAATCTGGCGGTAGTGATCCCCCTTTGGGATAAAACAACCCAAGTAGCCGAGTACCACTCAAGTAGCGAAAGATGCGCTTAACCGCCTTCCAATGCGTGACTCCTGGGCAATGCATAAACCTGCTCATCTGTGAGACAGCAAACTGAATATCTAGCCGAGTAATGCATAAATAAATCAAGCATCCAACAGCCTGCTGATAGAGAACAGCATCAAATGCATCTCCAGCATCATGAAGACTCAATCGTACACCTATCTCCATAAGAGTAGCAATAGGCTTACAGTCTTCAAGGCCAAAACACTGCAATAATGTGTCAATATATTTCATTTGACACAAAGCCATCCCACCATCAACTTGCATAAATTGAATGCCCAAATGGTGATGCAAATGCCCCAAATCAAACATCTCAAATGAGGCATGCAAATCAGCCTTAAAATCAGCAATATGCTTTTCAATAGGACCAGTGAGCAGCATGTCGTCAACATAGACAACAATGATTAGAAGCACATCATTAGCACGCTTAACATATAAGGTGCTTTCAGTTGGACTATTCTCAAAACCATGTGCAATCAGATAGGCATGTATCTTCTCATACCAAGCACGTGGTGCTTGCTTTAAACCATATAATGCCTTCTTTAACTTGCACACCTGGTTTTCATGCCCTTTCTGCACAAAGCCACGGAGCTGAAAAACATACACTTCTTCATGCAAGTTACCATTCAGAAATGTTGTTTTAATGTCCAACTGATGTACATTCCAACCATGATGGGCTGCAAGTGCACAAATGCTCCGAACAGTAGTCATACGGCATGTAGGTGCAAAAGTCTCATCAAAATCAATGCCTCTTTCCTGCGCATAACCCTTTGCAACAAGCCTAGCCTTATACATGTCAACTGTACCATCAGGTTTACGTTTCAGCTTGTATACCCACTTAGTGCCAATGGTCTTCTTGCCAAGAGGCAAATCACATAAAGACCATGTACCATTCTTCATTATAGCATCATATTTAGATTGCATAGCAGCCATCCAATTTTCTGAATTTTGTGCTTCATCAAAAGAAACAGGCTCATTCTCATCACAGAGACTAGATGCAACCATAACATAGCAATTTGATGCAAAGTAGGCACTATGAGAGCCTGAACGAGTACGATATGACAAAGGTGCATCTAATTTGTTGTCACGCAAAGTCTGCACCAGCCATTTTGGCATAGTTTTTGCCTGCTCAATATCAGCTCTCTCATCAACAAGTGCATCATGTAAATCTACATCAGAAATGGAATTATCTACATCATCATATGAAAACTGCAAAGGCTGAGAAGTTGCCTCATTAGGACCAGCACTAGATTATCCACCTGTAAAAAGAGGCATCAAAGTATCATACATGTCTTTGGAGCTAACAGATGTCTCCTTGGTACATGAAAGCAATGGTTGAATAGCATCTTCCACAAAAACAACATCATGGCTAACCAGAATGCGTTTAGTCTGTGGATGATACAGACGATAGCCTTTACTTTCAGAACTGTACCCAACAAAAATACATTTTACTGCCTTATCATCCAATTTTCTATGATGTTGTTCAAGCACTAATGCATATGCCAAACAACCAAAAACACGCATATGAGCAACAGATGGCTTGCGGTCATGCCAAGCCTCATATGGAGTCATAGACTGTAGCGCTTTAGTGGGACACCTGTTAAGTACATATGCTGCACACATGACAGCCTCAAGCCAGAAACTATGTGGTAAAGCCTGACTCTTGACCATACACCTCGCCATCTCCATGAGTGACCTGTTCTTCCGTTCAGCAACTCCATTCTGTTGAGGTGTATACGGCATTGTACAGTGGTGTTTTATCCCACATTCAGCCAGAAATGCATTAAAATCAGAAGACATATATTCCCCCCCTCGATCAGAACGGAGGGTGCCCATTTTACATGCTGACAGATTTTCAGCCAAAACCAAAAACTGTTTGAAGCACAAAAACACTTCGGACTTTACCTTCAATGGATATACCCATGCATGCCTCGAAAAATCATCAATGAAAGTCACAAAGTAAAGATAGTTTCCAGAAGAAGGTGTCTACATAGGACCACAGACATCACTATGTACAAGCTGCAATTTCTACGTAGCCCGAACTGAACCATCTTTTGGAAAGGAGGAACGCTGCATTTTGCCCAAAATACAGCCTTCACATACATGTTTTCCAGGTGCCTCAAGCTTGGGCAAAGAAGACACCATATCAGATTTCTGCAGGTGTAGCAAACTAGCAAATTTCAGATGACCAAAGCGTGCATGCCAAAGCTTTGTGTCTGACATAGCCTCAGAATCATGAACTGCACATGCCGAATCATTCACAGATCTTTCATAGTCTATGAGCTTATACAGCCCATGACATAAAATGCCAAAAGCAATAATAACATCGCCATTTGACAGATCATGAACTGTACATGTGTCATCAACAAATTTCATAACCAAGCCAATCTTGGCTAATGCAAAAACTGATAACAGATTCTTCTTGATCCCTGGCACAAATAAAGCATCTGACAAGGTAAAAGAACTACCATCAGCAGTAGTCAGAATGATCTTGCCAACTCCCATAACAGGATAAGAGGAGTTGTTGGCGCATGTGACAGTATTCCCTGTAGGTGCAGGCTCGAGGGAAGAGAAGAAACTGCGCTCCGAGGTAATATGTTTGGTCGGCCCTCTGTCAAAGTACCAAACATCTGAGTCCACTGCAGACATGCACTGCTCATGAGAAGATGGGTCAAAACTACAAACAGTAGTAAACGCACATTCTTCTTCCTGCACAAGATTAGCAGACTCTGTTTTTGGTGTAGAGGCTTCTGCAACAACCATTCCAGCCTCCTTTTTCTTTGCCTCTTTTGCAGCCAGTTTTGGACAGTTCTTTATGATATGATTATTCCCTTTACAGTACTTGCAAAATAATTTCTACTTTTCTGATTTCTTCTCATCTTTATCCTGGTTCTTCGAATGTGCAGCATTTGCAGATTTCTGCTTACTAGTAGAAGAGCTCCATTTTCCTTTGCCCTTCTGACTAACCAGGAAAGCTTGATTTGCAACACGCATAATGGACATGTTATGTCTAGATTGATCTTCCTGCAACAGAATAGAAACTAACTCCTCAAATGATAAGTCATTCGGATTGCCTTTCATCATCAACCGAAGAGTAGAAGCAAAACTCTGATATGAATCAAGAAGACCATTCAGAACGGTCTGCACAAGTGAGCTATTTGGTATAACCTCATCAGCAGAAATCAATTGTTCCTTCAAATCTTTGATCTTTGTTAGGAGACTGTCCATAGAATCACCTTCATTCATGTGCTCACTCTCCAACTGTTTTCGGAGGTAAGCAACACGAGCCTCATTCCTAGCTTGGTACAATGTGGTAAGTGTATCCCAAGCATCCCTAGCTGTTCTGCAAGAGCGAATGTGAGGAATAATGGCACGTTTGACAGACAAAGCTATCAATGCATGTGCTTGGGCATCTCTGCCATCCCAACGAATCTGCTCTGTAGTAGGTGCAGCAGAAACAGCAGCACGAACAGGAATCTACACAATATCATCTTCGACACCATCTTCATCAGCTCCAGCACCTATATCTATAGTACCTGTTGTTACAGGTGTAACAGGACGTCTTTCAACACCCTGCACAATGTTCCACAATCCTTTTGCAACCAATACATGTCGCATCATATAAGCCCATAATGCGTAGTTGGTACCATCCAACTTATCCTCAGGAGCCAACATACGGAATACATCACTGCTTTCAGCCATGGCCGGTGACTAAAATACCTTGATGCAGAAAATTGAATGTATCTCAAAAAGTTGAACAGAACTGCCCAGACATGTTCTGCTAGACCTGTAGCAAACTTCGAGATGCTTAAACTGGCGAACAGAAACTGGTATATACCTTTGGCACAAAAAGATGAAATAGCCTGCACAAGCACTGCGATAGTGCGTTCGGAGGCGGAAACAAGCTCAGATCGCGATTTCGGCACCACAAAGCAAAGTTGTTTTGATCTCAAAAACACCTTGAGTATGCTCACCAAAATTCGTACGAATCTGAGACTGCAAACGGAGGAGTGTCAACGGCACCCTAGATGAAGCGACGACCTGCTCTGATACCAATTGTTGGAGTTAGACGTTTGCGGAAGCACGCGAACATCACAAGTAAGAAGAAGAAGCTTGGAGCACAACACACAATACTGAATATATTACTAGAGAATGTACAAAGATAAAATGGCCCATTAGGGCAATAGGCATATATACAAGCCGAGGGAAAAAAACCTCCTAAAGAGGGAAAAAAGTGCCCCGGTGGTCCTAGTGTGTTCACACACATCACTACCTAAATATATCAGTAGGAATAATGATCAATAATTTCACAAAGTAAAGATAGTCCCAAAAGAAGGTAGAATCAACTGCTCCTTGAAATCTTTTTCTTTGTCAAAAAATTGTACATGGAGTCTCCTTCATTCATGTGCTCACTCTCCAATTGTTTTGAAAGGTAAGCAACATGAGCCTCATTTCTTGCTTGGTATAATGTTGCAAGTGTATCCCAAGCATTCTTTACTATGTTGCAAGGGCGAATGTGAGAGATAATGGCGTGTTTGATAGACAAAGCTATCAATAAATGTGTCTGAGCATGAATAGGAATCTAAAAGTCATTAACTTCAATGCAACCTATATCATCCTCAATAATTGTATTTGCAAGTGTAGTAGGGTGTTTTTCAATACCATGCACAATACTCCACAACCTTTTTGCTACCAATACATGACGCATCATATTCCCATAATGAGTAATTAGTACCATCCAAATTCTCCTCAACAACCAACATATTGAATACATCATTGCTCTCAGCCATGGCCATTGACTAATTACCTTGATGCAAAAGAATGATTGTATCTCAAAAAGTTGAACAGAACTACCCTATAGGGCTCTACTAAACCTGTAAGAGACTCTGAGATGCTTGTATTGGCAAACCAAAACTTGTATATATGTTTGGCACAAATGGACAATCACCTACACAACCAGTGTGATAATGTGTTTTGAGGTGTGAGTATGCTCACCAATTTTCTTGAAATTCTAATATTGTGATCAGAGGGGTGTTGATGATGCCATCGATGAAGTGATGGTCTGCTCTAATACCACTTGTTAGAGTTCGAGTTCTACATACGCACACAAATAGCACAAGGAAGAAGAAGCTTGGAGTGCAACACAATACTGAAAGAATTACCAAGTGAATTACAAAGATAAGTGACTCATTAGGGTTATAGGCATATATACAAGCCAGGGGTAAAAACCTGTTAAAGATGGAGAAAAGTGCCATAACAGTCCTAAGTGTGCTCACACGCATCACTACCAAAATATATCAATGTCTATGGCTCATAATATGGACAAGGAGGTGCCCATCACCTAGTCTTTCATGTGCCATCTTGATAATGTGCCTTGCCTCCTCTTCTTCCATGCACTTCCTAAGTAAATTATCATCACCATATCTGTATAGTTTGCCCTCAATAAACATAAAAGGATTGCTCTTTATTAGCAACCTCTTCTTGGTTTTATCGAGATACTTACCAGTCTTGATAAAATCTTTGATATCATCATACCACCCTTATGTTTTGACTGTGAATAGCTCATCATCAACAAACTCATCCTCCACTCCAATGTCATGGTTTTTTAGGCTAATCCAAGATAGATGATCAACCATAATGAAATCAAATTCTTGTAATAATAATAGAAACCACCTCCATAATCTACCTTTTGCTTGTGGACTGTTTAATAGATACCTTAGCATTTTGTGATTCATAATTATGATGAATTTGACACTTAACAAGTGATGGTAGGATTTTTGGACAGCAAATACCATAAGCAAGGCTCACCTCTTGGTGTTACTGTAGTTCTTTTCAACCTTAGTCAGAATCTGACTAGAATACTGAATGGGTCTATCCAACTTATATGCCTCACTATGCTGCATGAGAACTACTCTTAGTGCATAGGCACTGGCATCTACATGGACATGGGAAACCTTATACCGATCTGATGTGACAAGGATCAGTGTGACCACCAGCTTGGACCTCAAAGCCTGATAAGTGATTTTCTCTTCATTATCTCACTTGAATGGGACTTCCTTACCTATGAGCCTGTCTGTGTACATCTTAATGAATCTCCTGTGGTAACTAGAATGACCCCAAAAACTTTGAATTTCTTTTGGTGTCCTAAGCATGGATAGCTTTAATATGGCTATGATTTTATCTCGATCAGGGGGCATACCTTTGCAAACACCACATGTCCAAGAAGGTACCTTCCGACACTAGAAAGTAACACATTACGATTCAACTTCAAGTTTGTTTCCCAGCATCTATTGAAGGTTTGTCATGGTTGGATCAATTGATCATCTAAGCAGTCCATAAGTGTTAGACATTGGTCCATAAAGACAATTGCATGTGGGTGTGGGACAAAGGCTAGTCATAGCAAAGGTCTCTAGTTTGGGGAATATCCTAAGGTATTCAATGGTAATGAGGATGAGTGTTGTATGATGGCCACATGTCAGCACTAGATCATTCTAGAGCATGATTATTTAGGAGAGTTCTAATAATCGGTATCTAGAGCACATGATCTTTTTTGAAAGATTTTTTTCATGATGATTCTTTTGGAAGTCACATTTGAATTTCAAAGAGGATTCATCATCATCTTCTTCATCGTCACTTTGCATCTGTTACTGTTGAGAGAGTTGAAGGAGAGCTTTTTCTTTCAAAAGAAAGAATGAATATTAGAGCCTCCTCACAAGGAGAAGCGAGCCTCCACCAAGGGAGCTCTTAGTTATTTCGATACCACACAGGCATACACCACCCACATGGCTACCCGGAGGCTTAAGATTGCCTGCAGTTCACTAGAGCTGCCCAAGAAGGGAGGCCTTCCATCCCTTTCTTCCTCCTTGACTTGGGGAAAGTATAAACTACAAGGTCAATTTATAGGCACCATTCTCGTGTTTGTCTCTCCTTATGAGATAAAAAGGCCAGCTCGTGTGCTCTTCTTGCTGAAGGAGCATCCACAGAGGAAAAGAATTAAAGCTCGTTATGTTGCCCGTCTTCAAACCCTCTCTGAAAGAGCTTATTTGGAGTACCTACTTTCACCAAAATGGCCATAGCTCTCTCGTTACTCAACCAAATTAAGTGATTTCACTTCCTATAGAATCCTCACTTAGAGAACTAACTTTTGAGCAGTTACAATTTTGATCCATCTACACATCTGTGCAAAGCTTTGAAGTTGGTTGTTTCTACCAATGACTCCCATACAAACACTTTTTCGATGCAAGGACGATCAAAATCCACTTGGAAATGCAAGAGGACTATATAGTAGCCATTTTCAGCACCTATACATGAAAATTTCAAAACCTACGATAATTTTTCTCATGATTTTCATGCATTTCTATGCTCTATATGCATGATTTTGCATCTAGGACAAGCATAGCACATTACATATGCATCATATGTTTGTCCATATGTTTGTTTAGCTCTTTGTTTTTTATGCAAATAGGATGGAAATATTTTCTCTTGTAAGAACCACCATGAAGAAATAAGAACATTCAGTGTTCTTATCATTTGTATCTGCACTATGAGCATCACAATTTTTATACAAGGTTTTGTAGTGCCCTTTGGTCATATTGATGTATATTGTGAGCACGCCGACACATTTTCTTGAAAGTGTGTATAGAGCACATAGTCAAATTTTTTCTGATTTTCATTTGATTGCCAAAATTTTCAAAATTTTTGCATGCTGTTGACCTAAGTATCAACTTAGGGACTTGCGGAGAAAGAGACTATACCTCAATCCCCTCACAAGTGCATATAGTGGGGATACACGCTTTTAATTATCAATCCAAAGAGTATACAAACTTAGCCGAGTGTATGAGGACATGCAATCATGTAATGATCAATGCAAGTGAACTACTCAAAGAATGTAAATGAAGCAAAGACTTATCCAAATAAGCTTCAACTGTTGGTCAAGGCGAAACGATACTTGGTGCAGCAGCCGTCAGTATTTTGGACTTTTCTCCCAGCTTCGAACTCCAAATATAGCGAATAGCATATGCGTTTCGAAGCTCTCGAGAAGACGCATCCAATGGCAGTGGTTTCACTCAATTCTGACGCTCCTACTTCAAGTTATGAGCAAAATACTGAGTCGCGGGAATACTTTCCTACACTACAGCACTTCCTACACTTCGCACACACCTTACCTACAGCAAATAAACACTTTCATGGATAGACAACACTCACAAGCACTCTTTCCAAGCAATACACATGCATACAAACTCACGAAGAAGAAGATACAGAGTGAAGAAGACACAAATTCGAATGTCTGTGCTCTCTATTCTCACAATGGCAAAAAGTTCTTTACAAAGAGTCACATTTGACTTATATACTGGTGCCCTAGAAATGGTCCTTTCACACAAGAGACCGGCACTTTATTCACTAAATGACTAATTCCCTACTAGTTTACATGGGTAAATCTCTAATCTCTTGTGGGGATGCATTTAGAGGACTCCTCTAGTGCCTTTACAACGGAAAATATATTACAAGAATGATTATGGTACAAAAATATGATGTCCAAATCGGAAAAATTTTGGGGCCCGTCTTTTTCTCTGCTTTGTACTTCTTTTAGCTCTGCAACACTCTCCCCCTCTTCGTCTCTGTCGTCCCGTGACAGGCTTTGCTTCTTGTCATCAGTTTGTTGTCCGCACGCATCCAGTGGTCAGTATTGCCTGATTCTTGATCTTGCATTACGTTTTAGAGGCGCTCTGATTTGTCCTGGTTGCACACATCGGACCTTGCTGTGTTATTCACTTCTTTTCTCTGCACGCAACCTTTGCTCATTGTTACCTGTTTATAAAACAGGTGTTCAGTTTTGACGGCCTCTTCTTAATTCTTGTTTTACATTCTCTGGGCCTGATGCATTCGCCTTGCTTGCCCGCAACCCTTGAAGTTAGACTGACTACCTGATATTCCGCAGTCTAATTCACCTATAGGCTCCTTAATTCTAGTTGCCACGCACGCCACCAGTGGAAGGTCTGAGGATGTGGTGCTTCAGTCTTCAATCTGGACCTTCCAGAGATCAAGAGGTTGAAGCACCCATGTGGGATACGTCCTTTCCTTGGTGTGTGTGCCCCTGCGGGGCTTCTTGCAGAGATATATCTTCAAATATTGCTTTTTAGTGAAGCTGCTTCTTTCGTTGTCTTCTTCTTTTCTTCTTCTTACTTGATTCTCCCTCAACACTGCCCCCCTCCTGGACTCTGTCCCCGACAGGCTTTGATAAGCGACGGGCATATGTTTGATATACTCTTTGCTCTGTATCATTCAGCAGATTTGCTTCACGTATCATGAGTTGTTTCCATTGTTCCACACCGTCATTGGGTGGCTGTCTGTGATCTGCGAAGAAGCTGAGTTCATATGCCACTAATCTGGCATTTAAATTGGATGACATTTTCAAAAAAATTTCTGAATCCATCTCAAAAAATCCTGTAAAGAAAGCTTCTTCGAAAGTCTGCATATATACACTTGGCAAGAACATAATTCTAGAATAATATGCCATAATGGTTGGTCTGCTAGGCATAACGGATAGATCAAAAATGAGGATCTCCGTGCCTTGATTAATGCCTATGAAGTTCAAAAATGTGTATGCCGCATGCTTAAATACCTTCAAGACTGTGAGGATCGTGCTAAGTATTTTGTTGGTCATTTTTACAGTTAAATCAGGTACTGTCGCATAATTCTGTAGCCAAAATTCTATGGTTTTGACCATATAGTCTTCCGTTGGCAAGTAATTATGTGGCGGGCTCGGAAGCATAGGATAATTGAGCCACTGCTTATTGATAGTGCCGCTTCTTTGCAAATCCAAAAATTCCCTGGTATCCCTTCTGCGTGGTATTGGACAAAATGAAGGGTTTACCTGGAATGCATATGGCGCAGCTTGCCAATGCACCCGTAGTGTGGGATGTTTCTCCAAAAATTTTTGTCGCCACACTGGTTGCGCAGCTTCAAACTCTGCTTGCGTATATTCAAATGTGTCATGTTTGAAGTTCAGCTGCTCATCTGGACTCTTCTGTGTAATCTTCATTATATAACGTCTTGTCTTCTCTTTCAAGAGTCCGTATGGAATATTGAATGGCTTCATAATTTTGTCCAGGTCTTTACCTTTGATCTTGGCCTCTTTCATGACTTTGACCACTTCATTTTCAAAATTTTCCGTTAACCGGGACACCACTAGTGCCCGTTCCTTCTGACTTATATCTGCAGTATATGGCATTGGATGTTCGGCATGTATGTCGGCCAACTGCTCATGTAGTGGAGAATTATAGATCGGGTGAGATAGAGGGCTTACCTCTACCTCGTCAATAGGATTTTCCTTATCTGGCACTACTGGTGTCCCGATCGGTGCTTTCTCTTTTATTTGAGTCTTCAACTGTTCTATGCATTCATCTTTATCTTTGACTTCTTGCATGGCTGCCCTGAGTGCTTCCTTTGCTGTAAGTAACTCATTTCCGATTTCAGCCACATTATCCATGTTTTCACTGTAACTGGCTGTAAGTTTAGCATGTGCTGTATTTAACTGTCTTTTTAGTTCACATATTTCCTGAGTGTACTTCCGTTCTGATTCTTCTCTTATTTCTTGCTCTTGTCGCAGCAAATCTGCATGTTGTGCTATCTGCTCTCTTAATTCTTTTTGTTTGATTTCTGTTGCTTCCTGTTGCTCGATCGGTTGATCATATAATAATGATTTCATTAAGTCCTTATTCCTGTTTCTCAATGTGTCATTTTCTTCCATATATACCTTTAGCTGTGTCTCGAGCAACGTACTTCTAGCTCGCATTCTCTCTTTGTCTGCCTCGCTTGCATCATATGATCTATGTAAATTTGCGAGCTGTGCTTGGAGTTCTTGATGCTGAGTGAGTAATGATTCGTATTGTGTTTTTGTTTCGAGCAACTCATTGCTTTTTACCTTCATCTCTTTTTGTGCCTGGATGAGTTGTGATGACAGTTGTTCGCTCATTATCTGGAATTGACTTTTTTCTTGCATGGCTCTATCATAATCTGCATCTATTTCCATCATCTGTTGTTGGGTATCCATCGCTGTCTGAATCATTTGCTTGACTACCGGCTTCAGCTGAGTGACATCCACATTCAGCCATGTTTTTGGAATGCTTGGTTCTTCGCCGGTTGTGACATCTTTGCCCTGAGCCACATGTAATGTATTGTCATGGGGCTGCCTAATTTGAAGTTGGATCCTTGGCTCTGCCATCATGTCGTCTTTGTTTCCTTGAGGTGTATCATCCGGTACCTCAATTACAATTGATTCCTTAGTACGGAGCTCCTCCGAATCCACGTTCCTTGGAGTTTGTACCTCCTCTTTGATAGTTGGTTGGGCATATGTGACACCGGTGGTTGTATCTTCCTTGATGCTGATCTTTGTAGTGCCATTCAATTGAATGACATGCGCCTGTTCCATAGATTCTTCTACTCTCTTTTCCTTTTCTTCCTGATTTCCCGGCGTCACTTCCACTTGATCGATCTCATTCCAGTCTTCTTCTTGAGTTTCTGTCCGTATATCAGTATCCAAGGTATCTTTTTCAGGGCTGGAGTCCGTATTTGTACTGGAATCCTCGATCCCTAGTTCTTTGTATCTTCCAGCTTGTTTTGGTGTCTTTTCTGGACTCCGTTGTTGTTTCTCTTGACTTGCCTGTCTATAATGATGACCTTGAATATTCAAGTTTACCTGCCCTTGCATATATTGATGTGTTTCTTCAAGGGCAGCGGAAAGATCTCTCTTTGTAATCGGCATTTGAGCCGTCGTGATCTTCGGTAAGAGATGAGTTCTCTTAGACTGTGGTGTAACTTGGGCTTCCTCCTCCCGCAAACGCTTTGTACCCCTCATGGGTTTTTGTGTGCTGGTTCCAGCTTCTTCAACCATAACCACTGCTTTCTTCTTCTTAGGGACCGTAGCAGATTTTGCATACTTGGCTAGCCCTTCTAAGTTTGGCATCTCTCGTAAGCAATTTTTCATCTCAAGAGCTTCATATATCAATAGTGTTAATGCAGAACTGCCATTCAAAAACTTCTTCTGTCCCCACTTCTTCTGGGCTTCAAACAATCTTTCTTGGACATACCCTGTCAAATTGATTTTGTTTCCTATTTGTCGCATGGCATGCGATAGTAATTGCACTACTATCTTCTGTGGGGCTGTGTACCTGTGCATGCTGGGGAAGCAGAAATGTTGATGCACTAGACGGACAGCATCTTCTATGTCAATCCTGTTTATTTCCAAAAATGATCTCTTCTTGGGATCATGGCACTCGTCTTTGACACTAGTAATTCCTGCTTGATTCCATCCAAAAGCTTTATTGATTAACTCATGTGTGAATTGGATTGTCTTCCAAACTTCGACTTTATCCAAGACACGTGCTTCTGGAACTGATATTTTTGTTGCGGCAGGTTGCATGGTATTCATGACTTGTGCACATCTTTGAAAGTCCGAAACATAGATAGGCAGTGTGAGAAATGCCTCGATGCCCGCTTGTGTCCATACATCTTCAATATGAGGTAATCCCTGTATGATTGTTTTGAAGTCCTGTGACATGATAGGGAAATAGTGATCTGTATCCATGATCTTGATAGTTGCCATGAAGATGAGCTCTGCCACTGGTTGATCATCCCGAAACCAGTGACCTCTTGCTTTTGTTACTGATTCCAATGGAAGAAGCTGCACCTCTTCCTGCTGCGTAGATTCTGAATTAGTAGACACGATCTGCACTCAGTATAGAGTATGAATTAGTTGCCATATCTTATCATAAATCCTCCTTTATTTGTTTGTCATAAGCTCGATATTGCTCCGAGTGAATGGTGTCGTCCCTTTCCCGTGGGTGTGAGAAAGGTAATACCTGGATTTTTCACATTTTTATGTATTTTTATATTTTCATCTGAAAAGGAAAACAGAAAAGTTAGTTTATAGCCGAAGCGGTTATTAGATTTTTTAGAGTATTTTCTTAATGTACAAGTGCTCTCCTATTTCCCAAGAGGAAAATGTGCTTGACTATCCTGAAATAGAAGAAAGATGTGCCGAATGCTTGGCCTTGTAATGTGGCCCTACTATGCATACTTTGGGTATTGACAATTCCATATGTGTGCAATTGGAAGTAGTTGGTTGATGCATGCTGTTTGTTTTGTCTTTCGGTATCCAAATCTGCTTCACTTTGCTGTGCTTCGTTGTATGTTGCCCACTTCCACTGAAAGTGGCTCTTTTCTTCTTGTTGTAGGTCTGTTTGATCTGATTTGTAAATCTCGGAATGGCTCGGGTTGCCATTACAGACTCCTTCTTTCTCCAGTAACTCTTTTTTTGTGGTTGTTTTGTCTGTGGACCATATTGGTTCTTCTTGTGCTGAGGATCATCCTTTCGGCTTATTTTCCTTGGAACGCAAGACTTAGGAACCCAGATGTGCGAACGATCCTGTTGAGCAGCTACTACTTTCTTTGGAATCCATATTGTAGCAATTTGTCGATGACTTCGTTGTTCAGACTGAGTTGATTTCTCCTTTGATTGTTTGTTTTGATATCGGTTGTGCTTCTGTCGTCGAAGATACTCCTTCACTTGATCTTTCTTTATCCACGCTTGATTAGAGTACGGAATAGGGTATATTTTAATGGGTACAAATTTTGAATTACACAGAGGACTATTCTCTCTTATGCATGGTGCTTCGGTGAGGTGGGTTTCAGATAGATTGACACTCTCATGACTTGCTAGACTAGAACATGGTGTGCAAGCAGAATTCAATGTGTCCGCACATATAGTACTTGATGAAGGTGTCTCTATAGTGCTAGTGATCATACATTCAGGACTTTGTTCATTAGAATGAACTGTTTGCTCCATGCTCACAGATTTGATTGGTCGTTCGTCTATCAGACTGAATACTTCACGATGTCCTATCCTGCTTGAGATGTATCCTAACGCCAATTGAATGGTCACTTCGTATTCGTAAATCCAGTCTTGACCTAACACTACCTCTTCAAGTAAATCTTGATCATGACACACTAATAGCCTTTGTTCCATAGTGTTGTTGCCAAGATGTAAAGGTAAGGTGATCTCACCTATGCATTGAGTAATTGTTCCTCCTATTCCTATCAATTGTGCCATCGATGGGCGTACTTCCTCCTTGGGTTTTTGGGTCAAAGAAAGCTTGATACAGCTCACAGCAGCTCCTGTGTCAATGAGAGCATCCACCAAGTGGTACTCCATTTTACCTGCTCCCAAATTTAAATATGGTTGTGTTCTCTGCGATCCTAGGTTTTGAATGGCTCTAAAATTAGCCATTGGGATGAGTTCTTCTCCTAGTCGATATCTCTCATCTCGCTCTCTCATCCACTCTTTCCGTTTCTTTATTCTTTCCAATGCTTCCTGTCTCGCTTCTTCTTGTATCCTTTCCTCCTCTATGCGTCTATTCTTACCTTTGATTAATCGAGACATTGTTTCTTCGGTTAATGGTTCTAGATATTTTTTCACTCTGCATCCACTGATGTAGTTTGGTAACACGTCTCCATCTAAGGTTGCTAAGCTAATGGCTCCACTTGTAGATATGCGATTAATGATTAATGGACCATATCCTCTCTTCTGCAACTTCTTAGCGTGTTGTTTCAAGGTGTATACCAAAACTAAATCTCCTTCCTTCAAATTTTTGTCCTTTATGTGCGCATCAAAGTAGGCTTTCTGTCGTCTTTTAGCAGCATAAATACCTGCTACTGCTTGTAACCTAGTTTCGTGAAGCTTTTCTATTTGATCCAATTGAGCTGATAGTTCATGACCTGTCCACTCGTAAGTAGTTGCTACTCTCAGAGTGGGAATCAAGAAATCAATTGGCAAAATAGCATTTTGTCCGTACACTAAGTTAAAAGGAGTAGTGCCTATGGCGGTTTTATAGGCTACTCGAAATGCCCATAAAGCATGATGTAACTGCTTATCCCAATCTGATCTACCATTGTTAACGATTTTGGTGAGAACTGTACACAAGATTTTATTCGAACTTTTGGCTTGTCCATTGGCTTGTGGGTGATAAGGGGCTGATTTCTTATGAATTACTAAGAATTCATTCAATAAGGCTTCTATCACTTCATTAACAAAGTGCGTACCCCTATCACTCACAATTTCTATAGGTAGTCCAAATCTAGTGAAGACGTTCTCAAAGAGAAACTTGGCTGTGGTTCTTGCGTCATTCTTCTTGGTTGCTTTTGCTTCCACCCATTTGGTCAGATAGTCTGTTGCCACAATTATATACTCAGCATGGGATCCTTTTGCTGGTGGGCTAATAGGTCCTATGAAGTCTATTCCCCATTTTGTGAAAGCTCTAGCACTCATCGTGGGTCTAAGTGGCATCTCATCTCTTCTAATTGGATATTTCGTTCGTTGACAAGTATCACACCGTTGCACATATGTTATGCCATCTTGGTGTAGAGTTGGCCACCACATTCCAGCAAAGAGGATCATTTTCGCTGTTTTATCTGCAGAGAAGTGTCCTCCTGCAGCTCCTGTATGAGCCATCTCTAAAACAGAAAGATATTCATTTTCGTGAATGCACATTCATAATTGGTTATCTTTCCCTCGTTTAAAGAGTTGTTTTCCTACAATGGCATAATCCTTACTTTGTTCTTCAAGCGCGCGTTTCCTTGCCGAAGTAGCTCCTTCGGGGTATTCTTGAGTTTTCAGGAACTTTACCAGTGGCATGCTCCATCTTGGTGCTATTGTAGAATAGCATAAGGTAGAGTTCTCATCTGGGATTTGTTCTTGACAGATCTGACAGGTTGATACATAGTTAGTTATGTGCATCTCTTTGCATGGTTGGCCAATATATGCCAAATCTCTTGAGTGTTTGCCATGTTCCATTTGCATTCAAATGAGTTTTCCATTGGTTTATGTGTGCTTTCTGAAGCCACATTTCTTGTTCCTCTTCTTCCACGTATCTCATCAACAATCCACTTGAATCCTGGTGATACAAACTTCCAGCAATGATGTGAAGGTTTTTAGTCCTCCAGAGGTCTTGGGTTTGGTTTGGTGTGATCCCATCTTTAGGTCCATGTGTAAGTATAGGGATCAATTTTTCTGCCCATTGAGGACATACTTCCAGGTTAAAAAGGTAAGTATCTGGCAGATCATCTCGTACTCCTATGGGTGGTTCTCCATGGGTCATTCGTGATAAGTGGTCTGCTCTTATGTGGGTATTTCCGTTCTTGACTACTACCTCAAAATCAAATTCCATTAGCAATAAAAACCATCGTACTAGTCCTCCAGTATTACAAGGCTTGTTGACTAGGTACAATAAGGCTTGATGATCAATGAAGAATTTGAATTTGTTTGCCAACAGGTAATGTCTGAACTTTTGACTGCGTACACCATCCCTAGGCCTTCTCTCTCCGTGGTAGTATAATTGCGTTCTGCTTGATTCAATTGTCTACTAGCGTAGGCTATAGGGTGGTCTAATTTTCCTGTGTCAGCAGGTTGAGCTAAGATGCAACCAATGGCAAACTTGGAAGCATCCACATGAATGTGAAATGGCTTATTCCAGTTAGGGACTCGAAGGATTGGTGCTGAACTCAATAGATTCTTCAACTCATTAAAAGCTTTTTCACATTCTTCGGTCCAATTAAATAGAGTCAATAATGCATAAAGAGGTCTAGCAATTATGGCGTACCTATGTATGAATCTTCGATAGTATCCACAATGTCCCATAAATGCTTGAACTTCTTTAGCAGTCTTAGGTCTTGGTAAATCCAGAATTACTTTGATTTTGTCTTCATCTGTTGAAATTCCATTCTTAGAGACAATATGTCCTAAGATTTTTCCTTGTCGAACCATGAAGACACATTTTTCTGGGTTAAGGCATACTCGATATTGTCGACATCTAGCAAAGATCCTTTCTAGTTCAGGGATATGCTCTGATCGTATAGCTGAATAAGTACAAAGATCATCCACGTATACCTCCATACTTTTTCTCAGAAATTCCTTGAACACATGACACATCAATCTTTGGAAGGTAGCTGGAGCATTCGTTAGACCATAAGGCATGACTCTAAAGGCGTATACTCCCCATTCAGTTGCGAACGCTGTTTTATGTTGGTCCTCAGGAGCAATGGCTACCTGATTATACCCTGAAAAGCCATCCAGAAAGCTATAGACTTCCTTTCCTGCTACCCTTTCCAAGAGATGATCCGTAATTGGTAAAGGATAACTATCCCTTATGGTCGCAGCATTTACTTTCTTCAAATTGATGCACACTCTTAACTTTCCATTCTTTTTCGGTACAACCACCAAAGGGGACACCCATTCCGTGTGCTCAATTTCATAGATGAATCCAGCATCTAGTAACTTGTCTATTTCTTCCTTTATTTTGGCTGAATACACATCATTATAAGTATATGGTCTTTGTTTAGAAGGTTTGGCTTCGGATGTCATGGGAATGCTATGCGCACATATAGATGGGTCTACTCCTTTCAAGTCCTTATAGGTCCAAGCAAAGACATCCCGATATTCTCTTATGAGACGAATTAACTCTTGTTCTTCTTCTACTGAGACATCCTGTCCTATGAAGGTGCATCGTTCTTCTCCTTCTTCTAGCGTTACTACTATCTTCTTGGTTTGTTCCTTATTATCATATGCTATTCCAGGCTGTGCTTCTCTTTTCGGCATTTGAATAGCGATTTTCCTCTCCTCTACTTCATATTTTTTAAAGTGAGCTGGTACCTCAAATTGGTCTTGGGGTTTGTTTTCTTCATCTTCTGATTCTCTTTCAACTTCTAATTCCCTTTTCTGTGTGAGTTCCTGGTGTTTTCCATTGGCAGTGATATTTATGTTGGTGGTACTATTCCCTAGATCCATAGGTTCGGGCTCCATTTCAATGCTCTCGTAGTCCTCCTTCCAGTCTTTCTCGATCACTTCTCCTTCTTCGGCCTCCTGAAGGACTACCATATACAGGCTAACATCATAACCCTCCTCATCGATACATTCGTTCATGGTCACTACTTCTTCGTTTACACAGACATCTAGGGTCGCTAAAATTTCCATCCAACCGTGAGGTTCAAATTCTTCATCCGGAAATACTTGTGGCATGTAAGCTGGATCTTGTACAGACCTAGCTATTCCTTGTTTTTGCTGCCAACCTTTTCTTCTCTCCTCTTCCTTCCTTGCCGCTTGACATATCCACAGATGAGTGTCCTCGTTCATCCAGGATTGATCACTAGAACCTGCACTATGAACCGATTGATAGTCTTCCTTCTTATGAATTTGATTCCATTGTAGAGGTGGAACATCTTGATATGTGTACGTATGTAGGTTTATTCTAGTGGTGGTTCCTGCATGTTGTAGGTATACCGCGTCTTTTCCCCAATCTTGTACGACCTTTAGCTGTCTCATGAAAGGCCTTCCCAGGATCATTTCATAATTGCTTGGCCTTTCGAAGTGACATATTGCTAAAGTGTGTTCGAATTCCACTCCACACGTAGTGAAGACTACTCGCTCCAACAACCTAAGGGTCTTTCCGTATGTCCATCTGCCATTTGTATTTTCATGCGTGTTGGTCTTAAGGCTGGTTTTCCCCATTTCTCCCAAATTTCTTTGGTAGCAATACCAACACCAGCTCCGGAATCTAAGATGGCTTTGGTAGTGTAACCCCTATAAGTAATTGGAAGACAAGTATTTCCTTCCTCTCCCTCACTAAAGTCTCCTACTTTATCCACTGGAATTCTCACCGTGCTTACTTCGTCTGCTGTTTCTTTCTTTTCCTCCTTGACTTCCCATTGATTGATTAATTTCTCTTTCAAATGTGGTTTTACCTTCAACAGTTCTTCGAATGTTAGGGTACAAGGGATTTTTACCTCTCTAAGGCGTTGTATGATCTCAAATGTTTGAACTGATGGGTTCGTTTCTCGTTTCCTCAATGAGGGAATGCGATACAATTCTGAATTACGTTCGTACTCCCCTGTGTAATTGGGCAGTTCCTTTACATCTTCCTCTCCTTTGTCACTTGCATCCATTGGAAAAATTTCTTCTGAATTTAGTTCAGGTATTGAACCCTCTATTTCGTTTTCTGCTTCTAATTCTTCAAAGGGTGGTTCAATTCCTTCCACTTTCTTCCATTTGTCCTCTTGAACTCGTGCCCATAGATCCTTAGTCCATTCTCCTTCTACTTCGGGAACTATGGATCCTTCCCTTCTCTCAACATCACCTTCGTCATTCTGTGTTCCACTTACTTCAGACTTTTCATGAGTGTTTACACACTCTTGGAACTTTCCTTCAGAATTTCGGGTATTGGGTAAAGGCGATGCAGGTTTTTCTAAAGTTTGTTGTGCAACTTCTATTAATTTCTTGCAGATCTCTAGTCTTTCTTTTTCTAAGTCGCCTCTTGGATATTCTCTCTCGTGTTGTTCTATGGTAGGTCCTGCTCTTATTCATGCCTTGTATGCCTGAATCCACATGGCTAATTCTTCAGGCATAGGATCTGCTAACACTGATCCTACCTCTTCTTTTTTATACTGTTCATTTTTAATTTCTTCTTTCTTTCTCTGCTCCTCTTTTGAATTTTGTTCGTTCCTTTCATTTTCCTTTTTCTACCGTAATTTCTTTTCTTTTATCCTATCTCTCCGGTTTTTCCATCTCTGGGACCTTTTACTTGCAATACTTTTCTCCGGCTCTTCTGAGTCTTCAACTCTTTGAGGGATGGGTGTGTCCCTCTCCTTGTCACTTTGATTGTTCTCATCCGTTTTATCAGGGGTCTCTCTGGCTTTGGCTCTCGTTATTGCTTTCAATGGTACTGTGTACTCTTTATCACTCCCTGATGATTCAATTACTTCTATTACGTTGATTTGGACATTAGATGTAACGTTGTTGGGATTCTTGGGGCAGTCCCTGAAAAGGTGTTCCTTACCACAATCACTACAGTAGCCTTCCCAGACTCGTTGTGGTGGTAGTGGGTTTGGCAATGTGCATTTCCTGATATAATGATCACCTCCACATCTATAACATGGTCCTCTGGGTACCGGCGGTCTGTTCATGGGTCGGGGTGGTATAGTTGCTCTAGGAGCGGTGTACATTAATGACACATAATCCTGCTCATAACCGTATGAACTATCTGATGCTTCCATGCCATAGGCATATGGTTCATACCGCTGTCCATATTCCATCATTGAGCTTTCATAATTAGGGTACGTTCCTTGACTAGAGTCATAAAACAAGTCATATGGTTCATTACTAGTCAAAGGTGTGGCTGGGACTATAGCTCTCTCTAGGTTTTCTTCAGGTTGGGCAATCTTTGACTGGGACAACATTCTGAGGATGGGGCGGTTGTTGTCCTAGTACTGGCTGTGGTTGGGTGTATCCCTGATATGCGTATGGTCGTGGTGCTGGTGCCTGCGGCTGATAAGAAGGATACCTAAAAACTTCACCTCCCTGATGATTCTGAGGGTATCCGTACGGTCTCATATATTGCTGTGCAGGTCTCGCTTGCCTATTGTAGGGACAATTTTCTGTGCTATGATTTGTGTATTTTTGTTCCACACTGCAATATTGTAGAGGTCCCTGGACAGTGGGTCTATTATAACCATAAGCCGGCGGTGGGACTACTCCCCTAGTACACAAGTGAGAGGGATGATCTCCTCTGCACTGCATACATCTTCTGAGCATCGGCACTCTTATAGGGTTATTGGGGTAGTTCCTCTGTCCTTGAACATTCAACTTTTTCGCTAACAATTCGGCTATTTCCTCTACGTTATTTTTAGGAATTGATGAGTTACGGGCCGAATCTTCACTTTTCAAACTTCCTTGAGGTATTTTCAGATCCTCTGCTAGGTTATCTTCTAAATCTATGCATTCCTTCATGCGTTCTTGCAAGGTCTGAACCCTTTTTACATACACCAATGATCTCAAGGATCCATTCAATAATCCTTCCAAAAATAATGACACCATTTTATTTTGTGTCGGTCTCTCTTCCACTGGGCATCTGTCTACATATTGCTTGAATCTTCTGGCAGCCAATCTCACTGACTCGGTAGGGACTTGCTTGAAGCTATGGATCAATGATGAAGAATTGTTTTTAATTCCTGATTTAGTAAATTCCTCAATCATTTCTTGGTATACTTGCTCCATGTTCTGAAAGGTATTCGGGTCCAATGGTTGAAACCATGCTAACGCAGTGTCTGACAGTGTAAGACCAAAGGACTCATATTGAATCAAAAAGTCTTCTACCTGTTCGGCTCTGATTACTTGTTTAAATTCTGCTATATGATTGTAAGGTTCACTAGAGCCATCATAGTGATTTCTCATACATTTGGCAACTTGGATTGGCCTTAGTCGTCTTCCTGCCTCGGGTGGTCTAGGCATCACTGGGAAAATAGGTCTTCCTATTGGTATGCCTGGTCCTCTTACTACCGGCGGTTTGACAGGAGCATGAATTCCATGTCTGGGGTCAATAGTTGGTTGAGGTCGGTAGTTAGGGTTATTTGCAGGCATTGCGAACTGTACAGGAGGTCTGAAGGGGATTTGGGTTTGTTGCGTTTGTTGTGTTTGTTGTGTCTGGCCCGACTGTTGGTATGAATCATTATGGGACGTTCCAAGGGGGTTTCTTGAGGTAGTGGCTTGGTCCCTAGGGGGAAACACTGGGATGTTCTGATATTTCAACTCCGCTCTTTCCGCTTCTGTTATGGGCCAATATCTTCTCTGATTTTTATCCAGATATGTGATAATGGTGGAAAAATCTGAATCCTGCAACTCATAGATGGTGACCGGATTGGGAGCAGCTTCCCAAATTGAGGAATGTGCTCTAAGGAGATGCTCCATCCCATTGATCAAATATACATCCATTAAGGTGTCATCTTGGGGAATCAGATCTCCTCTCCATATCCTTGCAACTGTAGATCTCCCTCTAGGTGTAGTTACTTGCTCTTCATTCCCTCCTCCATTTAAGTTTGAAGCATTATTTTCTTCACCAATTTTGTTAATGTTCTCTGGGTGTTCTGTGACAACATATTGGATATTCCTTTTGTCCATGTAAAGTCCTCCTACGTACTTGACTGCTGGTCTAGGCACTATGTAAGCCTCTGACGCTTTCTTTAACCTGGCCACAGATCTGTTTAGACCGTCCAGATAAATGGGGACCTCATTGTGGTTGGTGTTCACATACTCCAAGGAGGTTCTGTACTCTCCCTCAATAATTGACATCATGCCAATCATGGGTACTGTGTTCTGCATATCCTCTGAAGCCATGGGAATTTCTTCCTCTGACTCACTGGAGGTCTCAGAATAATGTGAACGGTTACTTGGCTCTGCTACACTACCTACAGAAGAGATTACACTTCTTCGGCTTCCTAGGGTTCTTCCGGATCTCAGGTTCATCCACTTCTAAACTCTAATCGGCCTTTGCTAACTTTTAGCCTCTGGAATTCTTCACTACAGGTCAGAGTTCTAGGAAGAATGTTGGCTAAAAATTGACTGAAAATAACTTTTCAAGTCACGATACTTAACCTCCAAATTCCACGATACACGATCTCTGGGTTTAGACGATACTCGATACTTGGGTCAAAACGATACATGATATTTCAATCCAGACGATATTCGATACTTAAACACAGACGATACACGATATTTGCAGCAGACGACACTCGATCTCTGAATTGGAACGATCGACGATACACGATACTTAACCCAAACGATACGCGACCAGCGATCGTCGATACTTGAATATCACGATACTTCGGACAAACGATACTCGGCACACACGATACACGATCTTCGAACAAAACGATACACGATCAGCAACAAGTATCGCGATCTTTAGCGAAAACGATACACGATACTTGGACTACCAAGCGATACACGACACTGATCAAGTATCACGATCTCTGAAGAACAAACGATACTTAAGCCCGACGATACACAACCTCTCGCAAACGATCGCTGTTCAAAACGATACACGATGCTTGCTAGATATCGCGATCTCTGAAGTCCAGACGATACTCGATCTCTGAGAGGTATCACGATCTTTGATCAAAACGATATTTCTCAAGTATCACGACCGGCACGAAACGATACACGATCGACGATCGTTGGCAAAACGATCTCTGACCAAGTATCGCGATCGGCACGAAACGATACACGATCGACGGGAAATATCGCGATACTCGACCACAGGAGGTCACAATACTTGCTAAGTATCGCGATACTCGACCGCGGGAGCAAAACGATACTTGACCCTTAGACAAATTTTGGGAGATGTTTTTTTAAAGTTTTGGATTAATGTACTTGTTTTACTAGTTCCTCTCCTCTCTCCTCACTCTCTGTATCAATCAAAACACACCTTTTTCACCCTGAAAGCTCTAAACGATACCTGACGCAGATCGTTTGGTTCTCGCAACTGAATTCAAATGATAAATATGAGCATCTGTGAATGTGCTTACCTCAAGCTCTCTCTCTCAACACTTTAATCACACCCCAATCGCTCTGCGCAGCTCCCACGACTCGGACCACAGCTCACGATACTCGACAGTGATTCTCCACGATACTTGCTCAGAAACAAGTGATTTTCAAAATGATTCCTTTTGGCTTTTATACTTGGGATTTTCTATCTACTAAAAATGAAACAACAAGACAAGAAGTGAAAGCTACTCTAATCTACTCCCTCACTCTTCCTACTCTCCTCCTACTACTCACTTCCCTAAACTAACAACTCACTACACACACTCCAAGAATGAGAAGTAGCAAGTGCGGCTGAAAATGACTTACCAAAGAAGAGAAAATTTCCACTCCTCCACTTACTTCAATGCAAAAAAGCTACTTACCATCACACGAATGCCTCGGTTTGATTCGTCACTCCCCGGCAACGGCGCCAAAAAGTGTGTTGACCTAAGTATCAACTTAGGGACTTGCGGAGAAAGAGACTATACCTCAATCCCCTCACAAGTGCATATAGTGGGGATACACGCTTTTAATTATCAATCCAAAGAGTATACAAACCTAGCCGAGTGTATGAGGACATGCAATCATGTAATGATCAATGCAAGTGAACTACTCAAAGAATGTAAATGAGGCAAAGACTTATCCAAATAAGCTTCAACTGTTGGTCAAGGCGAAACGATACTTGGTGTAGTAGCTGTCAGTATTTTGGACTTTTCTCTCAGCTCCGAACTCCAAATATAGCGAATAGCATATGCGTTTCGAAGCTCTCGAGAAGACGCATCCAATGGCAGTAGTTTCACTCAATTCTGACGCTCTTACTTCAAGTTATGAGCAAAATACTGAGTCGCGGAAATACTTTCCTACACTACAGCACTTCCTACACTTCGCACACACCTTACCTACAGCAAATAAACACTTTCATGGATAGACAACACTCAAAAGCACTCTTTCCAAGCAATACACATGCATACAAGCTCACGAAGAAGAAGATACAGAGTGAAGAAGACACAAATTCGAATTTCTGTGCTCTCTATTCTCACAATGGCAAAAAGTTCTTTACAAAGAGTCACATTTGACTTATATACTAGTGCCTTAGAAATGGTCCTTTCACACAAGAGACCGGCACTTTATTCACTAAATGACTAATTCCCTATTAGTTTACATGGGTAAATCTCTAATCTCCTGTGGGGATGCATCTAGAGGACTCCTCTAGTGCCTTTACAACGGAAAATATATTACAAGAATGATTATGGTACAAAAATATGATGTCCAAATCGGAAAAATTTTGGGGCCCGTCTTTTTCTCTGCTTTGTACTTCTTTTAGCTCTGCAACACATGCATAAGTATAAAAGTAGAGAAGCATACTAAAAGTTTTCTTGTTTGTCATTTCTTTATGCAAAGTCTTGTGACTAGTTACTTTTCCTTGCCACTTTTTTACATTAAGTGTACATAAAACACATAAATTGAAAAAATAAAGCATAAAATGAATTTTACTCTTTCCTAGATATGGATTCAAGACCTTCTTCACCACTTATGGATGTCATGCACATGGCTGATCACCCTTCAGATGCCATAGAGACCATGAGTGCTAGGATCTCATAGTTAGAGAGCATGCTTCATGACATTTTAGAGCACATACATAGCTCCAAGAAAGAAGAAGTAATGCAAGAAAGAAACCTTCCAAAAATGGAGTTAGATGTTCTAGGTGAGCATCAAACCCCATAAGTTTTGAGCAAGAGTGTTCTAGTAAGAGAAGCCCGATGGCAGCTTAAGGATCTTAAGCTACTAAGGTATCATGTCTCTACTAGTGCACGAACTGCTAATGCTATTAAGTAATGGCTCAACAAGATGGGATAAGTGTTTTCAACTATGCCATATCATGGATGATAGGCATAGATTCAATAGGCAATATACAACATCATGGATGTTGCCCATAGGTGGTGGCATAAGATCGAACAAGACAAGAAAGAACCCACTACATGGGACAACTTAAAGTCGTGTTTTATAACAACTTTGTACCACCTGACAAGAGCTCTAGAGCACTAGACACATGGTTTTTCATTATTCAAAGAAACCAAACCGTTCAAGACTATGCACATAGTATAGGGAGGTACTTCTTAAAGTACCTGACTCTATCTCAGAGTTTCTCCAAGTTCACAAGTTTGTCTTGGGACTTAGATGTTGGAGAAACAATCACTAACTGGATATATATTTGAAGGTCAAATCTTAGGAAGAAAACCCCATGCCTATGTGAAGGGACAAATTCACAAATGTATTATACTTGTAAAGTTAGTTCACTTTAGTTCTAGAAGTTTTTTAAAAGTCACGGGAATGAGAAAGTCTATATAAGTTAGTTAGTATTAACTGACGCGGTGAGAAGAAGAAGGAGGAAGACAATGAGAAAGTGAGAAGAACTCATTTTTGTATGACTGAGTATAGTCGAGCTTCTCTGAGCGAGAAAGCACTTGTAAGCTTCTGAGTTTTTTATAGTTATGAGAAGAACTGAGTAAAGTTCTGTGTATGAGCCTCTCTCCATCATCTCCATGATTACCTACTGTGTGATGAGTTACAAAGATCAAGTTTTCCAAGCAACTCGATGCCTGGCATCGAATCTCTGTTGATAAGTCATATTTTCTTTTATATTTTTCATTTAGTACTGAAGTGTTTGAAAAACATGATGTTGTTGGAGCAACTCGATGCCTGGCATCGAATTCCAGTTGATAAGTCATATTCTAAGTGTGCATGAAATCACCTATAGTTTTGGTGTCCAAAAGATCAAGACTTTATGCGGGAAGTCGATGTCCGGCATCGAATCCCTGCTGAAAAGTGGCCAAAAACATCCCAAGTCGATGCCCGGCATCGAATTCTCGTTGCAAGTCGATGCTAGGCATCGAATTCTAATTTTAAACAGGCACTCTTACTAAAACAGGTAAAATTTCCAGTTTTGGAAGGTCATATAGGGTCATCTTGTGAGAGCCATAACTTGAGTTCTAGAGATCCGTTTGGTGCATATGATAGCTTGTTGGAAAGCTCTACTCTTCTAGTTTCAGCCTATAAAGTTTCATGGAGAAATAATACTTGAGCTAGGAGAAATTAGCAAAATACTGAAGGTATGTTATTTCAGTGACTAGGAATTTCTGTAGAAGCAAAGTTCTCACTTTAGGCTATCATTTCTCAAAGTTTGGAGTGGCAATGAGTTAATGGTGACCATAGAGGTGTTCTAGTGTCACATTAATTCATTTCTTGTGGTGTTTCATACATCAACATTAGAGAAATTATCTAGCCTCTAGTTAGAAAGAAGAGGTATCACTATTTGGCAATAGCCATAGAGATGACTCTAGTCTATGAGGACGACCATAGGAACATAGGCTCCCAAGGCTAGAGATCCTCATCGACTCAGATGATTTGGCCCTTTTCCACTAGCACTCCTATCTTGACCAGTGCACAATCTTAGAAAGAGGCTAAGCAGGTGCACATGATCAAGACAGTTTCAAGAGCAAAGAGAAAGGTGTTTGCTATGGCTGAGAGGGCTTATAAAAATTCCATCCTTACCCCTTACCTAAAAGGGAAGGCAATGAAAGAAGGATTATGCTATGGATGCTTAGGGAAGCACCTCTTTAAAGACTATCCTGAGAAGAAAAGACAGCAATGACCATAGTCATAAATCCTACATAGATAGGGAGTGATGTAGATGAGGATTTTTGTGATTCCTAATATCAGATATCATCTCCTATAGTGGCCATGACAGTCACGAAGAAGGTTCTTTCTGTGTCAGATGTTGTGCTTTCATGAGTGGCACAGAAAGGATACCAATTCCCTGATATAGAACTCATTGTTATGAGAATATTCATGGCATGATAGCCTATCAAGGTCCTCTTTGACATTGGGTCTATGCATAGTGTCATAAGTTCCTAGCTAGTAAGAAAATTACACTTAGACATTGTGCAATCTGAGTATGCCTACAAAATGGAGTTAACTAATGGGAAGGGTACTAAGACATGGGACCAACACATAGTAGGTCTACCCATCTAGATCTATTCATATGATGATAGATTGGATTTTGAGATAGCACAATTGGCCCATTTTGATGTAGTCCTAAGTAAAAAGTAGCATGCTATAAAACAACCATTCATAGATTTTGCTTCACATGTTTATCAATTTGAGCATGAGGGGAGGCAATTATTGATCTGTGGAGAGCCAGATCTCCAACATACATGATTGGTGACTGTTACCAAGCTGCTTAAGATCTATTTTAATTATATTTATTTTCTTTATTTTGTGTATTCATCTTGTGTAGTGATGGATTCTTGCAATCAAGGAAAGTCTAGTTGGAATGCTCAAGTACTTTCAGATAAAGCAAGAGCAAAATTCCAAGAGTTATTTTTTAAAGAATTACCTTCAAGTTAACCTCCTTGCAAGAACATTAAGCATAGAATCAAATTAGTATGAGGAGTGAGTCCAATCTCTTGACCACCATTTCGAATGAGCTTGCAAGAGGAGAATGAAATCTGCAAGGTTGTGGATGAGTACATGGAGAATGGGTTGATCAAACCCAGCTATTTGACCTTTGCAACACCAGTTCTTCTAGTAAAGACAAAAGATGGATCTTATAGGATGTGTATCGACTATAGATCACTCAATAAGACTACCATCAAGCATAGATATCCGATGCCCAAGATAGATGATATTGTTGATGCTCTAGGTGGAGTAGTTGTATATAGTAAGATAGACTTGAAAAGTGGCTACCGCTAGATTAGAGTAAAGGAATAAGATGTATATACAACATCTTTCACGACCTATTTTGGGCATTATGAGTATTTAGTTATGCCATTTGGTTTGACTAATGCACTCGCTAATTTCATGATGTTAATGAATGATATTTTATGTCCATTCATTAGAAAGTTTTTTATGGATTTTGTTGATGAATGATATTTTATGTACATGAGCATGAAAGTCATTTAAGATAAGTGTTAAATAACTTAAAAGAAGATCATTTGTTTATAAATCCAGATAAGACCTAGTTGTTTCTTCTAGAGATAGATTATTTAGGGCATCTGATATTGGCCAATGGGGTTCAAATGGATCCCAAGAAGGTCTCAATTATTCGAGCTTGGACTACCCCTCAAGATGAGGGGCAATTATGGTCATTTCTAGGACTTTCTAGTTTCTATAGGAAATTCATTTCCTCTTATTCATTGATAGCAGCACCTATGATGAATTGGCTTCAAGGCAAGGTATCCTTTGCATGGAAGCAAGAGAAACAAGAAAGTTTTGATACTCTGAAGCAAGCTACTTCAGAGGCTTCTATACTCAAAGTGGTAGATCCACAAAAACCATTTGAGTTGGAGATAGATGCTAGTGGCATAGCCATAGGGGTAGTCTTGAGCCAAGATGGCACGCCAATAACTTTTGAAAGCAAAATGTGGAGTATTTCACAATGCAATTGGTCAATGCATGAATAGGAGTTGTATGTAGTGGTGCATGCTCTTAAATTTTGGAGACACCATCTTTATGGTGCATACTTTAAATTATACATGGATCATCATACACTCAACTACTTTTGTAGTCAACCAAATCCTCGAGGTAGATAGGATCATCGGGCTGAGCTCATGCAAGAGTTTCACATGGAAATCCTATATAGAAGAGGCAAAGAGCATTTTGTAGCTAACATATTATCACAGATAGTGTATCAAATGAGCTCTATACTTTTAGAAAGCTCATTGCTTCAAGATATAAAGGAAGCACAAGTGGAAGATCCACATTTGTTAAAGATCATTAGAGCCATTAGTGATGAATCTATTATAGGATATGAGGTAGTTCTAGTTGTTTCTTCCCCTAATAAAGAAAAGAAGTAAAGTTTGTATTCCAATTTCTTAATGGAGAAAGGAATCATTAAATAGAAAGGAAAGGTTTTCATACCAGATCCCTAGGATTTGAGAAGAAAAGTCATGCATGATAACATGATGTTCCTTGTGCAGGACATCTTGGTGTTGACAAGACCATTCAGCTTATTAGAACATTTTGGTGGCCTAGATAGGCTAGAGTGTCCATTTATATATTCAACAATGCTTTATGTGTCAAGTCAACAAGGAAAAAAGGGTTAAGACACCAGGTCTTTTACATCATTTACAAAGTCCAGAGCACAAGTGGGATAGTGTATCCATGGAGTTCATAGTTGGGTTATCGCAGACCCAAAGGAAGCGGGATAATATCCTAGTTGTGGTGGATAGATTGAGCAAGATGGCTAATTTCATACCCATGCAAGAGATGATAGAAGCTCCACAGGTAGCAAAGGTATTATCCAACATGTCTTCAGATTGCATGGGTTATCGACATCCATAGTTTTAGATAGGGATGTTAGATCATAGGATATTTTTGGAAGTTTTTATTTAACAGACTAAAAGTGACATTAAACATGAGTAGTGGTGACCATCCACAGATAGATGGTCAGACCAAGACAGTAAACCAGATTCTAGAGGACATGTTGAGAGCATGTGTCTGAGAGGCAGACAGATTAGGATAGTTACTTGCCTTTAGTAGAGTTTGCTTATAATAATCGACCTCATAAAGTGACAAGAATGTCTCCTTTTGAGATGAATTATGGCATGAATCCCATTTCTCCCAGTACCATAGGAATGCCAAAGAAATGTCCTAGTGCTTCGGAGTTCCTCGCGAACCTCCAATAAAATTTAGAAATAGCTAAAGCCGAGATGCATCAAGTAATTGATAGGGCAAAGGAATACGTTGACAAGAAGAGATCTCCTAGAATCTTTGAGGAATGAGATAGAGTTTTTCTTCAAGTGCCAGCTAGATGTACCTCACTATCAAAAGGGAAGTGTATAAAGCTTTTGTCAAGGTTTTGTGGACCTTAGAAGATAGTTAAGAAGCTTATTAATGTTGCATACCAATTAGAGCTTCCTCCAGATTGCAAAGTCCATCTAGTGTTTCATGTTAGCAAACTTAGAAAGTATATTTCCAAGGAGGATAATCTAACAGAGGGTATTGTTTCTTTGTAGGATAGTGATCGCATAAATGATTCTCTAGATAGGTATTAGATCATAGATAGAAACGGTTGAGAAACCATATCATCCAAGAGTATCTCACAGCCTGGAGAGGATTATCGCTTACCTATTCTACTTGGGAATCAAAAGATATGGCTTGCAAGTACTTTCCCTCATTGATCATTGAGGACAATGATCTTTAGAAGGGGGAGAGAGTGCTAGACATTGGTCTACAGAGACCATTCCATGTGTGTGTGGGACAAGGGCTAGTCATAGCCAATGTCCCTAGCTTGGGGGATATCCTAAGGTATTCAATGGTAATGGGGATGAGTGTTGCATGGTGACCACATGTGGGCAATAAATCATTCCACAACATTATTATTTTGAATGCAAGGGGCTATAATAGATGGGAGGAGACTAGCACACACATCATTCATGATTCCAAGTCTTGTAAAATAAGTACTAGTGCAAGTACTTGAGAAGGAGGAAAAATCATCTATGAAAATCTGAAGAGCCTCCAAAAGCAAAGGTCAAAAAATAAGGTTCATTGTTCTATTGAAAGTCGTTGGGGCATTTCTAAGTCCAAAAGCCATCTTAACACAAATATGTCCCCCATGGCATGATGAAGGCTCTATTTTACCAATCCTCAGGATGGATAAATACTTGGTAATACCACTAAATCCATCCATGAAGCTATAGAGTGCATATCCAACCTCTTCTTCTCTAATATGTTCTACAAAGGGCATAGGGAACCCATTTTGAATTTTTACCTTCTTAAGTGCTCTGAAATCCACAGATATCATGATTTTATTTGTATTCTTTTTTGGTACAATGACCATGGGATAACTTGGATTCAGTTTCTAGCTTTTCCCCCTACTGGTTTGTTGCCTTCAATCAATGGAATCATGTGTTCCCCAAAACGTGTAGGTACTCCTTCCAAACCCTTGTAATTCCATGCAAATACATCTACATAGATTTTCATAAACGAAGTTACCTTTGAAAGAATCTTTGGATAATACCAAAACCATGTGGCCACCAATATAGGGCGAGAGTTATCCTTGTTGCTTAGTTAAATCTCTTGGGTAGGTTTCATATCCATAATTGCGACTAGAGGTTCCTTTTCATATTTGGGATCTTCCATCACTTTGTCCCACATTGTCTTAGTGTCATATGTAGGAGCACTTTGGATATCAATTTGTTCTCCCTTTTTTTGCATCCACTCTGCAAAAATTTCATGAATTGGAAAAGAAATTTCTTCACTAGATGGCTTTACCTTGTGGGTAGTTTTCTTCTTGGTATTTGAATCAACTTCCTCTTTGTTACACTTAAGAGGCATTTTCTTCTGTTGCTACAAGGGTTGCCCATATTTTTCCTCATGCTATGGCATCCCTTAGCCCTCATGAAAGTACCATCTTTTTGTAAACTAGGAGATGTCCATGTGAACACTCTCCTAAAACCCTTTTTGATAATTCCTCTAAGCCTATGGTATTCAAGCCTTTCTTTGAAAACTCCTTTTTGAACAAGCACAAAACTCCCACGTAGAAATCCATGCGCTCCCTCTCTCTCTAGGTAGTTAGCTTTTTGAAATTCCCATATCACATGAGATTCTCTTTTTTTAGCACATGTGGTCTTTTGACCACATGTTTTATTCACATATGCCTCTCTTCTTCTCTATATAAAGAAGAGCCTCATTTGTAAAAGGGGAGGTCCCTTGGCCATGGCCTTGGCCTCCATTTTGGTAATGGAAGAAGGTGTCATTTGCTACTCTCCTGTTTCCTTGTGTGCAAGGCGATGATCTTGGTGTATGGATTTGCATGTGTGTGTGCATGGTTGGGAGGATGTTCCCCTTGCTCCTTGTGACGTTGGCCATTGTTGCCATTGGTCCATGAGCGTGGGTGAACCTCTCCTCTCATTCTTTGCCCCAACTTGGAGAAACTTCTCACTTCCATGTGAGGCGGTTAGGGTTTGTCGTTCCCCTTTTCTCAACAATTTGGCGCCGTTTCCGGGGACGTCGGCCTTTAGCCGTTGGTTTTTCCAAGTTTGCGTGTCCATACTTCGTGAGATGCACCTTGACACTTGGAGGAGGATGAATACGTGTGGCCTTCGGTTGGCCTAGGGTTCCTCTTTCTTTTAATTTTTGAGTAGTTTTAGTTCATTTTTTTGTTTGTTGCACAAAAACAACCCCCAACACCCTCCTCCTTC
Source organism: Ceratopteris richardii (assembly GCA_020310875.1). Lineage (NCBI taxonomy): Eukaryota > Viridiplantae > Streptophyta > Polypodiopsida > Polypodiales > Pteridaceae > Ceratopteris > Ceratopteris richardii. The sequence continues at coordinate 90,674,608 of CM035408.1, read as the reverse complement.
TCTCTCACACCTACACACTTCCACTCACCCATTCAGTAGGCTTTTCTCCCATCTCTTAGTGAGGAGGCCTGTCTTGAATTTGGGGAAGGATAGTTATCCCTCTTCGTCCTCCCTCTATCCAAGAAAACCTAAATTTGCACATAGGATCCCATTACACCGTGGGAACGCGGCATCTTTTCCAATGCTGGACGAAATTGATGAACCAATGCACATTCAATGGGGCTATTCGGTCATTGGCTGGTCTGTTCTCCCCCGCATTCATTTCTTGAGGTGGGTGGTTGGAGAAGCCTACCCTCCCCATAACCCCCCTTCTGCCCAAATTTTTCGGGTTGTGCCTCTTGAGCTCCCCCTCCCGTGTCTGTGCGTTGGGGTCGAGCATCCTCCTGCTCCCCCTTCCTGTCCGGCTATGGCAGGTTAGAACTTGCCCACCCAAATTTCATAACCTCCTTGGGGAGCGCGGGTCACATGTGTTGTCTATCCGGGTCGACTTTCTTGTGGAGCTTCTCCTGCTCTGTGCCCTTGTCTATGGCGGACGTGCACTACGAGGTTCTCCCTTAAGTTGGTCCACATCCAACAGCGTGACAGGCGGCACTGCTCTCCTCTGGGTTGAGCTCCATCGAGCCCCCTTCCTGAGCATCCTCAGGGACCGAGCTTCACCATGCTCTCTCCCTCCCTCCTGATCTCTCTCTACATCGGTCATTTTGGGGTCGAGCGTCCTCTTGCTCCCCCCGCTATACCTGGCTATGGAAAAGATGAGCTTCTCTGCATCCGCAAGTCTATTTCATCGTGCTTCCTGCAAGAGGCGCCCTCTGCTCACACTTCCACTCGCATATGGAGAATGCTTGCCTCATCTGCTACAGGTGGGTGTTATCATTGCATAACTTTTGGGGTCGAGCATCTCCCGGCTCCCCCACACATTGGTACCACATCTTTCAACTGGGGGGGGGGGGCAGAGCATGCTTGTCATGCTTGGGCTTCCTCCGGGCTTGCGTCTCAGACTTGGACTTCCCCACCATCGGGGGAAGGAGGATATACAGAGCATTGGTTGTTCCTTTGCATGCGATACTCTAGGTGGGAGGAACGTGATCACCACTACTTCCACGGTGACAAGCTAGGAAGGTATGCACCATTTCTGCCAGTAAAGGGCGTCCACCCAGACCTTCAAATGTCGACTGCTCTTGCTGGGGGTCATACTACTCTGTGAAGCTTTACTCGCTGCGATATCCCTGTGTCTTCTTCTTCCCACAAATTCCTTGTTGTGGTCCGAGTTCCATTGAGCTTCCCATCTCCATTTACTTTTAGAATCGTGCTTATCTCCTCATCGTCCCTTGCTGCCTGGGTTATGCTCCCATCTCCAGGATAAGATGGATTAGTGTATGCGGTGCTTGACTATGTTAATTATGCGGCAAAAAGGTTAATGATTTTAGAGTCCTCTTGAATATGGTTTGTATTTTGAAATATGATATGTGCATACACCCAAATGCTCGAGCTGGCTCCTACCTATTTGTATTCCATTGGCTTGGAACTTAGGAAATGATGTAAATGATGCTATGTGGCTTGCATTTTTTTAGTCCAATGACTGTTCTAAAACCTGCTAATAACTCTTAAAACCCATACGTGTTGCAGGTCTGCCCTTGTAGATAGAAATATTTATGCCCTTGAAAGTGCTGTCTGATACAGGTTACTCGATGGTTTTTTCTTGGGGAAGGAGCTCTAATACTTGTTAAAAAAGTAATACCTTTTCATTGCAATGTCATGCATCTATAGCTCAGGGACATGTCCATCTCCCTAATCGAGGCATCCATCTAATTCATGTTTTGCCTTTGCCTAACAAAAGATGATCTGTAATCATATGCATACTAAAGGCGACAAATGCACTCCTCTCATAAGTACTCTTAGAGGACCTCTCCATCTCACATTAGAAATCATTCCTGCTTAAGTCTAATAAAATCACACAATGCATAATTTCTGTAGTATCCTTTGGATTGAATACTTAATAGGAAGAAAGTTTTTCGAACTACTGATGATAATGTTGATCTGATTCTCCCAAGTCTCACAGAGTCTTGGCAGTAGGAGTTGATACTATATACAGGCCTACAGGAAGGCTCATGGTAGCTCCTAGGAACAGGGACTCAACTTTATCTGATACATGGCACTTGGTTCATGACAGGACTACTAACATTGGTTTTGACTTTCTGTGAATGTCATATTGGGATAGTATCAAAACTCGAAAGTAATTCTATTTTCTTTAACTATCTGTATTTCATGAATGCCTAAGACAAATGTTTTGTCTCACTTCTATATAGTCATTATGATCGGGTACTTCATCCTTCGAGGACTTAAGTATTCACATCAGTTGGGCTCTCAGTCCACAGATTCTAACTGTCATTTGCATTGCTACAAGTGTCCACTTTATATTGCAGGAAAATATCTTGACAAAAATTTCTTGAAGCTTTGTTGTTCTTGCATATTTCCTGATGGAAAAGAATTGTTGCATGTGCGGTACTGATCACTCTCAGGTTAGGTTTAAAGATCCTCACGATCAGAGCAGCATGAGAATAGTGTTCTTTGATATCCTCCAACATGAGGTGAATATATTCATTCTAATTGCTCATCATGAATCTATCTTGAGTGTTACAGGTTGAAACAGAAGTTGATGATGGCTCAGAATTGTTGGTTGATCTTTTGTGGAAGGCTACTACTATTGGAAGCTCACAGCTCGTTTTCTTCCTTCATATGTTTTGTCGTGACTATTTGTGTTCACTTATGTTTAATGGAAAAAATGAGAGTGTTTCATATGGTTGACGTCTGTGATTATTCGGGTTATGTTTGAGTTCAGGGCCTGATTTCAATTGGAGCAGATACTGGACTTCTCTAGGGGAAAGACTCACGTGCTTACTTATTGCATGGTCATCCTATTTGCACCTTCATATTATACTATAAAATGATTGACTTATTTGATTGAAAATTGACCTTTGCATACTCATTTGAGTCACTAAAAGGGAAACTTGTATCTCATATGTTTCAAAGCAATATGTCACACATGCACCTATATGATAACCCATCTAAGATGTTGAGATATGGTTGTTGCTATGTATGTTTAGTAGAAAGGCAGATGATGGCATCATATGGGAAGTTTTTACTTTTTTAATTTTGTCATCACAACTAGTATGGATAGATACTCTGTTTGAAATGGTACAATTGCTTTCTGTTGAGGTAGTGTCCTTTGAAATGCAGACATATCTTGGATGCATAATGCTTGTGCTACAAAACGTTCTTATGTGAGCATGTATTCTCTAAAAAGATGGTTGCAGGTGAACAGGCACATAGGGGTTGACATTTTTTCAGCCTGTTCTACACTTAATTAGTGTGAAAAACATAAGGGATTGAGCATTTGTTTTTTAGAGGAGTAACTCCCTAGTTCCACATTGCTCAAAGGAATATTTAGCAATACAGGCAAACACACTTAGATGTTTTACAACTGTGCTTTGCAGGAATAGTGCTGGATAAGATGATTTAATTTCCTGAATGCTCCTAAAATGATAGGACTCAATGTTACACTATTGACTGTTCATTCTATGAGCACATAAAAATCATGTCAAATTGCAAGATGAAATGAGGGTAGGAATGTACGTTAATCATGATATCCTATTCATCTCATGCTATGAAACGTGATATGTCACACTCACTTGGAGATAACTGATGTTGGATTGCAGAAATAAGAAGATTTTCAGGAGCTCTTCTCATTAGAAGAGCAAGTTTTAAGTGAAAGACGTCTCTCAAGTGGAAACAAAAAAATGAAATTTTGTGGTTGGTTCTTTTCAATATCAGTCTACTTGTTATGTATGTTAAATTTCAGGTATTGGAGCTTTGAAGAGATGACACACTGGAGGAATGCAGGGCTGACTGCCCCCCAAGGGGATTGTGTCGCTCAGCAATATGAAGTTGCGGACTTGAAGACTGACGACTTGCTGATTTGAACAGTTGCAGAGTAGCTGAGCGGAAGACTCAAAGCTTGGACCAGTCCAGCAATATATGCGTATCATTTCTCAGCTTTGTCGAGGGCGACAAAGTCTAGGAGGAGGAGGGTGTTGCTACAAGGGTTGCCCATATTTTTCCTCATGCTATGGCATCCCTTAGCCCTCATGAAAGTACCATCTTTTTGTAAACTAGGAGATGTCCATGTGAACACTCTCCTAAAACCCTTTTTGATAATTCCTCTAAGCCTATGGTATTCAAGCCTTTCTTTGAAAACTCCTTTTTGAACAAGCACAAAACTCCCACGTAGAAATCCATGCGCTCCCTCTCTCTCTAGGTAGTTAGCTTTTTGAAATTCCCATATCACATGAGATTCTCTTTTTTTAGCACATGTGGTCTTTTGACCACATGTTTTATTCACATATGCCTCTCTTCTTCTCTATATAAAGAAGAGCCTCATTTGTAAAAGGGGAGGTCCCTTGGCCATGGCCTTGGCCTCCATTTTGGTAATGGAAGAAGGTGTCATTTGCTACTCTCCTGTTTCCTTGTGTGCAAGGCGATGATCTTGGTGTATGGATTTGCATGTGTGTGTGCATGGTTGGGAGGATGTTCCCCTTGCTCCTTGTGACGTTGGCCATTGTTGCCATTGGTCCATGAGCGTGGGTGAACCTCTCCTCTCATTCTTTGCCCCAACTTGGAGAAACTTCTCACTTCCATGTGAGGCGGTTAGGGTTTGTCGTTCCCCTTTTCTCAACATCTTCCCTCTTCTATGACATATCACAAGTTTTCTGAATCCAAAAACTTGTATGTGTCACCTCTTCATGTTCATAAACTTTTGTACTTGTCTCATTTGGAAAAACTCCATAGCAAGAAATTGAGTTACCCAATCGCAGCCAACTGCTTGCATCATATTGGTTTGTCACTAGTTTTTTGGTCCTTCCAAATATATCTATTTAAGCTCTTTTCCTTCATGCTCTACCCACATAGTATCCTTGCCCCAATCGTGTAAAACACTGGCATCTTAACCATGGTCTCCAAATCAACAGAGGAAAACCTCCATCTACTTGTGATAATCTTCATACAACAAAGTCCAGAGTAAAGATGTTACCTTTTACCTCAATCGGAAAAGAAATTTCTTCACTAGATGGCTTTACCTTGTGGGTAGTTTTCTTCTTGGTATTTGAATCAACTTCCTCTTTGTTACACTTAAGAGGCATTTTCTTCCCTCTTCTATGACATATCACAAGTTTTCTGAATCCAAAAACTTTTATGTGTCACCTCTTCATGTTCGTAAACTTTTGTACTTGTCTCATTTGGAAAAACTCCATAGCAAGAAATTGAGTTACCCAATCGCAGCCAAGCCAAAATTTCATCTTCCTCATCTAAATATAATTTTGAATTGTCCTTCGTGTCTTGTTCCATACAAATGCCAACTGCTTGCATCATATTGGTTTATCGCTAGTTTCTTGGTCCTTCCAAATATATCTATTTAAGCTCTTTTCCTTCATGCTTTACCCACATAGTATCCTTTCCCCAATCATGTAAAAAATTGGCATCTTAACCATGGTCTCCAAATCAACAGAGGAAAACCTCCATCTACTTGTGATAATCTTCATACAGCAAAGTCCAAAGTAAAGATGTTACCTTGTACCTCAATTGGAACTCAGGTAAACTCCCATTGGTCTTACTCTACTCTGCTTGACCAATGTCATGGTAAAGTTGGTCGTTCTTGATTGTTTAAGCCCAAGCTTTTCCATAATATGTTCAGGCATCAAGTCAATGCATGAGCTGCCATCCACTATAACTCCTTGTAGATGTTTTCCTCTGATAGTGAGAGTGAGTCACGGGCTCCTATAATCTATAAGAGGGGATTCCCCTATAACTTTAACCTCACTCATAACATTAACATTTGGAACTAGAGTGGATGTGGAAGCTTCATCAATGATTTGCAAAAATTTTGACCAAAATTTAACATCCATTTCTAGTATATTAAAAATACTAATCTACTTGAAATGATTAATGATTTCTAGTATATTAAATTTTGACCAAAATTTAACATCCATTTCTAGTATATATTAAAAGTATATTAATGGATTTAAATAGACTTGAAGCCTCTGATTCCATAGGGGCATGGGCTATGTGCAAAGTCTTAAGCTCCTTTTGAGCCCTATTGAATGCATGTCCAATGGCTTCACTTGTGCTAGTAAGCTCTTCTTTTGATTAGGTTTCTTCACTTGGAGTATGTCTACTATCAAATGTTCTTCATGTGCTAATCCTATAAAGGAAGGGAATTTGATATTCAATCGAGAAAGCAAAATTTCTAAGTCTACTTGAGTTGCCATGTTTCCTATTAATGATGTGGATGAAAGAGGATGAGCTGACCTATGAGCAACTTTCCTTCTTGTTGTTTTGAAAGAAACTCCTAAATTTTGTGAGTAGGTTGTGGTCATGAGTTGCACATGTTATTCCTTAGGCATTAATCTAGATTCCAAGGAAAAGAAAAAGTTACATGCTCAGTTACAATGTCAAAACCTTTGATCTTCTTCTATTTAAGGATCAACCACTCCCTATTTTGTCTTGTGGTGACTTTATTGAAAACAAAAAATTAAATGGGGGCCACACATAAGCTCTTGCATATCATCTTCACTTCCTATCTTTTCCACTTTTGACCTTAGTTTCTCCAAAAAGTGTGCATAAGGGACGATTCACCTAGACCTTCCATAACACTTTAAAAGCCTTTAAAACCCTTCAAAAAGACCTTTTTGCAACTTGCATTTAACTTTGCTTGCAAGATCATTGTGAGAAAACTACTTATGTACTAGCTATGCACCGAATTCCATGGCCACTTGTGCACCACCTATGCATCAATTTGCCAAGTTGCCACTTTGACCAGCCCCACAATAACATTACCTATTTCCACATGCCCCTATTAATGTAACTTGTGTTGGAGCAATAAAATCATCAATTAATGATTACATGAAGCTTAGGAGTGAAGAAATATAGAAAAGATTGAAGCTTGAAGTATGAAGTGAAGCGGAGGTTCAGGAAGAGATGATCTTTATACACATGTACATTAATCTTGTAAATACTTCACATATACTTTGAAATATTGTTGAATCCACACTCATATGTATGTATATATTTGTATATAGACATGATACAAAAAGAGAGATGAAAACTAGATGAGAAATAGATGATTAGATCATAAGTTGAGTGTGTTGGAGTTAGACGTCTATGGAAGCACGCAAACAACACAAGGAAGAAGAAGAAGCTCAGAGCACAACACACAATACTGAATGTATTGCTAGAGAATGTACAAAGATGAGTAGCCCATTAGGGCAATAGGCGTATATACAAGCCGGGGGGAAAAACCTCCTAAAGAGGGAAAAAAGTGCCCCAACGGTCCTAGAGTGTTCACACACATCACTACCTAAATATATCAACAAATCCCCCTAGGAGTGATGTGGTGAACAAGTAGCTGGCACTCATGTATAAGGAAATGCCAAGCTATGTGGAAATCATTCCACAAAAGGAAGTAAGCCCAAAGCTTTGCGGAAAGCTTCAAACTTCTCCCTAGGCAGAGCCTTCATGAATAGGTCTACAATGTTCTCTTGCATGGGCACATCTGCCAAGCTGATCTCCCCAGTAGAGAACCTCTCCTTGACATAGTGATAATGCACCTCAATGTGCTTACTGCAAGCATGGAACACAGGGTTCCTTGCAACTGCCAATGCGCTCTGACTGTCAGTGAAGATGGTGGTGGCAGAAGACTGACCAACACCCAAATCAGCCATAAGGCGTCTGAGCCACACACACTCAACAGTCGTTGTGAAAGTTGCCCTATACTCAGCCTCACAATTGGAAGTGGCCACAATAGGCTGCTTCTTGCTCAACCAAGATATACATGAGCTAGCAAGCATGAAGCAAAAGCCACTAGTGGACACACGAGTGTCATAGCAACGAGCCCAATCAGAGTCACAAAAATCATGCAAATCTGGCGATAGTGATCCCCCCTTGGGATAAAACAACCCAAGTAGTCGAGTAGCACTCAAGTAGCGAAAGATGCGCTTAACCGTCTGCCAATGCTTCACTCCTGGGCCATGCATAAACCTGCTCATCTGTGAGACAGCAAACTGAATATCTGGCCGAGTAATGCATAAGTAAATCAAGCATCTAATAGCTTGCTAATAGAGAACAACATCAAATGCATCTCCAGCATCATGAAGACTCAATTGTAAACCTGTCTCCATAGGAGTGGCAATAGGCTTACAGTCTTCAAGGCCAAAATGCTGCATTAATGTGTCAATATATTTCGTTTGACACAAAGCCATTCCACCATCAACTTGCATAAACTGAATGCCCAAATAGTGACGCAAATGCCCCAAATCAGACATCTCAAATGAGGCATGCAAATCAGCCTTGAAATCAGCAATATGCTTCTCAATAGGACTAGTGAGCACCATGTCATCAACATAGACAACAATGATCAGAAGCACATCATTAGCATGCTTAACATATAAGGTGCTTTCAGTTGGATTGTTTTCAAAACCATGTGCAATCAGATAGGCATGTATCTTCTCATACCAAGCACGTGGTGCTTGCTTTAAACCATATAATGCCTTCTTTAACCTGCACACCTGGTTTTCATGCCCTTTCTGCACAAAGCCATAGGGCTGAAAAACATACACTTCTTCATGCAAGACACCATTCAGAAATGCAGTTTTAATGTCCAACTGATGTACATTCCAACCATGATGGGCTGCAAGTGCACAAATGCTGCGAACAGTAGTCATACGGCATGTAGGTGCAAAGGTTTCATCAAAATCAATGCCTCTTTCCTGTGCATAACCCTTTGCAACAAGCCTAGCCTTATACCTATCAATTGTACCATCAGGTTTACGCTTTAGCTTGTATACCCACTTAGTGCCAATGGCCTTCTTGCCAAGAGGCAAGTCACATAAAGACCAAGTACCATTCTTCATTATTGCATCATATTCAGATTGCATAGCAGCCATCCAATTTTTTGAATTTTGTGCTTCATCAAACGAAACAGGCTCATTCTCATCACAGAGACTAAATGCAGCCATAGCATAGCAATCTGATGCAAAAGAGGCACTATGAGAGCATGAACGAGTATGATATGATAGAGGTACATCTAATTTGCTGTCACGCAAAGTTAGCACCAACCATTTTGGCATAGTTCTTGCCTGCTCAATATCAGCTCTCTCATCAATAAGTGCATCATGTACATCTGCATCAAAAATGGAATTATCTGCATCATCACATGAAACCTACAAAGGTTGAGAAGTTTCGTCATTAGGACTAGCACTAGATTGTCCACCTGTAAAAAGAGGCAGCAAAGTATCATACATGTCTTTGGAGGTAACAAATGTCTCCTTAGTACATGAAAGCAATGGCTTAATAGCATCTTCCACAAAAACAACATCACAGCTAACTAGAATGTGTTTAGTCTGTGGATGATACAGACGATAGCCTTTACTTCCAGAACTGTATCCAAGAAATATACATTTTACTGCTTTATCATCCAATTTTTTGCAGTGTTGTTCATGCACTAATGCATATGCCAAACAACCAAAAACATGCAAATGAGCAACAGATGGCTTGCGGTCATGCCAAGCCTCATATCAGCGCTTTGGTGGGACACATGTTCAGTACATGTGCTGCACACATGATAGCCTCAAGCCAGAAACTATGTGGTAAAGCCTGACTCTTGACCATACACCTTGCCATCTTCACAAGTGACATGTTCTTTCGTTCAGCAACTCCATTCTGTTGAGGTGTATACGGCACTGTACTCTAGTGTTTTATCCCATGTTCAGCCAGAAATGCATTAAAATCAGAAGACATATATTCCCCCCCTCGATCAGAACGGAGGGTGCCCATTTTACATGCTGACAGATTTTCAGCCAAAACTAGAAACTGTTTGAAGCACATGAACACTTCGGACTTTGCCTTCAATGGATATACCCATGCATGCCTAGAAAAATCATCGATGAAAGTCACGAAGTAAAGATAATTCCCAAAATAAGGTGTCTACATAGGACCACAGACATCACTATGTACAAGCTACAGTTTCTGAGTAGCTCGAACTGAACCATTTTTTGGAAAGGACGAATGCTGCATTTTGCCCAAAATACAGCCTTCACAAACATGTTTTCCAGGTGTCTCAAGTTTGCTCAAAGAGGACACCGTTCAAATTTCTACAGGCGTAGCAAACTAGCAAAATTCATATGACCAAAGCGTGCATGCCAAAGATTTGCATCTAACATAGCCTGAGAATCATTTACTACACATGCCAAATCATTTACACATCTTTCATAGTCTATGAGCTTATACAGCCCACGACATAAAATGCCAGAAGCAATAATCACATTGCCATTTGACAGATCATGAACTGTACACCTATCATCAACAAATTTCACAACCAAGCCAATCTGGGCTAATGCAGAAACTGATAACAGGTTCTTCTTGATCCCTGGCACAAATAAAGCATCTGACAAAGTGAAAGAACTACCATCTGCAGTAGTCAAAATGATCTTACCAACTGCGCTGCGAGGTAATATGTTTGGTCACCCCACTGTCAAAATACCAAACATCTGAGTCTACTACAGACATGCAATGCTCATGATAAGATGGGTTAAAACTACAGATAGTAGTAAATGCCCATTCTTCTTCCTGCACAAGATTAGGAGACTCTGTTTTCGGTGTAGAGGCCTCTACAACAACCATTCCAGCCTCTTTCTTCTTTGCCTCTTTAGCATCTAGTTTTGGAAAGTTCTTTATGATATGATCATTCCCTTTACAGTACTTACAAAATAATTTCTGCTTTTCTGATTTCTTCTCATCTTTATCTTCCTTCTTCGAATATGTGGAATTAGCAGATTTCTGCTTACTAGTTGAAGAGCTCCATTTTCCTTTGCCTTCTAACTAGTCAGGAAAGCTTGATCTGCAACTCGCATAATGGACCTGCTTTGCCTAGACTGATCTTCGTGCAACAACACAGAGACTAACTCCTCAAATGATAAGGCATTTGGATTTCCTTTCATCATCAACCTAAGAGTAGAAGCAAAACTCTGATATGAATCAGGAAGACCATTTAGAACGGTCTACACAAGTGAGCTATCTGGTATAACCTCATCAGCAGAAATCAACTATTCCTTCAAGTCTTTGATCTTTGTTAGGAAATTGTCCATAGAATCACCTTCATTCATGTGCTCACTCTCCAATTGTTTTCGGAGGTAAGCAACACGAGCCTCATTCCTAGCTTGGTACAATGTGGTAAGTGTATCCCAAGCATCCTTAGCTATTCTGCAAGAGCGAATGTGAGGAATAATGGCACGTTTGACAGACAAGCTATCAATGCATGTGCGTGGGCATCTCTGCCATCCCAATGAATCTGCTCTACAGTAGGTGCAACAGAAACCACAGCATGAACAGGAATATGCAGAATATCATCATCTTCGACACCTTCTGCATCAGCTTCAGTACCTGTAGTTGTAACAGTTACAAGTGTGATAGGATATTTTTCGACACCCTCCACAATGTTCCACAGTCCTTTTGCAACCAACACATGTCGCATCATATAAGCCCATAACGGGTAGTTGGTACCATCCAATTTATCCTCAATAGCCAACATACGGAATACATCGCTGCTTTCAGCCATGGCCGGTGACTAAAATACCTTGATGCAGAAAATTGACTGTATCTCAAAAAGTTGAACAGAACTGCCCAGATAAATTCTACTAGACCTATAGCAGACTTTGAGACGCTTATACTGGCAAACAGAAACTAGTATATACCTTTGGCACAAAAAGGTGAAATAGCCTGCACAAGCACTGCGATAGTTTCTGAGACTCCTCTAGTTGCGATAGTCTCCGGTTGATGAAGCGACGACCTGCTCTGATACCAATTGTTGGAGTTAGATGGCTACGGAAGCACGCGAACAACACAAGGAAGAAGAAGAAGCTCGAAGCACAACACACAATACTGAATGTATTACTAGAGAATGTACAAAGATAAGTAGCTTATTAGGGCAATAGGCGTATATACAAGCCGGGGGAAAAAAACCTCCTAAAGAGGGAAAAAAGTGCCCCGGTGGTCCTAGAGTGTTCACACACATCACTACCTAAATATATCAGTGTAATATCCATTAGATGAACTTCTTATCAGAATAGAAGAAGTTTTCAAGAAGTTGCACCTTGATTTTTTCTTCTTTCTCCATCTATCCTTAATCAATTGAGAAATCCTTTTTTGTGTGTCTAAGTCTATAATTGATGCATCTATGGTCAATTTTTTAGAGTCTAATTGTAATCAGAGTGAGAGAATTTTGTGTAGGAACATTCATATATGTAACAGGTAATGAGTGACTCCTGAAACAGGTGCAATCTCCATGGTCAAAGATTTGATCAAATCTCAGTCTATAGTGTAAAGTTTTGCACAAATAAGCATTCAAAATTTAAGTTGTAAGTTAAGCAACTTATGTCTAAAAGAATTTGATGAAATGTGGTCTAGATTGTGAGAACCATGTCTTTAAAGTTGCATATGTGAAAGTAGCTTGCAGAGAAAGCTTGTTTCAGACATAGGTTTACTTATTGAAGTAAATCTAAAGTTTTGTAAGTTCTTTTGAAGAACTTTCACTTGCAATAGTTGTGCAAACATTAGGAGCGTGTTATTTCAAAGTTTCATACAAAACTTTAATCATTTCGTAAGTCAATGAATGAGTTTTGTGAAGTAGACATTTTTGTGTAAAGCCATAGTTCACTAAGTATTGATTGGTCATAATTTGGTAAAGATTTTCAAATTGAAGGAGGTTTTGAGTTATACTTGATATAGAGGTGTTCTAAATTCAAGTAGCTTTTCTTTTGGAGATTAATCATCTCCATCAGTGGTATCAGAGCAGGTTTTATCAAAAGTGAAGGAAAGGAATTGTTGCAAATATACAAAATTCAACATTTGAAGATTCAAAAGGACAAAGTGTGAAGGAAAATCTAAAGGCAGACACATGAGAGCAATCAAAAGGATCAAAAGGAGTAAATTTTGAAGCAAAGGTATATTCACTACTCATAAGGTTGAAGATTTGATAGTACAAGTGAAAAAAGAACGGGAGATAGTCTCCAAATTGAGAAATTGGATAGAGAGAACTATCCAGTCTGGTCTATGAGGATGGAAGCTCATCTTATGAGCATAGATCTAATGGGATACATCATAGGAGAATAAGAGAAGCCAGAATTTAAAGATCCTAGTGTTCCAACTAAGCTTGTAGACTTGAAGGTTTGGATGAAGAAGGATGTTCAAACAAGGAGCATTATCTATGTGGCAATGAATGATTACTTGCTTCCTCACATCAGAGGACTTGAAAGTGCAAATGATATATGGAATGCTTTGGAGGAGCATTTTCAGAATACAACCAAATCAAGAAAGGCATCACTATGGGCTGGATTTACCACATTCAAGAAGAAAGCCTCACAATAAATATCTGATTATGTGACAAAGATGAAAGACATTGCTGACTCTTTAGGTGTAGTTGATGAAGATATTGAAGAAGATAAATTGGTAAGACAAATTTTTATAGGTATGAGAGGAGATAAGAAGTGGAAGCCCTTCATATTATTAAGAGAACTTTCATTAGATCATTTCACTACTGATTTGAATCAATTGTTAGGACATATGCTAACTTTTGAGCATTATATCAAACTAGATATTGATAAGAGTGTTGGTCAAGCAATGTATCCCAAGGATAAGAAGAAGGCTAGCAAAGGAAATCAACAATCAATTGAAGATGAAGGTACTCCAAGTCAAGAAAACTTCCTAAGAGGAAGAGGAAGTGGCAGAAGTAGAGGAAGAGGCAGAAACAACAAGGACAATGTCAAAGCTTGTTGGATATGTGGTAAGACTAATCATCTAGCTCATGAATGTTGGCATAATAATCAAAGTGTTAGCAGCTTTAATCAGAATTATAATCAAAGAGGCAGAGGTGGAAGAAATCAGAGAGGAAGCTTCAAAGGTAGAGGTAGTAGAGGTTTCTTTGGAAGGAATGGTGGAAAAATCTTTCAAGGCCAATCTTACAACAATACCTACTACAATTATGCATCAGATCAAAAGGAAGATTCAACCCTAATCCTGAATGCAACATGTGAAGTCCCAAGTGAAGACCAGAGAGTGTTTTATATTGATTCAAGATGTAGCAATCATCTGAGTCGCAACATTGCTTTGATGATTAATTTGGAGAATAAAGTAATTAATCATATAGCTCAAATAGGTGATAATACAAAGCACAAGGTGAAGTCTATTGGATCAATGAAGGCCCAAGATGGAAGTACTCTTTTGAGAAAGGTTTTGTATGTTCCTACAATTCCAAAGAATTTGATCAGTGTAGGACAAATTGTAGAAAAGGGATATGAGGTGAGGTTCACTAATGATGGAGTTTATGTTGAAGACCCTAATCAAGGGTATAAGAAAATTGTTATAGGAAAGAAAGAAGGAGGGCTTTTCACATTGAAGGTACAAGGTAATGTTGGACATGCCTTGTTCACATATGGAGAGCAAAAGATATATGAGTTGGATCTTTGGCACAAACGGCTTGGACACTTCAATGAAAGAGGTATCAAAGAAATGATTAACAATGGTTCAGTACTTGGATTACCTAATGTTGCAGGTCAACACATGACATACAGATGTGAAGCATGTCAATTAGGTAAGGCTCATAAGCAATCATAATAAACAAGGTTTCATGTATTCACAAAGACTTGAATTGGAGCATACATGTAAGACAAAAGTTACGCAATATAACATAGGAGCAGTAGCAGAGAAGATAACAGATATAGGAGAATCTCAACAATTTTCTACTAACAACAAGTACAAAGATGATGGCATTGTCCACCCGTGCGCTCTCAAGGTAGAGTTTAAATGGTGATCTAGAAAACTCTAGACATGGAGATACAAGGTAGAGGTATGTTGGCTCAATTCGATGTCTCAAGTGGTGCAGAAGTCATGTATATATAGGATCATGGGTGGCCTTTCGTGGACAGCTATACATGGGCAATAGAGCATGGACGGCCACTGCCCATGTAATTGTCATACACGGCTTAGGCCGGTTGAACTGACCTAACAAATATAAATGATTTCTGACTCCGACAGGGAATATTCCATGGAATAATCCCTTTATCATCATATCGGGGATGCTACCCTAGACCCCCACCAAGGGGCCTGCTGGCCCCCTTGGACCCCCCAGCCGGGGCTACTCACCGCTGCCCTGGACCCCACAATTGGGGACCCTGGTAACTCCCTTTCCTTAGAATACCTTACATGGTCCAATATGACCTTCATCCAACATGCAAGTTGGGATTCCCATGAATTGGGAAATGCATGCTTGGCTTCTCCTCATAATGGGGGCCTTACAAACAAGTGTCATTGTTTTTAGATGGCCTCGAGCTCTAAACTACGCTCCTATTTATACTTGAAGGAACCCAAAACATTAGAGCAATGTGTAAGAATTTCTATAGGAACCTTCGAGATGAGTTGGAACTCTCAAAAGTCTATAAGGACTCAGATTGTTCATCTATAGCATCCTCAAAACTGTCTAACTCGATAAAGGACCTAGCAAAACAAGTGGCCCAGAAACTAGGAGTTTCTAGTAAACAGATGCCTAGGTTGACAACAAACAAGCGTTGTTACACCTGTGGTGGTGATCATATGGCAAATGTGTGTCCCAATGCAACACAACCACAAGCCAACCCTAGTGGCCAATACTATACAATTGAGAGATGATACACGAATCACACGGCCCAGCACTACCCATACAACAAACAAGTAGTACGACATAACTACCCACAAGCATATCCCCAACGAGGGAGGTATCAAGGTCAATATAATGCTCAACATCATTACTATAGGCCTCCTCAGAACTATCCCTATGAGGCTCAACAGAGACCACAACCTGTTTTAGCTCAACAGCCACCCCCACCAGCTAATGTCATCCCAGTCAAATACGTTGCCACAAAAGAAAACCTCAATACTATAACATACAAGGATTTTGTGCCGAGTGTGGTAAAGGGCATGTTATAAAAGATTATCCCAAGAACCCCGCTAATGCTTCAAAAGTAACACCGATCAACGTGATAGGTATTGTACACAACACAGATCGATCCAACCCTACATACGTGCCTATCCAAGCTTTAACAAGAGCCCAGGTGCTCTTACGGAATCAACAGCTTAATCCTGAAAAAGTAGCCAGAACTAGCGAAGTCGGAGAGTCTAGTAATAAAAAGACGAACTCTTGGAAGGATTCCAGAGAAATAATTAAGAGGAAATGGAGTAAAAAGATAACTGAGTTGGAAGGAAGTCTCAAGGAATCTAGAGCCAAAATCCTAGAATTGACTTCTCAAGAATCTAATCAGGAGAACCTAGCTCAGAGGTCAGGATCAGTTTTGGGCGGAACCCATACCAGAAAATTTGGACATGATGTTTCGTGCATATCAGGCTAGATTAAAAGAAGGACCCCATATAGCTGAAATGAGTAAGAACTATCCGAGAGCAGATTTAGAAATTGAGAGGACTAAACTTTGCATGAAGATGGTAGAATTAGCACAAACTATGTTCGAAGCCTCTCGTTATCTTAATTGGAATAACATGGCAAAACCTGAATTACACTTTCAAGGACTACTTGAGAGGTTAGAATACTTGATCGGTAGCAACGAGAAAAAGAACCTGCATAGGAACCTCATTGTCTCGGAGACACAAGAAAGGAATGCACCATCCTCGTCTCAAGTACCAAATACAGAGGTTGAAGACAACGTGTCTTCCATACACAAGTATTCATATGAATTTTTAAGAGAAATCCAAGAAGAGAAGTGGAGAAAAGAGCAAGGAACCCATCCTCCTATTCAAGAAATAGACGACTTGCAAGAGCAATTTCCCCAAGACATCCCCTCTATCTACGATGATGTAGAGGAAGAACAACTGAGTGAACACACAAATTTTGAATCCAATTCTTTGCAAGAATTACCTCAGTTCATAGGACCTTGGAAAGCCAAGTCTATTAGTATGAGAGCACCCATGATACTAGTGAGGAATGATGAATCAGTAATCCCTAGAGACACAAAAGTGATCAAGAACACTAAAGTACAGTGTCATCTCAGTCTAGAGGAATCGTTGAAGGTTAAACCGGAATTGTGGAAGCATGTAGCAAACCGATTCCCTGAGGTTGCTACTACTCACTCCCAGATAGGACCACACAAGAAGGTACCCAAGATACCCATAGAAAGAATCGGAGATGTAAGCGAGGGAGAGGAAGGTAACACGTATCTTCCAATAATCCATCAGCGCTACACTACCAAAGCCATCTTAGATTCAGGAGCCGGAGTAGCCATCGCTACCACCACTTTATGGAAACGTTGGGGTAAGCCAGCATTAAGACCTACCAGGATGAAGCTACAAATGGCTGACGGACATATCGAAAGGCCATTGGGCTTACGAGAAGGCATATCTCTCACCACTTGTGGTGTAGAGTTTGAGCATACTTTTGCCGTTTGTGATTTTGGGAAAAATCATGCTTATGAGATGATTTTAGGGCGACCATTCATGCGTCAGTTGCAAATCATACAAGATTGGGGAACTAATTCTTTGTACTTTCAACATTTAGGAGTGACTACTAAAGTCAATCTTAAAGACTATTCCCATTGAGATGTACCCCCGATACAATGGAACACCATCCATAACGCATAAGAAGAAACATAATCAATACACTCATTGGAGTCAGACCCATCATGGTTGCATGAGGATACTCATCTATGGATGTGTAAAGTAGCAAAACAAGAGGAAGAACAGTTAGAAGCCAGGACTTTAGGTTCAAAACGACATCCACGAACCCTTCAAGACCCAGCTTATGCACCTATAGTATTTCCAGACGATGAATTCGAGCCTCACGGTTGGGTAGAAATCTTAGCCATGATGAACGTAGCGATAAACAAAGAACAATGGACCCCTCATTGTGATGAGGATGGATATGACATTTCCATTTTTATGATTGAAATTGTTGAGGAAGACTTTATCCTAGAAGAATGCATGGAAGAGACCTTAGAACCGGACAAGAGTGATGATGAGGACCTAGAATCCATCACCATGGAACCCTTCTGTTCTACAAAAGAGGAATATCTTTACTTTGTAGAAGCCAAAACCCCTGAAGAAGAAAAGGAAAGTCAAATGGAACAACTTGAGCTATCCATAAAAGATACGGAGAGCAAACCAAAGAAGAGAAAGAAATCACCGAAGACAGAAGAAGACGAAGAACCACTCATGGAATTACTAGAGAATTTCAAGAAGTATGAAATAGAAGATAGAAGAATCATGGTATGAATGCCTAAAAGGAAAGCCGATGTTGGAGAAGCATACGATAATCGAGAGAAAACCAAAAAAATCATAGTTACCATAGAAGGAGAAGAAGAAAAATGTACATACATAGGGCATGATTTGAAAAATGAAGAAGAAGAAGAGTTAATTTCCCTCTTGCGAGAATATCGAGATGTCTTCGCTTGGAGTTACAAAGATTTGAAAGGAGTAGACCCAGATATATGCTCCCATAGAATCCCTATGACCCCAGATGCCAAGCGTACGAAACAGAAACCATACATGTATAATGATAACTACGCTGCTAAGATTAAAGAAGAAATAGATCGTTTGATAGAAGCATGATTCATTTACGAAATTGAGCATACCAAATGGGTATCCCCCATTGTGGTTGTGCCCAAGAAGAATGGAAAATTGCATGTGTGTATTAACCTTAAAAAAGTTAATGCAGCCACAATTAGAGACAATTATCCTCTTCCTATCACGGAACATTTATTGGAAAGAGTTGTGGACAAGGAAGTTTACAGCTTTCTTTATGGTTTCTCAAGCTATAATCAAGTAGACATTGCTCCAGAAGATCAACATAAGACGGCTTTTGCCACAGAATGGGGCATATTTGCATTTTGTGTGATGCCATTTGGGCTAACAAATGCACCCGCCACTTTCCAAAGACTCATGTGTCATGTTTTTAAGGAATTCTTATGCAAGAATTCGTAAGTTTATGTCAATGATATATGTACTCATTCAAATATGAGGCAGACACATATCCCAGAATTAAGACACGTATTTGACAAATGTCAAGAATATCAAGTTTGTTTGATCCCAAAAAAAGTGTGTTTTCATGGTCAGACAAGGCAAAATTCTAGGACACATTGTGTCAAAGAATGGAATCTCTAAAGATGAAGAAAAAGTGAAAGTAATTGCAGACCTACCTAGACCAAATAACGTAAAAGAGGTACAGGCCTTCATGGGTCATTGTGGTTATTACAGGCGATTCATACATATGTATGCAATCATAACCAAGCCTTTGTACTACCAAGTTTGAATGGATAGATGAGTGTGAAAATTCATTCAATGAACTTAAATGACGTTTGTGCTCAGCACCTATATTGACAACCCCAAATTGGAGCAGACCATTGTTTAACCTGGAGATAGTACCACAATGGGCTAAGTCTATTGTCCCTATTCTCACATATGGACCCAAGAATCCTAGGATAAGGATCAAAGAAGGAGAGATTACCAAGTCTCAAAGATATCAAATAATAGGAAGAAGTATATATAAACAGGATAATCAGAAGATTCTTGCTTGTTGTGTAGATGAATCAAAACACGCGAATCGGTTGCAATTAGCACACGTAGGTGCATTAAAGCAACATCATTCAAAACATCATACATTGCAGACTCTACATAGATTAGGAGTATATTGGCCTTCTATGGAAGCAAATGTCTACAAGTTGTGTAGAGAATGCCCTATTTGTTGTGAAAGACCACTAGTAGAACATGCTACGTTATATCACATGTCTCTCACACCAGAATGGAGTGAACCTTTAGTGACGTACTTGCGGACAAAAACATTCCCTCAAGGAATGACCTTAGCACGACAACGTGTCTAGAGAAGGAAGCTCAAGACTATTCACTTATTGGTGACAACCTATACAAACGAGGACGAGATGGATACCTAAGACAATGTGTTCATGAGAGTGATTATTTGAGCATACTAGAGACTGCACACCAAGGTGTTGCAGGAGGTCATTTTGGCCCCGATAGGATAATCAAAGCCATACTATTTACAGGATTATGTGTTGGATCAAGTCTATGACAAGCCTAAGTATTGGCTTGAGTCCCCCAAAGTCGTAGAAGAAGCTTTAAAATAAAGACTATGTAAAGTTCACTTGTGAACTACCTCTTGTAACTTCTTAAAGTATTACTTGATGCAAAAGTGAAAGAATCTTAAGTGGTTGAGTCCACTTGATCAAAAGAGGAAAGAGAAGCCACAAATTCATGATTGATGGTAGTTGGAGAATCGAATCAATCACTAATAGATTGAAGAGTGATTGAGGGAAGTTAGGCTCGCAAGATCAACTATAAATACATGGCAGTTTTAGTCGTGGTTAGTGAAGACCTCCAAGAGCTGAGCTTTATGCCATATCAAGGTGTGATTTCAAGTCACACATATGTATCACTAAGTCCATTGTACAATACAATCAATATACTTTCATTTTAATGATCATTTGGGTTCATATCTTCATGTTCTTGTGAAGTGTACTCTTCACTGCCATATCTCTCAGTTTTCTCAGTCAGATTGCAGAGATGATTTCTCTGAGCTTGGTGAATCATTTTCAGTGATTTAACATGGTAACATTAGCTCTCTAAGCCTATTATATGCTCACTAATGTTCATTACAATTGGATGTTTCAATGTTCAGCTATGATCATTTGAAGTTTAGTGTGTCACTTGGTTTTCTTCTTCTCTCACAGCACTCTCTCAAAATAGTCATTTTGTCAGAGCTGTTTCTCGGTGTATACTTCACCATTTTCTATGATTTAAAGCTTGTTGGATTTAGAATACTATCTAGTATATTCCTACGAAATTTCATAATCAGTTCCATCTTGAATCTTGAGATATTTGCATTTTACTAATCACGGATCTGAGTACTGTTGCAGCCCGAGAAAATTGGGGTCATCCTATGACTTGATAAGTTTGTTTCTCTTTGTGTGGTTCATAATTTTTTATCAAATCACTCATGATTGTTATCTTACCAAGTGTATAAGAGTTCCCCAAATGGAATTAAGTTAATTACTATTGTGTCCAGAGAATTCTTCAAAACTTTGGACAGGTGTATGAACATAAATAGCAAGTTTTTGGCTCTTGAATCTACTCCAACTTATGTGTTTTGATTCAACTTTTTGAGAGTGATCGTCACAGGTACATAGGGTGTCTAATACATCCCTTGGCAAGCTAAAAGGGCCCACAACACATCTCTGGACTTCATTTGGCTGGTGTAGTGCAAAGTTTTTGCAACACCACTTCATCTTCATCAACTACAAATCCATCTCTTCACAGTGGTATGAGAGCAAGGTTGGACAACATGGCAGATGGATTTCCTTCATCAATTGACAAATTGGATAGAGGTAACTACTCAACCTGGTCATTAAGGATGGAAGCTTATCTTCAAGGAAGGGATTTATATGGTTATATAGCTGGAGATGAAGCTACGCCAAGTTTCAGGAACAAAAGTCAACCAACACAAGAAGAGCAAGAAAGATTGAGCACATGGTGCTCCAAGGATGCACTTGCAAGGCCTTATCTCCTCAACTCTATCTCAAATTTTTTGTTACCTCACATTAGAAGTTGTAAAACATCTCAAGAAGTGTGGAATGCACTTGAAGCCTTCTTCTCTTCAAGTACAAAGGCCAGGTAACATCAACTATGGCTAGACTTCACAACTCTCAAGAAAGCTCCCAAAAAAAATGTGACTGATTTTGTCACAAAGCTCAAGGAAATAGCAGATCAGTTAGGAAGCATTGGTAATAGATGAAGAGCAAATTTTAAGGCAAGTCATCAATGGCTTGAAGGCAGGTGACAAGTGGGAAGCATTCACCACAGCTATGGATCTATACATAGATATGCATGTACCATATTCAACACACTCATAGGACTACTTACTCAAGAGGCCAAGCTTATCAAGAATGGAGAAAGCTCCAAAGGTAATCAATCTTCAGCTTTGTATACTGATAAAAGCAAGTCCAAAGAAAACAAAGGAAGAGGAAAGAAAGTAGATGATGAAGCAGGTACACATCAACCTAACTATGCAGGTAGAGGAAGACATGGTAGAGGTAGAGGCTGACGAGGAAGACAAGGCAGGGGGAGATCCCAAGACTCTAATTCATGCTCTATTTGTGGATTAACTAATCATACAACTAAAACTTGCTTTAGGAATTCCAGGAATCAAAGAGGCAAAGGCTACAATAGAGGAAGTTATGGCTACTCAAGAGGAAGTTTCAACAATTACCATGGAAACTACAAGAATTACAACCATTCAAACTATCAAGGAGGCAATAGAGGAAGAAGAGACTTCAATAACTACACAGAAGACTCAAATCAAGAGGAATCATTACTAATCATACATATGGCCATGCCACAAGGTAAATCTGATGAGCATGTTTTCTACATAGATTCAGGTTGTTCCAATCATGTGGCAGGAAATGTGGCCCTCCTATCTGATTTAGAAGATCCAAGGAACAAGCATGAGGTACAAATAGGAGATGATACAAGACACCTTGTGGATAAAATAGGAAATGTCAAAGCACCTGATGGAAACATCAACTTACTCAGTAAGGTACTCTATGTCCCTACCATTACAAAGAATTTGCAAAGTGTTGGGCAGATAGTAGAGAAAGGGTTGCAAGTCAAGTTCACAAAAGTAGGAGCATTTGTTGAAGATCCAAGTCAAGGATTCAAGAGAATTGCAAAAGGTGAAAAGATAGGTAGATTGTTCACATTTGAATTACAAGACACTAGAAACATTGCTCTCTTTAACTATGGTAGTCAGACACTCACAGAATTGGAAGTATGGCACAAAAGGTTAGCACATATTGGTGAAATATCATTAAAGCAAATTTGCACGGACCAAAGTGTACTTGGACTCCCTAACTTGTCAAAACAACACATGATTTATAAGTGTAGTGCATGTCAATTTGGAAAGTCTCACAGGTTACCATTCCTGAAGAAAGGATATATGCATGGAGATCTCTTGGAGTTGGTTCATACAGATGTATGGGGACCTAGCAAGGATGCTTCAATATCTGGATCAAGGTATTATGTCTCCTTCATTGATGATTGAAGTAGGTGGACTATATTATACTTTATGAAACACAAAGATGAAGTCTTTTCATGCTTCAAAATATATTTGGCTCTTGTGGAGAATCAAACAGGTCGGATGGAGGGGGAGAGTACTTCTCCCATGAATTTGACTCCTTTCTTCAAGAAAGAGGAATCAAAAGAGAGATCACTACAAGGTACACTCTTGAGCAAAATGGAGTGGCAGAAAGAAGGAATAGGACAATTATTGAAGCGGCAAGGTCTATGCTAAATGAAAAGTACTTACCTAATTACTTATGGGCTGAGGCTGTATCCACAACCACTTATTTGATTAACAGGTTACCTTCAAAATCACTTGATGGCATGACACCATATGAGGCTTGGAATGGAAGAAGACCAAGCTTGGATCATTGTAAGTTTTTTTGGATGTGTTGCTTTTGCTCATGTTCCTTCACAGGTTAGAGGCAAGATGGATCCCAAAGCAAAAAAGTGTGTATTCATTGGATATGACAACAATCAAAAGGGCTATAGATTATACAACCCAACAACCAAAGGATTCTTGGTGAGTAGAGATGTAGTATTTGATGAGAATAGTTCTTGGTATGAAGATTCATGTAGAAAGGTCAACCTACCTTATGATCTTGAAGAAGATTTTTCCAAAACTTGTTAAGGATAATTCTTCTAAAGTTGAAGAGTAGGATACCTCAGAAGATGATGAAGCAACTCAGTATGAAAAACTCAAAATGTGGAAGTCTAAAGGTAAAGCAAAAATGTACGAACTTGAACAAGAGGCAGAATCATCACATCATGGCCTAAGAAGGTCCATGAGGGAGAAAAAAAAGCCAGAAAGGTATGGTTTTGATACTTCCCTAGTCACTAAACATTCAATCTATCTCGCACAAGACATAAATCAAGAGGAACCTTCAACATTTGAGGAAGCAAAGAAGAAATCAGAATGGATGCATGCAATGGAAGAAGAAATTGAAGCTCTTGAGGAGAATAACACTTGGGAATTGGTTCCCAAGTCTCCATCAATGAAAGTGATAGGCTCAAGGTGGATCTAAAAATTGAAGAAGAATTCAGATGGCTCCATTAACAGGTATAAGGCAAGGCTTGTGGCAAAAGGCTTTGCACAAACTCAGGGAATTGATTATGAGGAGACCTTCTCTCCTGTGGCAAAGATGCCTACTATTAGGTTTTTGCTTAGTATTGCCTCTCCCAAGAATTGGAAGATACTTCATTTGGATGTAAAAAATGCATTTCTTAATGGATGGATAATAGAAGAGGTATATATGGCACAACCACCTGGTTTTGAGAATCACATATATCCTGATTATGTGTGTAAACTTAATAAAGCTTTATATGGACTCAAACAAGCCCCAAGGCTTGGAATCACAAGCTTGTCTCATGCTTGCAAGACAAAGGATTTCAACCTAGCAAGGCAGATCCATCACTATTCATAAAAAGGAGTAATTCTGAAGTCATCTATTTGTGTGTGTATGTAGATGATATTATACTTACAGGAAATGATACAGATGGCATGAAGAGAATCAAAGAACAGATGAGAGAAAAATTCAAGATAAGTGATTTAGGTTCACTTACCTACTTCCTAGGATTGGAAGTTGTCGACAAAGATCATGGTTTGTTTCTTATTCAGAGAAAGTACATTAAAGACATGTTGGCAAAATTCAAGATGCAAGATTGAAGGTACTCCAATGGAGGTTAATCACAAATTGAGCTCACATGAAGGTGAACTCATAGAAGATGTGACAGGTTATCAAAGCCTTGTGAGTAGTTTGAACTATGCCACATTGACAAGGGTTGATATATGTTATAGTGTGAGTGTGCTAAGTCAATTTATGCACACACCCAGGAAACCTCACATGGAGACTGCCAAGAGGATACTCAGATATCTCAAAGGGACCATGGATGAGGGATTATATTACCCTTATGTATATGATTTAAGTTTGAAATTGTTCTCTGATGCAAATTGGGCTGGCTCCAAGGAAGACAGAGGGAGCACTTTAGGTTATCTTACCTTTGGAAGTTCAAAACTTGTTTCATGGTCATCCAAGAAGCAACCCACAGTTGCTCTCTCTTCTACTAAAGCTGAATATAGAGGTCTTGCTATAGCTACTCAAGAAGCTATGTGGATGAAGACACTATTCACAGATCCTGGATTGGAATTTGGGACTCCAACTATTTTTTGTGACAATATGAGTTCTATTCACTTAGTTGCTAATCCAATTTTTCATGCAAGGACTAAACATATTGAAGTGCATTAACACTATGTAAGAGAGAAGATTGTGAGCAAGGAGATTCAAATATCATATGTGCCTCTTGTTTAATTGCCATGGATCTAGAATATTTTCGTGCATAACATTGGTTCAACAATACAATGCAAGTAAAACATGATGTGGCGATAAAGAATGAGAGTATGCATCTTGCATCGTATGAAAAGTGATACTTTTCATCGATATGAAGGTTGACTTGTTTCAAAAATAAGGTTTGATGAGACCCTTACTCTAACCTTTTGCGTGACCACCATTACAAGAATACTATAATAGCCTATTAGTCTAAATCACCATTTCTCTTTTTCTCTTTTGTTGGGAGTGCAATCCCTCATAACACCGTCCAAATGGGTGTGGTGTAGCGGTAAACCTTGAATGCCATGGGGTAGAGTGTGGGGTTCAAGTCTCACTCACTGGACATGTTCAACCTTCGGGCGTATCCAAATGTATGGGTGCTTGTACCTTATGAGGTTGAGAGTGTGTCTTTTCAATTCATTATACATCCAAAAAGAAAAATCCCCTATAACACTTCCCCTAGTAAAATCTTAGAGTTTTCATCAATGAATCTAATGCGGTCTAATGCCTCATGTAGAAGGGCATGTTGGCAAGCAATGCTTCCTCCTCTTCATACATTTCAACTCCATTATAAATGGGATTTTTCAAGAGTATGTAAGAAATTAATGTGTAAACATTGAGATGGAAATGGTGATTGACAAGGGTAAGTGCTCAACATTGCATAACTTCATGGAAGATATTGATATTTATGAATCTTTTTCTTTGTGTGTGACAGAGGAAGATATTGTTTTTTAAAAAGGAAGTTCGATTATTCAGAACTACTCTTTCAATTAAGCTTAAATTAATTGAAAGATTCAAGTGAAAGTGGGCATAATACTTATGGGATCCCCCGTATCTCACAAAGCAGAGATTGGACACCTGATATTGCCATGATACGAAGCCCAAAGCTCATTATGGTAGAGCAGGGGAAAAAACGACCCTAAGGCTCAATGAGGTAACTTGTTTAAACTAATCCAAAGCCCCAATTAGTTTTTGGACAAGCTAAAGACCAAAAGGATACATATTCATTTCAACACAAGAGTGTTGACGGATGTTCACGGCACCCAACAGAGGTTGAACCTCGCTCCTAACCTAAGAGGTAGGGGCACCAGCCAACTATACTAACGAGCATGGACGAGAAAAAAACTACTGATTTAATATATCCTTATGCTTTGAATTTCATCTGTAAGAACATTAAGCACCTAAGCATTCTAATCATCAAGCACCTAAGCATTTTAAAGGCATATTTTAGACTTCAAACATGTGACATTAGAGAGAGTGCCATTGTTTTGGAAGTCTCTTGCTTTTGAAGGTTGGTGACTAACAGGTGTGTGTTGTGTAGGATTAAGACACTGAACAGTGGCCTTCAAGATCAAGCATCTAAGCCTTTATCATCATTTAAAAAAAAAACAAAGAAAAGAAAAGCGACAGAGACAGACAGATAGGAGGCAAAACAAAAGGAGACAAGGGCTTCCTTGTTTCACTTCCTCTTCATCTTTTTCTCATAGTCCTGCGACTTGGGCTTTGCTTGCAGTATTGCCAACTCTGGTCACAGCTGGAGGGAGACACCATCCCTCCTCTCTCTCTCTCTCTACCTCATGCTCTTTCTGGCCAAGGAAAGAGAGGTGTTTTTCCTTTCCTTTTCGCGATAGCTACACCTAGTGCCAGACCTTGTTAGTCTGCCTCTCTCATTCTCTGCGACTGCATGTGGATGTCGCTCTTCGTGGGAGATCGTGCGCATGTTGTGAGTGTGGATGCAGGCGTGAGTGTGAGCATGAACAACGGCCTCTAAGATTGCATGCTGCTGTGTTGATATTGTCTGTGTGCTTGCAGATTGTGTGTTTCTCTGTGTGTTAGAGAGAGAGAGATAGAGATCATGCAGAGCTATTCAAATCATTCTGATACACAGGTTTCATGTTGCTGGAGAACCCAAAGGTCTAATCCTCCCCCATCAGATGCCTCATCTGCGAGAGTGGCTCCTCTGCCATCTCATAACAATGCAGAATCATCAGGTACACCTCGCCTCATGAGATGCCATGCCAATGTACCCTTCTAAGTCTCTTTGATGCAAGAAGAGTGATGCGGATTAATAACAATACCTGAGTGCTCCAAACATATCAAACCAAATGAGGTAGATGCCTTGCTTCTTCACTAGGAGACTTCCCTTTGGTTGTTGTATGTATGCCTTTGAACTCAAATCAATAGCTTCTGTCCTTCCAATTCCTTCAATAGCTTCCTCTAATCCTCTTTGAATTTCTTTGTGTGTCCAAGTTGTTATGATACCATTGATGGGAGAATGCGCAACTTCCCTATGCAATGTGAAGCATGAATTTGCAAGGATACTCACAGATACCTCTATTCACACAATTCAATTTGTCCCTAACTTCATATGGATTGAAACCAAGAGTTTTTAGTCACTCAAATAAGACTATAAGAACTTATTAATACAAGTTATCTCACTCAAGATACTTGCTTCTACTCAGAGAATCAATGCCCCTAAGATAGACTACTCACTCCCTTCACTAGATGCACCTTGAGACCATTGTCCACTCCAGACACGATTTCTATCAGATTATGCAAAGTTAAGACCAAATCTTGAAACAACTTTAAAAGAATGTATTAGATTTTTAAGAAGATAAAGATTACATCAAATGGATAACATACAAAGAGGAAACTTTGTTCTACAATCAAAGCTATCGGGCTCCTTGACTGCCAAAAGAGAGTGTGAGCTATGGCTATCTAGAGTGTGAAGAAAACACTCAAGCAAGTAGAGGGCTTGCTTAGCAAGGGGCCCATTAGCTTTTTCAAATTCATAAAGTGATAACACATGTAATTATACCAGAATTCAAAGTATATGGTGTGTTTATTTCACTTGATGAAGATTCCCTAAATGATAGGATGCTCTTTTGCTAGAAAATAAGGTTCATCACACCTAAATGTGACAGCTGATTGATTGAGAGATATGAGGGGGATAAAAATTCAGATTTCAATGCACGATTTCTTGTGCTTGCCCACTTGCTTCATGATGCTTCAAGTGTCAACAATTGAAGTGTTCATATGCTCCTAAGGTTGGAGCTTGATTTCCAACACTCACTACCTCTTAAGACATAATATTTTACTTTATTTATCTCTTTCAAAGAAGATCATCTAAAGTGAGATCTTTGAACACTTTCTTTTTTCCTTAAAACATACATTGTCGAGTTCATTCACTCATCTCTTTCATAATTAAGAGCATGTGTATAGGTTGTCCATATATGCTTTTATAAAAGTGGAAAACAAATCCACATATATAGTAAAACAATTCTCCCATATATAGTTGACAAGAGTCCAAGGATGAATGGATAAAATGAATTCTTGTCTAGGACCAAAGCTTGATTCTAAGATGACCACAAGCCATCCAAAAGGATGGAATAATAAAGAAAAACTTTTTGTGACCATTCCTTAGGCTTAAGTGCATCATTGTATTGAAAATATTCCTAGGTAGATAAACCACTAAAACATTGTGATTTCATCAATACTTTAATAATTGCAATGTACACAATCTATCTACTTATAATACTCATGTTTTCACTATACAATGCTTCCCAAAAAATATCTTATACAAGTGAAGAATAAGAATTCCAAATACACATTCATTGGATATTTTTAAGTATGGTTACTTATCACGTAGTCTACATGGAAGGTTTTTCATAAGTTTCATTTACATGCATCAAAGGAATGAAATGTAAGTTCACATCACATTTTTGCTACTTTGTTACATCCCTTTTAGGTAGAGGAACATACACATCATGAAATGAAAAGAGAATTTCAAAGTACCTAAGCTTCCCATGAGATTTCCAATCAATGACTTTTGATATAAATGTATGTGATGATGTTGACCATTGAAGTATTGTGATGATGATGCATCATGGTGGAATCTCCTTCTTGAGAGTTCCACAATGATAGCCTTGTAGTAAAATATGGACTTCTAGATGCCGCACATAGTACTCTGCACAGGGGCTATAGAAGACACAAAAAACAAAGAGTACACAAAGAGCACAAACACAAATTTTATGGGTGTTACAAATGCAGTTGAACTTACAGTCTATGCCTGACCATGACCACTATATGTTTTATTAAACAACATATACAAAAATTTTTGTCTACCATTTGTCCTTTCACATAGACACTAATAGTAACAACCATAAGATATATCCGCTTTAAAATATCCATTTGTAAAACTAAGAAATTTTCAAGTTGGATTCACGTTACTCAATTCATGCTTCATCAATACGATCTCTTTCATCCTTTTTGTTTAATTGCTATGCATTTGTTCCTACTAGCATGCCATGGATCTAGAATGTTTTCATGCATAACATTGGTTCAACAATACAATGCAAGTAAAACATGATGTGGCGATAAAGAATGAGAGTATGCATCTTGCATCGTATGAAAAGTAATACTTTTCATCGATATGAAGGTTGACGTGTTTCAAAAATGAGGTTTGATGAGACCCTTACTCTAACTTTTTGCATGACCACCATTAGAAGAATACTATAATAATCTATTATTCTAAATCTACATCACTTGTTCACAAAGAATGCATTTTTATGGGGATTTGTGTGAGGAATTGTACGTGAGCCTGTGTTTTATGCCAAGGAATCACAAGAATAAGATCTACATTCAAATGAAAGTAGTACATATTTTCAAGCAAGTACTACCATTCTCACAAATGTGTTGATTTATGCATAGCATAAGGTCATTAACAGAAGGGCATGAGATTATTTCATATCTACTTGGTAGAAAACTTGTGGATAACTTACTTTTATTGTCATATTTTTAGCATTCTTTGACTTATAAAGGAGTGCATGGTATAGTGGTAATCACATTGTACATTGGACTGAAGGTTCAGGGTTCAATACTTGTAGATTGGCATGATGTTAAACCTCTGAAGGATAAAGAGGATCCTTTGGATGGGTGAGTTGTTGTTTCTAATTTCAAGCATCCGAAGATTGAGCTTCCCAAAACTAGACATGTTTTATATGGTGGCCGTTGCCCACAAAATGGTGTTTTCTTAATGGTATGATTGCAATAGAAGAGGAGAGAAAAAAATATAACAAAATTTGAAAAATTACTTTCCAACAAGTTCAATAATGATGGCATTTTCCACCATGTACTCTCAAAGTAGAGCTTAGATGGTGATTGAGATAACTCTAGATGGGAATATAGAAGGTAGAGGTGCTCTGGTTCAATTCAATGGTTGGACTAGTGCATAATTCATCTATAATAGGCGAATGGAGAGTGCAACCTTCTCATGAGGGTTGTTGACACCTATTGCATGGGCTTGATCAACTGACTTCATGGTCAATGAAAAAAAAAACAAAAGGAACCCTATCAGAGTATGAGGTTGAAATTGACCTTAGATTATTAATCCGAAATCATCTCAACTTCAAAGTGGGGCTTTCAATTTAAAGCACCACTAAGTTTAACTTGTGTTACATATTGTTCCAACCAAAACCCATGATAGTGAGAGAAGTCTACCCAAGCCATCTATAAATCATAATTGCTCTGATACGACCTTCATCTAGTATGTATGCTATGATTCTCACCAATAAGGTAATGCATGATTGGCTTCTCCTCATAATAAGTGCCTCACAAATTTGCAATACAACACATAATAAAAAATTTGCAATACAACACTCAATCACTAAAATGGGTAGCTCTACTTGCAGGATGCATGCAAGACACAACCTAATATGGGTGGCTCTTCTTGGCGGATTTCATGCATGAAAATTTTTCAAGTTACAATTAATATGTTTAATCAAGTGAAATATATTAAGATGCATTAACATTACAACAGGAAGTTCCATCTTTGGATCTACTCTTTTTGATAGCTTGTTGGATTGCCAAATGCTTTGTTAATGGTTATGCATTGGTTTACCTCTATTTATTTGAATTTTTTTTTTTGAGCCCCTTCTTTCTGTTTCATCTCCTTCACATTATGTCAACATTCTATAGTATTCCATCATCTATGAGAAAGAAAAAAATTCTTATAACAAATATATTAGCTTCATGATAATCCTTCAAACTAGTTTCAAGCTATATCATGGAGTATCCAATACTCCCATGCAAATAGGTACATGGATGTTTCTCCAAGCCTTTAGCTTTCTCTTTCTCCAAGCCTTGAACATTCTCTACATATGCTAAGAAGGTTCTAACATCTCCATCTCCATAACATTGCTTCTATTGGGAGTAGAACACTCCACAAAACCTCCTTTACCAACATTTTTTAGGGCTTGGACTTTCCATACCATTTCTCTTTTTCTCTTTTGTTGGGAGTGCAATCCCTCATAACACCGTCCAAATGGGTGTGGTGTAGCCGTAAACCTTGAATGCCATGGGGTAGAGTGTGAGGTTCAAGTCTCACTCACTAGACATGTTCAACCTTCTGGTGTATCCAAATGTATGGGTGCTTCTATCTTACGAGGTTGCGCATGTGTCTTTTCAATTCATAATACATCCAAAAAGAAAAATCCCTTATAATACTTCCCCTAGTAAAATCTTAGAGTTTTGATCAATGAATTTAATGCAGTCTAATGCCTCATGTAGAAGGGCATGTTGACAAGCAATATCTCCTCCTCTTCATGCATTTCAACTCCATTATACATGGGATTTTTCAAGAGTATGTAAGAAATTAATGTGTAAACATTTAGATGGAAATGGTGATTGACAAGGGTAAGGGCTCAACGTAACATAACTTCATGGAAGATATTGATATTTATGAATCCTTATCTTTGTGTGTGACAGAGGAAGATACTATTTTTTAAAAAGGAAGTTCGATAATTGAGAACTACTCTTTTATTTAAGCCTAAATTAATTGAAAGATAGAAGTGAAAGTGGGCATAGTACACATGGGATCTCCCGTATCTCACAAAGTAGGGGTTAGAAACTTGATATTGCCACGATACAAAGCCCAAAGGCTTACTATGGTAGAGCAGGGAAAAAACGACTCTAAAGCTCAATGAGCTAACTAGTTTAAACTAATCCAAAGACCCAATTAGTTTTTGAACAAGCTACAGACCAAAAGCATACATACTTATTTCAGCACAAGAGTGTTGACCGATGTCCACGGCACCCAGTAGAGGTTGAACCTCGCTCCTAACCTAAGAGGTAGGGGCACTAGCCAACTACTAACGAGCATGGACGAGAAAAAAACTACTGATTTAAGATATCCTTATGCTTTGAATTTCATCTGTAGGAACATCAAGCACCTAAGCATTCTAAAGACTAACAACGATTTAAACAACCCAAAAGCATACACATTCATTTCAACTCAAGAGTGTTGACGAGTGTCACCGATAGCCAACAGAGGTTGAATCTCGCCCCTAACCTAAGAGGTAGGGGCACCAACCAACTACACTAATGAACATGGGCGAAAAAAAACTACTGAACTAAGATATCCTTATGCTTTAATTTCTTTTGTAGGAACATCAAGCACCTAAGCATTCTAAAGGCATATTTCAGACTTCAAACATGTGACATTAGAGAGAGTGACCATGGTTTTGGAAGTCTCTTGCTTTTGAAGGTTGGTGACTGACAGGTGTGTGTTGTGTAGGATTAAGACACTGAACAGTGGCCTGCAAGATCAAGCATCTAAGCCTTTATCATCATAAAAAAAAAAAAACAAAAAAAGAAAAGAGACAGAGACAGACAGACAGGAGGCAGAACAAAAGGAGACAAGGGCTTCCTTGTTTCACTTCCTCTTCATCTTTTTCTCTTAGTCCTGCGACTTGGGCTTTGCTTGCGGTATTGCCAACTCTGGTCACAGCTGGAGGGAGACACCAGCCCTCTCTCTCTCTCTCTCTCTCTCTCTCTCTCTCTCTCTCTACCTCATGCTCTTTCTGGTCAGGGAAAGAGAGGTGTTTTTCCTTTCCTTTTCGCGATAGCTACACCTAGTGCCAGACCTTGTCAGTCTGCCTCTCTCATTCTCTGCGACTGCATGTGGATCTCGCTCTTCGCGGGAGATCGTGTGCATGTTGTGAGTGTGGATGCAGGCGTGAGTGCGAGCGTGAACAGCGGCCTCTAAGATTGCATGCTGCCGTGTTGATATTGTCTGTGTGCCTGCAGATTGTGTGTTTCTCTGTGTGTGTTAGAGAGAGAGAGAGAGAGAGAGTAAGAGAGAGAGAGAGAGAGAGAGAGAGAGAGAGAGAGAGAGAGAGAGAGAGAGAGAGAGAGAGAGAGAGAGAGAGAGAGAGAGATTTTCTTTCCAAAGTACTTACTAATTCTTATTTCCGCTTGTTGGAATGCAACCAATGAACCAGGGTTTGGATGAATTCATTCGAATAAGTGGCGTACATCAGCAATAATAGTGCAATGCCGGGAATGCAAGCTCCGGAGATCATGAGGAGCTATTCAAATCGTTCTGATACACAGGTTTCATGTTGCTGGAGTACCAAAAGGTCTAATCCTCCCCCATCAGCCCCTACTTCAGATGCTTCATCTGCGAGAGTGGCTCCTCTGCCATCTCACAACAATGCAGAATCATCAGGTACACCTCGCCTCATGAGATGCCATGCAGTGAGGCGCGACCTCTTCAATGATTGGAATTTTGAAGATTTCATGACTGGTTGTGCTTGAACAATGTTTCACTCAGATGCAGTCGATTACAAGTTAGGGTGGAGGATTTATACTTATACTTTAATGCATTGTATATGCCTTTTGCCTTCTTATAATGATTACATATTTTCATATAGCAAAAGCAATAAGATGGTTTATTTTATTCTCATGTCTATGTGAAGTTGATGGCTTTGCTGCTATGATCCTTTTACATGTACTAATGATGTGAGACTTAGTGGTTGAAACTTGAATTTTGGTGAAATAGCGAGGGACATATTGCTGATTTCTTTTCATAGATGCCGTTTTATCTGAATTTCACCAGAAGTTTTGATTTTCCGGAACAGGACAACATTGGTTTCACATCTGAGCTAAATATATCAAATTAGGTTTGTCTGTTGGCGGTAGCCTGCCATGCTGATGATCTGCCACATAAATACATATTGTTCGCACACTGGATTAACAAATGTAAGACATACACTGGGACTACTACATAGTGTCCTACCTGTTTGAGTGCACATTCAACTGAAAGTTATCAGGAAGCAGCCATCAGCCTGTGTTTGATTGGACAAAGTAATGAAAACTTATCTGGGAATGCTTCATTCTACAAGTTTCAGCCGTCATATCTTCTAATTGGGGATTGCATGGTAGGAAAGACATCAGCTGGAGTTAAGATAGGAATAATCTTAATTCATCATCAACATAGTGTCTTGTTTATGCCTTGGTAGTTGTAATTGGAGAATCACTATAAGACTAATACATTCATTTTTTCCCCCCCTACTATCTTATAGTCAATCTGTTGGTTAACCTGGTTAAGCTGTCAGAAAGGCTGATAATAATCATTGGTGCGTCAAGTTTGTCTGATCGATGAAATCATTTTCTTGATGTATATTCTTGCAGAAAATGCCTCCCATGGTTTGTTTGACTACGTGATGATGGTTGATATTCCGAACTGTTCTATGTATTTGGAGATGATCTGAAATGAGGACTTTACTCGTTAATCAAATCTTAAACTGGGGCACTGAAACATAATCTTTTTGGTTTGTAAAGTGGTTCAAGCAAATGAACATCACAAAAAGGAAAAGTAGCTGTGAGCCCTGTTTGAAAGCTTCAGCAGGGAGACATTACCAAAAGTTTGCAAATTTTATGATATTTGCAGTATGTCTAGCATAAGACAGAATGTACTAATGTGTGGCTTATCTCAGAGCTTTTGTCTCTGATGCTGCTATCTTTCTTATGGTTATTTTGAGCCAGTTTTTCATTCCATCTCTTTTGAGCTGTCTGGTCCTTGAACAAGACAGTTGCAACACATATGCAGCAATTTTTTCCAACTGTAGGCATGGGTCTCCTATCCTCCCATCTCCTAGTAGTCCCTGACAGACTGTAATATTGTATATTCTATTTGGATTTTCAAAGTGCTTGTGAACGAAAAGCATGATCATCTTCTTGTCATTAGAAGATTTTTTTCTTTAATCAATACATGAGCAAAGCTGATAGACACTCTGAAGGTATAAGTACTTATTTTATCAAGTCATGAACACAGTTAAGTTGAAGGCTTGCAAGGTACGGTGCTCTGCTGTGGTGAAGCCCTTCTGTGAGAGGTAGAAGTGTGGAACCTGTGTGTTTGTGCGTGTCATTTTTCTCTGATCCTTTTATATATTACGTGTGTCCATGGTGTGGATTGGACCTTAGGATGAAAGGCTACCACAAGATTATAACAGTCCCCATCTTTAGGATGTGGTTTATGTACCTCTGAATTTCAAACCTTGGTTTTTTTTAGTTATTATTTTTTTTTATAATTTTTATTTTTTTTGCCTTGCAATCACTAGCGTATTGAATCTTCTCAAGTAGTTTGAGCCATAGTTCAAAGGACTTTGTGTTCAATGAACAAATAGCACAGTAGTACTACACACGTGAGCTTTGTTTTTGTGATTCCCGAATCATAGACGGTGGGGACAATTTACGTCAACTGAGAAAATCTGAAGACGTTTCCCTTATTGTCTTTATTTCGGTCATGTTCATCATGTTGAGATACATGTTTAAATAACCTAGTTCCTGTTTTTTTTGTTTTTAATTAAAAACTTGATTTTATTAGAAAGGTGAGTAATGTTGCTGAACCAGGTCAAAAAGCATGGTGGCCAATTTTGTTTTATCCAGTTACGCTACTAGTCCTGGATGAATAAGTTTGCCCTTGAGGGATATCGAACTGGGACACAGCTTAATGGTGGACAATGGTCATCTTTGCCTGGTTATGCTATTAGTCCTGGATGAATAACCCTGTTTTTGTGAGAATATAGTACTTTTACCTGATATACTCTCCAGAAAACTGTGTTCTGCCTTTTGCTAAGCTTTTAAAGGATCACCTAAGTTTTAGTGTTCTAGCTTTAGGAATCTCTCTCTAGTTAGTGATGTACAAAAGATCCATTCTTTCCTTGCGAAAATATTAGCAATAAATCTTGTTGAGATTTCTCTCCTCACAGTCTATGCAATACACCTTTATTTTTCGCATAATAGAAATGAGAATTTGGCACGGAACTTTCTATTGGGGACTTGATGTACATGTGTTGTTGTGTAATGAACGTAAGAAGGAATATCAGAAACTCAGTCTGTTTAGCTTCCGAGTTCATACTTTTTGTGTGTGCATGTAGGCATGCATGTATTTCAGGGTTGCATGAAACGTTTTCACATAGGAAATGTTAGAATGATTCCATGGGTATGGGTCTAGTATATGAAGAATGCATAATGTGCCTTGTCTCATTAGTAAGTGATGCTTACGTTTTGGTTGTGATTTTGGCCAAGCACCTTCTTCACGGCATGATCTTTAAGGATCCAAAGCTTGGTCTTGAGTTTTCTACCTCAAAGACGATCAACTGATGGTCTACATCATGTGAACTAAAAAAAAGATGTAGGAAAGAGAAGATGTCAAAGGAAACGACTATTTCATGAAGACAATTCAAATGCATCAAATCTTTTCAAATGATGGAGATGGGGAGGAGCAAGGAGAAACAAACAGGTTCAAATTTCGAGACATATATACCCTCTTAAGCTTAACAAGGAGAAATTGAGGAATTTGACTGGTTCATTTAGCTTACGCGTGGTCTAAAGGGTCAAATATTCCTATAAAAGGGGAAACACTTTCACTATCTCATGATCTCAGAATGTGATCTTGTATCTTAGAAGCAACTTGAGAACTTGAAAATTGGAGTGAGCTCTTTGTGAGCTCAGAGCTACCCTTTGGAAACCACTTGTATGAGAAACTTCATATGAATCTGTTGATTCATTGATCGTTTGTAATCAAACCCATACTTGATTATTAGTAGAAATTTCCATCTTTGAGCATACGTGACTTGGTTGGAAGCATTTGAAGATGATGAGTTCAAGTGGAGGTGTGAAGGATGTCAATTTCAAGTCTTCATTGGTTGGAAGTTTTGATAAAAAAAGCTATTAAAGGAAAGTGCTCTACTCCCATGTTTCATTCTTATGTTGATAAACTTAAATCAAAACTTTGCATGTCTAATGTAATTCAAATATTAATGATGTGTTGAGTGTTCACTTTATGAGAGAGGAATTGATGTTTATGAAGTGATCAAACTTTACACCAGGGCTCTTTGCGGGCAAGCTTTAT
Organism: Ceratopteris richardii; assembly: GCA_020310875.1. NCBI lineage: Eukaryota > Viridiplantae > Streptophyta > Polypodiopsida > Polypodiales > Pteridaceae > Ceratopteris > Ceratopteris richardii. Next base: position 90,636,883 of record CM035408.1, on the reverse strand, counting down.
TTTCAGATGTGGTAGTGATTTCAGACCAAGAACCCTCTTCAAGACATGACCTTCAAGTATCCAAAGCTTGGTGTGGAGTTTTCTATCTCAAAGATGATCAAATAATGGTCTACATCATGTGAAGTAAAGAAAAGATAAGGAAATAGAAGAAGATGTCAAAGGAAAGGACTATTAAAGGAAGGCTCATGAAGACAATTTGAAATGATGGAGATGAAGGAGAGGAGTAAGGAGAAACAAACATTTTCAAATTTGGACATTCATAGACCCTACTAAGCTTATGCAATAGATCAAATAGGAAACACATTTATGTTTATTTGAAAAGGAAAATTGAGAATGACAGTCCATTTGAAAAGGAGAAACACTTTCATTATCTCATAATCTTAGAATGTATCCTTGGATCTTAGAATCAACTTGAGAACTTGAGAGTGAGCCTTAAGCGATTTAGAGCTACCATTTGAAAACTACGTGTGTGAGAGACCTCATATGAATCTTTTGATTTTCCATCCTTTTGTAATGAATCCTACTTTGATCATCAATAGAAATCTTTCATTTTTGAGCACATCTTTGGTTGAAAGCACTTGAAGATGATGAACTCTTGTGGATTCATGGTGAAAGTTATGTGCAAAGTCAACTTTGATTGTAAGTTTTGATTGAAAGCAACTCTAAGATAAGTGATCTATACTACAAATTCATTCTTGTTTCCATAAAAATTTCATCAAAACTTTGCATAGAGTTTGAATGTTAATGATGTGTTGAAAGTTCATTTCATGAGATACAAATGATGGAGAGTAACTTCTACGATCTTCATTATGGATTCAAATAAGAAAAGCATAATCTTTCTAGAGTTGTGAGGCTTCAAAAGAAAGAACTTGAGGTTCTTTATTAGAAATGCCACACGAATTTCTAAAAAGAAAGAACTTAGGAGGTGCCATCAAACAAGGTTACATACACTAAGACAAAAGCCCCATTTGAAGTACCAATGGGTGAATCGATTCTTGAGTCAAAGCTATGTATGAGAATTGCAATCAAGTAGAAAGGAGTCTCAAGGGATTGGAAAACAACTATGTTAGATGTTTTTGTCAGCTGGAGATAAACGTCATTTTCCAAACCAGATTCAAGTGAATTTCAAGAACATTTCTTAAAGTCTTGAAATAGTTAGATAATCCACCCATTTTGCTAGCTCTATGCAAACATGGTGCGCAAAATTGGGTAGGGATATTTTGGTCCACCCTTTTCGTTCTTTCTATACTTTACACTCGATTCGCCTTATCAAATGCAAAATCGGATGGTGTTTAGAGTGATTTCGACATGGATCATACCACACATGGATTTACCTTTTTAGTTTCAGTCTAGGATAAGATCCCCTTCTAAGCAAGGAGGAAAATTAGAGAGATGAAAACTATGCTCCTAAGTTTGGACCATGGGCTCGGGGAAAGCTTTAAGGGGACAAGAATGTTGTAAAGCAAGGACTTGTTAACACCAAAGTCAAAGTAAAGAATAAAGTTCTCCAAGGTCTAGGCAAGCTAGAAGCTTGGCCTAGTGGTTGGTTCTAATGTATGGGAAAGAGGAGGTTTTGGGTTCCAGTCCTATGAGAGACATAGGAGAATGTCTTGCCCAAAGGCTTATAGCATTTTAGAACCATCCACTAGGTCACATGGCATACACATATTCATTTACTACTTGGAGATAGGGACACATGGAAGACATGTGTATGCTTGACTCCTCATGAAGATGGCCATATGATGGCTAGTTGGGTGATGAATCTTTGTTCATTCTCTTATGTGTGTGGAGTGGGTTACAACAAAATAATAAATGCCTTAGCTAGGTTTTCATCAATGTTCTTCTGTAATTTTGCAAGTTCCTTTGTGGATAATATTTGGATCAGTCCAAAAGATGGTTGTGCTTCCTCTTGGATTTCTATGACATAGTCAAAGGGTCTATGTTTTGGCAAGGAATCCACATTCTTCTTTTCAAAGACATCTTAAAAATTTTGATATTGTCTAGGTAGTTTATATGGTCACCTTTCTTGGGCCCTTATGATGGTATGGCTCAACTCCTTTCTTACTAAGTGCATAAAAGATTTGACTTGTACATATGGTGGATTCTTTTGAATAGCACACTAAGTGATCTTATTTTTTTCCTAATCAACTTCGAGATTATATCTCCTAAGCCAAGGCATTCTGATTATGAGAAGCTTTGTCAAACTTGATATTATATTGAAAAACATGTGGGAATCATGGTTACCAAAGTTTACTTTCGATGGTGTGATTCCCATGGTGATCTTACCAGATACTAGAGGCTGTCCATCTACTACTTCAAATGTTACTAGTTTGTTCTTCTAAAGTATTGGAATTATATGTTTCTTTGCCAATCCTTCATCAATGAAACATGAGGAGGCTCCCAAATTGGCTAAGGCTTCAAGGGAAAGGGCTTCTTAGGCAAGATGAACTTGACAGAGGTAAGTCATGCTTATGTCGATGTTGTTGGAATTATGAGATCCTTTCTTATATCATGGTCTAGCTATATGGTCTCCTTCACAAGTGGACTTCCTCATTTTCCTAATCTAGAAGGGTATCTACAAATCTAGATTTTTTTTCTCTTGTTCATATAGTTATTGGAACATGGACATGGTTCTGCCAAAAGAATCATATCTTATTATCTCTCCTTATCTATTTATGTTATGGGATTAGAGGTTGGAACCTTGTTACGTCTATTTGCATAGGTTCGAGCATATGTTCTTCTCTTAAGAGTGGGATTGAACGATTTCCATTGGTGAGGTCTTCCCTCTACTTGTTTTTCCTATTTCCTTCATAAAACATGGTTATCACATTGAATGGCTTGGGTGATGTATTCTTTCAATGTCTTGAAATTTGGGATCATAAATAGAATGTCCTTCATATCATCTCTAAAACCCCATCTAAAATGGCTTATCAAAGATTTTGGATTTTTGTTTTTGCCACGTGTCTATAGGTGGTGAGCTCTTAGAGAAACCTTTAATATTCATGAAGAACTATCATGTTATTTTCCAATGTTAGGAAAAACCATGATAGCACTTGACCACAAAGTAGGGTTCCAATAAAATTGATATTGGATGTCTCATCTGGGTATCTACTAGGCTGCATGCAGATATACAATTTAACTTGATGCAAGAATCCTCGAAACTTTGTATAATCACCATTGATTTTTTTAGCATGTAGTTATTAGGTTCCTTTGTGAAAGATGAAATAGTGCTTTGATTCACTTTATTGCTTCCTTGAATTTCTTGAAGATTCCCGATTCATTTTTGTAACTCTTGGATTATTGCACATATATGTAGCAGATCTCTCATCTCAACTTGTGTCTGTTGATGCATTAGGTCCCTGAATTTTTGTTAGAGATTTTGAAGTGATATTACAATATGTTCAACTATGTTCATGGAACCTAGTCTTGGATAGAAGCTGCTCTTACCTCAAGGGAGCACTATATTATGCTCTTCAACAAGACTAGGTAAAATTTTTGAAACACACTTCTAATTGCAAGATTACCTATGTAGGGGAAGCAATAAAAGAATATACAAATGATACAAGAAGTCCCAGAACCAAGAACCAATAAGTAAATAACTAGATGGAAAAGATAGAAGAGATCCCATGCCCCATTATCCGAGGTATGAAACAAGATATAATACATACAAGATATCCCTTTAGGGAGATGAACTAGATACAAGGAAAAATTGGGCAAATTTCATACTATGAGATTATAGGATGACAAGACTAGATGTCCAAAAACTAGAGTAAATAGGACTAAAACTAGAAGCAAGAAAAGAATAGGAACTAGAACTTGGAAAGGACTTACTCACAAAACGTGATTCCTTGACCTCTCAAGACTAGCATTGGAAAGATTGAAGATCCATCTGACCAAGTCCTCCTTATAAAGGTGTTAATGGAAGTGGCATTAAGGCCGTTATAAATTGATGATGCCATCAAGCCAAAACCAGATCTCTTGATCTCAAAATTGTTGGAGTTAGACGTCTGCGGAAGCACACAAACAACACAAGGAAGAAGAAGAAGCTTGGAGCACAACACACAACACTGAATGTATTACTAGAGAATGTACAAAGATAAGTAGCCAATTAGGGCAATAGGCGTATATACAAGCTGAGGGAAAAAAAAACCTCCTAAAGAGGGAAAAAAGTGCCCCGATGGTCCTAGTGTGTTCACACACATCACCACCTAAATATATCAACAAATCCCCCCTGGGACTGATGCGGTGAACAAGGAGCTGGCACTCATGTATAAGGAAGTGCCAAGCTATGTGGAAATCACTCCACAAAAGGAAGTAAGCCCAAAGCTTTGCGAAAAGCTTCAAACTTCTCCGTAGGCAGAGCCTTCATAAAAAGGTATGCAATGTTCTCCTGCGTGGGCACATATGCCAAGCTGATCTCCCCAACAGAGAACCTCTCCCTGACATAGTGATAATGCACCTCAATTTGCTTAGTGCGAGCATGGAACACAGGGTTCCTCGCAACTGCCAATGCGCTCTGACTGTCACTGAAGATGGTGGTGGTAGAAGTCTGACCAACACCCAAATCAGCCATAAGGTGTTTGAGCCACACACACTCAACAGTCGCTGTGAAAGCTTCCCTATACTCAGCCTCGCAACTAGAAGTGGCCAGAGTAGGCTGCTTCTTGCTCAACCAAGATATACATGAGCTAGCAAGCATGAAGCGAAAGCCACTAGTGGACACATGAGTGTCATAGCAACCAGCCCAATCAGAGTCAGAAAAAGCATGCAAATCTGGATTAGTGATCCCCCCTTGGGATAAAAAAACCCAAGTAGCCGAGTACCACTCAAATAGCAAAAGATGCGCTTAACTGCCTGCCAATGCTTGACTCCTAGGCAATGCATAAACCTGCTCATCTGTGAGACAACAAACTGAATATCTGGCCGAGTAATGCATAAGTAAATCAAGCATCCAACAGCCTGCTGATAGAGAACAACATCAAATGCATCTCGAGCATCATGAAGACTCAAACGTAAACCTGTCTCCATAGGAGTGGCAATGGGCTTATAGTCTTCAAGGCCAAAATGCTGCAATAATGTGTCAATATATTTCGTTTGACACAAAGCCATTCTACCATCAACTTGCATAAACTGAATGCCCAAATAGTGATGCAAATGCCCCAAATCAGACATCTCAAATGAGGCATGCAAATCAGCCTTAAAATCAGCAATATGCTTCTCAATAGGACCAGTGAGCAGCATGTTGTCAACATAGACAAGAATGATCAAAAGAACATCATTAGCACGCTCAACATATAAGGTGCTTTCAGTTGGACTGTTCTCAAAACCATGTGCAATCAAATAGGCATGTGTCTTCTCATACCAAGCACGTGGTGCTTGCTTTAAACCATATAGTGCCTTCTTTAACCTACACACCTGGTTTTCATGCCCTTTTTGCACAAAGCCACGAGGCTGAAAAACATATACTTCTTCATGCAAGTCACCATTCAGAAATGTAGTTTTAATGTCCAACTGATGTACATTCCAACCATGATGGGCTGCAAGTGCACAAATGCTCCGAACAGTAGTCATACGACATGTAGGTGCAAAGGTCTCATCAAAATCAATGCCTCTTTCGTGCGCATAACCCTTTGCAACAAGCCTAGCCTTATACCTGTCAACTGTACCATCAGGTTTACGATTCAACTTGTATACCCACTTACTGCCAATGGCCTTCTTGCCAGGAGGCAAGTCACATAAAGACCAAAAACCATTCTTCATTATTGCATCATATTTAGATTGCATAGCAGCCATCCAATTTTCTGAATTTTGTGCTTCATCAAATGAAACAGGCTCATTCTCATCACAGAGACTAGATGCAACCATAGCATAGCAATCTGATGCAAAAGAGGCACTATGAGAGCGTGAACGAGTACGATATGATAGAGGTGCATCTAATTTGCTGTCACACAAAGTCTGCACCGACCATTTTGGCATAGTTTTTGCCTGCTTAATATCAGCTCTCTCATCAACTAGTGCATCACGTAAATCTGCATCAGAAATGGAATGATCTACATCATCACATGAAACCGGCAAAGGTTGAGAAGTTGCCTCATTGGGACCAGCACTAGACTGTCCACCTGTAAAAAGAGGCAGCAAAGTATCATACATGTCTTTGGAGCTAACAGATGTCTCCTTAGTACATGAAAGCAATGGCTGAATATCATCTTCCACAAAAAAAACATCACGGCTAACCAGAATGTGTTTAGTCTGTGGATGATACAGACGATAGCCTTTACTTTCAGAACTGTATCCAACAAAAATACATTTTATTGCTTTATAATCCAACTTTCTGCGATGTTGTTCAGGCACTAATGCATATGCCAAACAACCAAAAACATGCAGATGAGCAACAGATGGCTTGGGGTCATGCCAAGCCTCATATGGAGTGATAGACTGCAGCGCTTTAGTGGGACACCTGTTCAGTACATATGTTGCACACATGATAGCCCCAAGCCAGAAACTATGTGGTAAAGCCTGACTCTTGACCATACACCTCGCCATCTCCATGAGTGACCTGTTCTTTCGTTCAGCAACTCCATTCTGTTGAGGTGTATACGACACTATACACTGGTGTTTTATCCCACGTTCAGCCAGAAATGCATTAAAATCAGAAGACATATATCCCCCCCCTCGATTAGAACGGAGGGTACCCCTTTTACATGCTGACAGATTTTTAGCCAAAACCAAAAGCTGTTTGAAGCACATGAACACTTCGGACTTTGCCTTCAATGGATATACCCATGCATGCCTGGAAAAATGATCGATGAAAGTCACAAAGTAAAGATAATTCCCAAAAGAAGGTGTCTGCATAGGACCAGATACATCACTATGTACAAGCTGTAATTTCTGAGTAGCCCAAACTGAACAATCTTTTGGAAAGGATGAACGCAACATTTTGCCCAAAATACAGCCTTCACAAACATGTTTTCTAGGTGCCTCTAGTTTGGGCAAAGAGGACACCATTTCAGATTTCTGTAAGCGTAGCAAACTAGCAAAATTCAGATGGCCAAAGCGTGCATGCCAAAGCTTTGCATCTGACATACCCTGAGAATCATTTACTGCACATGCCAAATCATTTACAGATCTTTCATAGTCTATGAGCTTATACATCCCACGACATAAAATGTCAGAAGCAATAATCACATCGCCATTTGAGAGATCATGATTTGTACACCTATCATCAATAAATTTCACAATCAAACCAATCTTGGCTAATGCAGAAACTGATAACAGGTTCTTCTTGATCCCTGGCACAAATAAAGCATCTGACAAAGTGAAAGAACTACCATCAGCAATAGTCAAAATGATCTTACCAACTCCCATAAGAGGATAAGAGGAGTTGTTGGCACATGTAACAGTATTCCCTGTACGGGTAGGCTCGAGTGAAGAGAAGAAACTGCGATGCGAGGTAATATGTTTGGTCGCCCCACTATCAAAATACCAAACATCTGAGTCTACTGCAGACATGCACTGCTCATGAGAAGATGGGTCAAAACTGCAGACAGTAGTAAACGCCCATTCTTCTTCTTGCACAAGATTAGCAGACTCTGTTTTTGGTGTAGAGGCCTCTACGACAACCATTCCAGCCTCTTTCTTCTTTGCCTCTTTAGCAGCGAGTTTTGGACAGCTCTTTATGATATGATCATTCCCTTTACAATACTTACAAAACAATTTCTACTTTTCTGATTTCTTCTCATCTTTATCTTCCTTCTTCGAATATGCAGAATCAGCAGATTTCTGCTTACTAGTTGAAGAGCTCCATTTTCCTTTTCCCTTCTGACTAGCCAGGAAAGCTTGACCTGCAACTTGCATAATGGACATGTTCTGCCTAGACTGATCTTCCTACAACAGAACAAAGACTAACTCCTCAAATGATAAGGCATTTGGATTGCCTTTCATCATCAACCGAAGAGTAGAAGCAAAACTCTAATATGAATTAGGAAGATCATTCAGAACGGTCTACACAAGTGAGCTATCTGGTATAACCTCATCAACAAAAATCAACTTTTCCTTCAAGTCTTTGATCTTGATTAGGAAATTGTCCATAGAATCACCTTCATTCATGTGCTCACTCTCCAACTGTTTTCAGAGGTAAGCAACACGAGCCTCATTCCTAGTTTGGTACAATGTGGTAAGTGTATCCCAAGCATCCTTAACTATTCTGCAAGAGCGAATGTGAAGAATAATGGCACGTTTGACAGACAAAGCTATCAATGCATGTGCCTGGGCATCTCTGCCATCCCAATGAATATGCTCTATAGTAGGTGCAGCAGAAACTGTAGCACAAACAGGAATATGCAGAATATCATCATCTTCGACACCTTCTACATCAGCTTTAGTACCTGTAGTTGTAACAGTTGCAGGTGTGATAAGACGTTTTTGGACACCCTATACAATGTTCCATAGTCCTTTTGCAAGCAACACATGTCACATCATATAAGCCCATAACGGGTAGTTGGTACCATCCAACTTATCCTCAACAACCAACATATGGAATACATCACTGCTTTCAGCCATGGTCGGTGACTAAAATACCTTGATGCAGAAAATTGACTGTACCTCAAAAAGTTGAACAGAACTACCTAGAAGAATTCCGCTAGACCTGTAGCAGACTTCGAGATGCTTATACTGGCGAACAGAAACTGGTATATACCTTTGGCACAAAAAGACAAAATAGCTTGCACAAGCATTGCGATAGTGCGTTCGAAGGCCAAAACGGAGTATGCTCACCAAAATTCGTGCGATTCTGAGACTGCAAATGGAGGAGTGTCGATGGTGCCCTAGATGAAGCGACGACTTGCTCTGATACCAATTGTTGGAGTTAGACGTTTGCAAAAGCACACGAACAACACAAGGAAGAAGAAGAAGCTTGGAGCACAACACACAATACTAAATGTATTACTAGAGAATGTACAAAGATAAGTAGCCCATAAGGGCAATAGGCGTATATACAAGCCAGGGAAAAAAAAAACCTCCTAAAGAGGGAAAAAAGTGCCCCGGCGGTCCTAGTATGTTCACACACATCACTACCTAAATATATCAACAAAAATAAGGCAAGTAGACAATCCTTATTAGGGATCTGGCATGCATTCCACACAATGGTGATGTTAGATTTCCAATTTTTTTCACCAATCATGAGATATGCAAATTCACATGAAACCTAGGATGTAAGAGGGTTTTCTTTGTGTCCATGAAAAAATGTTTAAGTAAAGGAATTGATCGATAGGTAGAACAAATACTGATGTAATCATGCATGATGTGTTCCATGTGTGGCCAATAAATTCCATTTATTTGAATATCTTGCAAAGGATGGGATTTTAGTAAGTGTCTACCAAAAGCATCTGCATGAGTTACAACTACCAAGATGGTGTGTGCTTCTTCTCATCCACATCAAGAAAGAAATACTTGGGAGTCTCAATGATAGAGACATCCTACCTTAATGTGCAAGTTCTGAGTTTTAAGCACTTCCTCTTTCGTGATTTGCACATGAGGGTAAAATAGTCCAAGGGTCAAGACAATGATGCTACAGTTCAACCCATTTAGATGCTATTAAGCTCAAAAAGTATGCATCATGGAGTTTATCATTGATTGCCTTGGTAGATTCACCACTAGAACCCTAGACAAGTGATCAAAACATATATGGGCATTTCACTGTTTGGCTACCACTTTGAAATCATAATCCATGAGAAGTAGGAATATACTAGTAGCATGTGGCTTGTTGACCAGATAGAGTAAAGCCTGGTGCTCAACACAAATTTTAAATCTATTGGCTAAGAGGTAATTGCTAAACTTGAAGTATTTTGACAACGATGCACCACGCTGAACTCTCCTCCTTGAGAGCTCCACAATGATACCCTCAGAGTAGAAAACCAAGCTCGAGGCACCGCACACAGTACTCCGCACAGGAGGTGCAGAATACACAAAAAACACAGTACACAAGGAGCACAAAGATAGATTTCATAGGTTTTACAAATGTGGTCGAACTTATAGTCTCTTGTTGACTAAGCCACTACATGTTTTATTAAGGAGCATACACAAAAGTGTTTGGCGACCATTTGGTCTCTCACATGGACATCAATGGTAACAATCTACCACTAAAGGCCAATATGGCCAAAGTGAATATGGTAGAAAAATAAAGAACAATAAAGAATAGCTGAGTGTAAATATACAAACTATACCTCCCACGTGATGGGCATGTTACATAGTATAGAAGTAACTGTATAAGGTCATGAATCAAGTAACCGCCATCAAGTGAAAACGGTGTCGGAAACTATCCTGTGGTAGATCTTTAGGCATAGCAATTGCAACATTATCTCAAGTATGAACCTTCTCAAGAATAATGTTCTCAGTGGCTAAGTAGTCTCAAATGAAGTGATACCTCACCTCAATGTGCTTGGTCTTTGCATGATGGACCATATTCTTACCCAATGCAATGGCACTCTGACTATCGCTAAGTAAATGAGGTACATGCTGAGGTAGACCCATATCACAAGCAAGACGAGAAAGCCACAATGCTTCCTTACATGCCTCACTCACTCATTGCAATATAATCTGCTTCTATAGTGGAATACAACTATACATTCCTGAAGATGAGATCTCCAAGAGATGGCATCTCCAAAAAAATGAAAAATATACCCTGATGTAGACTTATGATTGTCGACAAAACCAACATAATTAGAATCTGTGTAACCAATAATCGATGCTTTCTCTCTACCCAAGCGTAGAAGTTTGTCCTTATCACCACTCAAAGTATCTCAAAATCATCTTGATTGCTTCCCAATGCTTCTTGCTAAGGTTCAACATATATCTGCTCACAAATCCCACTGCAAATGCAATGTCTAGTCTCGTAGCTACCATAGCATACGTGAGACTACCAATAACATATTGACAATGAATTCTGGTTATGAATTCCTTTTTCTCATTTGATTTAGGGCAGAGTGAAGTAGTTTAGATATGTACTCACTTTGAGATAAGTATATGCATCTTTTACTCCTATCACAAGTAATGCACATGCCAAGAGTATGTTTGACATCCCCCAAATCCTTCATATCAAATATCGCACTCAACTTCTTTTTGAGAATTGAAAAGTCATAAGAAGACTTCCTAGCAATCAACATATCATCCGCATAAAGTATCATGCATATCAAGCATATCAAGATGCCATCTAAGACTCTTTTTGTGTAAAGACAATGACCCTCATTGCTTCTGGAATAGCCTTGAGACTTCATAAAAGCATCAAACTTTTGGTATCATTGTCTAGGGGATTGTTTAAGTCCATATAAGCCTTTCTTTAGCTTCCAAACTAGACTTTCTTTGCCAAGAGCTACATAACCATCTGGTTGTTCCATATAGATCTCATCTATAAGATCTCCATGCAAGAAAGCAGTTTTCACATCCATTTGTACTAGGTCTAAGTCCTCCATTGCAAAGAATCCAAGCAACATTCGCAAGGTAGTCATCTTGACCACTAGAAAGAAGATTTCATCAAAATCAAGACCATGTTGTTGCTTAAAAACCTTTGCAACAAGTTGTGCTTTATACTTTGGGAAGCACTATCTGATGCGAATTTTAGTTTATACACCCATTTACATGGTAAAGCTTTGTTGCCCTTTAACAAAGGTACTAAATCCCAAGTACCATTCTTGTGAATAGAATCCAATTGCCTCTTCATGGCATGCTCCCACTTGACATGTTCCTCTTTTTGCATAGCCTCTTTATAGCAAGAAGGCTCACCAACATCTATTAGCATAACAAAATCTAAACCTGGAACATATCTATCAGGTGGATGTGAGACACATGCAGAGTGTCTCGGTGGTTGCTGAATTGGAACATTTGTAGACTGATCTGATGGGACAGTCTCTTGAACATCCCTATGTGCAAGATTTTTATGCATGCTAACAGGAGGAGTTGTATCCTCAAACACCACTCTTCTCACTTCAACCTCCTTGATGGGTTGTTTATGCATCTTAGACTCATTGAAAATGACATTACTACTTCTAATCACTGGCCATGTTTCAAGATCCCATAAGCGATATCCAAATTTTCCTTCTCGCCCATATCCAAGAAAAATGCATTTCTTTGACTTATGGTCCAACTTTTATCTAAGGTTTTTGGGTATATGAACATATGCATCACACCCAAAAATTTGAAGATGATCATGATATGGTGGCTTCCCTGTCCATAACTCTTGTGCCACTTTCAAACCTTTGGCAGTACGAGGTGAAAGGTTAATCACATGATCTATAGAAATACTGCTTCTTCCCAAAAGCCTTGTGAAAAATTTGCATGACGCAACATAGAAACTACTCTATCTTGAATAGTTCTATTCATCCTTTTAGCTACATCATTTTGTACTGGGTTATAAGGAGCTGTAAACTCTCTACAAATTCCTCTAGACTAATAGAAAAGGTTGAACTCATGTGAGGTATACTCACCCCCATGATTTGAACATAAAGCCTTAAGCTTCGTTCCTTTTTCAGTCTCAATTGAAGCAAGCCATTTTCTGAAAGTAGGGAATACCTCATCCTTTGCTTTGATAGAAAGTGACAAACGAAAGAGAACCACCTAATGACATTGTGGGCATATGATCACACACATCTGTATGAACGAGATCTAAAAGTTGGATTGAAGAGTCAATGTGTGTCTTGTGCACATTCCTAGTTTGCTTTCCATATTGAAAATGCTCACAAAATGAAAAATCAAAGAAAGATAACACAGGTAAGTAGCCAGGACAAAAAGATTTTCCATTCTAGTATGTGATATATGGCCCAAGCGGCCTTGCCAAATACAAGCCATATGCTATTCAGTAACAACCAACAAGTGTTCTTTATATGATACAAATAAATGATAAAATGAGCCAACTTTGCTTCCTTTTTCAATAACCATATTTCTCTTTGATATGTGAAAGCATAGAAGACCACCTTATAACCAAGGTCATCAAGTTGACAAAGTGACATCAAACTGTGTAATAACTGAGGCACATGGTGTACATTGTGCATAGTAAATATTGAACCATCAATGAACTGCACTACCACATCTCCGATCCTGACAACATCACACTGATAAGAATCAACAAATCTCACAGTACCATGAGACTTTGTTGCATAAGTAGAGAACCACTCTCTATGTGGTATCACATGGAAAGAAGCACCAGAATCTAGTACTCATGTGTGGGAAAGAGAATCAACCATAGCAGCCTCATTAGGCACAATACTATCAAGTGTCAACACATCAATATAATAAAAAATAGCATTGATTTCTTCAATCTTCATAATCCAAGTAGATGGTGCAAGTAGCTGTTTAACATGCCGATCAACATTTTGACCTTTACCTTTAGCATTCTTTAATGCATAGCAATCTTTCTTCATGTGTCCTTTCTTATGAAAATAATGGCATTTGTTATCCTCTTCCTTGATTTAGCTCTATTCTTATTCCATTGACCATTCTTTTCCTTGTTCTTGCTCTTGCCACATTGATGATCTTTCCTTGGTAAGAATTAGGAACATTATATGCATCTCCACTTTGAGTTCCAACCATAGATTTTTTACAAATCTCCTCACTCACGAGTGCTCCACATATGTCATCATAGACTAGTTTACCACCAAGTGCATTATTGCTAATAGCTATGCAAAACATATCCCATGATGATGGCAAGTGCATAACAACAAGAATGCTTTCATTTCATTATCCATGTCCATTTTTTGAGCTTGTAACTGAAAGAATATAATATCAAACTCATTCACATGAGTAGCAACACTATTTTTGTCCTTCATGCAAAGGTCATATAACTTTCTCATCATATACACTTTATTTGATGCCTTTTCTTTTTCATATGTATTGCATAACTTCTTCCAAAGCTTCTTTGCACTTTCACAGTCTAATACTGTAAAGAAAACATTATCTGCTAGGTGCAATCAAATGGTAGACCTGGCCATTTCATCTAACTCATCCCAATCATCTTCATCCATGTCAACAGGCTTCTTTGAGATTCCATTTACTGCCTTCCGTTGCCTCCTCTGAATCAACACATCTTTAATCTAATTCTTCCATAGAGCAAAGTTTGTGCCATCAAATTTTTGGATCTCAAAATGGTCTTTGCCCAACAAGTTATAGCTCCTCTTTGAAACACTAGCACTAGAACCTAATCTAGTAGAGGTGCCTGAGACTTTTGGTGTCATGATGATAGAGAATTGAATAGAATGATATTGGGGCTAGAAGAGTTAATGAACAATAATGACCAACCAAAAGGATTATGTGAGAATAAATGTGCTCATACCAATAAGTGTATCAAGGAGTATGACCACTATATAGTTGACAAAACCAAAAAATCTGGGAAAATTTTGCCAGAGTATCCTCTACAAAATGAGCATATGACTAGTGTCAAAATCTCATAAAACTGCAAGTACTGACATGTTAACCTGCATAGTGAATCACTGACTCCATGCCATATAATCAGTTACCTGAAAGAAGCCAACTAGGCTTATCGAGCACCTACTGGGTGTCTCCTAGTTAAGAAAGCCTCACCATGACCCTCTTTATTAAATGTAAAAGTCTTTATGCAAAGACATAACCGCTATCTCAATGACCACATGGATATACATAAGCGGTATCAATAGAAGCATACATAGTGTGTATGTGCTCAATATATGTAGTAAAATGACACTGAAAGGCTGAATTCATAGCCCAAACACTAGCCAACAACACCTAAAAGTGTCAATCAGTTGTTTTCTTTAGGCTCAAAAACCTGCATAGAATTGCTGTTGGCTACTCCCATGACACCTAAAAGGGTTGAAAGATATAGTGAATACCACTTACATATGACCTAGAAGCAAAGGACTACCCTTTTTGAAAGGGTAAAAGATGTTACCATCTTCCTCAAAATTAAGAATTGGACTGGCAAATCAATTATTCTTTTAAGTTATATCAAGAGATACTATCTAGTTAAGACATAAAGTAGCTTTATTATCAGGTGAAAATGATCTTTTTGGGTACATATGAATAAAGGAATCATTGAAAAGAGAATCCTTAAAAATAAGTCTAAAATTGCAACTAAGACTTGATAAGTTAAAATCTCATTGTAACATGAGCATTGGATATGCTTCCCAATGGAATTAGTAATTACAAATCTAAGAAATAATAGATTTCACTTGACTAGACTAAACAAAGATACCAACTTAATGCTAAAGTTACCTTCACTAAGTGGAAGTGTAAGCTGGATGGTATGGGATGTCTAGGCTTACACTACCACTCAAGTGGATTCACTAGTATGGGACACCAGATTTATCGATAATCGAAGCTTGAACTTTGTAGAAAACTCTGAATAATTATTTTTATCAAGGGGAACAATAGAAGATTGAAAATAAAATCTTTCAGATTCTAAATGGAAAGATCAAAATTTCAATAAATCCTTAGGAAATTTTGGAGGAGGAAAACTCTTAAGGAGGGAAAAAATTTCCCATGAACCTATACTTTATGCTTTAAAAGGACCAAATAAGATATTGCAAGGTAAAATATATGAAAGAAATAGATAAAGATGAAGTTCTTCCTTGTATTCAAGTGCTTCATACTTCTTTCATTACATATTCCAACCTATGTGAAATCCTGAAGGATTGAGAGTTCTCAAGGAACCCCGATGTAAGAGAAGACTTTCATAAGCTATAGGAGTTGTACAAATCCTAAGTGGTTCAGGAAAAGAAGTTGGAAATCCTACCTTGATGCTTCATGGGATAACACAACATAAGTTGTGGATTCCAATAGTAAAGACCTAAGGAAAATGGTTTCTTGTATGCATAATAGTTAGATCTCTAAATAAAACCCATGGGTAAAATATTGAACATGAGAACTAGAAAAGGGAACTAATTGAGAAAGACTTAGGCTTATCTCTCAAAGAAGAGAAGAAATGCCAAAGGGGCCCAAGTGGGGAAAAGATCAAGTCAAACTTTAAGTTTCATGAGATCAGTTACACCACTTAAAATGGTTAACCAAGTATTCATGAGAAATTAGTTGTGGTGTATCCAATTACCTTAATCCTTGCTCTCATAATTTGGTACCATAGAATATAGCATTTGATTTTACAGATCATTCGGTAATATATTTCAATAAACTATATGAGCTGAGAGTAAGAAATAAAGAGAGTATCAACTTCTTGGAGTTTGAGAGTAAACTCATAAGATTGAAGCTTGAACAACTTCATCCAAAAAAGTATGACTTGAATTCAAGGAGATAAAGATGGATCTTCAGACTTCGGCTTAAGAAAAAACCCAAAAGATCATGTTTGAAATTCAAGTGAGTTAGTAAATAACAAGCATAAGAAAGATCTAGTTACGATGCCAACATAGGAAATCTTAAAACAGATCTAGAATTTAAAGGGAGATAATTTGAGAAGGAACAAGAAGACCTTTAAGTTTTGAGATCCAACTAAATATCCACAAGGATTAAGTATTGAAGAAATATTTGGAATAATATATTCCTACTTGCAACCTTAAGGATACCACAATATTTTATACATTGAGCTCCCATCTTAGGATTTAGTTATAAAGATCTTCGTTTTTTGGAAGAACAAGGAAAATAGATGTAAGCTAATTAGATTCTTCAAACAACTACATTGATCCCTATGGGTTTTAGTGGACGCCAAAACTAAGTAAAGTCTTGAAAGAACCTTAAACCCACCTTAAGTAAAGTTATTCTCTCCAAAGTAAAGAGTATATTATATCCTCTTAAAACCAGATGGATAATTGACCTATACCATTCTATTGGTTGGTTAGGGATTATAAAACAAATTCCCCTCTATTTAGATTTATTTCTTGGAGGCGAATTGTAAGCAAGAAATCCACCCATTTCACTAAGCCTAAAGATACAAAGTATGTGTACACCTAAGAGAGAAAGTGATTTGGGCAGGGATTATGAAAGATTCATATTCCTTTCAAAACAAGATGGATTCCCACTTGACATATGAATTTGATAAGGAGGTCTTAAGTAGTATTCATCCATAATGCTAGGTTCATGCGCAAGTGGTGCATAAAGATGGACCAAGATAGCAATTTAGCTAAGGACACTTTGGATCCATCTGATTCACATGTTTGAACTATGAAGGCCTAGATGGAACATAGTTTAAAGAAGGAATTAGGCAAGGATGTTCTATTCCACCCTCACCATTGTTTCCATACCTTGCACTTGATTTAGTTTTTCGTATGAAAAACTAGGTGGAGCTTGGAATGATTAAGGAAAGGATCACACCACACATGTGTTAGAACAAGACAATCAACAATTGGTGATTATATGAAGTCTAGAAGTGAAGATATGAAGAAAATATTGAAGTCCAACTTCGTGAAATGAAGAGAAGGTTCAAGGAGCAAAGTTCTTTAAAACATATGTACGTTAGCTTTGTAAATACTTCAATATACTTGAAGTAATGATGAATCAATACTCATATGTATATATATATATACATGTAGATGGTCGTATTAGATGACAAAGATGAAAATAGGTGAGATAGAGAAGAATAGATGATGTGTATTGTGTGTATCATCCATTAGATGTATGATCAGTTGAATAGAAAGAATGTTCAGAGAATTGCGCGTCGATCTTTTCTTCAGTTCTCCTTCTATGTTTGATTATATCAGAAATCCTTTTGTAGACATCTAAATCCATAGTTAATCTATCTATGGTTAAAGTTTAAGACCTAATTGTAAACAGGCTGAGAGAATTTTGTGTAGGAACATCTATATGTGAGAAAGTGTTGAGTCTTCTGAAACAGGTGCAATCTCGATGGTCAAAGAAATGGCCAGTTCTTAGTGCACAGTGTAAAGTTTTACACAAATAAGGAGCCAAAATCTAAGTTGGAAGGTAAGCCATCTATGGCTCAAAGCATTCACTTAAACGGGTTCTAGTTTGGGAGAACTATGTGTTAGAAGTTAGAGGTGTCAAAGTCGACTCTTCAAGAAGGCAGTTTCAGACATAAGTAGATTGTTTGGATCATTTCTCATAATTTACTTAAGCTTTTGAAGTGTTTTAACTTGGAGGAGGTGCGCAAAACTTTAGGCGACACATTCTACAAAGTTTCATAAAAAACTTTGCACAATTGATAAGTCAATGACTTGTCTTCCAAAATTGGTTGGAGTTTAAAGTTATTATTGATATGGAGGTGGTCTAACATCAAGGATAGCTTGTTCTTTTGGAGATTAACACTCTCCATCAGTGGTATCAGAGCAGGATTTATCAGATTGAGGAAAAGGAAGACCCCAATTGCTGTAGATATACAAATTTCAAACCTTGAAGATCCAAAAGGATAAAGTGTGAAGGAAAAATTGAAGGGAGACACACAAAGGCAATCAAAATGATCAGAAGGAGTAAACTTCGAAGCTAAGGCACATTCATTCCTCATAAGCATTAAAGATTTGATAGTACAGGTGAAGCAAGGATAGGAGATAGTCTCCAAATTGAGAAGTTGGATAGAGAGAACTATCCAGCTTGGTCTATGAGAATGGAAGCTCATCTCATGAGCAAAGATATGATGGGATACATCATAGGAGAGGAAGAAAAGCCAGAGTTCACAGATCGTAGCGTTCCAACTAGGGAGGAGCTTGCAGATATAAAGATTTGGATGAAGAAGGATGCTCAAGCAAGGAGCATAATCTACATGGCAGTGAATGATTATTTGCTTCCTCATATCAGAGGACTTGAAAGTGCAAGTGACATATGGGATGCTTTGGAAGAGCATTTTCAGAATACAACCAAATCAAGGAAAGCTTCATTATGGGCAGATTTTACTACCTTCAAGAAGAAGGCTTCACAATCAATATCTGATTATGTGACAAAGATGAAAGACATTGCTGATTCTTTAGGTGCAGTTGATGAAGATATTGAAGAAGATAAGTTGGTAAGACAAATTCTCACAGGGCTAAGAGGAGATGAGAAGTGGAAGCCTTTTATATTGTCTACAAAACCTTCATTAGATCATTTCACTCCTGATTTGAATCAATTGTTAGGACATATGCTAACTTTTGAGAATGATATCAAAGGAGATGTTGATAAGAGTGCAGGTCATGCAATGTATTCTAAAGACAAGAAGAAAGCTAGCAAAGGAAAGCAACAATCAGTTGAAGATGAAGGTACTCCAAGTCAAGCAAACTTCCTAAGAGGAAGAGGAAGTGGCAGAAATAGAGGAAGAGGCAGAAATAACAAAGATAATGTTAGAGCTTGTTGGATATGTGGTAAGACCAATCATGTATCTCATGATTGTTGGCATAATAATCAAAGCAGTGGTTATTTTAATCAGAACTTTAATCAAAGAGGAAGAGGTGGCAGATATCAGAGAGGAAACTTCAGAGGTAGAGGTGGTAGGAATTCTTTTGGAAGAAGTGGAGGAAGAAACTTCCAAAATCAATCCCATAATAACACCTACTACAATTATGCATCAGATCAGAAAGAAGATTCAACTCTTATTATGAATGCAACATGTGAAGCCTCACATGAAGACATGAGAGTATTTTATATTGACTCAAGATGTAGCAATCATCTGAGTGGAAACATTGCTTTGATGATTGATCTAGATCATAAGGCAATTAATCACACAGTTCAAACAGGTGCTAGTACAAAGCACAAAGTGAAGTCAATTGGTTCAGTTAAAGCCAAAGATGGAAGTACTCTCTTGAGTAAGGTTTTGTATGTTCCTACAATTCCAAAGAATTTGATTAGTGTAGGACAAATTGTGGAAAAAGGATATGAGGTAAGGTTCACCAATGATGGAGTTTATGTTGAAGGCCCTAGTCAAGGGTATAAACAAATTGTTACAGGAAAGAAGGAAGGAAGGCTCTTCACATTAAAGATACAAGGTAATATTGGACATGCTATGTTCACATATGGAGAGCAAAAGGTATCTGAATTGGATCTTTGGCATAAAAGACTTGGACACTTTAATGAAAGAGGTATCAAAGATATGGTTAACAATGGTTCAGTACTTGGATTGCCTAATGTTGCAGGTCAACATATGACATACAGGTGTGAGGCATGTCAACTAGGTAAGGCTCACAAGCAATCTTATTCTAAGCATGGCTTTATGTATTCAGAAAGACTTGAATTGGTACATACAGATGTGTGGGGTCCTTCAAAGGACTTTGGTATAAATGGTTCAAGAGATTATGTCGTATATGTTGATGATGCTACGAGGTGGATCACAATCTATGTGATCAAAGACAAGTCAGAAGTGTTTAATACATTCAAACACTATCATGCATATGCAGAAAGGATTATAGGACAAAAATTAAAGAGGTTAAGATCAGATGGAGGGGGAGAGTATTTCTCTAATGAGTTCAATGATTATTTGTGGAATGCAGATATAAAGAGAGAGGTTACTTGTAGGTACTCTCCTCAACAAAATGGGGTAGCAGAAAGAAGAAACATAACTCTTGTTGAATTTGCAAGATCAATGATGAAGGAGAAAAATTGTCCTAATTATTTGTGGGCTGAGGCTGTAAATAGAGCCACATATTTGGTCAATAGATTACCATGTAAAGCTTTGCAGGGTATGACACCATATGAAGCTTGGTGGGGTAAGAGACCTACATTGGATCATTGTAAAATATTTGGATGTTTGGCATGTGCATGTGTGCCATCTCAATTGAGGCATGAAGTGGAACCATTAGGGGAAAAAGTGAACCCTGCATGGGCCTTGTAAGGATTCCTAATTTTTAGGGATTAAAAAGCTAAATCAAGGTCATTAAGGGGGCAAGTGAAACCACTAGTGGTATTCTCACATAAAATATTTATTTCTTACACTACTTTATTTCCATTATGAAAGAGAATAATTGTGGCCTTTGGATCCTTGAAAAGAATGGCCAAGATTAAGACGTACGTGCATAAGAGAGAGAGGACTTCTGACAAATATTAGGCGTGGGGAATCTAATGATCACTCTCTGCAAAGTTTTCAATGCTTGGATCATGGGTAATCGGACGAAGAACCGCATTTGGGGCTGAGCCATATTTCGTGGGTATTCTGAGCCCTTAGATCAAGGCAAGATCGGACGGAAAACCGTGATTGGGGCTGAGATACAATTTCTGCACATTTTCGACCGTCCGATTATCTTGGCATCCTATGGAGCACAACAAAAGGCGCGTTTTCATCATGGGCAAGCTTTTCAGCCATTAGATCATCATTCAATCCGATGGCTACAAGTGAAGGCGCCCAAAAAGCCTGGCATTTAAGCATAGCCCTCCGATCGTAGGCCAGATCCAAGGGTACATATTCGAAGGCGCATTTTTGAAGTCTCTCTTGATCTCAACCATCTAATTTCAAGCACATCCAAGGGTCCAAATGCGATGCCGCCTTGACTTTTGCCATTGAACCTCCATCATTGGATCCTTAAGCCAATCCAAGGGCTCTAGTTGATTGGGAAGCTTTTCAAAACCATTCAAATGGCTGAAACCATGAGTTCAAGGTGGTTTTCTCTACTTTGACCACAAAAAAACAAGGGAACCCTATGCCTAGCCTATGTGATTAAGGGACTAGACTGTGTCCACCACCCTCTTCTCATTGGTCCATCACTAAACACTCCTTAATCTAAAAGGCCCATGCAGGGTTCATTTTTTCCCCTAATGCCTAAAGCAGAGAAGTATGTATTCATTGGCTATGATGATAAGCAGATGGGTTATAGGTTGTGGAGTCCATCCACAAAGCAATTCCTTGTGTCTAAGGATGTTACATTTGATGAGCAAGGTACTTGGTATGCACGCACACTTAATGTTCATGCAGGTGATGAAGACATTCTAAATCAGAAGAAAGGTAAGACAAGGGTTCAAATATATGATGAAGACGAGAGTAATGAAGGACAAGCTGAAGTAGAAGAAAGGCCAATGTTTGATCCAGAATATGATGAACCAGAAACTTCAAGAAGTGGAGAACTCAGAAGGTCATCTAGGCACAAATGGCAACCTACAAGGTATAGCTATGATACTTCATTCTTGACTACTAAAGATTATGCTTATATGTTAAAAGCAGATGAAGTTCCATCCATATATGATGAAGCCAGAGGGAAGAAGAATTGGGAAAAAGCTATGCAGGAAGAATATGATGCATTAATGGAAAATGAGACATGGGATGGTTCGTAAACCAAATAGTCAGAAGATCATTGGATGTAGATGGGTTTACAAAACAAAAAGGTTTGCAGATGGAAGTGTATCTAGGTACAAAGCCAGGCTTGTTGTAAAGGGATATGCACAGACATATGGTGTGGACTATGACGAAACTTATAGTCCTGTTGCAAAGATGACAACCATAAGGACTCTCATAGCAATTGCTGCTTGCAAAGGTTGGAAATTATCTCAATTAGATGTGAAGAATGCATTTTTGAATGGTTATATTTCAGATGAAGTATACATGGAACAACCAGATGGTTTTAAAGATCAAATCTATCCCAATTATGCGTGTAAGCTCAAGAGAGCTTTGTATGGTTTGAAGCAGGCCCCAAGGCCATGGAATTATAGGCTTGTAAAGTTCTTGAAGGAACTTGGATTTCAAGCATCAAAAGCAGATAGTAGCTTGTTAGTCAAAGCAAGTGAGGATGGACTTATTTATGTTTGTATTTATGTTGATGACATAATACTTACGGGAACAGATGACAAAGGTATACACATGATTAAGAAGCAGATGGAGAAAGAGTTCAAAATCAGTGATTTGGGAAATTTGTCATTCTTTTTGGGAATGGAGATTTCATATACTCAACATGGAGTATATGTAACTCAAGAAAGGTATCTAAAAAATTTGCTAACCAAATTTAAAATGGAAGATTATAGGATAGCACCAACTCCAATGGAGGTGAATCATAGATTGAGTAGATATGGAGGAGAAGAATTCAAAGATATGAAGCTTTATCAGAGTTTGGTGGGTAGCTTGATTTATGCTACATTAACAAGGCTTGACTTATCATATGCAGTTGGAGTTCATTGCAGGACAAAGAGTACTTAGGTACATCAAGGGCACACTTAAAGAAGGTGTGTACTATGGATTTACTTCAGATACAAGAGTCAAAGTATACAGTGATGCAGATTGGGCAGGTAATTCTGATGATAGAAGATCAACACATGGATACTTGTGTTATGTGGGAGATAAGCTAATTTCATGGTGCTCTAAGAAGCAACATACAATTGCTTTATCATCTCTAGAAGCAGAGTACAAAGGCATGGTAGAAGCTGCAAAGGAAGTAATATGGTTAAAGACTCTTATGAAGAGTTTTGATATTGTTCAGAGTACTCCTATCATTTGTGGAGACAATATGAGTTCTTTATATTTGGCAGCAAATCCTGTATTCCATGCTAGAACTAAACATATTGAGATTCAGTATCATTTTTTGAGAGAGAAGGTTGTTGATAAAGAAATAGAAGTTATGCATACTCCTACAAAAGATCAACTTGCAGATATGATGACAAAGAGTTTGGATGGACCAAAGTTGCAGAGGTTTAAAGATATGGCAGGAATAAAGAAGATGCACGCAATCACAATTGATGATTGAGGGGGAGCTGTTAGAACAAGACAATCAATTGGTGATTATATGAAGTCTAGAAGTGAAGATATGAAGAAAAGATTGAAGTCCAACTTCATGAAATGAAGAGAAGGTTCGGGGAGCAAAGTTCTTTAAAACATATGTACATTAGCTTTGTAAATACTTCAATATACTTGAAGTAATGATGAATCAATACTCATATGTATATATATATACATGTAGATGGTCGTATTAGATGACAGAGATGAAAATAAGTGAGATAGAGAAGAATAGATGATGAGTATTGTGTGTATCATCCATTAGATGTATGATCAGTTGAATAGAAAGAATGTTCAGAGAATTGCGCGTTGAAATTTTCTTCAGTTCTCCTTCTGTGTTTGATTATATCAGAAATCCTTTTGTAGACATCTAAATCCATACTTAATCTATCTATGATTAAAGTTTAAGAGCCTAATTGTAAACAGGCTCAAAGAATTTTGTGTAGGAACATCTATATGTGAGAAAGTGTTGAGTATCTTCTAAAACAGGGGCAATCCCGATGGTCAAAGAAATGGCCAGTTCTCAGTGCACATTGTAAAGTTTTACACAAATGAGGAGTCAAAATCTAAGTTGGAAGGTAAGCCATCTATGGATAAAAGCATTTCACTTAAATGGGTTCTAGTTTGGGAGGACTATGTGTTAGAAGTTATAGGTGTCAAAGTCGACTCTACAAGAAGGCAGTTTCAAACATAGGTAGATTGTTTGGATCATTTCTCATAATCTACTTAAGCTTTTGAAGTGTTTTAACTTGGAGGAGGTGCACAAAACTTTAAGCCACAGATTCTTTCAAAAACTTTACACAACTGATAAGTCAATGACTGAGTTATGTGCAACATACTTTCTGTGTAGTCATCTTCTTCAGTTAGCTAAAATTTTGATAGTTTGATACTTGTCTTCCAAAATTGGTTAGAGTTTAAAGTTATTCTTGATATAGAGGTGGTCTAACATCAAGGATAGCTTGTTCTTTTGGAGATTAACACTCTCCATCAACGTGGATTCTCCTCTTTTTAGATTCAATGAGGATAGGATCCCCCTTCTAAACAAAGAGGTAAATTAGAGAGATGAAGACCATGATTGAAGAGAATAATCATGGGGCATGGGGGAATGCCCCAAGGTATGATGGAATTTAATCCCTGAAATTTGCACACTAGAATTGAAATGAACCCAGTACTTAGGTCCCTTCATACACCTTTTTTGCTACCCTACAACAAAACTCTGATTCACCTACCTTACACTAATCCAAATCAACTAAGCTTTTAGACACACTTATTATGGATCATAAGCTTTCTAGAAAGCTATTGAACACCTCAAATGAACTTGTTAGGTCAGTCAAAAACTCTATACAAAATAGACTATCCAAAGATGTAGGATATGCAAAAATTAGGGTTACAAAGATACACCAATTTCTCTACATATAAAATTGATTTGAAGAATCCCTCTTAGGCAAAGTAAGATGCATATATAGGCTATAGAATGAACTTTAAATCTGTTGAATTGGATACGTACGCAAAGCTTTACAACTATTATAAGAAGACTATGTCTATACCTACAAGAGATTAGAGGGGCTGTGGGATTGATAGCTCCTCCTTGCTCCTCCTCTATGCATATAACACCCTCCTTTGCATTTTCCAAGATTGGACAGATACCTTTCAACTCCTTGAGCCTTGGATGACTCTCTCCTTGATCCTCCTTGAGTATATGTCTCTTGGTCTTCAATGACCTACAAGACTTCCATGCATTTGATGGATCTTCACCTTCTTTTATAGCTTTTGGATGCCTCTCGCAACTTTTCCACTGCCTTAGGATTGCCTTGCCCAACCTTGCCAAATCTTGAGACCACCCTAAGTGATCTAAGTTGTGACTTTTGTTGACATTAAGGTCTTTTAACCCCTTTGTCCACCTAGATCTTGCATAGGTCACATTTTCAACACTCCCCCTCAAGCTTAAGGTGGTAGTGTCCATATCAAGCAAGCTCATAGCCTTTGAAAACTTTTTTAACTTGGTCACATGCAAGCTTTTGGTGAAAATATCTGCACCTTGGCCCTTTGTACCTACAAAATGAACATCAATGTCCCCACTTGCAACCTTTTCCCTTAAATAATGGTAATGCACCTCAATGTGCTTGCTCCTTGCATGATACATGGGATTTTTAGCAAGATGTAGGCTTGACATGTTATCATCATAAATTGGAATTGGTCCAAGTTGTATACCAAGATCTTTGAAGAGCTTCTTAAGCCACGTTGCCTTACATGTAGTGAGGGATAAAGCTGTATATTCAGCCTTTGTTGAACTCAATGCAACTATGGGATGTTTTTTGCTCATCCATGAAATTTTTTTTGCACCTAGCATGAAAACATAGCTAGAGGTTGACCTCCTATCATCAACTCCATGCTCTTACTTGAAGTTCTTATCATACCTGTATAGCAACCCATGATTAATTGTACTCTTCACATACCTTAACACTCTTTGCATGATTGAGATGTGTATCTGTGGCTACAACTATGTAGCACAAGTCAGGCCTTGTTAGCGTAGCATAGATCAATGATCCCACAATGTTCCTATATAGTGTAAAGTCTTCTAGCTTCTTACCATCTTTCTTGAATAACTTGACATTTGAATCCATAGTTTGAGCTATTGGTTTGAAATCTATCATGCCAAACCTAAAAAAACATTTAGAAGATACTTCTTTTGAGAAAGATAAATACCTTCCTTTCCATAGATTACCTCAATGCCAAGAAACTATTTTAGAACACCTAAATATGAGATTTTGAACTCTCTTCAAAGCTTCTCTTCGATGGTCCTTATCCTTGCATGTTAAGGTTCTCTACCCCAAGGAAATGCCCCACGCACAATGATACTTTGCTCAAATGGCTTTGTATAAGTCGACTTTTGCCCGTTTATAGGTGAAATCGGGAGCCGCTATGCTTTCTTCACCTTGCTTGCTTAATAGAACCCCTTTGCATTTTAATCGCACTTAAGCCCATAGTCGAGCATACCTTGAATTACAACTCTTCCCGATTCACTCTCGATAATTAGGTTCCACTTCAGGTGATCGTTAACTCATCCATTGATAATTGTGTACTTTAAGAAAGCTGCCTCAGTCCCTAGTCCTAAGTCCAACCAACCTCCAGCTTGGGATTTAGCTTTAATCTCGACGCTTCATGCGGTAAAAGTGCAACCTAGATTCTCGTGAATCTTGACCACAACCTAGCTCTCCCTTCCTTTTGGACCCCAACTCTTCCTCTTTTCTCTCTCATAACTATAACCACGCAAAGGCCGCCGTCAAAATTCACACATACCGTCACTAACTATTCCTTTGGAAGTTATGCTTCACTTCTAATTTTAGCATTTAATCCCCTCATGCATTAATCAGTGGAAGTCATAGGTCATATATCCCAATTGGAAATCGCTTATAAAGTTTCTGATTTGTTTCCACATGCAACTCCCTTGTTTAAGTGAACTCCTAACACCTGATGAACACACCTTTTAGTGTGATGCTGCAAGCAAATTTTTAATGCTTCTGCAATATTGGGAGAGTACTCATGCATTTATGCACATCATTGTACCAACATACAGTTATGCTTCCAAGTGGCTAACCATAGATACTCGCTTTCCATTGTGAAGTCAAAACGATGGAGCAAATACCGAGCAAGTAGCGCTAAGCAAGTTCAATTGTACAGAGACTAGAGAGTTCCAAGGATAAGTGCCCCCATGTTGCATACTTTATTTGTTAAGTCCCTCTTGCAAACTCCATTCACCTTAAGCCTCAATTTATTTACATGTGTTTTTTTTTTAACACTTATATTCATCTCTATGAGCTCGACGTTATTAATGTAAAACTGTTCTGGCTGGTTGTTTCCCCCTCCATCTTCTCAAGGCTGATCATTTTGAAACTACAGCATCTATTCCCACCGTAACAGAACGACAAGAGCACACATACTAAAACGAGTAGCCTCACAAAATATGTGCACCGCTTTAGGATCTCCTGCGCAACTAGTTCTCTGAAAACCAATCCGGTATGAATATGCAAATGCACTGTAGAAACTATTCCTATGGTTGTAGAATTCCTTAAATCATAAAAGACAAATGCTTTGTTTTTTGAACAACAAATTAGAACGGAAATCTGGTATTTTTAATGCGCAACATGAGGAGAAACAAGAAATGCAAATCCCAGATCAGATGATGTGCAAACATCAGACATTGATTACTGAATCGCGGCAGAAATGCAACAACCATAACAGAGAGGGTGAACCCTGTTAAATATGGCAAACCCACAATGGCTCATGTTATGAAGACATGGCATGGTAATCCTTTCGACTGACTATACATTCACGTCACATACAAATAGAATGGACATTCAACTATTACTGAGGAAGGGAGTTCTGCCTTACAAGATCAAGAATGTCGATGTCAAAGCCAGCAGTAGGAGATGACAGAGTCGTTGGAGAGGTGCAACAATGATCACCTAGGCCTTCGTTGACTACCGGAGTTTGAGTGGAGAGAGACTGATGTCGTTCGGGAATGCTTGGGCTCCTTTGCCTCTTCGTATTCTTCTCTTTCACCCCGTGTATCTCCACCACCACTAAAAATCCAGCAGAGGCCTAGAACTCCCTCGTTGCAGAGCTGACATTAACAAAACTCCCCCTCAGAACTTCCTCGTGCATTAATCTTTCAGACATCGAGAACAGCCGCTCCTCTCTCTGTGATCGTAGACGGATGAGAGGTTGGTCCTTTCCCTTGTGGGTGGCATTCTTCATCCACGGAGAGCAACAGCGCTACACACATGGTTTCCCCCCTTCAATTTTCTCCGGCTCTAGCCTTCTCCCCAAGCGAGATTCTCTCCTTCCTCAGCTTCGAGCTGTTGTGCTCCTCCCCTCGATACCTGCTCAGACGAACAACCCAACCCCCCCCCCCCCCCCCCACCTGCTCTCTTTTGGCTTCCAAAAACCTCAGTTCATAACAATCCTCTCTCTAGAATACGCAGAAAAAACCCCCTTTCTCTTCGTGTTCGCATCTTTTTACAAAAAACCAGAGAGACGAAAATGGCTCCCTCCTTTCCTTTTTCTCCCGCTCTAGCGGGCCTCTCTGCATGGAGTCCCCACTTCTTACTGATGAGAAATGGCCGAAAGAAACCACCACCGAGGCAGGGCTGCAAGGAGTAGAAGTGCTGGCGCAAGGACTTTTCTGTCGCCTTCGACAGTAGTGGCCAAAAAATCAAAAGGGAAAAAAACCTCCTCCTTTCTGCAACAAAAACGGAAAAGTGCCCCTTAGAATCAATCTTCTGGAGAAGCAAAAGCTGGACCTTGTAGAACAACAAGACCCCCTCTTATTGACTTTAGGTATGAATGATCATGGGCTTTGATGGAAGAGAAAGCACAAACATGATGGACGTTTTTTTAAAGCGGCTCCCCAAGGTCTGATGATGTCGTTGCACTAAGAATTTCTATTATTGTTGCATTTACTGAGCCCTTGTCCTGAATAGTTGCTCCAAAGAAGATAAATCTGACTTCAAGTCGAACATTCTCTCCAGAGCTTACATGTTCTCTAATGTCTCGCTCACAGTCCTGCTATCAGTCCCATCACATCTCAGGTGTGTCATGGGTCTGTGTAGGAGCTTGTTCACTATACCCCTGCTGAGGTCCTCCACAAACTTCTTGTTCTTCTTGGGTATGTCTTCACCCATCTTAGTGAGACATTTCTCCAGCTCACTAATCCGAATGTTCTCTGCATATGATCGCAACTTCTTGATTGTTGGAACTGTTTCAAGTGAGTCTCTCCAGGCCTCAAAGCTTCTTAGCTCTTCCTCTATAATGACTTGAGCCTCCATTGCCTTTCCGTGTAGCTCGTGACCTTTGATCACATTGCCAATGTTGCCACAAGCTGCAATTGTCCATGGTATAAACATCACATAATGGATTGGCAAGATAATTGCTGTGTTGAACATGTTGAGTGCCTTATTGAGATAGACCACCTGTGTAAGCACACATGCGGTAACCATCATAACAAAAAGTCATATCTCCAAGTATTGCCTCCCTTGACAACATTCCTCTTTGACCAAGAAGTTGTCATGTAGTCCCCAAATATTTCCCATCAATCACCTAATCACCCTTCGAGTACCTGAAATCAAACATATTTTCCTGCCAAATAGAACCACATTAGTGCATAAAACCAACCATTTTGTGAGCTAACATACTCCCCTCTTCTTATCTGTGAAGTCATCCTCGACGAGCCATTCTTGCTGCCATATAATCCAAACAGCCATGAACATGTCAGTTTACCACTTGTTTGCATACCTTTTCATCGAGCCATCACTCCAACTGGACCTGCACTCATTGAAGCCATTAGTGCTCAAAAAAATCACTCATGAATACATACAAATCATTCATTTACAAATTGATCCAAGAACATGCACATATATGCAACTCCATTTCCAACATGCATCAAATTGCTCATGCCTTCCATTATGAAAATAGTCTCAACCAAAATAACACATTCATTCCTTTCCATGTTTATGCATACAACTACCATGGCTAGAAAACAGAAACGGAAGTACCGAAATAAACAACAACAACTGAAATGAATCCAATAGGAGATGCAACATACCCAAAATGCATACCCCTTTTATTGACCTACTATTCTCTATGTACACATATTCCATGATTAGACACTCCCTAAGAATCCCCATCATCGTCCTACGAAAGCCATCGAGACCCGAGTACAAGTCAAGACCTACATAAAAGCCTTGGAGTGTCCCACACACTGGAAAACCCTCGGATAGAGCACACAAGTTATAAAGCAAAACTGTTGCATTACCTTGCTAAAGGTCTCATCCATAAGTACATATACAATATCCGTGCCTTTGAGAATGTTGATTCAGAGTGAGTTGATTTGTCACAAGCCACTATATACCAATCACACAAGCAAATAACGTTCCCTTCCAGGCGATCATCACCCTTCCCTCTCTCTCTCTCTCTCCCCCTCAGGAGTGGGGAATAATTTCATATGTAAATTTTATTTATATTCACACGTTGGCCTACGTTGACATTGGATGCGATTCGTGGCCCTGACCACTCGGCCAGGATGATCCCACCCATCTACCAATGCAACGCAGCGCACAACTCACAATCACATAATGACAACAAATAACATAGAAAGCTAGCCCATAACAAAGCTGGATGCGGCTCGTGGTCGTGACCGCCCGGCCACAATGGCTCCACCTACCTACCAACTCGTTATGGCGCGTAGCTAAGGCACAAACATATACATCCCAAGCCTATGGCGAAACTAGCTGCGGCTCATGGTCCTAACCACCCGGCTAGGATAAATCCACCCACCTACTAGCCCACCATAGTGCGTGGGTACAATCACAACAATACAATGTTTTTTTCTTTTCGTTTCTCTCTCTCTTTTTTTTTAATAGTTAATTAATTTATCCCAGTCCTAAGAATTAGGGAGAGGAAGAAAGGGTTGCTCCCCACTTTTCCCACACATGCATGCAAACATACACACTCTAGCCTTTGAGAGATCAACTATCTCTTTACTCCTCTCTCTCATTTACAGACACTACATATGTATCATCGATTTGACTTTTCACTATGTAAGGCTATACCCTGGTCCATATACCTATCCTTGGAGGATCTAGAATGTGGGTCTCTTGGATATCTCATATAGCCTCACCTCATACTCGCATCCCAACGACTTCCCTAGGGTGAGTCCGGCTCAACTTCAGGAGCTCCGTCATCACTACCTATCGTTAACAGATCTGCCCAAGCCCAATAGATATCATTTACCTCATTAGGCAATTCCATCGTGCTGTCATAGTAGAAGTACCGATCCTTGGCATATCCAGCCCAACTAAGTAGATACGCTTCGAATTTGGGAAGTGGGAAGTCAATGTCCATACCTTGATTCCAAAAGCGTACCAGCCAGTGTGCCTCCTCCATGTCATAGTTTGTCTGCAAGCTCTCAACCGATATCTCCATGCTTTCTAATGCTTGATCTAAAAAATATACGACAAGGTCGAACAGAGTGCTTTGGTATACTTAATCAGCCATCGGTCGCCTAGTCCTCAGTGATCCTGCACAGTAACACACTTGGTTTACCAGTTTCTGCAATTCCTTTAAACAGAAGGTAAATTGAATGAAAAAGTAGAGAAAGGCCTTCTCGCTTCGTTCTCGTATCCAACCACACATCTCTCGTAAGAGCACCCAAATCACACAAAAAAGGGTCATCATCCAACGGCTCACTCAAAGTCTTGTCCATGCACTTTCACCTATCGATCCTTGTACGTTCTGCTCGCTATCCTGACATCTAATCCAATCAAACTTCCTTCGAATAAATCTGGCATGCTAAACATGAGCCAATCCTAACTTCTTTAGGCCGTCGTCATTCCTACACGTTTTCTTTGCATGAAGCACTTTAACTCTCTTGACCTTTGGGATATTGCATCTTGAGTCTATTGAGATTTATAGTAGGAGTAATGAACTCCTCAAGCTCTTCCTCTTTTGACTCCTCTTGAGCTTCCCTAGTGTCATAGTCTGTCTCTTGTAGCCTTCTATACTTTGAAGTAGGGGATGGTTTTTCATAATCATAAGTGTAAGAGTGATCATATGAGTGTACCGTAGATGTAGAAGCCTGATTCATTGATTATAATTGCGTCTAGAGGTTGAATCTACACATCAAAGTCTGCATACTCCTCTTGATCCTCTTCATCCAACTTTGCCTTGCCCTTGCTTCATACCATGACCTTGACTCATCAAACACAATGTCTCTTGACACATATAGATTCTTTGAGAGAGGGTTGTAGCACCTACAACCTTTTTGCTCATTTGAGTAGCCAATGAACACAGATTTCTCACTCTTGGCCTCTAGCTTTGTTCTCACTTCACTAGGAACATGAACAAACCATGCATATCCAAATACCTTGAGGTGCTCCATGATTGGTTTCTTGCCATTTGTGTGGAGTCAAGTTGTGCACAACACGTGTTGGAACCCTATTTATCAAGTAACAAGTTGTATTCATAGCCTCAACCTAATAAGAGAATAGTAGCATACCTTCATTCATGAGACATCTAGCTATCTCAAGCAAATGCATATTCTTCCTCTCTGTAGCACCATTTTGTTGAGGGGTGTACCTGCATGAAAATTGCCTCTTTATGCCATTTTTCTACAAAGACTTTGTGAATTCCTTGGAGAAATACTCTCCCCCTCCATCTCACCTTAGTGTTTTGATGTGTGCATCACATTCTTTCTCAAGAAGGGACCTAAAATTTTGAAATCATGAAAACACATCTGATTTTTCCTTGATAACATATAGCCATACCTTTCTTGAGTGGTCATCAATGAAAGTGATAAAATACCTAGCTCCTCCCAATTAAGCCTCTCTTCTAGGACCCCGAACATTTGAGTGTATAAGCTCCAAGAGCTTAGAGGATGTGTACTCACTCTTTGGAAATGGCTTCCTTGCTTGCTTACCTAGGCGACAAGCATCACAAAACTCATGTAGACCTTGGCCTTCCCTCTTGTGCCAAAGATCAATCTCTGCAATCCTTTTGTTACCAATCATCACATAACATACCTTGTTGTGAGTAGGAGCAACATCTAGTGTGAACAATCTACCTTCTTTCATTCCCTTCGCAATGACGTTGCCTCCTTGCTTCACCATGCAACCTTTTGCATCAAACATAACTTGTATACCTCTCTCTACCATCTGTCCTATAGAGATAAGGTTCTTGGAAATAGATGGAACATGGAGTTCATTTTTAAGAGTCTTGATAGATTTACCTTCACCTAGCTTCACATCTCCCACATATCTAATGGGATGGTCACTGTTATCTGCCATCTCCACACAACCTTTTGAGCTTGGAACATGCATATGAACAAAATATTCCTCCATACATGACATGTGATTAGAGCATTGAGAGTCTATGTACCACTTTGTGTCCTTGGGATCACTGGTGTAGACATGTCTCATGGCTAGGATGGTCTCCTTCTCATCATCCTTCTTGGAGTTGTTATCATAGTTCCCTTGCTCCTTCTTCTTCTTTCCTTTGTCATCCTTGAACCAACAATTTAAAGAAATATGATTTTTTTCACCACATATAAAAAAAGTTTTACCTTGATGAGGGTTGTTCTTCCCTTTGCCATTCGTACCCTTCCTTGAAGATGATGCCTTGCTATCTCCTTCTGAATCTGAATCTTCTTCCTTGGATTGCTTCCACTTGATTTTTCCTCATTTCACCTTCTTGCCACTCTTACCTTTGCCCTTGCTAGCATAAAGGACCTATGAGTGACATCCTTCTTGGATGTGTCTCCTATGGCAACTTCTTCTACCACTCGGTGTGGGATGAACTCCTCAAGAGTTGGTAGAGGATCTCTATACAAGATGGAAGGTCTTCCTCATGTCCTTTGCAACCAATGGATGCCAATTGCTCACTCAACTCCTTCACCCTCAAGGTATAATCAACAATAGATTGACCACTACCCTTATTCAAGGAGTGGAGTTCATTCTTAAGCTACATCTTTCTGCTTCTTGTGGAAGTGGCATATATCTTCTCTAAGGCCTCCCAAACATCTCTAGCATGATCAAACTCTGATACATGACCAATCATAGTGTTAGAGATTTCCTGTGATATGTAGAAGATAGCTCTCCTATTCCTTTCCCAATCCTTCAACATCTTCAATTCTTGACTGGTGATCTTTGGATCTTTGGGATCCACATTGGGCTAATCTTCATCTCCACACACAATAGGACATAATATTTTTCTCATGAGGTAGTTCATGACTCTGAACCTCCATGGTTGATAGTTTTCTTTGTCAATCAACTCCACTTGTTTACCTAGATCTTCCATAATGAATGGGAAATTAGGGTTACACTAAAATGCACCCCTAGCCTTGATGTCCAAGCTTTGTGCCCTTCTCTTAGAGTCTTCAAATGATGTTTCTTGCTCTGATACCAATTGATGG
Source organism: Ceratopteris richardii (assembly GCA_020310875.1). Taxonomy (NCBI): domain Eukaryota; kingdom Viridiplantae; phylum Streptophyta; class Polypodiopsida; order Polypodiales; family Pteridaceae; genus Ceratopteris; species Ceratopteris richardii. Next base: position 90,602,342 of record CM035408.1, on the reverse strand, counting down.
AATTTAATCCCTCAGATTTGCATACTAAAAGTGAAATGAACCCAATACATAGGTCCCTTCATACACCTTTTGTGCTACCCTGCACCAAAACTCTGATTCACCCACCTTACACTGATCTAAATCAACTAATCTTTTAGCCACACTTATTATGGTTCATGAGATTTCCAACAAGCTATAGAACACCTCAAACGGATCTGTTTAGTTCAATCAACAACTCTATACAAAATAGACTATGCAAAGATGTAGGATATACAAAAATTAGGGCTAAAGAGATACACCAATTTCTTTGCACATGAAATGGATTCCAAGAAACCCTCTTAGGAAAGTAAGACAAATATAAGCTACAAAATGCACTTTAAATCTCTTGAATTGGATATGTACACAAAGAGTTACAACTGTTATAAGTAGACTATGTCCATACCTACAAGAGACTAGAGGGGGTTTCGGCTTGATAGCTCCTCCTCTGTGCATATAACACCTTGCTCTATGTTTCCCTAGCTTGGAAAACTGCATTTTAGCTCCTTGACCCTTGGATGACTCTCTCCTTGAGCATCCTTGAGTATATGTCTCTTAGTCTTCAATGACTTACAAGACTTCCATGCATTTGATGACTCCACCTTCTTTTATAGCTTTTCGATGCCTCTCTCGACTTTTCCAATGCCTTAGGACTACCTTGCCCGAACTGACCTAACCTTCAAACCACCCCAAGTGATCTAATTCATGAATTTTGTTCCCATTAAGGTCTTTTGTACCCTTTGTCCACCTAGAGCTTGCATAGTTCACATTTTCAACAAGGTATATATCTCCAATCATTTATGGGGAAGAAACTCTTTTTTAGGGGGGATGTTATATAAATACATGGGTCTAAGGGGTAGAACCCTTAGTCATTTTACATCCTTGTAGTAAAAATTGTGTTTTTGTCCATAATATTTTTGCCATTCAAATTCGTTCATTTCATTATATGACTCCCACTTATGATTTCTGCTTTGTATTTCTCACATGCATGGAATGAGTTCCACAACTCTGCATCTTCACTTGATGAATGTTATACATTTCATAATGGGTTTTGCTATTTTCAACACAAATTGTGCATCACTTGGGCTTTTATAGATTTTGTTATGAAGGAAATGTTGGTACAATTAGCAAGCCTAAGTGCTATGCTAATGTTTCAGGACTACACATCTATTTAACTCTTCACATGGAAGACTACATATGAACTCATGCTTATAAAGTTGAGCATAGTTACTTTGGATAAATGTAAAAGTCAAAAGAAGATGGAATCTTGTGAATTTAGGAGAGTGAACCCACAACGTATTTGGTGAAGGAATCAAACCAATCAAGTCCCTAAAGTGTAGGATCACTTTTAGGTGAGGGAAAATTTAAAATCAAACTCTTCACATGTGTATAAACACACATATTTTAGTCATGGGATGAGGGAGCCATTTTGAGAGACATTTTTCTACAACCTTGAGCATACATTGCACTCACACTACCTATGTGTAGTCCACTACACTTCCCTTGTATCATATGTTCATTAACATTTACATTTTGATACACTTCTTCAAGTACATTTTTGTCTATTGTTCTCTATTGCATCTTCATCATTATAGTGATCTTGTGAAATCAATTTCTCTGTGTATACTCACTCGTTTGCTATATTTCAACTTGGAATAGTTAGAATAAATTGTGCAGTGTTCATAGTTCCAAACTTTAATGAGTTTGGTTCAATAAATCTTGAGATATGAAGTAAGGAATGTGGCTGTGTCTACACACCTTCTAGATCTTGAAAAAGTCAGGATGACCCCCCTGACTTGCCAAATTCATTTCTCAGGGTATGGTACAACTAAAGTGATGACATAACTTGCTTTAGTTATCTATGCACTTCAATTATATGTTTGAAAAATCTCTCTAGTCAATGCATACTAGGTTGTGAGCTCTGAGTATAATAGTGAGACCTTTTATTCCCAAAATAGAAGGTTCTTCATATTTCTTGCATATGCAAGTTAGCTATTTTGATGCAAACAATTGAGATTGATGCTCCAAAGGACTTGGTGGTTCTAAATGCATCATTGTGAAGCGAAAGAGCTAAACTGAGCATTCCTAGAGTTAGATTGGAAAGTGTAGAGCATGTTGTGTATACAAAGCACAACATCATCTTGCAAATGCAACTAAGAAATGTGCAAAAAGCACATCACTAGGATAGAGTATGAGTGGTTGAGGAAGCTACATAATGTAGTTAAGGACCATGAGGCTACATCAAGAAATACAAAGGTAGAGGTTTGACATTCAGTAAATAGTATCTTTGGGATGTGCAACAAGGGATCGTGGTCAATTCAGGACATCAAAGTCTTTCAAGCCCACCTTCAACAATTCAAAAACACTTCAACATAACTTGGATAGGGAATAAACATGACACATTACATGGTAAACTTTAAAACATTCTCTTTAAAAAGGAAGTCATTTGCAAAAAAATAAGACTTCGTATATTTGTGTTTATAGAATTCTATTACGTGTTTATGGTAGCACATCATCTATAATTGTTTGCCTTTCTTCATATAAAAATATGGTGAACTGTTGGCACTCAAGTTCAAGCACAAGGTGTGGGAACACATCAAAGAGGTGGACATGCAAGAAGAGGGAGCTCCAAGAAGTATATGTCAAATTTTCATAAGAAATCCCTATGAAAATAGTGATTTTGATCACTAAAAACCATTGTAAATATCATTTCACATTTTTGTAACTCCATTTTGTTCAAGCCAAGGAGTCCTCAAGATACCTAAAAGAGGTAGAAATGGAAGAAACCCAAGAGAACATGAAATTCCTAGCCATAGAAGAATATCAAGGAAATCCTAAAGTGGAGAAAAATGAAGTTCACAATGAAACATTCGAGGTCCCCGAACATTTCAAGGGGTTTGAAGTGGACGAAAGGAAAATAGATATTCAATTGCCTATGAGAGAGGCACAGGATGGAATAGCTTATGATAACAAGGAACAAACCAAAAAGGTGCTAATGACCATGGAACGTGAAGAAGAGAGATGCATGTACATAGGTAAGGATGTATCTATAGGAGAAGAGTAGGAACTAATAGAGCTGATCCAAGAATATAGAGATGTATTTTCTTGGGCCTACAAAGATCTTAAAGGAGTGGAGCCCTCTATTTGTTCTCATAGGCTTCCAATGACTCCTGATGCAGAACCCTCGAAACAAAGACCATACACATATAATTATGTATATTCAGTGAAGAACAAAGATGAAATAGATAAATTATTAGCGACTAGATTTATATACGAAATTGAATATACTGAATGGGTTTCACCTTTGGTAGTAGTACCAAGGAAGAACAAGAAAATTAGGGTTTGTATTAACTTGAAATAGATTAATGTAGCCACCATTCGTGATAGTTATCCTTTACCAATTATTGATCATCTTTTGGAAAGGGTAGCAGGCAAGGAAGTGTACAACTTCCCTGTTGGGTTCTCAGGATACAATCAAGTAGCCATTGCTACTGAAGACCAACATAAAACTACTTTTGATTCCAAATGGGGATTATATGCCTTTAGGGTTATGCCATTTGGCTTAAAAAATGCCACACCTAGTTTTCAAAGATTAATGTGTCATGTGTTCAAGGAATTTCTAAGAAAAAGCATGGAAGTCTATGTGGACGACCTGTGTACATACTTGTCTCAACATATTGCCCACATACCTGAACTATGAAAAATATTTGATAAATGGAGGCAATATAGAGTTTGTTTGAATCCAACAGAAATGTGTATTCATGGTAAGACAATGAAAGGTCCTGGGACATATAGTGTCTGAAAATGGAATTTTGATCAAAGAAGACGAAATCAAGGTTGTCTATCAAAGAACACAAAGGAACTACAAGCTTTTATGTGACATTTTTGGGTACTACCATATATTTATCCACATGTATGCCATAATTACAAAACCATTGTATTGGTTGTCAACTCAATTCATTTGGACAAGAGTGTGAGAAGGATTTCGATGAATTGAAGTAGAGATTGAGTTCAACATGCATATTAAAAGTGCCTAACTAGAACAAACTATTCCATATTCATGTGGATGCATCCAACTTTGCCATAGGATGTATCTTAGCACAACCTACCAACAAAAGAAAGCTAGAACACCCAATAGCCTATGCTATTAAATAGCTGAATCAAGCAGAATGCAATTACACCAGTATCAAATGAGAAGGCTTAGGAATGGCCTATGATATGAAAAAAATTAGACATTACTTACTAGACAATAAATTTAAGTTTTTTATTGATCACCAAGCCCTATTGTACTTGGTCAATAAGCCATGTAACACAGGAAGGCTAGTGAACTACTGATGGAATTCGACTTTAAAGTAGTAGCCAAGAAAGGTAACACACATGTAAGAGCTAACCACTTGTCTAGAATGACTCATGGAGAGCCCCCCACAGGTGCACTGACAAGCTACTAGACACTTATTTATTCAACCTAGAAGTATGTCCAAAATACGCTGAAAAAGTGATACCTATACTCACTCATGGACTGAATCATAGAATCAATTCGAATCATAGCGAGGAATTTTGGCATACAAGAAACCTCCACATTGTGGTAGACAATTTATACTTCAAAGACTCTAAACCACTAGTGGACCTTTTTAATCACATACTTACCCCAAAGGAGTCAATCTAGCTAGGAAGGGAGCACTAGAAGAACAAAGCAAGATTATGTGATCGTGAGAAAATTATTGTTTAAATGCGGGAAGGGTGAGCAATTATGCTTATGTGTGCATGAAGGAGAGTATCTTCCTATACTCAAAATGGAATATGCAGGAGCAAAAGGATGTCATTTCTCAATAGTAAAGACTATAAAAATGATTCTCTTTGTAGGCTTATGGTGGCCTACCCTACAAATGGATGTAGAAACATATGTACGAAGTTGTGAAGTGTGCCAACAAAAAAAAATACCCAATACGACAAGATGACACGCCTTCAAGACCTATGGTTAGTGCAAGAGCTTTCTCAAGATGGGGAATCAACTTTATTGGACCAATAAATCCCCCAAAAAAAGGATCTCATGCCAAATATATTATAGTGGCTACCAACTATTTGGTGAAATGGGTAGAAACAAAAGCCACTAGGGAAAAAGATGCTCACACTATCATGAAATTCTTATTCAAAAACATATTCACTAGATTTGGATTACCTATTGAGATTGTAAGTGATAGAGGTACACACTTCATTAATGAATTCATTGAGTCACTCATGAATGAATTTCTCGTGATCCATAAAAGATCAGCACCCTATCACCCACAGGCTAATGGACAAGCTGCGAGTTCAAATAAAGTGTTATGTACTATTCTAACCAAGATAGTCAATAATGGAAGGTCAGATTAGGACAAACAATTGCATCATGCAATATGGGGGTTTTTAGTAGTGTATAAAATGGCTATCAGAACAACACCTTTTAATCTAGTCTATGGATAGAATGCAATACTTCCAATTGAATTCTTGGTTCCTACTCTACAAGTAGTCAAGAAGTATGAGTGGAATAGATATGAGCTATCAAAAAATTGGACCAGATAGAGAAATTGCATGAAACTAGATTATAAGTTGTAGTAGGCATCTATGCTACAAAGCAAAGGCAAAAGGCTTATTACGATGCTCACATTAAGGACAAAGGCCTTAGAGTGGGATATTTCGTGTTGGTCTATACGCTAAAACAATAGGCAAAAAAACTACAATAGCAAGGATATGGACCATTGCTTAGAAATAGAATCTCCACAAGTGGAGCCATTGACCTAGCCACTCTTGATGGAGATATCTTTCCCAATTACATAAATGGATGCAGAGCCAAAAAATATATGGAGCCCTTAACAGAAAAAATGTTAGTAAGACTTTTAGGAGCACATAAGAGAAAGAAAGAAGAGGAAAGAATATGGGAAGAAGCTAGATTCACGAAGAAAGGTATTCACGAGGAGAAGTGCTTACACCCATGGAAAATTACCACACCAAAAAAGTAAAAACCCTAGACCTAGGATTGATAAGGAAGAGTACCAATTAGTGGATTCATTATTTGACACAAGAGAAGCCCTAAGCAATATATACACTTCCTTAGTTGAGAAGCTAAAGGCACAACTCATTCCAACCAAGGCTCATATGATAGGGATCAGAGGTAATATCATTGCATTTTTAGGAGAAGTATCCATATCTTTACACTTAGGGAACAATACCATGCAACAAAGGCTCTTAGTTTGCAAAGACTAAGAACTTCTAGCAAAATTAGTCCTAAGTCAAGATTTGAATTTGAAGTTACAATTCACCTAGCTCAAGGATATATATCAACAAAAATAGGATGTAGAAAGGTTTCTAGTCTACTAGACAAGAAACCACTAAAAACAATATGTATGGGAAAGCCTAATGTTCCAAATCAAAGTGCACATGCAAGTCAATCATCAAAACCCTCATCCACTAACTCCACACTTCTGCCTAACCTCAATGTCCATGAAAAGCTAGTTGTATTCCATGCCATCAACCCATCCCTTCTTCTCAAGAGGCCAATTCTAAGAGACTTTGTGAGGTCAATCATTCTAGAGAGAGCCATGAGAAATTAACCACTTATCCCTCCTCAAGGCAAACTCAACAACATGGAAAAAGCATCAAACAGATGTGGATTTGCAAGGATAGACTTCAACACTACAATTACAAGAAGCTAGAAGAACAAAACAAAAAAACTAAGAAGCAAGGAGGTAGCAAGGTTGGAAGCTTACGACAAGACAAATCAAAGGTAATACAAGTGTGGATACCCAAACAGTTAATGTATGCTCAAATACCAAAAAAACAGATTTGGATCCCAAGGAAGACAATGGAGAGAGCAAAGGAGGAAGTAAAGGCTTTCGCCAATGTAAGTCACATCCATATCAAGTCCACGAGCCTCCCATCAAGATAAAAGATGAAGAGGACTAGAAAAGCAAAGAAAGCTCCAGAAGCAAAAAGTAGTCTTATGAAAGGATGCATATAGCCAAATATCCCTAGAAAATACATATATAAAGATTTAACCCCCCCACCCCCAAAAAAATAAAATAAAATAAAAATAAATTAGAATGTACCATTGTACTAGTTACTAGTCAATAAAATATACATATAGAATTAATTGAATGTATGTATTACATATTAGGAACTTACTAATTGAGGAGCACCACCACCATACATCCCCCACCATGAAAATTGCTTCAACTTAGTCTCTCATAAACAAGTATCAACCTTTCAAAAATGGGATCTAGTACTATTTTGGAATAGCATCAATTGTCCCTCTAACTCAAAACATAGTTGTACATCATATGGATATAGCCTATATACATGAGTCTTCCATGGAGTCAATAACTCATCATCATGTTCTTCTCTAGAAAATCTCCATAAGGGATGTAATAAATGAGCACACCCCATGTATCAAGTGATGGAACAAACCCATTGGTCTCTACATGTAACCTTGATCTGATCAATCCTATAGATTAAGAAAAAGGGATTAATATTCAAACTACTAATAGGAATAATGTAGAACATAAATACAAATAATAAGAACTTTTTATTTCAAAATTGAAATTACCTCTATAGTCTCAAGGATGGATTTCATCAAAAGGACTCTCCAACATTATCCATGAACTCATACATAAATCCCAATGTACTTCCCTCCATGTCCACAATTTGAAGAATAGAATATAATGGATATATAACATGCACTAATGCATCTACATCCTTTCAAAAATCATCATTCAAGAAAGTAATCATGATAGAACTTGCTTTGGATTTGGTGAGTGTATCCTACCCCCAAATAGTCTACTCAAAGGATACCACTATCTGCATCAAAGCTTGTTGCACTTGAGATCATCTCTCCATAATGCACATGTAAGCAAATTTGTTCTTTATAGGGTTTAGCATATCCAAGTCACTATATGATATTAAAATAGATAAAAAAGTTTAGGTCTCTTTATGAATAAAGATACCATCTTCTCACATATATTGAATATGGAATGGATCTAGGAGGCTTTCTATGGAGTCCACACAATGTGAGGGAACCTCTCCAATTTTTTCCCCATACACTTAAGATTACTCCCATTATTTGTAATGGCCTTTACAACATTCTTTGGATCAATATCTAGAACAACCTCATAAATGTGAGAGAATATGTATTCACCTATGATACAAATTCAAAAACATAATAAGTAGAACTTAGAGCTCAAGATAGTTTAGAATTCATACCAAATGTCAATGAACATGAAGTTTTAATTTTTTAACAAAAATTTTAAACAAACAAGCAATAGAGATTTGAGTAGTTGATGCATCAATATCAAGAAGAAACAGAGTCCCCTTACAAATATGGTCTAGCATCTTATGTGCATTCCTCTATTTTACCTATGTTCATCCATCACACATGATAGTGCAACCATATTTCTCCCATGTGCTCCTCATTGGCTCAAATTTTTTTTTCACTATCTCTTGTGTCTTGCATAACTCACTACCTAGTAGCTCCTCATATGTAGGACCATGCAAATGACAACCTAGTTAACTAACTGCCTCCATGACCTCTTTCCATGTGGGTTGTGCATGTGACATTGAAAGACAATCCACATTGAATAAAAAGCTTCGTTATACCTTCATCGAATTACCCAAAAAATAAAATGAATGAACATTAAATGAACTAAGCACATATACACAATGCACATGTCAAATGACACAAACACTATTACACATATACGTACACAATGCATATAATACATACACAAGTGACAATGAACATGCACGATGCCAAATACATATTACATATGTAACATAATCATAAATTACAATGCACACACATTTTACATATTACATTGATCATAGACATGTCACACTATCAAATTGCACATATACATACATACATTGTTACACATATACATACACAATGCAAATAGTACATACACAAGTGACAATGAACATGCATGATGCCACATACATATTACATATGTGACATAATCATAAATTACAATGCACACACAATGTACATATTACATATGTACATATTACACAATGCACATACAAATGTCACATCATAGTATATACATAGTGTCTTGACATGCCACAACAATTTTCAGTCACATACACATCATAAACAATGAAATCATTGAAATACTCATGTCGTATACACATTTAAAAAGTGACATTTGACAATGAACATGCCACATATATGATGCCACATGCACAATGCACATACACATGTCATATAGAGTCTAGAAATGTCACATACACATATGCCATAGACTAAAGACAATAAATATTATATGTAAAAAATGCACATGCATGTCACATACACACGTGACAATTCAACAATGCACATACATAATGCACATGGCACATACTAAGTTCAGTCTACACATGTCCCATAGACTCTAGACATGATACATCATGATTCATGCATGTACTACATTGACTATAGATAAAAGATTCTAGAATATAATATGTACTACATAGATGGTGCAAGGCACATACACATACACATACACATACACATACACATACACATACACATACACATACACATACACATACACATACACAATGGCAAATGCACATGTAACATGTCACATCATACATGACACATAATACATGACACATGTCACAATGTCAAATACACAATTGATGCACATATCACATGTGACATACACATACACATACACATGTCACATATATATATCATATAATATATATTGATAACTATATGCATGTCACAATACATATACACATATAGCATATAATATATACACATAGTACACTACAATGCACTTACACAAGTGACAATGCACATGCCACATACACAATGCATAGTGTCATGAATCATACTACATAGTACATACACATATAGTATATAGTATATACACATTGCATAATGCACATACATCTAATTATGAATATTATGCATATGTGACTATCTCATAATACATACTACATACACATACACAATGGACTTATTCACTTATATCATGGGAAAACTATATTGCACATACACATACACATACACATACACAATGCACAATGCATATGCTACATACACAAACACATGCCACATGCAACATACCAATACTTGTTGGAGATTAACTCACTAATTAGACATAAAGAAATGAAGGCATATGAAGGATGAAGGAAAACGAAGAGAAGCAGAAACAAAGCAGTCAGAAAAGCAAGCCTTAGTGAAGGGACAAATTCACGACTGTAATATAGTTCATAGAAACTTCCAGAATTACGAGTTTTTTCGAATCTCGGATAAAAAATGTATATAAGAGAGTTGAGAGAGTGCTGATATGAGAGCTAAGAGCTAAGAGCTAAGAGAGCTAAGGGAGCTAAGAGAGCTTAGAGAGCTTAGAAGCGCACATGTAGTAGATGCAATTGTGCATATGTAGAGATGAATAATAGAACCTGAACTGTCAGGTATTCATCTGTAAGAGAGATGGTAAGGAAGAACTACTCAGCATAGGAGAGTTTTCCGTGGCTATGAGCGAAGTAAAGCCAAGCCATTATGTACACATCTTCTCTAATAGAAAACACATGTTTATGTGGAAAGATTTGAGGACATTCTTCTTGTGTGAAGAAATCTAAGTAATTTCATGTTACTGTGAAAGTTAGTTAACAGTTATAGTTTTGTTAGTGCACATTCTTTACGGTACGTCTACAAGTTAGATCTCACAGTTTAGTGTAAAGTTTTTCATGAGTGATAGCTCATCTTGAAGCTAGTAGTCTCAACTACAAACTGATCAAAGAATTTTGTGAAACGGGACATGTACACACGGTACAGTGTCTGACGGTAAAGACATCGAGAACTGATGAAGTTTTTTCTCAAACTTCAGATAGAGTTCATTTACTGAAGGAAGCTTAGGTATTATTTCCTTACTTCATTTACAACCATTTGAAGTAACTACAAACAGAATTGTAGTTGATTCTGGTAACATTCCGATGCAATTACGGTGAGATTATGGTGACAGTCCGATAACAGTCCGGTGAAGTTCCGGTGATATTTGGTGAGTTTCAAAACACAGTTTTGGCTCGTTTAAGTGGCAAAAAGAATATCTAACAGTAAGCAAACAAAGAATTATAAAGCTTGAAGTAAATCATATCAGAATTGAAGCCTGAAAAAAGGCGAAGTTTTCTATAAAGTGAATTTTTAGATTTCACTAAACACAGTAATAAAGTTTTCAGTTTCAGAAGGTTGCTAAGCAATTATAGAGGTGTTCTAACATCACTTTATCTTGGTTCTTGTGGCGTGGCAAATTCCGCAACTTAATTTCAAGATCTTGCCATGTCAACAAGTGATATCAGAGCAGAAAGGTCCTCAAGAGTAAACAAAAGTAAAGATACAAGAGAATTTGAAGAATTCTTCGCAAGGAAGGTGAAAGCTGAAGTGATCAACAACAAACAACGTCAGAGAAGCATTCCAAAGTCATTCTCAAGGGTAAAGGTTTATGAAAGGTAAAATCTTTTAACATTATACTCACCGACAATAAAAGAAACAAGAAGATCATGGTAGATCACATTTCTATTGACAAATTGGACAGAGATAATTATCCCGCATGGGTAATGCGAATGGAAGCCTTACTTATGAGTAAGGACTTAATGATATATGTGACAGGAGAAGAAAAGAAGCCTACTTTTGGAGACGACAGTCAACCAAAGAAACAAGAATTAGAAGCCTTAAAGCTATGGCAGAAGAAAGATGCAACGGCAAGAGCTTATATCCACAATACCATTACAGATCATCTACTACCACATATTTGAGGTCTGGAAAAAAGCGGAAGACATATCTACTATGTACACAAAGAATAAGAAGAAAGGTGACAAAGGTAAAGAAAAAGATGAAGAAGAGATGACTACTCAAGCAAATTATGCAAGAGGAAGAGGTAATGTCAGAAGTAAAAGTAGAGGTAATACAAAAGGAAGAGGAAATCAGAATAACAACAAGAAGTCTTGTTGGATCTGTGGATTAAGCAATCATTTGGCTTATGATTGCTGGCATAATTCTCAAGGATCAAGTCAGAATCAAAATAACAATGGCAGAGGTAGAAGCGGAAGATATCAAAGAGGTAGACAAAGCCAAAGAGGCGGATATGGTAGAGGTGGAGCAAGAAGTTGGGGACAAAATTAGTCTCACAACACTACCTACTACAACTATGCAAATGATACACAGAATGACAATCATACAACGTTGATGATGATTTCGATAAGATATCAGAGTATGAAGATCTCAAGGTATTCTATATTGACTCTGGTTGTTCAAATCATTTGTCAGGAAATATAGAATTGTTATCAGAACTGGAAGGAGGTATTTCAAATCATACAGTACAAATAGGTGATAATACAAAACATAATGTGAGGTCAATTGGAAAAGTAAAATGTAAGAATGGAGCTGACCTGCTAACAAATGTTTTGTATGTTCCAACAATCCCAAAGAATCTGATCAGTGTGGGATAAATAGTAGAAAAAGATTTTCAAGTCAGGTTTACAAATGAAGGAGTATTTGTTGAAGATCCAGAGAATGGATACAATCAAATTGTCCATGGTAAGAAGGAAGGTAGAATTTTTACTCTTAAAGTACAAGGGAATGTTGCTCAAGCTTTGATCACACATGGTGATAAAGCATTTACAGAACTAGACCTCTGACATAAGAGGTTAGGACATTTTAATGAAAAAGGAATCAAAACTATGGTGGAGAAACAATCCGTAAGAGGATTACCAAATATGAAGAATCAACATATGGTTCACAAATGTGAAGCCTGTCAGATGGGAAAACCACACAGGTTACCATTTCAGAAAAATGGCTACAAACATGATGGTTTGCTAGAACTCATACATACAGATGTATGGGGACCAACAAAAGAAGGATCTATTAGTGGCTCAAGGTATTATGTTCTTTTTATTGATGATGCAACAAGATGGATAACAATTTATGCTTTAAAAGAGAAGTCAGAAGTATTTGGAGCTTTCAAGCATTTTCATGCATATGCTGAACGACTTACAGGACAAAAACTCAAAAGACTAAGGTCTGATGGAGGAGGAGAATATTTTTCTCAAGAGTTCAAGGATTATCTGTGGAATGCAAGTATCAAAAGAGAAATAACTTGCAGGTATACACCGCAACAAAATGGAGTAGGAGAAAGGAGAAACCGAACTCTAGTTGAGTTTGCAAGAGCAATGTTAAAGGAGAAGAATTGTCCAAACTATCTTTGGGCTGAGGCTGTAAATACAGCCACATATCTTGTTAACAGATTACCATGTGCAGCTTTAAATGGAATGACCCGTTATGAAGCTTGGTGGGGTAAGAAACCAACACTTGATCATTGCAAAGTGTTTGGATCAGTTGCTTATGCTTATGTACCATCACAAATTAAGACATAAGCTTGAACCAAAAGCTGAAAAATATGTGTTCATCGGATATGATGAAAAGCAGATGGGTTATAGGTTATGGAGTCCTTTAACCAAACAATTTATTGTTTCCAGAGATGTGACATTTGATGAAGGAAAGAGCTGGTATGCAGATAAAGAGTATAATGATGAAACAATTGAAGAAGAGGTAAGAAGAAATGAAAAAGGTAAATATGCAGGTGAATGGAGATGAAGATCATATGCAGACAAGTACATCCAGGATTGGATCAACTATGAGAAATGAAGATGGACCGAGGTTTGATGAAGAAGTGTATTCAGATACACATGAAGAATATGAACCAAGAAGGTCAAACAGAGTAAGGAAACAACCAACAAGGTATTCCTATGATGCTTCTTATTTGACTCAAAAAAACTATGCTTACTTAGTAAAGGAAGATGAAGAACCTCAGAATTATGGTGAAGCAAAAGGTAAGGAATAATGGGAAGAAGCAATGAAGGAGGAGTTTAATGCACTTGAGGAGAACAAGACTTGGGCACTTGTTCCAAAACCAAATGGTAAGAAAATGATTGGAAATAAATGGGTTTACAAAGTTAAGAAGCTTGCAGATGGAAGAATAGCCAGATACAAAGCTAGACTGGTAGTAAAAGGTTATGCTCAGACGCATGGCATAGATTATGATGAGACATTCATTCTAGTGGCAAAGATGTCAACCATAAGGACACTGATTGCTATAGTAGCATCAAAAGGATGGAAGCTAAGTCAATTGGATATAAAGAATGCATTTCTAAATGGATATATATCAGATGAAGTTTACGTGGAACAACCTAAAGGGTTTGTAAGTTCCAGTTACCCAAATCATGTTTGCAGATTAAGAAGAGCACTTTATGGATTGAAGCAAGCTCCAAGAGCTTGGAATTATAAACTTGTGGAGTATCTCAATGATCTTGGATACCAAAGTTCAAAGGCAGATGCAAGTCTACTCATTAAGAGAACAGATGAAGGTATGATCTAAGTTTGTATTTATGTAGATGACATTATAATTGAAAGAACTTGGAGAAGCTTGTAGAAGGTAGAAAAGTGCGTTTCGAAGTGACAAAGTTTGGTCAAGCCAACCGGCACAAGACCAGCCCTTGAGCTTATGGAGACTCAAATAGACCTTATAGGCATGCGATAAGTGCAAAGAAACAATTATGTACTTTGAAGCATCAAGGAGAATGAGTCGATACAAAACAAATAGGTTTGTGGGTCGACTAGCTCAAAAAACTTACTATCTATGGAAGAGACAATGAACTTCAAATGCCCATAGCCACCAGCGTGATTACAATTAGAAAAAATCCTTTTATGTGAGTGATAGAAATAGGGTTGAGTATATAGAATGCACAAAAGTATAAGGAATAAGCAAAATATGCTATAGGAATGAATGCAACATTCACCGGTGGTACTTCCTATTTTTCAAGAATACACAGAGATTGACCCCGAGATAGAAAACCTCAGATTTCTCCCAATCTACTGAATCAAATGCTTTGAAAATTTATAGCCATAAACTAGACACTTATACCTTTCCAATGAGCCATTATGCACTCAATTTGGAGCTCTAGAGAGAGAGAGCAGCAGCCTCTGCAAGATTACTGTTGGCAAAGAAGATGATGCAAAGAATTGAAGGAGCAAGACAATGATGGTCACAAGTGTATGTATATTGCTTCCATGTAATGTACAAGTCATTTCAAGTATTTATATAGACTCTAGGAGTGTTCCACGACTTCTACAAGTGAAATTTGAATTCAAATGAAGGTGGGAATGGTTGTTGGAGGGAATCAATTCACTTCCCTACAATCTAGGAAAAGTGAAGATCTAGTTTGATCTACCTTTAGGTGATTGATTGCTTGATTGAATGCAACCTCAACCACCACAAATTCATGTGATTTGGGCTCTATCTTTCTACCTTTACATGTGTAAAGCTCAAGGCTTTCACAACAGTAAATGAACCATAAAAAATCTCTCAAAAAAATACAATAAATGAGCATAAGAAAAAGAACTCTCCAACGGATAATTTTTCGACGCGATAGCCTTTGATGTAGATCAAATCCACCTCAAGCATAGTGTAAGCCTGATGTTCCAACAGCTGCCCCTCAAGCTAAAGTATGCTTGAGTCTTCATTCTCTGATAGGTTGAATACCTGCCATGGCTTTGAATCTACAAAGCTTTATTCCATCAAGTGCCTTCATCATCATATTTGCTACTTGTTTTTAGTAGGAACAAAAGAAATGTCAATCTCCTTTGACATGAGCTTCTCCCTGATGAAGTGGTAATGGACTTCTATGTGCTTGGTTCTCACATGGAAAATAGGATTTGCTGCTAGATGCATGGAACTTACATTATCTCCAAATATGTGAGGTTTGGAACTCACAAGTCCCAAATCTGTATACAATGCTTTTAACCATATTGCCTCTTGAGTTGCTATGGTCAAGCCTCTATACTCTGCTTCAGTTGAGGATAAAGCAACTGTTGGTTGCTTCTTGGAACTCCATGACACTAGCTTCGAACCTGCAAATGCTAAGTAACCAGATGTACTTTTTCTATCATCCTTAGCTCCTGCCCAATCTAAATCTGAGTAGATTTTGATATCCAAATTTGAAGAGTAAGGATAGAATATACCTTCGTTGATTGTACCTTTGAGATACTTAAGTACTCTCTTAGTTGCATCCATGTGTGGTCGTCTTGGTGAGTGCATGAACTGACTAAGCACTCCCACACTATATGAGATGTCTGGCCTTGTATGAGTAGCATATATCAAGGTACCTACCAAGCTTTGATACTCTTTAATGTCTTCAATTTTCTCACCTTCATAAACACTAAGTTTATGATTCATCTCCAAAGGTGTACCTGCAGGTTTAGTGTTCTCCATTTTGAACTTGAAAAGAAGATCCTGAATGTATCTTCTTTGAGTCAAATACATTCCTTCATCTGTATATATCACCTGCATACCTAGGAAACATGTGAGCTCACCTAGGTCATTGATTTTGAACTCCTCTTGCATGTGTCTCTTGATCCTTTGAATGCCATTTAGATCATCACTCACAATAATATCATCTACATATACACATAAATAGATAACCTCATTGTGATCCCTTTTGATGAATAGAGAAGGATCTGAGCTACTAGCTTTGAACCCGTGATCTTGAAGATATGTAACCAACCTATAATTCCAAGCTCTAGGAGCTTGTTTCAATCCATACAATGCGTTCTTAAGTCTGCAAACATAAGATGGATGATTAGGGTTTTCAAAACTTGGTGGTTGTGATATGTATACCTCTTCACTTATCCAACCATTTAAGAATGCATTTTTCACATCAAGTTGGAGGAGTCTCCAATTCCTTGCAACAACTACACTTATCAATGTCCTGATTGTAGTCATCTTTGCAACCGATGAGAATGTTTCCTCATAGTCTATACCATGAGATTGTGAGCATCCTTTGGCAACTAATCTTGCCTTGTACCTGCAAACTGATCCATATGAGTTTCTTTTAACTTTACATACCCATCTGCAACCAATTACCTTTTGATTCGGTGACATTGAAATCAAATCCCAAGTGTCCATCTCCTTCAATGCATCTATCTCTGCTTTCATGGACTTTTCCCAATTAGGGTTTTCCTTTGCGTCTTCATAGGTTGAGGGTTCCTCAACAATAGAGTCTTTTGCCAAGTATATTGAATGCTTCGTAACAAATGTGGAATCATATCCATACCTTTCTGGTTGTTTCTTCTCTCTTACTGATCTTCTAGGTGCTTGTTTGGAGCATTCTCCGACCTCTTGGCTTTGCCTCTTGACTTCCATAGCTTGTAATCCTTTTCTCTTTCATCTTGGTCATCGTCTGTATCACTTCTTGGATCCTGGACCTGTGTATCATGCTTTCTTCCTAATTGATGAGAGTCAGAATCAAGATCATATGGTAGTGTTACCTTTTTTTTGTCTTCATCATACCAAGACCTGTGTTCTTCAAACACAACATCTCTACTTGTAGTGAATTGCTTGGTTGAAGGATTGAAGAACCTGTAACCCATCTGAGTTGAATCATATCCAATAAACACTGCCTTTGTTGCCCTTTCATTTAGCTTACCTCTTGTTTGTGATGGTACATGAACATAAGCTAAACAACCAAAAACCTTGCAATGTCCAAGACTAGGTTTTCTTCCATGCCATGCTTCATAAGGAGTCATACCTTGAAGTGATTTGGATGGTAGTCTATTGACAAGGTACACATTAGTTGAAATAGCTTCTGCCCATAGATGATGTGGCAACTTCTTCTCTTCAAGCATTGTTCGGGCTGATCCAACCAATGTCTTGTTTCTCCTCTAGGCAATTCCATTTAGTTGAGGAGAGTACCTGGCAGTCACTTCCCTTTTGATACCTTTTTCCTGCAAGAACTCATCAAACTCTTTGGGGAAGTATTCTCCCCCTCCATCAGATCTAAGCTTCTTTAGTGATCTACCTGTATGAGTCTCCACATGTGCAAGATACTTCTTGAAGCAATCAAACACTTCATTCTTACTCTTGATAAAGTATAGAACAATCCATCTACTATGGTCATCAATAGATGAGACATGATACCTTGATCCTGCCAATGAAGGTTCTTGATTTGGTCCCCATACATCTGTATGTACTAAGTCAAATAAGTTGTTGTGTATGCAGCCTTTGTGGTTGAATGGTTGTCTTTGTGCCTTCCCAATCTGACATGCATCACACCAGTTGATCATGTGTTGCTTTGATATGTTCGGCATTCCTAGAACACTTTGATCCCTGCATATATCCTTCAAGGTTCTTTCATTCACATGAGCAAGTCTCTTATACCACACTTCAATCTCACTTAGGGTTTGAGACCCAAAGTTGAATAGAGCTATGTTCTTGGTTTCTCCTACTTCAAAAGTAAAGAGCCTACCATGCTTCTCACCTCGGGCTATCTTTTTGAAGCCTTGACATGGATCTTCCACAAAAGCTCCATGTTGGGTGAACCTAACTTGCAAGCCTTTTTCAACTATTTGGCCTACACTTATTAGGTTTTTAGTGATAGTGGGTACATAGAGAACCTTACTTAGAATGTTTGTCCTACCATTGGAAGCTTTGACATTACCAATCTTCTCCACATTGTGCTTTGTGTCATCCCCTGTTTGCACTTCATGTCTATGCTTTGGACTTTCCAAATCAGATAGAAGAGCAATGTGCTTGCAACATGATTCGAACATCCTAAATCTATGTAGAACAAATGATCATCTTCTTTACCTTCTTTGTGGCTTAGATTCATAAGAAGCAATGAGTCTTCATGTGGTTGATCTTTTGAATAATTGTTGTAGTCCCTTCTATTATAGCCTCTATTGTTATTGTTGAAGTTGTGTCCACCTCTGCCTCTATTGCTGCCATATCCACCTCTTCCACTTCCTTTCTGGGTCTTCCCATTGAACCAACAATTCTGAGTGGTGTGGTTGGTCTTATCGCATATGGCACAAGGTTGAACATTTTGACCTTTGGATTTGTCTTGCTTTGGTCCTTTCTTCTTCCCTTTCCACGTGCTCTTGCTTGCAAAGTTGGCTTGGGAAGTCTCTTCTTCATCTTCTTCCTTCTTCTTGCCTTTCTGCTTCTTATCCTTCTTATTTGTATATAGAGCACTAGTTGAATTACCATGATAAGAGTGCCTTCCTTTATGCTATTGTTGGCTTGTTGATTGAAGAGTTGTCCAAGAAAGATGTTGAAGTCTAGAGTTTGCACATCCATGATGAGATCATAAGCCGTCCTGAAGGATTGCCATTCCACCACAAATTTGTGGGATTTGGACTCTATCTTTCTACCTTTACATATGTAAAGCTCAAGGCTTTTACAATGGTAAATGGACCATAAAAAATCTCTCAAAAAATACAATAAATGAACATAAGAAAAAGAACTCTCCAACGAATATTCTTTCGACGCGATAGCCTTTGATGTAGATCAAATCCACCTCAATCATAGTGTAAGCTTGATGTTCCAACAATAATCATAGGTACCTCAGATGAAGGAATCAAGGAGGTAAAGAGATTGCTTGAAAAAGAGTTCAAGATCAGTGATCTAGGAAAGTTATCATACTTTCTTGGAATGGAAGTTACATATACAGATCATGGTGTATATGTTTCGCAAGAAAGGTATCTTCTCAACTTACTGAAGAAGTTTAACATGGAGAATCTCAGAGAAGCCTCAACACCACTTGAGGTCAATCATAAACTCAGCAAATATGATGGTGCAGAGTTTAAAGATATGAAGAAGTATCAATCTTTAGTGGGAAGCTTGATTTATGATACGCTAACAAGACCAGATCTTAGTTATGCAGTAGGAGTTCTCTCACAGTTTACGCATTGTCCGAAGGATCAACATTGGGTTGCAGGATCAAAAGAACTATAAAGGAAGGATTATATTATCCTTTTACATCAGATATAAAGCTGAGAGCGTACAGTGACTCAGACTGGGTAGGAAGTCAAGATGACAGAAGGTCAACACATGGGTATATGATATACCTAGGAGATAAGCTTGTGAGCTAGTGTTCAAAGAAGCAGCATACAGTGGCTTTATTGTCAACTGAAGCTGAGTATAAAGGACTTGTGGAAGCAGCTAAAGAAGTGATATGGATGCATACCTTGTTCAAAAGCATGGGTATTGATCAAGGTATACCTATCATACATGGAGATAATATGAGTTCATTGTATCTTGCAACAAATCCTGTATTTCATGCAAGAACAAAACACATAGAGATTCAATATCATTTCCTAAGGGAAAAGGTAATTGAGAAGGATATTGAAATAGTATACACTCCTACAAAAGATCAGATTGCAGATATTTTGACAAAGAGCTTGGATGGAGTAAAGACAAGTAGATTCAAAGAAATGGCAGGAATAAAAGAAAAGAAGAATATATGAAAGACCAGAAGATGCTAATTAGTGATTGAGGGGGAGCTGTTGGAGATTCACTCACTAATTAGACATAAAGACATGAAGGCATATGAAGGATGAAGGAAAACGAAGAGAAGCAGAAACAAAACAGTCAGAAAAGCAAGCCTTAGTGAAGGGACAAATTCACGACTGTAATATAGTTCATAGAAACTTCCAGAATTACGAGTTTTTTGAATCTCGGATAAAAAATGTATATAAGAGAGTTGAGAGAGTGCTGATATGAGAGCTAAGAGCTAAGAGCTAAGAGAGCTAAGGGAGCTAAGAGAGCTTAGAGAGCTTAGAGAGCTTAGAGAGCTTAGAGAGCTTAGAGAGCTTAGAGAGCTTAGAAGTGCACATGTAGTAGACGCAATTGTGCATATGTAGAGATGAATAATAGAACCTGAACTGTCAGGTATTCATCTGTAAGAGAGATGGTAAGGAAGAACTACTCAGCATAGGAGAGTTTTCCGTGGCTATGAGCGAAGTAAAGCCAAGCCATTATGTACACATCTTCTCTAATAGAAAACACATGTTTATGTGGAAAGATTTGAGCGCATTCTTCTTGTGTGAAGAAATCTAAGTAATTTCATGTTACTGTGAAAGTTAGTTAACTGTTACAATTTTGTCAGTGCACATTCTTTACGGTATGTCTACAAGTCAGATCTCACAGTTTAGTGTAAAGTTTTTCATGAGTGATAGCTCACCTTGAAGCTAGTAGTCTCAACTACAAACTGATCAAAGAATTTTGTGAAATGGGACATGTACACACGGTACAGTGTCTGACCGTAAAGACATCCAGAACTGATGAAGTTTTTTCTCAAACTTCAGATAGAGTTCATTTACTGAAGGAAGCTCAGGTATTATTTCCTTACTTCATTTACAACCATTTGAAGTAACTACAAACAAAATTGTAGTTGATTCCGGTAACATTCCGGTGCAATTATGGTGAGATTATGGTGACGGTCCGGTAATAGTCCGGTGAAGTTCCGGTGATATTTGGTGACTTTCAAAACATAGTTTTGGCTCGTTTAAGTGGCGAAAAGAATATCTAACAGTAAGCAAACAAAGAATTATAAAGATTGAAGTAAATCAGATCAGAATTGAAGCCTGAAGAAAAGGCGAAGTTTTCTGTAAAGTGAATTTTCAGATTTCACTAAACACAGTAATAAAGTTTTCAGTTTCAGAAGGTTGCTAAGCTATTGATGATTATAGAGGTGTTCTAACATCACTTTAGCTTGGTTCTTGTGGCGTGGCAAATTCTGCAACTTAATTTCAAGCTCTTATCGCATCAAGAATACTCAATGATCATATATGTGCCATTGTCATGACTCATAGACAATGCACATATGTCATACACATAGGTTGCAACATAGTGCACAAAATACTATGCATATATGTTGTACACATACACATATGACATACACAAATTACAAATGCACATAAGAGTAAATACATATATACAATTCACATGTAAATATGTTAGGGTTTACCTTGATTTGCATCAAGCTCCCTTTGCTTTTAAAGACATACATATATGGATGGAGCATGGAGGGATCCACGAGGAGCCTTTGTCAGAGGCTCTATCTCATCATTCAAATCGATGGTCTCTGCATGGCCACTACTTGATGGGATCTCTAAATCCATGGCTCCCATAGTATGTGAAGAATGAGAATAATGATGAGTCCTACATGATGGCACATATGTTGATGTTGTAAGGGGCACATTAGATTGTGCCCTCTGACTAGACTTGAACATGGTTTCAAAAATATTCTTTTGATTACAAGATCACCGCATGAGGGGAATAATACAAGAACATTCCTTTGTGTCCATGACATTACCTCCCCCTCAAGCAATGAGTTTCATGAGGAACAACCATCTCTGGTCTCATGTTTATGGCTTCTCTTAGGGAATCCTTGAACCTTGATTGGTGCTCTCTAAGGGTTTGCTACAAGTTACCAAGTATGATCATTGATGTCATACCCTTTCCAATGAACAAGATACTCCAATATTCCTCGAGTTATTCTTGAATCTAGGACATGCTTGACTAGAAGTTCTTTATGATCATCAATCTCGATAAGTGCTGAAGTACTAGTTATCCCCCCCCCCCCCCCTCAATGGAAAAATAGAATATGGTTCCAACATGGAAACATGAAAAATTAGATGTATTCTAATGGTACTCAATAACTCGAGCTTGAAGGTGACTAAATTAATCTCAACCAAGATGGTGAAAGGATCAAATCTATGATGGTCTAGCTTTGCACCCAAGGAAAATCTGATGCATTTGTCTCTAGGAAAAATGTTTTGGTACATTTAGAAAGCCTAAGTGCATTGTTAAAGTCATGGGACTACACATCCATTTTATCTCTTCACAAGAAGGAACTATATGTGAACCTATGCTAGTCCTTCTGGGCATAGTTACTTTGGATAAATATAAAAGAAAAAGAAATAAGGAATCTCATGAACTTAGGGAGATGAAAGTCTATCCATGGTAGTGCTTGTTTGTTGTTGGTAATGTGTGTGTGAAGTGTAGGAAGTGCTGAAGCATAGGTAGGTCATTCCCGCGGCTCAGTATTTTGCTCATAGCTTGAAGTAGAAGTGTCAAAATCGAGTGAAAATACTAGCATTGGATGCGTCCTCTTGAGAGCTTTGAAACAAACCTAATGTTCCTATGTTCCAAGTTTGGAGCTGAGAGAAAAGCTCGATTTATTGTTGGCTGCTGCTTTAAGTGTCGCGACACCATAGCCAACCATGAAAGCTTGAATGCGATAGTTTTCACTTGTTTGCACCTTTGTTAGTTCACATTTGCATTGACCATGATTTGAATGCATGTCCTCATACACTCGGCTATGTTATGATACTTCTTGGATTGATAATTAAAGTGTGAATCCCCACTATATGCACTTGTAGGGGATTGAGGTATAGTCTCTTTCTCCTCAACTCCCTAAGTCGATACTTAGGTATACATGTTTTTTGGCACCGTTGCCAGGGAGTGTTGAATCAAAGTGAGGCATTCATGTGATGGTGAAAGATTTTAGCATTGAAGTAAGTAGAGGAATGGTGAATTTCTCTTCTTTGGTAAGTCACTTTCCTCCGCACTCATTACTTCTCACTTTTGGAGTGTGTGTAGTGAGTTTTTAGTTTAGAGAAGTGAGTTAGAGAGAGAAGTTACAGTAGGTAGAAGGAAGGAAGAGAGTTAGGATAGGTAGGTAGGTACAATTTTCAAGTTCGTTTTCTTTCCACCCTTTTCAACTTTTGTACCCTATAGAGGCTTAAAAGCCAAAAGGAAGCCATTTTGAAATTACTTGTTTCTTAGCAAGTATCATGAGTGCACAGACAACAAGTGTCGCGGAGCTGATATCAAGGCTTTTGGAGTTAGAAATAGAAGGTGTCGGTTGAAGGGAGCTTGACGGAATCTTGGTGAGGTGAGTTGATCAAGTCTTTGTGCTAAAATATCCATTTAAATAAAGGGAAATAGGAAGACAACCTACGATAGATGTCGTGAGGGACATATCAAGGGTCGCAGTGAGAATTTCTATGATTCAAGCACTTAGAGATGGGCAGATAGGCACTAAGACCACACACATTAATATGGTTTGTTAAAATATTTGCTTATGTGTGAAAAAATTCAGGTTTCGTGATCTCCCAGGGTCGAGTGCCGCGACATCCAATTGTTGTGATCTCCCAAGGTTGAGTGTTGCGACATCGAGGTGTCGTGACCTCCGAAGGTCGAGTGTTGCGATATCTGTTGCTGACCAAGTGTCGTGATATTTTTGCTGACCAAGTGTCATGATATTTTTGCTGACCAAGTGTCCTAATATTGTCGCTGACCAAGTGTCGCTATATTTTCGTGGACCAAGTGTCATGATATCTACCGTTGACCAAGTGTTGTGATATCTATTGCTGACCAAGTATCACGATAGTCGAGGCTAACCAAGTGTCGCAACATCCAAGTATCGTGAGTCAAGTGTCGCGATACTCAGCAAGTGTCGAGTGTCATCTGAATAGCAAGTGTCGTGATATTCCTCAAGTATTGAGTGTCATCTATAGCAAGTGTCGTGTGTCGTGCTAGTGAATTTAAGTGATATCTCATCCAGGAGACTCCAAATTAAGAAAAAAAATACATACAAATCTACAGATTTTGAAGAGAGTACTTGGAGCCAAGGTCTATTCAGACTCAGATAGAGCTATTAGTGAATGAAATTGAGATCGGGAAGAGTCCTAGGAAGCCGAAAGAGTGTGGTATCATCTGTAGGAAGTGTAGCTGAGCATAGTATTCATTCCCATTATTCCGAACCCTCGAGTGAGTCTGAAGATGAAACCATTATGGCCTTAGAGGACATGCACAACTCTGTACCAATAGAAGGCCTAATGTCTATCATTGAGGGAGAGTACATAACTTCCTTAGAATATGTGAACACCAATCAACATGACCTACCCATCTATATAGATGGATTGAACATATCAGTGGCAAGGTTGAAGAAAACCAAGGATGCTCACATAGTACCTAGACCAGCAGTCAAGTACGTGGGAAGATTCTATATGGATAAAAGAGGGATTATGTATGCAATCATGGAGCATCCAGAAAGCATCAACGAGCAAAGGGAGGAAGATAATGCCCAAGACCTTAATCGAGAAAGACAAGAAGAACAGGTGTCAACCCCTAGAGGGAAGTCCATTGTAATTAGGGTTTGGGGGGGAGACCTAATTCCCCAAGACGACTCCTTAATGGATGTCTACATGGTAAACGGAATGGATCATTTACTTAAAACCAACTCTTCATTATGGGAAGAAGTGACCAACCCAACCACCATCTATGAGTTACAAGATCCCAAAAACCCCTCTCATATTACTTACTTGGACAAGAATCAGAAAAGATATTGGCCCATGACTGAATTGGAGAGAGCTAGGCTGAAATATCAGAACATTTCTGTATTCCCACCTAGGGATCAAGCCACTATTTCGCAAAATCCCCACTCACCAACATTCATCTTATCAGCATTCAGGGAAGACAAAACAATAGAGCATTCTGGTTATACCCCAAGTCCAGTTTGCTACAGCTGGTGATAATCCCAACTATCGACCTCCTGGAAATGTAGAACCAAGAAATATGATTCCTATTCCTGAGAGACCACAAGTAGGAAGAGATCTAGGCATACCAATAGGACGACCAATTTTCCTTGTAATGCCAAGACCGCCTGAACCTGGAAGAAGACTAAGAACAATTCAAGTTGCCAAATGCATGAGAAGCCACTACAATGGTTCTGGTGAACCATATAATCACATTGCTGAATTCAAGCAAGTGGTGAGAGCTGAACAAGTAGAAAACTTCTTGATCCAATATGAATCATTTGGCCTAACCCTTATAGACAGGGCCTTAGCATGGTTCCAACCCTTAGATCCTAATAATTTTCAAAACATGGAACAAGTATATTAGGAATTGATTGAGGAATTCACCAAGATTGGAGTAATAAACAAATCTTCAGCATTAATCCATAGTTTCAAACAGTGACCTACGGAATCAATGAGGTTAACAGAGAGACGATTCAAGAAATATGTGGATAAATGTCCTGCAGAAGAGAGGCCCACTCAAAATAAAATGGTCTCATTATTCTTGGAAGGATTGGTGAATGGGTCATTGAGATCATTAGTATATATGAAGAGAGTCCTAAGTTTACAAGAATGTATGAAGGAGTGTATTGATCTACATGATAATCTGGCGGAAGATTTAAAAATACCTCAAGGAAGTGTTAAGAGTGAGGATAGTGTTAGCAATACTTCCAATCCCAGGAACAGTGTAAAGAGATAGCCGATTTAGTGGCTAAGAAGCTGAAGGTTCAAGGATAGAGAAATTATCCCAACAACCCCATGATAGTCCTATGCTCAGGAGATGCGTTCACTATGGAGGTGACCACCCTTCTCACATGTGCAATAGGGGGGTAGTCCCACCACCTCCTGATGCCTATAGCAGACCACCCACCCAGGGTCCAAATCATTACTGTAGCATAGAGTAAAGGTACACAAATCATAGTATGAAGAATTGTCCTTACAATCGACAACCGATACCTACACAATCACTATTTAGGCCTTATGGATACCTCTCGAGAGATCAAGGAGGAGAAGCCTATAGATACCCCCCATACCATCAACAAGCACCTGCAACTAGACCATATGCATATCAAGGATACAATCAACCTCAGCCAGTGTTAGGACAACAACCACCTCACCTTCAGAATAATGTCCCGATGAAAATCGCTCAAATTGAAGAGAATCCTGAAAGAGCAATAGTACCGGCCACCCTATTGACCAGTACTGAGACTTATGATCAATCTTATGACCTTAGACAGGGAAGTTATTCCACCTGTGAGAATACTATGACTCAGTATGGACAATCCTATGAACCATGTACATATGGATTTGATGGTTATGATAGCTCCTATGGATATGATAAGGACTATGTGCCTCTAATGTACACTGCTCCTAGAGCTCCAGTACCACCACGGCCGATGAATAGACCGCCTGCTCCTAGAGGACCATGTTATAAATGCGGAGGAGATCACTTTATTAGAGAATGTACATTGCCTAACCCACCACCACCTTAGAGAGTTTGGGAAGGCTATTGCAGTGATTGTGGTAAGGAACACCTTTTTAGAGATTGTCCTAAGAATCCAAATAAAATCACTCCCACTGCACAGATAAATGTTATAGAAGTGGTAGAGTCATCAAGGAGTGATAAGGAATACACTGTACCATTGAAAGCAATAACTAGGGCAAAAGCAAGAGAGACCCTAGAGAAATCCAAAGACATTGATCACCAAAATAAAGAATCGAACCCCCCAGCACCAACAAGTAGTTGTAGACTGTGAGGAGTCTGAGAAAAGTGCTAAGCCTAAATGAAATGGAAGACTTGTAGAGAAAAGATAAAAGATAAGAGACTGCAACAAAAGTGGGAGAATGAGAAAAACAAGCAAAGCCAAGACGAGGAACAAGAGCCTAAAGGAAATCCTAAAAAGGAGACAGAAAAGCATAAAAAACAAGAAGTAGGATTAGTTTTAGCCGATCCAATGCCAGAAGAGCTAGCCATGTGGATTAAAGCATATCAAGCACAAATAAAGGCAAGCCCAACCATTGAGCAACACAAAAGAGAAGACCCAAGAGGTGACTTAGAGAAAGAGAGATTGGAAATATGTAAGAATTTAATTGAAGTGGCTCAACAAACCTTAGAAAAATATGTTCAGCCACTACCCAGCACAAGGATTCCCGAAAAAGAATTTCAAGAATGTGTAGCACCTAGTCACCCTAGGGAAGGAAACAAAAACGAAAACTATGAAGAAAAATGCCATGAAAGTAAAGAAGAAGGATCCATAATCCCTGAAGTAGATGTGGAATGGCCTAGAGACTTATGGGCAAGAGTCCAAGAAGATAGATGGAAGAAACTAGAAGGAATTGATCCACCTTTTGAGGAGTTAGAAGTAGTAGGTGAGCTTGAATTGTCAATCCTTGAATTAAACCAAGAAAGATCATCTCAACTTGACAACAACAAAGATGATGAAGACAGTGTGAATGTATTACCAAACTATATGGGGGAGTATGAACATAACTCTGAATTATATCATGTTCCCTTAGTGAGGAGAAAGGAGCAAAACCCATCAATCCAAACCTCTGACATAGTACAACACCTTAAAAAAGCAAAAATTCCATGTACACTGACTCTAGAAGATCTCTTGAAAACGAAGCCTCAATTAAGAGAGAAACTCACCAGCCACTTGGAGACAAAGTCAGACAAGAGCGAAAGCGTGATGAAGGAGCCACAACCAAAATCCTAGTTGACAAGGTTGGAGATTTCAATGAGGGAGATGAAGGAAACACATGCCTCCCTATCACTTACAAAGGTTATATCCCTAAAGCCATATTAGACTCGGGAGTCGTAGTAGGAATTGCTACCAAAGAAATATGGGAGAAATGGCAAAAGCCAGCCCTATGACCCACTAGGATGAAGATTCAAATGGTAAATGGACACACAGAACAACCCTTAGGATTATTGGAAAATGTAGTATTTACCACTTGTGGAGTCAAATTCGAGCACACTTTAGCAATATGTCAATTTGAAAAGGCTAGCAATTATGAGATGATACTTGGAAGGCCTTTCATGAGACAGCTTTAGGTAGTGCAAGATTGGGGTAAAGACACAGTATACTTGCAGCATGGGGGAACGACAACTAGGATAAACATCCATACTTATACTTATCAAGATGTCCCTCCTCTGCAATGGAACTTGATACACAAGGAAGACGATAATTTATCCATTCATAGTGTAGGATCGAGTAGTCAAACATCGATGAACCAAGATACTCACCTATGGATGTGTAAGGTAGCTAAAAGGGAAGAAGAAAGGAGACGAAGATGATAGCCAGGACAAGGAGAGTCTAGACCCTTAGAAGATCCAACTTACATGCCTCAAATATTCTTAGATGAAGAATTTGAACCCCATGGTTGGATGGAGATTTTAGCCACCCTAGACGATGCATAAATGAAGAAGTAATAACTATGAATGAATCAATGGACGAGGAATGATATGATGTAAATCTATACATGGCTGTTCTCCAAGAGGCTGATGAAGGGGGGTTAATTGAAAAAGAATGAAATGAAGATTATGAGAGCATAGAAATGGAACTGGAACCTCTTGAGGAAGAAAGGAAAAGGAAGGAAGAGAGTGAAACTAGTCTAGATTTGACTCAAGATGTGCTACAACATGTAATAGATGAACCAAACATGGAAAAAGAGAAGGAAGATAGCACACCTCAAGACCAATTCGAGGTACCTGAGCATTTCAAGAAATACGAAGTAGAAGAAAGAAAGATTGCTTTTCAGATGCCAAAATGAGAAGCTCAACAAGGGATAGCATACGACAATAAAGAGCAGACCAAGAAGATTGTAGTAGCTATTGACGAAGGAGAAGAGAGATGCACTTTCATAGGACAAGATGTCTCTCCTGAGGAAAAACAGGAATTAATACAACTCATAAAAGAGTATAGAGATGTCTTTGCATGGACTTATAAGGATTTAAAAGGGGTAGATCCTTCTATTTGTGCTCATAGAATCCCTATGACAACAGAAGACAAGCCCTCCAAATAAAGTCCATACACTTATAATGATGTTTCTTCAATGAAGATTAAGGAGGAGATAGATAAATTTTTGGATGGGGGATTCATTTATGAAATTGAACACACGGAATGGGTATCACCATTGGTGGTAGTGCCAAAAAAGAATGGCAAATTAAGGGTGTGCATTAATCTTAAAAAGGTAAATGCAGCCACCATACGTGATAGTTACCCATTACCCATCACAGATCATCTATTGGAAAGGGTTGCATGCAAGGAAGTCTATAGCTTTCTTGATGGATTCTCAGGATATAATCAGGTAGCCATTACTCCTGAAGACCAACACAAGACTACCTTTGCAACTGAATGGGAAATCTATGCTTTTAGGGTTATGCCATTTGGATTAACTAATGCCCTAGCCACCTTCCAAAGACTGATGTGCCATGTGTTCAGGGAATTTTTGAGAAAGAGTATGGAGGTAGATGTGGATGATTTATGTACCTATTGAGCTAGAAGACCAGAGCACATCACAGAACTAAGAAAAATATTTGTCAAATGTCGTCCGTATAGAGTATGCCTAAATCCGAAAAAATGTGTCTTCATGGTTTGACATGGAAAGATCTTAGGACAAATTGTCTCTAAGAATGGAATGTCCACTCATGAAGATAAAATCAAAGTAATTCTGGATTTTCCAAGACCAAAGACCGCTAAAGAAGTGCAAGCATTTATGGGACATTGTGGAGATTATCGTAGATTCATTCACATGTATGCCATAATTGTGAGACCTCTTTATGGATTGCTGACTCAGTTTACTTGGACAAAAGAATGTGAAAAGGCATTCAATAAACTAAAGAGTCGTTTGAGTTCAACACCCATTTTAAAATTACCGGATTGGAATAAACCGTTTCATATTCATGTGGATGCCTCCAAGTTTGCCATTGGTTGGATCTTAGCACAACCAGTAGATATAGAAAAGCTAGACCACCCTATAGTCTATGCTAGTAGACAATTAAACCAAGCGGAGCATAATTATACCACTACACATTGATCATCAGACTCTACTATATTTAGTTAATACGCCTTGCAATACTGGACCACTAGTACGATGGTTTCTATTGTTAATGGAATTTGATTTTGAAGTAGTAGTAAAAAAAGGGAATACGCACATCCGTGCTGATCACCTATCAAGAATTGTTGGAGCAAGTCTATGACAAGCCTAAGTATTGGCTTGAGTCCCACAAAGTCATAGAAAAAGCCTTAAAATGAAGACTATGTAAAGTTCACTTGTGAACTACCTCTTGTAACTTTTGAAGAATTTACATAATGTAAAAGTGAAAGAATCTTAAGTGGTTGAGTCCACTTGATTAAGAATGGAAAGAGGAGCCATGAATTCGTGATTTGTGGTAGGTAGAGAATCAAATCAATCATTGATTGATTGGAGAGTGATTGAGGGAAGTTAGCCTCCCAAACTCAACTATAAATAGATGGCAGTTTTAGTCGTGGTTAGAGAGACCTATGTGAAGACCTCCAAGAGCTGAGCTTTATGTCATATCTGTGAAGAGATGGATAGGTATGTGCTTGAAGATGAAGAGGTGTTGCAAAATCCTTGATCTACACCAGCCCATTGAATTCCACGAGTATATGGTGGGCCCTTTTAGCTTGCCAATGGATGTATTAGACACCCTATGTACCTTGGAAGATCACTCTCAAAAAGATAGATCAAAACAGATAAGTTGGGGTTAGCTCAGAGGTGAAAACTTGCTATTCTTGGTTCATACACCTGTCTAGTGTTTTACATAATTCTCTGAGCACAGCAGCAATTAGCTCCATTCCTCTTGGGGAAGTCTAGGCAAATTAAAGAGCTAACTTTCAAGAGTAATCTCATAAAAAATAATGAACCACATACTGAGAATGAGTTTTAACAAGTGATGACATCATCCCGATTTTCATGGGCTGCTACAGAAATAGACCAGTGAGCAGAAAAATCAACATAACTCAAAATGTAGAAATCCAATGATTATGAAAATTTGTATGGTTATACTAAACTGTAAGCGGAATCCAAAAAGCTTTAAGTCACTGAAGTTGGATAAGTAACCACTGAGAAATGGCTCTGACAAGATGAGTGAAAAAGTCGGGTACCTGACAGAGAAGTGAAGATGAACAGACCCTGTTGACTTCAAATGAACATAATTGAAGATTGCAACATCCAAATGACATGAAAATTTGTGAGCATATAGTAGACGTATAGAGCTAACTTTACCAAATTAAATCACTGAAAATGATGCACCAAGCTCAGAGAAAACATCTCTGCAAGCTGACAGAGAAAACTGAGAGTAATGGCATTGAGTAGTACACTTCACAAGAACATGGAAAGATGAACTCAAATAATCATGAAAATGAAAGTATATTGCTTGTACAATACAATGACTTACTGATACATATGTGTGCCTTGTAATCACACCTTGATATGGCATAAAGCTCAGCTCTTGGAGGTCTTCACATAGGTCTCTCTAACCACGACTAAAACTGCCATCTATTTATAGTTGAGTTTGGGAGGCTAACTTCCCTCAATCACTCTCCAATCAATCAATGATTGATTTGATTCTCTACCTACCACAAATCATGAATTCGTGGCTCCTCTCTCCATCCTTGATCAAGTGGACTCAACCACTTAAGATTCTCTTACTTTTACATTAAGTAAACTCTTCAAAAGTTACAAGAGGTAGTTCACAAGTGAACTTTACATAGTCTTCTTTTTAAAGCTTCTTCTAAGACTTTGTGAGACTCAAGCCAATACTTAGGCTTGTCATAGACTTGCTCCAACAGCTCCCCCTCAAGCCAAGTATGCTTGAGGTCTTCAATCTTCCAAGATTACCTGCAAACCAATCATAGCCTTGAATTTGCAAAGCTTTGTACCATCCAATGCTTTGGTTAGAATATCTGCACATTGTTGATAAGTGGACACATATGATATTTGAATCTCTTTGCTTAGAACCTTTTCTCGTACATAGTGATAATGAACTTCAATATGTTTAGTCCTTGCATGAAAAATAGGATTAGCAGCCAAATGAATAGAACTCATATTGTCACCAAAAATAGTTGGAGTTCCGAACTCCAATCCAAGATCTTTGAATAATGTCTTCATCCACATAGCTTCTTGTGTAGCTATGGCAAGACCTCTATATTCAGCTTCAGTAGAAGAGAGAGCAACTGTGGGTTGCTTCTTGGATGACCATGAAATAAGCTTTGAACCTGCAAAGGTAAGATAACCTGAAGTGCTCCTTCTATCTTCCTTGGAGCCAGCCCAATCTGCATGAGGAAATAGCTTCAAACCTAAATCAGATACATAAGGATAATAAAGTCCTTCATTTATGGTTCCTTTGAGATACTTGAGAATCCTTTTGGCAGCATCCATATGTGGTTTCCTTGGTGTGTGCATAAATTGGCTTAGCACACTCACATTGTAACATATATCTACTCTTGTCAATGTGGTATAGTTGAGACTACCCACTAGACTTTGATATGATGTGATGTCCTCTATGAGTTCACCTTCATGTGAGCTCAATTTGTGATTGACCTCCATTGGAGTACCTGCAATCTTACAATCTTGCATCTTGAATTTTGCCAACATGTCCTTAATGTACTTTCTTTGAGTGAGAAACAAACCATGATCTTTGTAGACAACTTCCAAACCTAGGAAGTAGGTAAGTGAAATCAAATCACTTATCTTGAACTCTTCTCTCATCTGATCTTTGATCTTCTTCATATCATCTTCATCATTTCCTGTCAATATAATATCATCTACATATACACATAGGTAGATGACCTCAGAATTACTCTTTTTAATAAAGATTGAAGGATCTGCCTTGCTTGGTTGAAAGCCTTTGTCCTGCAAGAATGAAACAAGCCTGAAATTCCAAGCTCTTGGAGCTTGCTTGAGACCATACATTGCTTTGTTAAGTTTACACACATAATCAGGATAAACTTGATTCTCAAAACCAGGTGGTTGTGCCATATATACCTCTTCTGTTATCCAACCATTCAAAAATGCATTCTTTACATCTAGTTGAAGTATCTTCCAATTCTTGGAAGAGGCAATACTAAGCAAAACCCTAATAGTAGGCATCTTTGCCACAGGAGAGAAGGTCTCCTCATAATCAATTCCCTGAGTTTGTGCAAAGCCTTTTGCTACAAGCCTTGCCTTATACCTGTTAATGGAACCATCAGAATTCTTCTTGAGTTTATAGACCCATCTTGAGCCTATTACCTTCATGGATGAAGTCTTGGGCACCAAATCCCAAGTGTTGTTTTCCTCAAGTGCTTCAATCTCTTCCTTCATTGCATGCTTCCATTTTGTTTTTGCTTTGGCCTCTTCAAATGATGATGGTTCCTCTTGGTTTATGTCCTGTGCTATGTAGATAGAATGTTTAGTTACTAATGAGGTGTCAAACCCATACCTTTCTGGTTTTTTCTTTTCCCTCATAGATCTTCTTAGGCCATGATGTGATGATTCTGCCTCATGTCCAAGTTCCTGCAATTTTGCTTTACCTTTAGACTTCCATGCTTTGATCTTTTCCATGTGAGATTCTTCATCATCCTCTGAGGTGTCTTGTTCTTCAATCTTTGATTGTTCGCTACCAAGCTTTGGAAAATCTTCTTCAAGATCATATGGTAAATTGATCTTCCTGCATGAATCTTCATACCATGAATTGTTCTCATCAAAAACTACATCTCTGCTTACCAAGAATCCTTTGTTGGTAGGGTTGTATAACCTGTAGCCCTTTTGATTGTTGTCATATCCAATAAATACACACCTTTCTACCTTTGGATCCATCTTGCCTCTAACCTGTGAAGGAACATGAGCAAGAGCAATACATCCAAAAATTTTACAATGATCTAAGCTTGGTCTTCTTCCATTCCAAGCCTCATATGGAGTCATCCCATCAAGGGATTTTGAAGGCAACCTGTTAATCAAGTAAGTGGTTGTAGATACAGCCTCAGCCCATAAGTAATTAGGTAAATGCTTTTCATTTAACATAGACCTTGCAGCTTCAACAATTGTCCTATTCCTCCTTTCTGCCACTCCATTTTGCTCAGGAGTGTACCTTGTAGTTACCTCTCTTTTGATTCCTCTTTCTTGAAGAAAAGAATCAAAATCATGGGAGAAGTATTCTCCCCCTCCATCTGACCTTAGCCTTTTTAGTGATTTACCTGTTTGATTCTCCACAAGAGCCAAATATCTTTTGAAACATTAAAAAACTTCATCTTTGTGTTTCATAAAGAATAGGATAGTCCATCTGCTGCAATCATCAATAAAGGAAACATAATACCTTGATCCAGATATTGAAGCTTCCTTGCTAGGTCCCCATACATCTGTATGAACCAACTCCAAGAGATCTCCATGCATATAACCTTTCTTCATGAATGGTAACCTGTGAGACTTTCCAAATTGACATGCACTACACTTATAAATCATATGTTGTTTTGACAAATTAGGAAGTCCAAGTACACTTTGGTCCCTGCAGATTTGCTTTAATGACCTTTCACCAATATGTGCTAACCTTTTGTGCCATACTTCCAATTCTGTGAGTGTCTGACTACCATAATTAAAGAGAGCAATGTTTCTAGTGTCCTGTAATTCAAATGTGAACAATCTACCTGTCTTTTCACCTTTTGCAATTCTTCTGAATCCTTGACTTGGATCTTCAACAAATGCTCCTGCTTTTGTGAACCTGACTTGCAACCCTTTCTCTACTATCTGCCCAACACTTATCAAATTCTTTGTAATGGTAGGGACATAGAGTACCTTACTGAGTAGGTTGATGTTTCCATCGGGTGCTTTGACATTGCCTATTTTCTCCATAGGATGTTTTGTATCATCTCCTGTTTGTACCTCATGCTTATTCCTTGGATCTTCTAAATCTGATAGGAGTGCCACATTTCCTGCCACATGATTTGAACAACCTGAATCTATGTAGAAAACATGCTCATCAGATTTACCTTGTGGCATAGCCATGTTCATGATCAATAATGAATCCTCTTTGTTTGAGTCTTCTGTGTAGTTATTTTAGTCTCTCCTTCCTTTGTAGCCTCCTTGATAGTTTGAATGATTGTAGTTGTTGTAGTTGCCATGGTAGTTGTTGAACCTTCCTCTTGAGTAGCCATAACTTCCTCTATTGTATCCTTTACGTCTTTGATTCCTGGAATTCCTAAAGCAATTTTCAGTTGTATGATTAGTTAATCCACAAATAGAACATGAGTTGGAGTCTTGGGATCTCCCCCTGCCTTGTCTACCTCCTCTTCCTCTACCTCTGCCATGTCTTCCTCGACCTGCATAGTTAGCTTGATATGTACCTGCTTCATCATCCACTTTCTTTGCCTTTCCTTTGTTATCTTTAGACTTGCTTTTATCCGTGTATAAAGCTGAAGATTGATTACCTTTAGAGCTTTCTCCATTTTTGATAAGCTTTGCCTCTTGAGTAAGTAGTTGTCCAATGAGTGTGTTGAAATCAGGTACATGCATGTCCATGTACAAATCCATAGCTGTGGTGAATGCTTCCCACTTATCATCTGCCTTCAAGCCATTGATGACCTGCCTTACAATTTGCTCTTCATCTATTACCTCTCCAATGCTTCCCAAC
Source organism: Ceratopteris richardii (assembly GCA_020310875.1). Taxonomy (NCBI): domain Eukaryota; kingdom Viridiplantae; phylum Streptophyta; class Polypodiopsida; order Polypodiales; family Pteridaceae; genus Ceratopteris; species Ceratopteris richardii. Next base: position 90,566,259 of record CM035408.1, on the reverse strand, counting down.
TGATCCGCTATGTCCTTGAGCTTTGTGACAAAATCAGTCACATTTTGTTTGGGAGCCTTCTTGAGAGTTGTGAAATCCAGCCATAGTTGATGCTTCCTAGCTTTTTGGTACTTGAAGAAAAGAAAGCTTCAAGTGCATCCCACACTTCCTGAGATGTCTTACAACTTCTAATGTGAGGCAGCAAAAAATCTGAGATAGAGTTGAGGAGATAAGACCTTGCAAGTGCATCCTTGGAGCACCATGTGCTCAATCTTTCTTGCTCTTCTTGTGTTGGTTGACTTTTGTTCCTGAAACTTGGCATAACTTCATCTCCAGCCACATAACCATATAAACTTCTACCTTGGAGATAAGCTTCCATCCTTAATGACCAAGCTGAGTAATTACCTCTATCCAATTTGTCAATTGATGAAGGAAATCCATCTGCCATGTTGTCCAACCTTGCTCTGATACCACTGTGAAGAGATGGATAGGTATGTGCTTGAAGATGAAGAGGTGTTGCAAAATCCTTGATCTACACCAGCCAATTGAACTCCAAGAGTATATGGTGGGCCCTTTTAGCTTGCCAATGGATGTATTAGACACCCTATGTACCTTGGAAGATCACTCTCAAAAAGATAGATCAAAATAGATAAGTTGGAGTTAGCTCAGAGGTGAAAACTTGCTATTCTTGGTTCATACACCTGCCCAGTGTTTTACATAATTCTCTGAGCACAGTAGCAATTAGCTCCATTCCTCTTGGGAAGTCTAGGCAACTTAAAGAGCTAACTTTCAAGAGTAATCTCATCAAAAATAATGAACCACACACTGAGAATGAGTTTTAACAAGTGATGACATCATCCCGATTTTCACGGGCTGCTACAGAAATAGACCAGTGAGCCGAAAAATCATTATAACTCCAAATGTAGAAATCCAATGATTATGAAAATTTATATGTTATACTAGACCGTAAGCGGAATCCAAGAAGCTTTCAATCACTGAATTTGGATAAGTAACCACTGAGAAATGGCTCTGACAAGATGAGTGAAAAACTCGGGTACCTGACAGAGAAGTGAAGATGAACAGACCCTGTTGACTTCAAATGAACATAACTGAAGATTGCAACATCCAAATTTGTGAGCATATAGTAGACGTATAGAGCTAACTTTACCAAGTTAAATCACTGAAAATGATGCACCAAGCTCAGAGAAAACATCTCTGCAAGCTGACTGAGAAAACTGAGAGTAATGGCATTGAGTAGTACACTTCACAAGAACATGGAAAGATGAACTCAAATAATCATGAAAATGAAAGTATATTGCTTGTACAATACAATGACTTACTGATACATATGTGTGCCTTGTAATCACACCTTGATATGGCATAAAGCTCAGCTCTTGGAGGTCTTCACATAGGTCTCTCTAACCACGACTAAAACTGCCATCTATTTATAGTTGAGTTTGGGAGGCTAACTTCCCTCAATCACTCTCCAATCAATCAATGATTGATTTGATTCTCTACCTACCACAAATCACAAATTCGTGGCTCCTCTTTCCATTCTTGATCAAGTGGACTCAACCACTTAAGATTCTCTTACTTTTACATTAAGTAAACTCTTCAAAAGTTACAAGAGGTAGTTCACAAGTGAACTTTACATAGTCTTCTTTTTAAAGCTTCTTCTAAGACTTTGTGAGACTCAAGCCAAGACTTAGGCTTGTCATAGACTTGCTCCAACAATATCAAGGTGTGATTACATGGCACACATATGTATCAGTAAGTCATTGTATTGTACAATCAATATACTTTCATTTTCATGATTATTTGAGTTCATCTTTCCATGCTCTTGTGAAGTGTACTACTCACTGCCATTACTCTCAGTTTTTCTCAGTCAGCTTGTAGAGATGTTTTCTCTGAGCTTGGTGCATCATTTTCAGTGATTTAACTTGGTGCATCATTTTCAGTGTCTGTGCATTTTCACTTCTCTGTCAGGTACCCGACTTTTTTACTCATCTTGCCAGAGGTGTTTCTCAGTGGTTACTTATCCAAATTCAGTGATTTAAAGCTTGTTGAATTGAGATTGTTGTCTAGTATAACCATACAAGTTTGCATAATCATTGGGTTCCTACATTTTTAGTTATGTTGATTTTTCTGCTCACTGGTCTCAAACTGTAGCAGCCCGTGAAAATCGGGATGATATCATCAGTTGTTAAAACTCATTCTCAGTGTGTGGTTCATTATTTTTGATGAGATTACTCTTGAAAGTTAGCTTTTTAAGTTACCTAGACTTCCCCAAGAGGAATTAAGCTAATTGCTACTGTGCTCAGAGAATTATGTAAAACACTGGACAGGTGTATGAACCAAGAATAACAAGTTTTCACCTCTGAGCTAACTCCAACTTATCTGTTTTGATCTATCTTTTTGAGAGTGATCTTCCAAGGTACATAGGGTGTCTAATACATCCATTGGCAAGCTAAAAGGGCCCACCATATACTTCTGGAGTTCATTTGGCTGGTGCAGATCAAGGATTTTGCAACACCTCTTCATCTTCAAGCACATACCTATCCATCTCTTCATAGTGGTATCAGAGTAAGGTCGGACAAACATGGCAGATGGATTTCCTTCATCAATTGAGAAATTAGACAGAGGTAACTACTCAGCTTGGTCATTAAGAATGGAAGCCTATCTCCAAGGTAGAAGTTTATATGGTTATGTGGCTGGAGATGAAGTTATGCCAAGTTTCAGGAACAAAAGGTGCAAACAAGAGATGATACAAAACATCCTGTGGAGAAAATAGGCAATGTCAAAGCACCTGATGGAAACATCAACCTACTCAGTAAGGTACTCTATGTCCCTACCATTACAAAGAATTTGATAAGTGTTGGGCAGATAGTAGAGAAAGGGTTGCAAGTCAGGTTCACAAAAGCAGGAGCATTTGTTGAAGATCCAAGTCAAGGATTCAGAAGAATTGCAAAAGGTGAAAAGACAGGTAGATTGTTCACATTTGAATTACAGGACACTAGAAACATTGCTCTCTTTAACTATGGTAGTCAGACACTCACAGAATTGGAAGTATGGCACAAAAGGTTAGCACATATTGGTGAAAGGTCATTAAAGCAAATTTGCAGGGACCAAAGTGTACTTGGACTCCCTAATTTGTCAAAACAACATATGATTTATAAGTGTAGTGCATGTCAATTTGGAAAGTCTCATAGGTTACCATTCATGAAGAAAGGTTATATGCATGGAGATCTCTTGGAGTTGGTTCATACAGATGTATGGGAACCTAGCAAGGAAGCTTCAATATCTGGATAAAGGTATTATGTTTCCTTTATTGATGATTGCAGTAGATGGACTATCCTATTCTTTATGAAACACAAAGATGAAGTTTTTTCATGTTTCAAAAGATATTTGGCTCTTGTGGAGAATCAAACAGGTAAATCACTAAAAAGGCTAAGGTCAGATGGAGGGGGAGAATACTTCTCCCATGAGTTTGATTGTTTTCTTCAAGAAAGAGGAATCAAAAGAGAGGTAACTACAAGGTACACTCCTTAGCAAAATGGAGTGGCAGAAAGAAGGAATAGGACAATTGTTGAAGCTGCAAGGTCTATGTTAAATGAAAAGCATTTACCTAATTACTTATGGGCTGAGGCTGTATCTACAGCCACTTACTTGATTAACAGGTTGCCTTCAAAATCCCTTGATGGGATGACTCCATATGAGGCTTGGAATGGAAGAAGACCAAGCTTAGATCATTGTAAAATTTTTGGATGTATTGCTTTTGCTCATGTTCCTTCACAGGTTAGAGGCAAGATGGATCCAAAGGCAGAAAGGTGTGTATTTATTGGATATGACAACAATCAAAAGGGCTACAGGTTATACAACCCTACCAACAAAGGATTCTTGGTAAGCAGAGATGTAGTTTTTGATGAGAACAATTCATGGTATGAAGATTCATGCAGGAAGGTCAATTTACCATATAATCTTGAAGAAGATTTTCTAAATCTTGGTAGAGAACAACCAAAGATTGAAGAACAAGACACCTCAGAGGATGATGAAGAATCTCAAATGGAAAAGATCAAAGCATGGAAGTCTAAAGGTAAAGCAAAATTGCAGGAACTTGGACATGAGGCAGAATCATCACATCATGGCCTAAGAAGATCTATGAGGGAAAAGAAAAAACTAGAAAGATATGGGTTTGATACCTCATTAGTAACTAAACACTCTATCTACATAGCACAGGATATAAACCAAGAGGAGCCATCATCATTTGAAGAGGCCAAAGCAAAATCAGAATGGAAGCATGCAATGAAGGAAGAGATTGAAGCACTTGAGGAAAACAACACTTGGGATTTGGTGCCCAAGACTTCATCCATGAAGGTAATAGGCTCAAGATGGGTCTATAAACTCAAGAAGAATTCTGATGGTTCAATTAACAGGTATAAGGCAAGGCTTGTAGCAAAAGGCTTTGCACAAACTCAGGGAATTGATTATGAGAAGACCTTCTCTCCTGTGGCAAAGATGCCTACTATTAGGGTTTTGCTTAGTATTGCCTCTTCCAAGAATTGGAAGATACTTCAACTAGATGTAAAGAATGCATTCTTGAATGGTTGAATAACAGAAGAGGTATATATGGCACAACCACCTGGTTTTGAGAACCAAGTTTATCCTGATTATGTGTGTAAACTTAACAAAGCATTGTATGGTCTCAAGCAAGCTCCAAGAGTTTGGAATTTCAGGCTTGTTTCATTCTTGCAGGACAAAGGCTTTCAACCAAGCAAGGCAGATCCTTCACTCTTTATTAAAAAGAGTAATTTTGAGGTCATCTACTTATGTGTATATGTAGATGATATTATATTGACAGGAAATGATGCAGATGGTATGAAGAAGATCAAAGATCAGATGAGAGAAGAGTTCAAGATAAGTGATTTGGGTTCACTTACCTACTTCCTAGGTTTGGAAGTTGTCTACAAAGATCATGGTTTGTTTCTCACTCAAAGGAAGTACATTAAGGACATGTTGGCAAAATTCAAGATGCAAGATTGTAAGATTGCAGGTACTCCAATGGAGGTCAATCACAAATTGAGCTCACATGAAGGTGAACTCATAGAGGACATCACATCATATCAAAGTCTAGTGGGTAGTCTCAACTATGCCACATTAACAAGAGTAGATATATGTTACAGTGTGAGTGTGCTAAGTCAATTTATGCACACACCAAGGAAACCACATATGGATGCTGCCAAAAGGATTCTCAAGTATCTCAAAGGAACCATAAATGAAGGACTTTATTATCCTTATGTATCTGATTTAGGTTTGAAGCTATTTTGTGATGCAGATTGGGCTGGCTCCAAGGAAGATAGAAGGAGCACTTCAGGTTATCTTACCTTTGCAGGTTCAAAGCTTATTTCATGGTCATCCAAGAAGCAACCCACAGTTGCTCTCTCTTCTACTGAAGCTGAATATAGAGGTCTTGCCATAGCTACACAAGAAGCTATGTGGAGAATACATTATTCAAAGATCTTGGATTGGAGTTTGGAACTCCAACTATTTTTGGTGACAATATGAGTTCTATTCATTTGGCTGCTAATCCTATTTTTCATGCAAGGACTAAACATATTGAAGTTCATTATCACTATGTATGAGAAAAGGTTCTAAGCAAAGAGATTCAAATATCATATGTGTCCACTCGTCCACAATGTGCAGATATTCTAACCAAAGCATTGGATGGTACAAAGCTTTGCAAATTCAAGGCTATGATTGGTTTGCAGGTAATCTTGGAAGATTGAAGACCTCAAGCATACTTGGATTGAGGGGGAGTTGTTGGAGCAAGTCTATGACAAGCCTAAGTATTGGCTTGAGTCCCACAAAGTCATAGAAAAATCCTTAAAATGAAGACTATGTAAAGTTCACTTGTGAACTACCTCTTGTAACTTTTGAAGAGTTTACTTAATGTAAAAGTGAAAGAATCTTAAGTGGTTGAGTCCACTTGATCAAGAATGGGAAGAGGAGCCACGAATTCGTGATTTGTGGTAGGTAGAGAATCAAATCAATCATTGATTGATTGGAGAGTGATTGAGGGAAGTTAGCCTCCCAAACTCAACTATAAATAGATGGCAGTTTTAGTCGTGGTTAGAGAGACCTATGTGAAGACCTCCAAGAGCTGAGCTTTATGTCATATCAAGGTGTGATTACAAGGCACACATATGTATCAGTAATTCATTGTATTGCACAATCAATATACTTTCATTTTCATGATTATTTGAGTTCATCTTTCCATGTTCTTGTGAAGTGTACTACTCACTGCCATTACTCTCAGTTTTTCTCAGTCAGCTTGCAGAGATGTTTTCTCTGAGCTTGGTGCATTATTTTCAGTGATTTAACTTGTTAAAGTTAGCTACATAAGTCTACTATATGCTCACAAATTTTCATGTCATTTGGATGCTGCAATCGTCAGTTATGTTGAGTTGAAGTCAACAGTGTCTGTGCATTTTCACTTCTCTGTCAAGTACTCGACTTTTTTACTCATCTTGTCAGAGGTGTTTCTCAGTGGTTACTTATCCAAATTCAGTGATTTAAAGCTTGTTAGATTAAGCGTACTGTCTAATATAACCATACAAATTTTCATAATCATTGGATTCCTACATTTTGAGTTATGTTGATTTTTCTGCTCACTAGTCTCAAACTGTAGCAGCCCGTGAAAATCGAGATGATGTCATCAGTTGTTAAAACTCATTCTCAGTGTGTGGTTCATTATTTTTGATGAGATTACTCTTGAAAGTTAGCTCTTTAAGTTATCTAGACTTCCCCAAGAGGAATTAAGCTAATTGCTGCTGTGCTCATAGTATTATGTAAAACACTGGACAGGTGTATGAACCAAGAATAGCAAGTTTTCACCTCTGAGCTAACTCCAACTTATCTGTTTTGATCTATCTTTTTGAGAGTGATCTTCCAAGGTACATAGGGTGTCTAATACATCCATTGGCAAGCTAAAAGGGCCCACCATATACTTCTGGAGTTCATTTGGCTGGTGTAGATCAAGGATTTTGCAACACCTCTTCATCTTCAAGCACATACCTATCCATCTCTTCACAAGAATGACACATGGAGAACCTCCTATAGGAGTGCCAGATGATTTGTCAGATACTTAGCTCTTCAACCTGGAAGTATGTTCACAATGATCTGAAAAACTGGTTCCCATACTCACGCATGGACCTCAGCATAAGATCAATTTCAACAAGAGCCAGGAGTTATGAAAAACTAAAAATCTCCACATCATAGAGGGAAGCCTATACCATCAAGAACCAAGCGGACTACTTATGAGATGTGTAGAAGAAGAGGAGCAAGAGATGTGGCTTCAAAAAGCACACATGAATCAATGGAAAACCCATCGAAGTGTTAATGGAACCTGGCAAGAGCTTAAGAGATTAGGCATATATTGGCCAACTATGCAGAGAGATTCACATAACTATGTCTCTACATGCCCCACTTGTCTGGAAAAAGCACCTGAAGAGAACTCTACTTTGTGTTACTCTACAGTAGCACCTAGATGGAGTATGCCTCTAGTGAAATTCTTGAAAACACAAGAGTAACCAGAAGGAGCTAGTTTGGCAAGGAAGTGAGCCCTTGAGGAGCAAAGCAAAGATTATGTACTCATAGGCAAACAACTTTTCAAGAGAGGGAGGGACGACCACTTAAGAATGTGCATCCATGAAGACGAGTATGTGTCAGTTTTGGAAATGGCTCATACGGGCGCCACAGGAGGACATTTTTATGTAGATAAAACTGTAAAATGATTCTCTTTGCTGGAATGTGGTGGACAACTCTATATCAAGATGCAGCCATATATGTACAAAGATGTGATACTGTCAACAAATAAAGTATCCTTTTAGAAGAGATGAAATTCCATTAAGACCTATGATAAGTGCCAGAGCATTTACCAAATGGGGAATAGATTTCGTAGGACCTGTTAGCCCACCAACAAAAGGTTCCCATGCAGAATACATAATTGTAGCAACGGATTATTTGACCAAATGTGTGGAAGCGAAGGCAACTAAGAAGAACGATGCAAGGACCACGACTAAGTTTCTCTTTGAGAACATATTCACTAGATTTGGATTGCCAATAGAAATTGTGAGTGATAGAGGCACACACTTCATCAATGAAGTAATAGAAGCCTTGATGAATGAATTCCTAGTGATTCACAAGAAATCAGCTCCCTATCACCCACAAACCAATGGTCAAGCTGAAAGTTCAAACAAGATCTTGTGTACAGTGCTTACGAAGATAGTTAATAATGGAAGATTTGATTGGGACAAGCAGTTACATCATGCTTTATAGGCATTCAGAGTAGCATACAAAATAGCTATAGGAACTACTCCTTTTAATCTAGTGTACGGCCAGAATGCCATCTTATCGATTGATTTCCTAGTTCCCACTCTTAGAGTAGTGTAGCTCAGTGATGAGTAGCACCTCCTTTAATGTCAATCCGGGAAGAGGTGAGGATCGTATGAAGACCTCGAACAAGTGATGGCACAAATATGTGAGTGAGAAGCACACTAACATGCACACACATACACACACACGCACACACAGGACAAGAGCAAAGAGAGAGACAATGGAGTTCTTTCAGATTACTTCAAAAGTGCTCATACAAGTTCAAATCTATTACAAGCTAACCTCAAAAATGATCTCTCTAGCTCTATTTATAGTTTTTGACTAGCTTTGATCCTGTCCATACCTAGTGTCCGGCCTAGTTAAAAATTAGGTTCTAGGGCCTATTTGGGGGCTCAAACGAAGTCTAAAAATTATGAAAATTGGTACGATGCTACTTCTAATACTCCTCAAGCTCAAGGACTCCTCGGCTTGCACAAAATGGAGTTACAAAAAGGTGAAATGGTATTTACCATGATGTAGAGTGACTAAATTCACTATTTAGGAAGTATTACTTCATGGAAAAATTTGGACGGCCTACTTGCTAGATCATCGTTGACTACTTTGTCTGCTGGTGCTTTCTCTTCGCTCTGAATCCCTTCTTTGACTTCCTTGTCTTGTGAGTCCTTGGGTACCTTGACTACTACCAACACCCCCCCTCTCTCACATCTGTCATCTCTGACAGACCCTTGTTGAGTGGATCGTTGGATATAGTAATTCACGACATCGGTCGCCAAGTGATGTTCTGATAATCTTAGTCCTTTTGCCAAATCGGTGAGTAGTGCATCCCAGTCTACTGGCCCAGGAACTTCTGGATGTGGCATACGTAACTTTTCTGAATGTAGAGCCTGTTCCATAGCAAATAACTGTAATAAAAGAGATGGCCTGGAAATGAATATCTCTGAATGATATTCCCAAAACCCAGTGATAATCATTTCCTTAAACGTTTGCTTGAAGCAGGCTGGTAGATACTTGATATGAGCATGCCATGCATAGACGACATTGATAGATGGTGTGGTGCTCATATCATAAACAAGGTCTTGATTTCCTTCATTAAATCTGAGAGCCGAAAGATGAGGTTCCTTGACATTCTCAAAGGTCCTGAATGTCACCAGCATTAGCTCAAAGATTTTGAGGCACATCTGTGCCATTATATCTGGTATATTCTTGAATCTGACTGCCCAGTGTCGGATGGTTGAAATCATGTAGTTGATTGTGGGTTGGCCATGAGGGGGTGCTAGGTACACATAATTTAGCCACTTTTCACATCCTTTAACCGTCAAAACTGTTTTGGTGTACTCTGGCCAAGACCTTCTTCGAAAGACAGGGCAGTAGCATGGACTATACTTGATGTATAATGGCATGTTATTCCAAGTGCGTACCATCTCAGGGTATGTTTCAAGCAGACGGATCCTCCAGGTAGGTTGAAATATATTCCCATGCGTGGCACTTGCAGGGATGTCTTCTGGTGCAAAATGTGTCACCGAGGTTGGTTCTTTTGTTGTGCGCTGCTTGATTTCAGCATTATAATCTACCATTAAGACACATAATGGAACATACAAATCATCGGACGTGCCAATCCACCTATGATGGGAGAGGTTTCTGAAGTAATTGGATTTGATGACAATTTCTTCCAATCGGGACATCAACTGTATCTGTACTGCCACCCTCTCATCGTGGGTTGTAGCCACCTTCTCTAACTTCTGCATCCGTTCAGGAGCTTCGATCTCAATTGTGTCCATTCCTTCTTCTATTTGCTTACCCCCTGGTGCAGGCATCGGTACGTATGGGTCTTCAAAGATCTCCTCAACTGCAATTGGAACTAAGTCTTCAGGTTCCGGTTCCACGAGGGGAGAGGGTTGACGCTCATATTGAAGAACTTTATTTTGTAGTTCTGCCAGTTGTGCTCTGAGTTCTGCAACTTCTTCAGATGTGTCTACTGCGGCTGTAACTTCTTTTGGTGAATCTTGCTGGGCTGCCAGTTGCTTTAATAGGTCATCCCGCTCTCTTTCTAAGGTAGCATGTGCTTCCAAGAGATCCACGTGTGTTTCCAATACGATTTGCATATTTGTCGATGGGATGGCCTTGAAATTCTCTGGGTCAATTTCTTGCGGTGAACCCTCCATTGCTGCTTCCAGGTTCTCTTCGTTCTGTTTCTGTAGTCGTTTATTTTCTTCGAGTGCGGCAGACATGTGCTTGCGTAGTAAGGCAAGGTTACGTCGAAGCTTGAGATTGTCTGTTATCTGAGTGTGTAACAGATCATCAAGTTGTTGTTTTTCTTTAGTATCCATCTGGGGTGGATTGGCGATTAACTGATCATGTTGTGCTTGCAATGTACTATACTGCTGTTGTAACTGCCTCTTCTCCTTCTCTAAATTAATGAATCTCTCCTGTAGTGTTTCATGATTTCTGAACAAGCTCGTATGCTGGGCATCTAGATGCTGGTAATGCTGTTGTAGTTGAGTCATACATTGGTACATATTATTAAACACATTATTAACAGGAGTGGGTGCGGGAAAGGTGTTGAATGCAGGTGGGTAGGGAAAAGGGAATGGGAGTGTGTATGCTGTGCTTGAAAAGGGTGAAGTGGGTGGTGGGGGAATGGGAGATTGTGGAAATATGGGGGGAGGGAGAGGTGCGGAAGTAGGTGAGATGTCCATGACGTCATATGTGGATGCAGTCGTGGGAGTGATTGTGAACATGGGAATTGTCGGTGTAGTGATGGTTGTGAAGGTGTACAGTGGTGTGTGTAGTTGTGAATATGGACCGCCAGGGAGCGTGATTGAGGGAGTGGGAATTTCAGCAGCTACAGTTAGAATTAGCGTGTCAGTGGTAGTATTTACAATAGGGGTGGTGATAGGTTGTGTGGATTGTGAGGGTTGACTCACAGTCTGTGCTTGGGTATGGGAAGTGGACTCTGAGGCGGTGATGGTGGTGGTGACACTGGTAGTGGGAGGTGAAGGTGGTGGGGTTGGAGGTAGGGGTGGTAAAGGGGGTGACGGGGGTGCACTTGAGGTATGGGCTTCCTTAGTGTCATGAATGGTTCGAGCCGTGCCCGTGGTCGTGGATGTGGTGCCTTGTGGTTCTGATACCAATACATTCATTTGTTTCCTTGATCAAGGGGGTCATCTGTCGTATCTTCTCTTTGATCTTCGTGAGTGCGCAAGAGCGGTATGCACCGTCTCAGGTACCCCTAATGCATCAGCGATCATGTCAAGGGTTGCTGTGTATTGCTCATCCACCCCTTCTTCTTCAAGGATTTGGTTCATGAGGGATTTTCCTACTGCCAGGGACAGTTTGTGTTGTTCTTGAACTCGTTTGATGGTATCATACAACTTTTTCAGTTGCTTCGTATAAGCCGGGGCTCCTTCAAGTTCCTGTACGACTTCTTGCTCATATTCATGCTCTTCTTCGTCGGACAGTCCTTCTTGTTCATCATCTTGCTCATCTTCTACAGTCTCCTCTTCATCATCATTCACTTCGACTACTTCTGGTTGGACTAGATGGGGTTGGTCTGTGATTGTCTGTTGTCCGCCTGCTTGCTCTGCCTCAACCTCCAAATTAGTAGCATTAATTATTCTAGCTACTTCCTCATCAGTTAGATCTTCTAGTGTAAAGCCATGAGGGAACTCTAAGTTGGTGGGTATGGGTGGAAACACGAGGTTTGGGCCTTCCGAGCTATGCCTCGGTAATCTGATAGTGAATGGTTGCACTTGCCTTGGAAGCCGTGGAGTGGTTTCTGGTGTCAGTGTAGCACCTCGGGCCTATGCACAAGGCATCTGAACTGCTCCTCTCATTTTCTTGGATGAAGGCCCTGCGGTTGATAGTCTGCGTTGAAATTCTTGCACCCTGGTCCAAACAAGTGCCTGTTGAATTGGCACATCATATGCCAAGTAGCGGTAAACAGTCCTTGTGAGAGCACAACATCCATAAAGCACTGACTTTTACTTCTTATACCACCATTGATGTGCCAAGTGTATTTGGTCGATAATCCAATGCGGCATGTTTATTGTCAAATCAAAGGCGTTTGCTAGGTACAAACTAAACCATATCTGCTTGGGTGAAGATGACGCAGTTAGTAGGTGGAGGTGAATTTACAAGTGGGGGTCGGGGGGTTTATTACAAGCTTTGGGCAGCCAAACACAGTGGGTGGCTTTCAGTTTTAGTTCGATGGAGACTCTCGAGGACTTTGTGAGAGTGTCTGCTTGGAAACGAGGCTTTTTAGGGACCCAACTACAAGTGATTCTACTCGTTCTCATGGGTGAATATGTGTTCGTGCGTGATGTATAAGAATGGATATCAGATGTTCAAGTGAGTGGATCATGTTGTGCAGGGTGTGGTCTCTGTGTAGCTATTTGAGCCCGCAAGCAAGCCTTAGGCACCCAAATTTATCTTGATTGTGGGATAGCCTTCATCAACTTCTTGGGTACCCAGATAGACTTCACTTTCAACGGGGAATTTTTGGTAGACTTCTTATTAGTGTCGTGTCGTTGATCACTAATAGGAAGTTGAGCCAGTTGTTGTGGCTTGACCGCAATAAGATGCTCGCCTTTCCGCACCCACATTTGTTTTGGTGGCTGGGACACCTTGCTTCGTACTTTCTTTTGGCCTCGAGCATAGGTAGTCTGCTTCTTCATCCTCTTATCTGCCTTTGGTTGCTGCATCCCGATGGCCTTTGGAAAAGAAGGGAGTTCCATTGTATCCTTGACTTCTTTGTTTAGATAATCATCCCTCTGCATCACATAGTTTTGGACAAGAATAGCATGGTCATCTTCATGTGTACTCCTGGAAGGACCAAGAGTGTGTGCCTTTCCTAGTTCCTTGAGTGCTATTGTCTAACTCAACTGTAATTCGACTCTGATTTACCCACACCTAAAGAAGTCCACTTCTTAGGTTTAGGTTGACTGCATGATCATAGATCCAGTCCTAACCCAAGACAAGGGGCTCAGTGAGATCCTCATCTTGACACACTAGTACTTTAACTGTCAGTAAAACATCTTGAATGTAGAGGGGAAGTTCCACCTTGCCCATGCAAGGGGTCTCCACACCTCCCAGTCCTAGGAGATATGCTTCTATAGGATTGACATTTAATTTCAACATTTGACAGTAAGAAAATTTAACAGCACTAGTGGCGGCACCTGAGTCAATCAAGGCCCTTATAGTCCTTGCACTTTTTCCTTGTCCTATGCCTAAAGTTACAAAAGGACGTCGGTCAATTATTCTATGAGAGCTAATACCTGAAACTTCACACATAGCCATAGGATATACTGGATCTGCATATGCGTCGGTCCTAGGTTGATCTCTGCCCTGTCTTCTCAATTTCATTCTTTGGATGCGTTCCAATGCTTCTGCCTGTGCCTCTTCTCGAATTCGTTTTTCCTCTTCTTTACGTTTCTTTGCAGTATTGAGTCGACTTAACATTTCCTCCGTAAGGGGTTCGTGAGTTAACTTGACTCTGCATCCGCTAATGTAACTAGGGAGAACATCACCTTCTAGAGTAGCTAATTGAACTGCTCCACTAGTTGAGATCCTAGTAATGATCATAGGTCCATAGCGTCTCTTCTCTAATTTCAGTGCATGTTGCTTTAATGTTTAGACTAAGACTAGGTCTCCTGTTTTCAAGCCTTTGTCCTTCACATGTGCATCGAAATATGCTTTTTGCCTCTTTTTGTATGCGTATATTCTACTGCCGCTCTCAATCATGTTTCACCCAATCGTTCAAGATCAAGGATTCTAGAGGAGAGCTCATGCCCTGTCCACTCATGCTCTTGTGCTACTTTCAATGTAGGTATCAAGAAGTCCAATGGTAGCACTGCATTTTGGCCAAATACCATCTGAAAGGGTGTGGCTTGGAGTACCGTTTTATAGGCAACTCGATTTGCCCAAACATCATGGTGTAGCTGTTTGTCCCAATCAGAGCGTTTATTATTCACCAATTTAGTCAACACATTGCATAGAATCTTATTTGTGCTTTCGGCTTGCCCATTAGCTTGTGGGTGATAGGGGGCAGACTTCTTGTATATTACCAAGAACTCTTGGAGCAGATTTTCAATAACTTCATTCAAGAAGTGAGTCCCTCTATCGCTAACTAGCTCTATAGGTAGCCCATATCTAGTGAACACATTCTCAAATAAGAACTTAGCGATCGTCTGAGCATCATTCTTTGTCGTAGCTTTTACCTCTACCCACTTGGTTAGATAGTATGTGGCCACAATGATATATTCAGCATGTGAACCCTTAGCTAGGGGACTAATCGGACCAACAAAGTCTATTCCCCACTTAGAGAATGCACGTCCACCCATCATAGGTTTCAAAGGCATCTCATCTTTGCGTATAGGATACTGAGTTCGTTGACAGACATCACACCGCTTCACATAGGTATGTGCATCCATGTGAAGGGTCAGCCACCACAAGCCTACACAATAGAATTGCTTTAATCACCCGATCTGGTCCAAAATGTCCTCCTGTCACACCTTGGTGAGCAGTTTCCAAGATCTTGAGATATTCACTCTCATGGACACATAGTCTCAGGAAAGCTTTCGTCCTCAAGAAAGCTACTAGAGGTTCACTCCAATCTGGCACTATGGTCACTTGATAAAGAGTGGCATGCTCCACAGGTGGTTTAGTGCAACAGATTGGGCATTCTTTACACATTTTATGTACATCAGCTTCCATAGTAGGCTAGTGTACTCCAAATCTCCTTAGTGTCTGTAAAGTTCTCTGCCTCGAATGGTGTTTCTCTAATGCACCTATATGTGCTAATTGCAACCATTTTGCGTACTCATCCTCTTCCACACAACAAGCCAATATCCCTTGATCTGTCTGTTTGTACATACTTCCTGCCATGATATGGTACTTCTGGGCTTTTACTGCCTCCTTATCTTGAGTGTTTATGACTGGGTGGTTAGGCCCGTTGTCGGGAAGAAGGAGGTCGTGGCGGGAAGCCGGCGCCTGGGGTTGGATCAGGCCCCGCTCTGGTGCGCCGTTCCCGCTGTCCTGCGAGCGGCGTCTGCGCGCTGGGCGCCTCGCCTCTGCTCTCCGGAGCGTGCGCGATCCTCGTAGGGGGTGGGACCCTCGCCCCTCGGAAGTGTCGAGACGTGGGACCGTGGGCGTCGGAAAGAGAGACGAATCAGATACAGCACTGATTCTCGAAATCACTGGGTCGGAGTGAATACAAACTCGATGATACAATAATCTGAATGATACAGTGATGCCCGCAACAGTGCGGGTCTCCGATACGAAAGTCCGCTACAGTGCGGATAGATAAATAAAAATAAATGCCGCCGCTACAGTGCGGATCGGCTGGATATGATGTAGGCTTCCCTCTACAGTGCAGGAAGTCACCCTCGATCTCTGTCTTCTGGTCTTTGCGATTTAATCTTTTCTTCACTTTTCTTCGGTCCAAGCTTTTCTTCAAATCCTCACTTTGCAGCTCTTTACTTCAAAATCCACAGTAATCTCTGATCACGCAGTAACCTGGAGGAAACAATCCACAAGGAGATCCACAGGGTGGGGTAAAATCATTAGTATCTCTTAGAAAGAATGAAACCTACTTGTAATTTAGTCATTAGCACATTAAAACACACTATAATTTTGATTTGATTCTTTTCCTCTTTGGAATTATATGGCATTCATGCACATAGACACATAGAAAAACATATGCATGGTAATAAACACTCCTTTTCTTCTCCCCTTGACATGTAAATTATTCTGTGTGAACATAATTTAGAAATGTTCCGATGCAATTCCAAAACCTTTTCAAACAAATGAGGACATGTTGACATCTCTAGTAATGCCACACTGTTGTGACTTTTCGAATCATGTTTGGAACTTCATATTTATCCTCTTTCATCCATGTGCATATGGTTGGAAGATGGGCATCATCACCATTCACCATATTATATTGTGTTCTAGAACATATCGTTTTATTTACAACATCAAAACTTTGGGTTTTATTCTCCTCATCCAAAATCTTATCGTCTTGGATCAAAATCTTGCCGTCTGTTGCCATTAAGATTAACACTTCATTCAGGTCTTGTACGCGACTCAAAGAGAATCCGAAATACCCCAATGATTTAACCTCTCTCTCTCTAATACGCATTCATGGCTCTGCGTGTCAAATAAATCCTTCATCTGCGCCTGTGATTGCTCTCTTTCTCTCTCTCTCTATAGCGCCTTCTGCGCGTCCATCATCAGGTATAACCGGTCCCTTTCTCTCTCTATATCACCGCCATAGGTTGAGGCCGCCAGAGGAACCGCCTAGTCTCTCTCTCTCCAATCTCTCTCAATGTTTGTGCGCCACGTCTCCATCGCATATCTCTGAGAGGGCTACAGGATGCCGCTCCCAGCTGTGCCCCTTGCGTTATCTTCTCTCTCCTTCGTTTTTGCCACGCGGATCTGTCGCTTTCAACTCTCTTCTGACGTCGTCAAGAGTAACCACCATTTCTCTCTCAGTATCTCTGTACGTGGGAAGTTCAGCGCCATCTGCGCCTCTAGCTACATGTCAAGAACTCCCCGAACTTTTCCACCTTTCTCCAGCTTCTCTTTATGCACTGCGCCACATCATCCACAGCAGCGCAGCCTCCCTCTGGGCTCCGGCTATCACGCCGTCTACAGGTGTCTCTCTCGTCTACGTTTCTGCGTGCGCCGCCATAGTTGACCACAGATAATCTATCCGACACTCTTGCAGGCAAGAATTTCTCTCTGCTTCATGCCAAATTGCCAATCAACCAACTCCGTGTCTCGCCTCCTTCGCCATACTCATGCGATCTCTCCGCCGCCATCACAGCATCTACTCTCAGCGCGATCGCTGCCGACCATATTGGTCATCTCTCTCCATGCTCTTCAGCAGTCAACAACAACACATCCCCGAGTCTTCAGCATCATGTCTCTCTCTACGATAGCTCGGACAACCCGTCCTCTCTCTCTGCAATCTCTGGGGCATGCATAAATTCGGCCTCTTCCCTTTCTCTGGTCGCCAGGTCGACCGACATGACACCGATGCTATGTCTACTCCTCCAGATATCTCTGTGCACCGCCATAAGCTAAATTCTCTGTCGTGTCTGGAAGCGTCGTCAACAGCCCCACGCAAATCTCTCTCTTCCACAAAACTCTAGATTCTCCTGCCATCGCCGGCAGTCCATGGCACGCAAGCATCTCTCTCTTCCGTATCCCTACTAGACCCTCTATGGGAATGACTTGCGATGCAATAGAATGACAGTAACAACCTTACAAAAATAATCCCAAGATGTCTTTCACACATCCGAGTGGCTATGGCAACGGAAATACCCCTTAAAGAACTTTAAGGGTATCAGAATCAAAATCTCTCTCGATACACTATCGTAAAGTAAGAACAAGAATGAACAAGAAAAGACATGAAGCATACCTGGAGGAGACGATCCACAAGGAGATCCACAGGATGGGGAAGAAACAAATGAGTATGGACTTATTTATAGGCCCCTCCCTAGGACTTCCTTCTAGAACGTTCTAACCTCCTCAATGACCTTTCTATTTTTGGCAGTCTTTTAATTTTTCCCTAGACTAAGGTTTTGATTTCACACTGGATATTCACAATTTAATTGGTTTTTAGGGTTTGACCTACAAAAACCGCCATTTCCAAGGGTCCGACCTAGGATTTTTAGTCGGGAAAATTAGGCGTTTGCTCACAATTAACTCAAGCTTATCAATTCAAAGGTTTATTTACAGTTCGGACCTAAAATCCAAGGGTTTCCAAGGGTTAAAGTCCAATTTTCATGGGGTAAAATCGTGTTTCCAGTCAGTTTCAAGGGTCAAACCTAAAGTTTTTGATCGGGAAAAGCAAGGGTTTGCTCACAATTATCTTAAACTCACTGATTCAAGGTTTTATTTACAGTTTCGGCCTAAACTCCAAGGGTTTCCAAGGGTTCAAGCCCGGATTCCATGGGGTAAACTCAGGTTTTCAGGGATTTTGAAGGGCCAAACCTACGTTTTTATGGGTCAAATGTTTGTTATTTTTACACACACATCTAACATACATCTCAAACTTATTTCTGCATCACACAATCAATCAATTCGGCCTAAATATGTACAAAATATATCACTCTTTCGATCAACACATTACACAACCGTCATAAAACAATGATCTTTTGAAAAAAAACAATGCACACTCCCTGCGGGATTTCATCCCGACACCGTATGTCAACACTGGCACTAGTGGCTTAGCCCACTAAGGTACAACTTCCAAATTAAACAAGTAAGCATCAGGAAGGTCATCTGACACTCCTTGTGGGGCTTCTCCAGATGTGAGCCTAGAGAGGTGGTCTTCTCTCAAGTGGGTCTTGCCTTTCCTCACCACGACCTCAAAGTCATATTCCATTAGCAAGAAAAACCATCTTACTAATCTACCTGTATTGCATGGCTTGTTTACCAAGTCTAACAGTGCTTGATGATCAGTAAAAAATTTAAACTTGTTTGCAAGCAAATAGTGTCTAAACTTTTTAACTGCATATACCATGCCTAATCCTTCTCGTTCAATGGTGGTATAGTTTTGTTCAGCTGCATTCAACTGTCTAGTAGCATAGGCAATTGGAAGATCCATATTACCTTCACCAGTAGGTTGTGCGAGTACACATCCAATAGCATAATTGGATGCATCTACATGAACATGAAAGGGCTTATTCTAGTCTCGTGTGGTCAAGATTGGTGTTGAACACAATCTTCTTTTGAGCTCGTTGAAAGAGTTTTCACATTCATCAGTCCACTCAAAGTTAGTCAAAAGTCTGTACACAGGCTTGGCAATGATGGTGTACATGTGTATAAAGCATCGATAATAACCACAATGCCCCATGAAAGCTTGTACTTCCTTGACATTCTTTGGCCTAGGTAGCTCTGCTATGGCTCTCACTTTCTCCTCATCCGTGGATATGCCATTCTTTGACACTATGTGTTCTAGAATCTTGCCTTGCCTGACCATGAAAACACACTTTTCTAGGTTCAGGCAGACTTGATACTCTTGACATTTGTCAAAGATTTGTCTGAGTTCAGGGATATGGGTTTGTCTCATGTTGGAATGAGCACAAAGATCATCCACATAGACCTCTAAGTTCTTCCTCAAGAACTCTTTAAATACATGGCACATCAATCTCTGGAAGGTTGCAAGAGCATTGGTCAGACCAAATGGCATGACTCGGAAGGCAAATATGCCCCACTCTATGGCAAAAGCCGTCTTATGCTGGTCCTCTGGAGTAATGGCTACCTGATTGTAGCCAGAAAACCCATCAAGAAAATTGTATACTTCCTTGCCTGCTACTCTTTCTAGTAGATGCTCAGTGATAGGAAGCGGATAATTATCTCGAATAGTGGCAGCATTAACCTTCTTCAAGTTAATGCACACACATAGCTTTCCATTCTTCTTGGGCACCACTACGATGGGGGATACCCACTCAGTGTGCTCGATTTCATAGATGAATCCAGCTTCAACTAAGTGATCTATCTCCTCCTTGATCTTAGCAGTATAGTTATCATTATAGGTGCATGGCTTTTGCTTAGAGGGTTTCACGTCTGAGGTCATGGGAATTGTGTGTGAGCATATGTTTGCGTCAACACCTTTCAAGTCCTTATAGCTCCAAGCGAAAACATCTCGGTATTCTCTTAGCAAGGCTATCAACTCATACTCCTCTTCCTTAGTGAGGTCGTGTCCTATGTAGGTGCATCTTTCTTCTCCTTCTTCTATGGTTACCACTATTTTCTTGGTGGTTTCTTTGTTGTCATAGGCCTCTCCTGATTGTGCCTCGCGTTTAGGCATTCTTACCATGACTCTTCTATCATCTATTTCATACTTCTTAAAATTTTCAGGGACCTCGAACAAAGATTCTTCTTCTTCTTGTGTGACTTCTTTCTTCTTCCTCTTCTTCCCCTCACTCTTGGTGGCCACTTGTGTGGTTAACCTCACATCATTTGTTAGCTCTTCATATCTCTGAGGATGAACTTGTACTTCATAGAAGTATTCTTCATCTGATGCAAAAGTTGGGTCCATAATGATTGACTCTAGATCAGAGTCACTTGCATCCTCAAATGCATCAGGGCTAGGTTCACATTCTTCCAGAACCGAATCTCCCATGATTGGCTCTATGGAGAAAACTGAAATATCATAGCCATCCTCATCACAGTGGGGTGTCCATTGTTCTTCATTGATGGCTACACTACAGGTGCATAGGCTGGGTCTTGAATTGATCTATGGGTTTCTTTTGCACCTACCTCTCGGGTTTTTTCTCTCTTCTCTTCTTCTACTGCTACTTTACACATCCATAAATGGGTGTCTTCATGCATCCATGAGGATCCTGATGCTATGGAATGCACTGACTCGGTATCATCTTTAGCTCTATGGATGGGATTCCATTGGATAGGAGGGACATCTCTATGAGAGTAATCTTTGAGATTAACCTTGGTCGTCACACCTAAGTTTTGTAGATACAAGGAATTGGTTCCCCAATCCTGTACCACTTGCAACTGTCGCATAAATGGTCTTCCCAAAATCATCTCATATGCATGGTTCTTGCTAAAGTCATAGATAGCAAATGTATGCTCAAACTCTACTCCACAAGTGGTGAGAGTTATTCCTTCAAGCAGTCCTAAGGGTCTCTCAATGTGACCATAGGCCATCTTCAATTTCATCCTCGTGGGCCAGAGGCTGGCTTGCCCCATCGCTTCCATAGGGAAGTGGTAGCAATTGCAACTCCAGCACCTGAGTCCAGAATTGTCTTGGTTGTGTATCCTTGATGGGTGATGGGAAGATAGGTGTTTCCTTCTTCTCCTTCACTCATATCTCCTATCTTGTCTAGAGGAATTTCTGGCACTTTTCTATGAGAACCTACCTGGGAACGTAGTTTAGCTACCTCTGGCATTTGTTCGGCTACATGTTTCCACACTTCTAGCTTAACCTGGAGTAGCTCTTCTAAAGTGAGATTGCTTTCGGTTCAAGAGCAGGTCTATGCTCTTGTTGTCCTGGGGGATCCATTCTGGCGTGAGGATTCTAGTGAGAACCGATTTGCCTCGAGGAGTTTTAGGTTCTACACTCATGTTCCCTTGCTCTAGGTCACCTAAGTCCGTTTCTGAGATCACATTTCCGAATTCATTTGTCCTCTCTGGGTGACTGGTGACTACATATATGGTTCCTTCTTTGTCCAAGTATGCTCCATTTTCAAATTTGACTGTTGGACGTTCGAGTCCAATGGGTTTGTCAGGATTTTTATTTTGGACCATGGACCTTCTTAGGCCGTCCTCATAGATGCTAGCACCTAATCGGTTGGTCCTAAGGTATTCCAGCTGCGTCTTGTAGGGGCCTTCTACTCTATGTAAGTATGGCACACCTGAAATTCCTATGGGTCTCTCCATACCTTGAGACATCTCTGACTCACTAGTCTCAGAGCTAGGGTAGTACGAATGATGGCTCAACTACTGGGCCCAAGACCTAGCAGTATGATTGACACTAGCCTCTGAAGATCTAAGACTTTGTATATCTCTCCCTAGGTGTCGTCTTGATCTAAGGTTCATAAGCCTAGCTGAGCAATCCCAATTTTTACCCAAGGTACAACCTCATTGCTGAGTTCTTTTGTATCAGTCACTTGATTCTTTTTTATGTTGATTATCGTGTTTATGATCTTGTCTGATATCACGTCGTCAGGAATACTTGAGTTAATTTCCGCACTTTAAGTTGATCGTTCCACATTAGGTTCTTTTCCTTTAAAGTTGTCGGTCACACACAGGTTATCTCTTGACTTGAACTTGATTTCTTAGATAGTCTTGACTTGTCTCATGCCTATCGTTGCCCTGACTTACTTCTAGCACTATTCATGTGTAGCCTAAGCTAGGAATTGACAAAGGGAGTTGAGATTATTCCAACCTCACCTGCAGATCCCTTGCTCTTTGGTGCTCAAGAACCCCGTTCTCAAGCTTGCGGAATGCCCTTGCTTTGTATGCCTTCTAATGCTCTCAATGGACCTGTAAAAGTCGCAAAGTTAGCTCAAGACTTAGATTCAAATGACTTAGCAAATCACTTCCATTCATGCAATTTAGATATCAATTTGCCCTCTATCTTTATGGCAAACAATTCTAGAGATCCCTTGGTTTTGTTCCCCTGGGTATGGTCACAACAAAACAAGAATCACAGCAAACGGATTTTGTATGAGGAAGTTGTGACAGTTCAAGGTTCTAGGGCTAAAACAGGGTAAAACAGGTCAACAGGCAACCTGACTTTTTCTCTGATTACTAGTGTAGAGGCCTCTCCATACTCTAAATGTGTGATTTCTAAGTCCACAATTACACCAAAAATTGGAATTAAATAACCCTAAAATTTTGGCCGAAAAGCCTGTCAAACGCGATCGACAGGTTTGTCAATCGCGATTGACAGAGGTGTCTGTTGGGGCCTGTCGGTCGCGCTCGACAGTATCAATCGCGATCGATAGAGTCAGTCGTGGGTCCTGTCAATCGCTATCGATGGTGTCAATCGCGATCGACACTTTTTGCAAGAATTTCGACGAAATTTCAGTCAATCGTGGGCCTGTCCGTCATGATGGACACGTGGTAACGGGAGTTTTGGTGTCAATCGTCAAATTTCAGTCGGTCGCGATCGACAGTGTCAATCGCGATTGACTGAATCGTACGTGGCAGTCGATCGATCGTGGGTCTGTCGGTCGCGATCGACAGGTCTGTCGATCGCGATCGACAGGGGCTGTCGGTCACGATTGGCAGAGGTTGTCGATCGTGGCTGTCAATCACGATTGATGGTGTCCGTCATGATTGACAGAGAAACACGGAATTTTTTAATTTCAAGTGATGATTTGGAATGTGCTCCTCATGTGTGTCATTGTAGTGTGCTTTGTTTTACCAAAAGATGAAATTTTCTGTTGATTGCGACACAGAGACAGTTCCGAGCTTATCTGTACCTACGCAGCCTGCTAGACAGGATGAGACAACAAAAAACTACAAGGAAGCTCAAAAAACATGCAAAAGCAGCGCACACAAATTGCTCTCTCGCTCTCTCTCACAAGTGGAATGAGGGAAATGGAGGGGAGAAGGTGATATGATCAAAAACTGAAATTTTTGCTATGATGGAGATGGAGATCGGATATGGTGAGGGTGGTGATGGTGATGATGATGATGAAGTAAGAAAGAGGAAAATAAGGAAAAGTAAAGAAATTACCTACAACACCAACGTCACAACTCTACGTCTTACCATCACACACTCGTCCTCAAAGCTTGATCCCCTGGCAACGGCGCCAAAAATTTGGTGTAGCTCAGTGATGAGTAGCACATCCTTTAATGTCAATGCGAGAAGACGTGAGGATGGTATGAAGACCTCGAACAAGTGATGGCACAAATGTGTGAGTGAGAAGCACACTAACATGCAAACACATACACACACACGCGCACACAGGGCAAGAGCAAAGAGAGAGACAATGGAGTTCTTTCAGATTACTTCAAAAGTGCTCATACAAGTTCAAATCTATTACAAGCTAACCTCAAAAATGAGCTCTCTAGCTCTATTTATAGTTTTTGACTAGCTTTGACCCTGTCCAGACCTAGTGTCCGGCTTAGTTAAAAATTAGGTTCTAGGGCCTATTTGGGGGCTCAAACGAAGTCTAAAAATTATGAAAATTGGTACGATGCTACTTCTAATACTCCTCAAGCTCGAGGACTCTTCGGCTTGCACAAAATAGAGTTACAAAAAGGTGAAATGGTATTTACAATGATGTAGAGTGACTAAATTCACTATTTAGGAAGTATTACTTCATGGAAAAATTTGGACGGCCTACTTGCCAGATCTTTGTTGACTACTTTGTCTGCTGGTGCTTTCTCTTTGCTCTGAATCCCTTTTTTGACTTCCTTGTCTTGTGAGTCCTTGGGTACCTTGACTACTGCCAACAAGTAGCATCAACCTATAAATGGATTGGACATGAATTGTCTGATCAATTGGATCAAATCAAGAAGTTACATGAAACTAGATTATAAGCAGTGGTAGGCATTTATGCTGCAAAAAGGTGACAAAAGGCATACTTTGATGCTCATATTAAGGATGAAAGTTTGAAGGAAGGAGATTTAGTCCTAGTATATACTTTAAAGCAACATGCAAAGAAGCTGCAAAAACGAGGATATGGCCCCTTGGTGATCAATCGCATATCAACTAGTGGAGCCATCAATTTAGCAAGCCTAGATGGAGAAGTAATACCAAACTATATAAGTGGTTGTCGAGTGAAGAAGTATTTAGAGCCATTAAGAGGGGAGATGTTGTCAAGGCTTCTAGCAGCAAAGAGTCAACGAGAGGAAGATGAAAAAATATGTGAAGAGGCACGATAGGAAGCTCTAGCACGAATAAGAAGATGGAAGGAGTGGATGAGAGAAAGGGATGAAAGATATCCGCTAGGAGAGGAGCCCATCCCAATGGCTAACTTTAGAGTCTCAAAAAACCTAGGACATCAAGTGAGGCAACCATATTTGAACCTAGGAGTGGGAACAGAGGAGTACCACTTGGTGGATGCCCTCATTGACACAGGAGCAACTATCAGCTGCATCAGATCCTCTTTGACTCATCAACTCAAAGCCTAATTACATCCAACCAAAGCACATCTGATTGGAATAGGAGGTAAGGTTATTGAATGCATAGGCAAGATTGCCTTATCATTGCACCTAGAAAATAACACAATGCGACAAAAACTATTAGTGTGCCACAATCAAGATCTGTTAGAAGAATTGGTGTTAGGTCAAGATTGGATATATGAATATGAGGTAACTATCCAACTAGCCTTGGGCTATATATCAGCCAAGATAGGGCATCACGAAGTATTCAGTTTGTTAGAAGAACGACCTGTCAAAGCCACTTGTCTAGCTTTGAGAGATCACTTAAGCATGCATGAAGATTATTGTACATCTACCTCTACTGTGGAACCCCCACCTCCAAGCACTTCACCTTTGTTTACATAAATTCTTAATCTCACACCCCCTCATCATCCATTGGACCTTTCTACTAACATGGAGAGCCCTAGTGAGGAATTGAGCCCAAGAGCTACTAGTCAGAGTAATCCATCCAAGCCTTTCCACATTAGAATATATCCCATTCAACGAACCAGACATGCATGGATTTGGAAAGATCAAGTAGCAGCATATACAAAGCCATCATCTACAAAGGAGCCAACAACAGGTCAAGACTACAAGCCAAGCTTCATTACTAGGTCTACAGAAGATTGTTCAATTATGGATCCCAAAGAAACTGATGGCTGCTCAACCCTCAAGAACGCAAGTTTGGGTTCCCAAATCAACTATGCCAATGAAGAAAACTAAATTGAAGACACCAGCACAAAGGAAGGAGGCCTCCAAAGTGAAGTCAAAGGAGCAAGAAAGATGCAATAACCCAAAAGTGCAGAAACGGAAGTACTCAACGAAAGCAACTCAAAGATATGAATGGCTAGCAAAGAAGAATCACAAAATGACAGCTACACGAAACACAAGAGGAGAGAAAGTTGCAATCAAGAACAATAAAAGAAAGCTGATTTGGATACCCAAATCTCGATCATCATCTACAAACCCGCCAACAACTTCTTCTTGCACACATCTTGAGCTCTATACACCTCGAACATGCATAATAGGGCCACATTAGGAGGCCATGCATTGGGCACATAATTTTTCTTCTACTTATTAGTGATGCACATTTCCCTCCCAGAGAATAGGAGAGCACTTGTACAATAACCTTAAGAAAAATAATTAAAAATAAAGTGAGCTTCGGCTACTCACTAACATTTTTTTTTTCAATAAAAAAAATAAGAGAAAAATATAAATGAAAAATAAAATCCTAGGTTCAACCTTTCGCACACCCACAGGGGAAAGACAACACAAGTCACTCGGAGAACTGTTCGATTCATGGAGGTTAGTTGGAAATAAGTCATGCGACACTGATTGTGGTGTGCTTTAAGTGCAGATGGCATCACATGATTCAGAAGCTATGCAAGAGGAAGAGGTCTTGCTTCTTCCTTTGGAATCAATTACGAAAGCAAGAGGTCATTGGTTCCGCAAAGACCAACCAGTGGCAGAACTCATCATTTTGGCCACAATTAAGATTATAGACAGAGACCATCAGTTTCCATTGGTATCGCAAGATTTTCAAACTCTACAACATGGATTACTAAGCATTATGAAAGTATGGACAAGGGTAGGAATTGACGTGTTTTTACAACTTCCAATTTATTTTCCAGATTTTCAACAATGTACTTAGGTAATGAAAATGCTACAAGCGGTAGTGGATATGCCCTCAGTACCAAAAGCTATAGTTCTGAATAAAACTGAAGAATGGAGACATGAAGACGGCATAAAGAATCTCAAAAATGAATGTCACGACCTTAAAAAGAAGACCTTTGTGGAAATCAACAGGACAGATATTGAAGAGTCAGTTCATGTGGTGCATCAACATTTCTGTTTCCCAAGCATGAACACATATACAACACCTCAAAAGATTGTAGCTCAATTGCTATCTCATGCTATGAGGCAAATCGGAGACCAAGTCAACTTTATGCCATACATCCAAGAGAGATTATTCGAAGCTAAGAAGTGGGACCATAAGAAGTTTTTGAACGGGAGCTCTGCTTTGACCCTATTGATCTATGAAGCACTAGAAATGAAGGAATGCTTACAATTAATGCCAAGCTCTATTGAAATGGCAAGATATGTGAAGTTTGCAACAATTCCAAAGAAGAAGAAAGCATCCATATCCAGAGAGGAAGTGGGAACAAGTTCAAAAAGTATGATGCATGGAGCCAAGCGGGCTAGAGAAGAAGAAGCACCGGAAGCCCCATAATCGAAGAGAACACATCTATTACCAAGGGTCTCATTAACTCAAGCTCCAATAACACAAAGGGATCTATCAGCGGCTTTAGAAGAAACATATACTTACATGCGAGGTCAAATAAATCTTATCATTCAAGGGCATCAATACAGTTCAGATATTTGCAGAAAAAGGGTAGAAAAGAACACAACCCATCACGAGCCGCCACATACAAGAAATTGGGGCTTGATGACTCAAGTTCTAAAGGAATCTATTCATGAACATGACACATTGGACACATATATAAGGACAGAGATGAATGATGAAGAATGGATGGAGATTCATCAAATCCAAACCACCCCAAACAATCAAAACCCACAAGTACAAAATCATGAACCACCATCTGAAGAAAGGCACATCATCCAGTTGAATACACAATCAAAGATCAGTGTAAAAGAAGCATCTCCACCAAAAACAACTGTGATACCACCCATCAAAGATGAATTGCAAATGAACCTAGAAAAAGAAGGACTATCACAACAAACTCCGACCAAAACTGTGGTTGAAATTCTCGATGATACGCCACAAGGGAAGGGAGTAACTAAAGAGGCTGAGCCAATGATACAACTACACATTCGGCAGCCCCACCAAACAACACTACACGTGGCACAAGGAAAGGACGTTACCACAGGTGAAGAACCTAGTATCCCCCAAACATGGTTAAATGTGGATGTCACTCAATTAAAGCCGGTAGTAAAGCAAATGATACAAACGGCTATGGACACACAACAACAAATGCTCGAAATGGATGTAGAATATGACAAGGCTATGAGAGAGAGAAGCCAATTCCAGGCTATGAGTGAAAACTTGTCTGCACAATTAATTCAAACAACAAGCACTCTCAGCCAAGGAATCAAAAGTTAAAGAAGCCATGGAACAATGCACTGCGCTAACACAGGAGAACCAAAAGATCCAAGATCAACTCACAGAGCTACAAAGAAAATATGAAGCTAGTGAAGCAGAGAAGGCAAGAATGAATGCTAGAAGTGAGCTGCTTGAAACTCAGATCAAGGTATACATGGAAGAAGCAGACAATTTACAAAATAGAAATAAAGAACTTATGAATGCCATATTGTGCAACCAACCTATAGAAGCACGAGAAACAACCACAAGTGACACATGTTGGAGTTAGACGTCTGCGGAAGCACGCAAACAACACAAGGAAGAAGAAGAAGCTTGGAGCACAACACACAATACTGAATGTATTACTAAAGAATGTACAAAGATAAGTATCCCATTAGGGCAATAGGCGTATATACAAGCCGGGGGAAAAAAACCTCCTAAAGAGGGAAAAAAGTGCCCTAATGGTCCTGATGTGTTCACACACATCACTACCTAAATATATCAACAAATCCCACCTGGGAGTGATGCGGTGAACAAGGAGCTGGCACTCATGTAAAAGGAAGTGCCAAGCTATGTGGAAATCACTCCACAAAAGGAAGTAAGCCCAAAGCTTTGCAGAAAGCTTCAAACTTCTCCCTAGGTAGAGCCTTCGTGAAAGGGTGTGCAATGTTCTCCTGCATGGGCACTGTAGCTCAAGCGTAAGCACCACCTCCTTTACTTGTCAATCCGCGGACACGTGAGGACCGGTATGAAGAACACGAGCAAGTGAAAGCACAAGTGCGTGAGTGAAAGCACACAAACATGCACACACATACACACACACGCGCATAAGGTGAGATCAAAGAGAGGAACAATGGAAAGCTTTGATTGCAAAAGAGTTCTCTTACAAAGCTCTATTCTCTAAACAAGCTAACCCCAAAAATGAACTCTCTAGCTCTTTTTATAGTTTTTTGACTAGTTTTGGCCTTGTCCAGACCTAGTGTCCGGCCTAGTTAAAAATTAGGTTCCAGGGCTTATTTGAGGGCTCAAACGGAGTCTAAAAATTATGAAAATTGGTAGGATGATAGTTCTAATACTCCCCAAGCTCAAGGACTCCTCGGCTTGAACAAAATGGAGTTATAAAAATAGATAATGGTACTTACAATGGTTTTTAGTGATGAAAATCACTATTTTTGTAGGGGATTCTTCTGAAAATTTGACATACACTTCTTGGAGCTCCCTACTTGCTTCCCTTTCCTTGTGTGTCCACCTTTTGATGTGCTTCCATGCTTTGTCCTTGACTTGAGCTTCAACACTCCCCCCCCCTCTCGAGTCTGTCGTCCCTGACACACCCTTGTTGTAGTGGTTGTTCCATGTAGTGATTTGAGAGGTAGTATCCATTCTGTATGAACAAGAGCCGTCTAACTTCCAAATTTGGCAGCGTTGGTTGTCCGGTTCGTCATTTGTCACTGCAAGCCTTTGCAAGTCATAGTCCCTTGGTATGTGCTTCCTTCGTGGATTCCGCATGAATGCGTCGTTGTGAGCTTCCAAAGATTGTGAGTTGCTCAAAAGAGGTTATCAAGATTGAGTTGGAGCAACTGCTAGCTTTGAATTGCTTCCTAGGTATTGATGTTGCCCCCAGGATGTCCTCTAGCTCTTCTAAAGATGATGTTCAGAGTAGTCATGCCAAGTACTCATAACCCATAGTGAATGATGGGTAAGTGTGTTCGTGCATGCTTACTTGGAAAATGCATCGGAAGAAGTATGGTGCAAAAATTGGGGTTCTTGAGCTAAGTGCTCAAGGGTATGCCGACAAAGAGGTTTCCTAAGCTATCATGGTTATGAAGTTTCCAAGGTAAAGATACTTACCATGGAGAAGGGCGATCGATGTTCATCTCTTCGTGTTGTACACTCGACCTTTGGGATGGAACATTGTTGATGAATGTCCATGTTGATGGCCCACTTATGAGAACTTTTGAGTGGCTGATCCTGTCTCCTCTTTCCAAAGCATCATTTGTCAAATACAGGGAATTGAATTTCTTTATATTCCTTGACAAAGAACATTTGAGAACTACACCAAGCTTAGTTTCACATATTCTCTTTAGTTCACCATAAGCAGGAGTCTTCTCATCCAGTATACATACAAAGATTTGCAGGGTACCAGAGCTACCCCGTGTAGATATCTCCCTGGATGCTCTTGTACATGCAATAGTTATGCATCATTCAAGTTGCAGACCTTTCAAGCTCTTCACTCCTACCATAGTATGAGGAAACCATAGTTGTGGATGCCATGCTCATGCCAAGTTCTTGACATTTATGAGATAAGGCAACAATTATATCATCTGCTAGCCAAGACACACTTCTATCCAAACTGATAAATGCCCAGTAATCAACAGTTCCACCTTTAACCAAGCATGACTCATTTATGTTTCATGAGCCAAACCTGGGAACAAGTGTGTTGCAGAGCAAAGAAGAGCACAAGGCAGAGAAAAACAAGGGCCCCAAAATTTTTCCGATTTGGACATCATATTTTTGTATCATAATCATTCTTGTAATATATTTTCCGTTGTAAAGGCACTAGATGAGTCCTCTAGATGCATCCCCACAGAAGATTAGAGATTTGCCCATGTAAAATAGTAGGAAATTAGCCCGTTAGTGAATAAAGTGCCGGTCTCTTGTGTGAAAGGACCATTTTTAGGGCACAAGTATATAAGTCAAATGTGACTCTTTGTAGAGAACTTTTTTGCCATTGTGAGAATAGAGAGCACAAAAATTCGAATTTGTGTCTTCTTCACTCTGTATCTTCTTCTTTGTGAGCTTGTATGCATGTGTATTGCTTGGAAAGAGTGTTAGGAAGTGTTGTCTATCCATGAAAGTGTTTATTTGCTGTAGGTAAGGTGTGTGCGAAGTGTAGGAAGTGCTGAAGTGTAGGAAAGTATTTCCCGCGACTCAGTATTTTGCTCATAACTTGAAGTAGGAGCGTCGGAATTGAGTGAATTGACTGCCATTGGATGCGTCTTCTCGAGAGCTTCGAAACGCATATGCTATTTGCTATATTTGGAGCTCAGAGCTAGAAGAAAAGTCTAAAATACTGACGGCTGCTGCACCAAGTATCGTTTCGCCTTGACCAACAGTTGGAGCTTGTTTGGATAAGTCTTTGCCTTATTTACACTCTTTGAGTAGTTCATTTGCATTGATCATTACATGATTGCATGTCCTCATACACTCGGCTAGGTTTGTATACTCTTTGGATTGATAATTAAAAGCGTGTATCCCCACTATATGCACTTGAGAGGGGATTGAGGTATAGTCTCTTTCTCCGCAAGTCCCTAAGTTGGTACTTAGGTCAACACACTTTTTGGCACCGTTGCCGGGGAGGAACGAATCAAACCGAGGCATTCGTGTGATGGTAAGTAGCTTTTTTGCATTGAAGTAAGTGGAGGAGTGGAAATTTTCTCTTCTTTGGTAAGTCATTTTCAGCCGCACTTGCTACTTCTCATTCTTGGAGTGTGTGTAGTGAGTTGTTAGTTTAGGGAAGTGAGTGGAGTGAGTAGAGTAGGAGTAGTGAAAGAGTAGGTCAAGTCATTGGAGTAGGAGTGAGTCATAGATTAGTGGAATTTGTCCTTTTTTGAAGCAAGAAAACCTCAAGTATAAAAGCCCAAAAATCATTTTTGCAATTCACTTGCCTAGAAAGCAAGTATCGTGAGCTGCAGTATCGAGTATCGTGAGGGCTGCGTCAGAGATCGTGTGAGCAAACGGGCAAGCTGGGGTTGCACAGAGCAAGGGGAAGTGACAAAGAGATTATAGGAGCTACCAAGGTAAGCTAACCCACCCTTTTGATCAAAATTTCTCAGCAAATCAATTTAGGAAAGAAAAAACGATCTGCGTCAGGTATCGTTTGGTACTGACAGAGGTGAAAAGGAGTGTTTGGAGTGAGGCAAAGAGTGAGGAGAGGAGAGAGGAAAGAGTAGAGCATGTGTACAACCAAAACTTAGAAAAAATCTTTCCCAAAATTTGTCTAAGGGTCAAGTATTGTTTTGCTCCCACGGTCGAGTATCGCGATACTTAGCAAGTATCGTTTTGCTCCTGTGGTTGAGTATCGCGATATTTCCCTCCGATCGTGTATCGTTTCATACCGATCGTGATACTTGGTCAGAGATCGTTTTGGCCAGAGATCGTAGATCGTGTATCGTTTCGGATTAGAGATCGTTTTGGCTATCGATCGTTGATCGGGTATCGTTTCATACTTAACGCGATACTTCGTAAGTATCGTGTATCGTGTATTGTTTGGTGGGCCAAGTATCGTGTATCGCTTCTCAGAGATCGCGATACTTACCAGAGATCGCATATCGTTTGGTTCAGGTATCGTCGATCGTTTCCATTCCAGAGATCGGTATCGTTTGGCCCAGAGATCATTTTGATCAAAGATCGCAATATTTACCAGCGATCGCGTGTCGTCTGGATCAAAGATCGTGTATCGTCAGTGGCAAGTATCGCTTCGGTCAGGTATCGTGTATCGTCACTTTTGTCGATCATGTATCGTTTGGTTCAGCGATCGCGATACCTAACAAGTATCGTGTATCGTTTTGCCAGCGATCGTCTGCGAAAGATCGTTTTTTTTAAGGTATCGTTTTGTGAGAGATCGTGTATCGTTTGGCTGAAGTATCGTGTATCGCTTCGCAGAGATCGCGATACTTACCAAAGATCAAGTATCGTTTTGTTCAGGTATCGTCGGTCGTTTCTTCGTCAAAGATCGTGTATCGTTTTCTCCCAAGTGTCAAGTATCGTTTTCATCAGGTATCGTGTATCGTCTGGTCTTCAGAGATCGCGATACTTGATCAGTGTCGTGTATCGTTTCAATCCATGTATCGTGTATCGTCTGGTCTTCAGAGATCGCGATACTTGATCAGTGTTGTGTATCGTAGGATCAAGTATCGTGTATCGTCTGAGTTGAAACATCGTGTATTGTTTTTGTGGTGTATCAAGTATCGTCTGTCCTCGGAGATTGAGTATCGCCAGTTTCAAGTATCGTCAGTAGTCAGAGATCGTGGAATTTTGAGGTTGAGTATCGTGACTTGAAAAGTTATTTTCAATCAATTTTTAGCCAAAATTCTTCCTAGAATTCTAACCTTGAGTGAAGAATCCCAGAGGCTAGAAGGTTGCAAGGACTGATCAGAGTTGTTAGGTGGATGAACCTGAGATCCGGAAGAACTCTAGGAAGCCGAAGAAGTGTAATCTCTTCTATAGGTAGTGTAGTAGAGCAAAGTAACCGTTCACATTATTCAGAGACCTCCAGTGAGTCAGAGGAAGAAATTCCCATGGCTTCAGAGGATATGCAGAACACAATACCCATGATTGGCATGATGTCAATCATTGAGGGAGAGTACAGGACCTCCTTGGAGTATGTGAACACCAACCAAAATGAGATCCCTATTTATTTGGATGGTCTAAACAGATCAGTGGCCAGGTTAAAGAAAGCGTCAGAGGCTTACATAGTGCCTAGACCAGCAGTCAAGTACGTAGGAGGATTTTACATGGACCAAAGAGATATCCAATATGTTGTCACAGAACACCCAGAAAACATTAATGAAATTGGTGAAGAAAATAATGCTTCAAACTTAAATGGAGGAGGGAATGAAGAGCAAGTAACTACACCTAGGGGAAGATCTACGGTTGCTAGGATATGGAGAGGAGACCTGATTTCCCAAGATGACACCTTAATGGATGTATATTTGATCAATGGGATAGAGCATCTTCTTAGAGCACATTCTTCAATTTGGGAAGCTGCTCCTAATCCAGTCACCATCTATGAGTTACAAGATCCTGATTTCTCCACCATCATCACATATCTGGATAAGAATCAGAGAAGATATTGGCCCTTAACAGAAGCGAAAAGAGCTGAGTTGAAATATCAGAATATCCCAGTGTTTCCCCCTAGGGACCAAGCCACTACTTCAAGAAACCCACTCGGAACGTCCCATAATGACTCATATCAACAGTCGGGCCAAACACAACAAACACAACAAACTCAAATCCCAGTCAGACCACCTGTGCAGTTTGCAATGCCTGCAAATAACCCTAATTACCGACCTCAACCAACTATTGACCCAAGACATGGAATTCATGCTCCAGTCAGACCGCCGGTAGTAAGAGGACCAGGCATGCCAATAGGAAGACCAATTTTTCCAGTAATGCCTAGACCACCCGAAGCAGGAAGAAGATTAAGGCCAATTAAGTGGCCAAATGCATGAGAAATCACTATGATGGCTCTAGTGAACCTTACAATCATATAGCGGAATTTAAACAAGTAATCAGAGCCGAACAGGTAGAAGACTTTTTGATTCAATATGAGCCCTTTGGCCTTACTTTGTCAGACACAGCGTTAGCATGGTTTCAACCATTGGACCCTAATACTTTTCAAAACATGGAGCAAGTATACCAAGAAATGATTGAGGAATTCACTAAATCAGGAATTAAAAACAATTCTTCATCATTGATCCATAGCTTTAAGCAAGCCCCTACCGAATCAGTGAGATTGGCTGCAAGAAGATTCAAGTAGTATGTAGACAGATGCCCAGTAGAAGAGAGACCTACCCAAAATAAAATGGTGTCATTATTTTTGGAAGGATTGTTGAACGGATCTTTGAGATCATTGGTATATGTAAAGAGAGTTCAGACTTTGCAAGAATGCATGAAGGAATGCATAGATCTAGAAGACAACTTAGCAGAGGACTTGAAAATACCTCAAGGAAGCTTGAAAAGTGAAGATTCGGCCAGTAGCACATCAATCCCTAAAAACAATGTAGAGGAAATAGCCGATTTGATTGCGAAGAAGTTGAACGTTCAAGGATAGAGGAACTACCCCAATAACCCTATGAGAGTACCCATGCTCAGAAGATGTATGCAGTGCGGAGGAGATCATCCTTCTCACTTGTGTACTAGGGGAGTAGTCCCACCACCTGCTTATGTTTATAATAGACCCACTGTCCCAAGACCTCTACAATATTGCAGTGTGGAACAAAAATATACAAATCACAATACAGAAAATTTCCCTTACAATAGGCAAGCGAGACCAGCACAGCCATACATGAGACCTTATGGATACCCTCAAAGAGATCAGGGAGGTGAAGCCTTTAGATATCCCACTTATCAGCCGCAAGCACCAGTGCCACGACCATATGCGTATCAGGGATACACCCAACCACAACCTGTATTAGGACAACAACCGCCCCATCCTCAGAACGTTGTCTCAGTCAAGATTGCTCAACCTGAAGAAAACCTAGAGAGAGCAATAGTCCCAGCCACACCTTTGGTTGGTAATGAACCATATGACTCATCTTACGACCATAGTCAAGGAGCATATCCCAATTATGAAAGCTCAATGATGGAATATGGACAATTGTATGAACCACATGCCTATGGCATGGAAGCATCAGATAGTTCATACGGATATGAGCAGGACTATGTGTCATTAATGTACACAACTCCTAGATTAACCATACCACCCCGACCCATGAACAGACCGCCTGTACCCAGAGGACCATGTTACAGATGTGGAGGTGATCACTACATCAGAGAATGCACATTGCCAAACCCACCACCACCACAACGAGTCTGGGAAGGCTACTGTAGTGATTGTGGTAAGGAACACCTTTTCAGAGACTGCCCCAAGAACCCCAACAAGGTTACATCTAACGTGCAAATCAATGTAATAGAAGTAATTGAATCATCAGGGAGTGATAAAGAGTACACAGTACCATTGAAAGCAATAACAAGAGCCAAAGCCAGAGTGACCCCTAATAAAACAGAGGAGAACAACCGAAATAACAGGGAGGTGAACACACCCATCCCTCAAAGAGTTGAAGACTCAGAAGAGCCGGAGAAAAGTATTGCAAGTAAAAGGTCCCAGAGATGGAAGCACCGAAGAGATAGGATAAAAGAAAAGAAGTTATTACAAAAGAAGGAAAAGGAGAAGAACGAACAGAATCCAAAAGAGGAAAAGAAAAAAGAAGAAGAAATTAAAAATGAAAAGTACAAAAAAAAGGAGGTAGGATCAGTGTTAGCAGACCCTATGCCTGAAGAATTAGCCATGTGGATTCAGGCATACAAGGCACGAATAAGAGCAGGACCTACCATAGAACAACATGAGAGGGAATATCCAAGAGGCGACTTAGAAAAAGAAAGACTGGAGATCTGCACGAAATTGATAGAAGTTGCACAACAGACCTTAGAAAAACCTGCATCGCCTTTACCCAATACTTGAATTTCTGAAGGAGAATTCCAAGAGTGTGTAAACACTCATGAAAAGCCTGAAGTGAGTAGAACACAGAATGACGAATGTGGTATTGAGAGAAGGGAAGGATCCATAGTTCCTGAAGTAGAAGGAGAATGGACTAAAGATCTATGGGCACGAGTTCAAGAGGACAAATGGAAGAAAGTGGAAGGAATTGAACCACCCTTTGAAGAACTAGAAGCAGAAAACGAAATAGAGGGTTCAATACCTGAACTAAATTCAGAAGAAATTTTTCCGATGGATGCAAGTGACCAAGGAGAGGAAGATGTAAATGAATTGCCCAATTACATAGGGGAGTACGAACACAATTCAGAATTGTATCGTATTCCCTCAATGAGGAAACGAGAAACGAACCCATCAGTCCAAACATCTGAGATCATACAACGCCTTAGAGAGGTAAAAATCCCTTGTACCCTAACATTCAAAGAACTGTTGAAGGTAAAACCACATTTGAAGGAGAAATTAATCAATCAATGGGAAGTCAAGGAGGAAAAGAAAGAGATAGCAGACGAAGTAAACACAGTGAGAATTCCAGTGGATAAGGTAGGAGACTTTAGTGAGGGAGATGAAGGAGATACCTGCCTTCCAATTACTTATAGGGGTTACACTACCAAAGCCATCTTAGATTCGGGAGCTGGTGTTGGTATTGCTACCAAAGAACTTTGGGAGAAATGGGGAAAACCAGCGTTAAGACCAACACGCATGAAAATACAAATGGTAGACGGACATACAGAAAGACCCTTAGGATTGTTGGAACGAGTAGTTTTCACTACGTGTGGAGTGGAATTCGAACACACTCTAGCAATATGTCACTTCGAAAGGCCAAACAATTATGAAATGATCCTGGGAAGGCCTTTCATGAGACAGTTAAAGGTTGTGCAAGATTGGGGAAAAGATGCTATGTACCTACAACATGAAGGAACCACCACTAGAATAAACCTACGTACGTACACTTATCAAGATGTTCCACCTCTACAATGGAATCAAATTCATGAGGAAGAAGACGATTAGTCAATTCACAGCATGGGTTCTAGTGACCAATCTTGGATGAACGAGGACACTCATCTATGGATATGCCAAACTGCCAAAAAGGAAGAGGATAGGAGAAAGGGATGGCAGCAAGGGCAAGGAGTAGCTAGGTCTGTCCAAGATCCAGCTTACACGCCTCAAGTCTTTTTAGATGAAGAGTTCGAACCTCATGGCTGGATGGAGATTTTAGCGACCCTCGATGTATGTGTGAATGAAGAAGTGATAACCATGAATGAATGCATTGACGAGGAAGGATATGATGTTAGTCTCTATGTAGTAGTCCTTCAGGAGGCTGAAGAGGGAGAAGTGATAGAGAAAGAATGGAAGGAGGACTATGAGAGCATTGAGATGGAACCAGAACCAATGGAACCTGAGGATGAAAATCAAAGAATAAGCGTCACAGCTAACGAAAACAACCAGGAACCTACACAGGAAGAAGAGCTGGAGTTAGATAAAGAGCCAGAGAATGAAGAAAACAAGCCACAAGATCAGTTTGAAGTGCCCGCTCACTTCAAGAAATATGAAGTAGAAGAGAGAAAAACTGCTATTCAAATGCCGAAAAGAGAAGCACAGCCTGGAATAGCATATGATAATAAGGAACAAACCAAGAAGATAGTAGTAACTGTAGAAGAAGGAGAAGAACGATGTACCTTCATAGGATAGGATGTCTCATTAGAGGAAGAACAAGAGTTAATTCGTCTCATAAGAGAATATCGGGATGTCTTTGCTTGGACCTATAAGGATTTGAAGGGAGTAGACCCATCTATATGCGCCCATAGAATTCGCATGACATCTGAAGCCAAACCTTCTAAACAAAGACCATATACATACAATGATGTGTATTCAGCAAAGATAAAGGAAGAGATAGACAAGTTGTTAGATGCGAGATTCATATACGAGATTGAGCACACAGAATGGGTGTCACCTTTGGTGGTTGTACCGAAAAAGAATGGAAAGTAAAGAGTGTGCATCAATTTGAAGAAAGTAAATGCTGCGACCATAAGGGATAGTTATCCTTTACCAATCACACATCATCTCTTGGAAAGAGTAGCAGGGAAGGAAGTTTATAGTTTTTTGGATGGCTTTTCAGGGTATAATCAGGTAGCTATTGCTCCTGAGGACCGACATAAAACAGCGTTTGCAACTGAATGGGGAGTATATGCCTTTAGAGTCATGCCTTTTGGTCTAACTAATGCCCTAGCCACCTTCCAAAGATTGATGTGCCATGTATTCAAAGAATTCCTAAGAAAAAGTATGGAGGTCTACGTGGATGATCTTTGTACTTATTTAGCTATACGATCAGAACATATCCCAGAGCTAGAAAAGATCTTTGCTAAATGTCGACAATATTGAGTATGCCTTAACCCAGAAAAATGTGTCTTCATGGTTATACAAGGGAAAATATTAGGACATATTGTCTCCAAAAATGGAATCTCAACTGATGAAGACAAAATTAAAGTAATTCTGGATTTACCAAGACCAAAGACGGCTAAGGAAGTTCAAGCATTTATGGGACATTGTGGATACTATCGAAGATTTATACATATGTACGCCATAATTGCTAGACCTCTTTATGCATTATTGACTCAATTTAATTGGACCGAGGAATGTGAAAAAGCCTTCAATGAGTTAAAGAATCGATTGAGTTCAGCACCAATCCTTCGAGTACCTAACTGGAATAAGCCATTTCATATTCATGTGGATGCTTCCAAGTTTGCCATTGGTTGCATCTTAGCTCAACCTGCCGATACGGGAAAATTAGACCACCCTATAGCCTATGCAAGTAGACAATTAAATCAAGCAGAACGCAATTATACTACCACGGAGAGAGAAGGCCTAGGGATGGTGTACACAGTCAAAAAGTTCAGACATTACTTGCTGGCAAACAAATTCAAATTCTTCATTGATCATCAAGCCCTACTGTACCTAGTCAACAAGCCTTGTAATACAGGACGACTAGTACGATGGTTTTTATTGCTAATGGAATTTGATTTTGAGGTAGTAGTCAAGAAAGGAAATACCCACATAAGAGCAGACCACTTATCACGAATGACCCATGGAGAACCTCCCATAGGAGTACCAGATGATCTGCCAGATACGTACCTTTTTAACCTGGAAGTATGTCCTCAATGGGCAGAAAAATTGATCCCTATACTTACACATGGACCTAAAGATGGGATCACACCAAACCAAATCCAAGACCTCTGGAAGACTAAAAACCTTCACATCATTGCGGGAAGTTTGTATCACCAGGATTCAAGTGGATTATTAATGAGATGCGTGGAGGAAGAGGAACAAGAAATGTGGCTTCAGAAAGCACATGTAAACCAATGGAAAACTCATTTGAATGCAAATGGAACGTGGCAAACACTCAAGAGATTTGGCATATATTGGCCAACCATGCAAAG
This sequence comes from Ceratopteris richardii, assembly GCA_020310875.1. NCBI lineage: Eukaryota > Viridiplantae > Streptophyta > Polypodiopsida > Polypodiales > Pteridaceae > Ceratopteris > Ceratopteris richardii. The sequence continues at coordinate 90,526,454 of CM035408.1, read as the reverse complement.
AGATGCACATAACTATGTATCAACCTGTCAAACCTGTCAAGAACAAATCCCAGATGAGAACTCTACCTTATGCTATTCTACCATAGCACCAAGATGGAGCATGCCTTTGGTAAAGTTCTTGAAAACTCAAAAATACCCCGAAGGAGCTACTTCAGCAAGGAAACGTGCACTTGAAGAACAAAGTAAGGATTATGCCATTATAGGAAAACAACTTTTTAAACGAGGGAAAGATAACCAATTACGAATGTGCATTCACGAAGACGAATATCTTTCTGTTCTAGAGATGGCTCATACAGGAGCTGCAGGAGGGCACTTCTCTGCAGATAAAACAGCAAAAATGATCCTCTTTGCTGGAATGTGGTGGCCAACTCTACATCAAGATGCTGTAACATATATGCAACGGTGTGATACTTGTCAACGAACCAAATATCCAATTAGGAGAGATGAAATGCCACTTAGACCCATGATGAGTACCAGAGCTTTCACGAAATGGGGAATAGACTTCATAGGACCTATTAACCCACCAGTGAAAGGATCCCATGCCGAATATATAATTGTAGCCACAGACTACCTGACCAAATGGGTTGAAGCCAAAGCAACCAAGAAAAATGACGCAAGAACCACGGCCAAGTTTCTCTTTGAGAACATTTTCACTAGATTTGGACTACCAATAGAAATTGTGAGTGATAGAGGTACGCACTTTGTGAATGAAGTTATAGAAGCTTTATTGAATGAATTCTTGGTAATTCATAAGAAATCAGCTCCTTATCACCCACAAGCCAATGGACAAGCCGAAAGTTCGAATAAAATCTTGTGTACAGTTCTCACTAAAATTGTTAACAATGGTAGATCAGATTGGGATAAGCAGTTACATCATGCTTTATGGGCATTTCGAGTAGCCTATAAAACCGCCATAGGCACTACTCCTTTTAACTTAGTGTATGGACAAAATGCTATTTTGCCAATTGATTTCTTAATTCCCACTCTGAGAGTAGCAACTACTTATGAGTGGACAGGACATGAACTATCAGCTCAATTGGATCAAATAGAAAAGCTTCACGAAACTAGGTTACAAGTAGTAGCAGTCATTTATGCTGCTAAACGGTGACAGAAAGCCTACTTTGATGCGCACATTAAGGACAAAAATTTGAAGGAAGGAGATTTAGTTTTGGTATATACCTTGAAACAACATGCAAAGAAGTTGCAGAAGAGAGGATATGGTCCATTAATCATTAATCGTATATCTACAAGTGGAGCCATCAGCTTAGCAACCTTAGATGGAGATGTATTACCAAACTACATCAGTGGATGTAGAGTAAAACAATATCTAGAACCATTGACCGAAGAAACAATATCTCGATTAATCAAAGGCAAGAATAGACGCATAGAAGAGGAAAGGATACGAGAAGAAGCGAGACAGGAAGCACTGGAAAGAATAAAGAAACGGAAAGAGTGGATGAGAGAGCGGGATGAGAGATATCAACTAGGAGAAGAACTCATCCCAATGGCTAATTTTAGAGCCACTCAAAACCTAGGTTCACAGAGAACGCAACCATATTTAAATTTGGAGCTGGTAAAACGGAGTACCATTTAGTGGATGCTCTCATTGACACAGGAGCTGCTGTAAGCTGTATCAAGCTTTCTTTGACCCAAAAACTCAAGGAGGCAGTACGCCCATCGATGGCACAGTTGATAGGAATAGGACGAACGATTACTCAATGCATAGGTGAGATCACCTTACCTCTGCATCTTGGCAACAACACCATGGAACAAAAGCTATTAGTGTGTCATGATCAGGATTTACTTGAAGAGGTAGTGTTAGGTCAAGACTGGATTTACAAATATGAGGTGACCATTCAATTGGCTTTAGGATACATCTCAGCCAGGATAGGACATCGTGAAGTATTCAGTCTGCTAGACGAACGACCAATCAAATCTGTGAGCATAGAGAAAAAAGTTCATTCTAAAGAACAAAGTCATGAATGTATGATCACTAGCACTATAGAAACACCTTCGTCAAGTACTATATGTGTGGACACATTGAATTCTGCTTGCACACCATCTTCTAGTCTAGCAAATCATGAGGGTGTCAATCAAGCTGAAACTAACCTCAGTAAAGCACTATGCCTAAGAGAGACTAGTCCTCTGAGTAATTCAAAATCTGTACCTATTAAAATATACCCTATTCCGTACACTCAACAAGCTTGGATAAGGAAAGATCAAGTGAAGGAATATCTTCGAGGACAGAAGCACAACCGACATCAGAACAAACAATCAAATGAGAAAACAACTCAGTCGGAACAACGAAGTCATCGACGAATTGCTACAATATGGATTCCAAAGAAAGTAGTAGCCGCTCAATAGGATCGTTCGCAAATCTGGATTCCCAAGTCATGCGCTCCAAAGAAACCAAGCCGAAATGATGATCCTCAGCACAAGAAGAACCAATATGGTCCATAGGCAAAACAGCCACAAAAAGGGAGTTACTGGAGAAAGAAGGAGTCTGTAATGGCAACCCGAGCCATTCCGAGATTTACAAATCAGATAAAGCAGACATACAACAAGAAAAGAGCCACATTCATCGGAATTAGGCAACATACAACAAAGCCCAGCAAAATGAAGCAGATTTGGATACCGAAAGACAAAACAAACGACATGCATCAATCAACTACTCACAGTTGCACACATATGGAGTTGTCAATACCCAAAGTATGCATGATAGGGCCACATTACAAGGCCAAGCATTCGGCACATTTTTCTTCTATTTCAGAATAGTCAAGCACATTTTCCTCTTGGGAAATAGGAGAGCACTTGTACATACATTAAGAAAATTACTCCAAAAAAATTTAATAACCTCTTCGGCTATAACCTAACTTTTCTGTTTTCCTTTTCAAATGAAAATATAAAAATACCTAAATATGTGAAAAATCCAGGTATTACCTTTCTCACACACACACGAGAAAGGGGCGACACAATTCACTCGGAGCAATATCGAGCTTATGACAATCAAATAAAGGAGGATTTCTGATAATATATGGCAACTAATTCATACTCTATATTGAGTGCAGATGGCGTCTACTAATTCTGAAGCTACACAAGAGGAAGAGGTCCAGCTTTTCCCACTCGAGTCAATTACAAAAGCAAGAGGTCACTGGTTTCGGGATGACCAACCAGTGTTAGATCTCATCTTCCTGGCTACTATCAAAATAATGGATAGAGATCACTATTTTCCCATCCTATCCAGGACTTCAAAACAATCGTCCAAGGCTTGCCACATATTGAAGAAGTATGGACACAGGCCGGATTAGATTCATTCCTAAAATTGCCTATCTATGTACCGGACTTTCAAAGGTGTACATAGGTAATGAACACATTACAGCCTGCGACAACAAAGATAACTGTTCCAGAGGCGAAAGTATTAGATAAAGTGGGAACCTGGAAGACCATCCAATTCACACACGAATTAATCAACAGAGCATTTGGATGGAAGCAAGAAGGAGTCACAAATGTCAAAGCAGAGTGCCATGATCCCAAGAAGAGATCATTTTTGGATATAAACAGAATTGACATAGAAGATGCTGTTCGATTGGTGCATCAACACTTTTGTTTCCCAAGCATGCACAGGTATACCGCTCCACAGAAGATAGTCGTACAATTACTATCGCATGCCATGAGACAAATTGGGAACAAAGTGAATATGACAGGCTATGTTCAAGAAAGATTATTTGAAGCCCAGAAGAAGTGGGGCCAGAAGAAATTTTTGAATGGTAGTTCGGCTCTCACATTACTGATATATGAAGCTTTAGATATGAAGAATTGTTTGAGAGAGATGCCAACTTCAGAAAAGCTAGCTCAGTATGCAAAACCCGCCATTGTCCCTAAGAAAAAGAAGGTTGCCATCAGTGGGGAAGAAGCAGAAACCAGTTCTCAGCCGAGAATGAGAGGCACAAAAAGACTACGAGAAGTCAAGCAAGATGAAGAAGGAGAACCTATGACAAAAAGAGTCCATGTACTTCCCAAAGTAACCATTGCAGGACAGAAACAAATCACGGAGGAAGAATTGACTAAAGCACTGGAGAGACGCACAAATACACGGAGGGACAAATCAACTTACCAGTGCAAGGTCATCATTATCAGCAGTCACAACAGGGATTAAATACAAAAAGAAAACTCACTAAAGTTCACCGATACTGCGAAATAGGATTAGACAATTCCAGCTCGTCATCACAGGACAAAGAAGAAAAGGACACATCATTGTTGGATGTTGATATTCGAAGCGAATCGAAGGATGATGGGCAATGGACCGAATTAAATGAAGTGGACTATGGTGAAGAACCAGAAGGCCGCAAGCCAGTCGATCAAGAAATAAAAGTGAATCAGAAAACCACAAGCACAAAGACAGATATGGAGATATCAAAAATGGAGAATGAAGATAATGATATAGAAACGGAAGAACCCTTCACACCAATCAGGGTTGTGGCAGAACCCTCCCCAATGGATGTCACGTTTCAGGGGAGTGCCACTAAAAATGATGAAGCAAAAGGAGATGATAAAGAACCCAGGGTACAACTGCAAGTTAGGCAACCACATAATGAAACACTCCAGGTGGCAGAAGGCAAAGATGTGCAAACAGGAGAGACTCCAGGCATAGCAAAGACATGGCTGAATGTAGACATAGCTCAGCTCAAGCCTGTTGTGCAAGATATGATTAGAATTACTCTGGACACACAACAATTAATGCTTGACGCTGATGAAGATTACGACCAAGCCATGCGAGACAAGAAAGAACTTGAAAGAGCAGGTCAGAATCTTTCCAACGAATTATCCAAGGTAAGAGAACAAGCTCTGAATAAAGAAAAGGAACTTCAAGAGGTCAAAACACGAAACAACATACTAGAGACAGAGCAGACAAAACTGAAAGACCAAGTCCAGGAACTAACAAAGAAATTAGAGATGAGTGAGACTAAGAAGACACGTATTCAAGCACGAAGTAAAATCTTAGAGTCTCAGCTTAAAGTCAGTATGGAGGAAGCTGACAATATACGACAACGAAATAAAGAGTTAATGACGGCTCTCATTAGTGATCAGCCACTTGCAGTTACTGACAACCCACAAGGAAATATCAAGAACTTGGAAGAAAAGATCACTAAACTAGAAGACCAGCTCAGCCAGGAGCAAGCAGTCATTACAGATTGGGAAAAGAGATACATGGAGGACACAGCTGCCCTCAGAATGAAATGGAAAAAAGCAGAGAATAACTACCTGCAGCAGTGTAAGGAAGACACAGATCAAATGAATATTGTGGCCCAGGAACTAATTAAACACCAGGCAACTATTGTTAAGGCTGAAGAAGAAAATAAGAAAAAAGATGATTTAATCAAACAGCTTCAGGAGCAATTAGAGCAACGAGCAAAACAGGGGACACCAGTAGTTCCACAAGAGACCAAGGCTACTGTGGAGAAAGAGGTACGTCCTCTCTCTCCCCCCTCGTATCATTCACCGATAAAGGAGGAAAAGGAGGTTCACATTGAACCTAACATTCGGGAAATTCCAGAACTGAGCAGACCAGAAAGGGCACTACTGGTGTCCCAACTTACGGCAGAATTTGAAGATCAGATCATCAGGATCATGAAAGAAGCTCAAATAGAAAATAAACAATTAGAACAAATTTTGAAGCCCTTTAATGTACCATACGGACTACTTAAAGAACAAACTAGACATTATATAAAGTCTGCAACGAATAAAGATCCGGATCACAACCTTCAATTCAGGCATGACACTTTCAATTACACTCAAGAGGAGTTCGAGAAGGCGGATCCAATATGGCGACGAAAGATTTTAGAGAAGCATCCAACGTTGCGGGTACAGTGGGAAGCATCACCATATGCACTTCAAGTCAATCCATCTTTTTGTCCTGTACCCCGTCGACGATCTTGGACGTAATTTTGGGAAGGACAGCGCCAAGGCAATATCAATAATCAATGGCTCAACTACCCTTTACTACCTAGTCCGCCACATAATTATCTACCAACCGAAGAATACATGGTAAAGACAATGGAATTTTGGATTTCCAGATACGTTTCAGTTCCGGACTTAGCCGTCAAAATGACTAACAAAATATTCAGTATGCTACTAACAGTGCTAAAAGTGTTCCAACATGCCAAATATACATTTTTGAATTTCATCGGAATTACTCAAGGATCGGAAGCACTCGTTTTTTATTTATCCACTATACCGAGCAGACTAACTATTATGGCATATTATTCTCGTCTCATGTTTTTGCCATCGACATATATGCAGACTTTTGAAGAAGCATTCTTTACAGGCTTCTTTGAAATTGATTCAGAGATTTTTGTTAAAATGACTTCCAATTTGAATGCAAGACTGGTGGCCTATGAGACAAGTTTCTTTGCTGATCATAGACAGGCGCCAGAGGACGGAGTAAAGTCTCAGCAATGGAAGGAGTTCATGCTATGTCACGCTAATCTGCTAAATCAAAGAGAGCAACACGCCATCCAAACCTACACACGTCGTCACAAAAAGCCTGTCGGGGACGACAGAGTTCAGGAGGAGGGACGTGTGGAAGGGGAATCAAGCAAAAAAAGAAGAAGAAGAAGATCAAAGTAAAAAACAACTCAATAGAGAATAAAACAATGATATCCGAAGATATATCTCTGCAGGAAGCCCCGCAGGGGCGCAACACCCATCTCTGCACAGAGCCCCGCAGGGGCACGCATCAGGCAACAACGCGAATCATCCAGGTCCTGCACGGTGGAAGAAAGTAAACAGGCTCAAAGCAATACAACGGGGTCACATGTTTGCAACCAGGACAAATCAGAGAACAACAAGCAAGATATAGGTCACTGGTGGCATGCGTGGCAACCCGACTGAATACAGCAACCCAGATATGTGATATACGGAATACCAAGGGGCAAAAACAGAAGCAAAGGCGGAGGATCGGACAAAATAACAAATTCTCTAACGATCCTTATTGCTTCTTCGACCACTGGGTGCATGTATTCAAAACTCTTAAAGTAAGCCAAAAACAGAAGCAAAGGACAAACCTCGGATAAGATACCCAATTGTCTAACAGTCCTTATTGCTTCTTCGACCACTGGATGCGTGCAGACAACAAACCGAGGACAAGAAGCAAAGCCTGTCAAGGGACGACAGAGACGAAGAGGGGGAGAGTGTTGCAGAGCAAAGAAGAGCACAAGGCAGAGAAAAACAAGGGCCCCAAAATTTTTCCGATTTGGACATCATATTTTTGTATCATAATCATTCTTGTAATATATTTTCCGTTGTAAAGGCACTAGAGGAGTCCTCTAGATGCATCCCCACAGAAGATTAGAGATTTGCCCATGTAAAATAGTAGGAAATTAGCCCGTTAGTGAATAAAGTGCCGGTCTCTTGTGTGAAAGGACCATTTTTAGGGCACAAGTATATAAGTCAAATGTGACTCTTTGTAGAGAACTTTTTTGCCATTGTGAGAATAAAGAGCACAGAAATTCGAATTTGTGTCTTCTTCACTCTGTATCTTCTTCTTTGTGAGCTTGTATGCATGTGTATTGCTTGGAAAGAGTGTTAGGAAGTGTTGTCTATCCATGAAAGTGTTTATTTGCTGTAGGTAAGGTGTGTGCGAAGTGTAGAAAGTGCTGAAGTGTAGGAAAGTATTTCCTACGACTCAGTATTTTGCTCATAACTTGAAGTAGGAGCATCCGAATTGAGTGAATTCACTGCCATTGGATGCGTCTTCTCGAGAGCTTCGAAACGCATATGCTATTCGCTATATTTGGAGCTCGGAGCTGGGAGAAAAGTCCAAAATAATGACGGCTGCTGCACCAAGTATCGTTTCGCCTTGACCAACAGTTGGAGCTTGTTTGGATAAGTCTTTGCCTTATTTACACTCTTTGAGTAGTTCATTTGCATTGATCATTACATGATTGCATGTCCTCATACACTCGGCTAGGTTTGTATACTCTTTGGATTGATAATTAAAAGCGTGTATCCCCACTATATGCACTTGAGAGGGGATTGAGGTATTTTTTTTTGAGGAAAAAGATATCACAAAACAAGAACACAAAAGTTAGTATCAATAGAAATATTTGATAAATGTCACCGTGCTCTTGTGCTTGGGATTCTCAAGTGTGTCTATGCACGGTCGTGTAATGTGGCCCTATATTAATGCATACTTTGGAAATGCATGACCTGAATGGTGCAAAAGATAGGGTTGTGCAAGGAGCATATGGTTGTCGCTCGTCGAGGCCTGATGTCACCTGCAAATGTTGATGTCATCTTTGTTGGAGGTATCCATTAGATCGGGAGATGACCACTGATCCTTCCTCTTGATAGGGACCCATTTTAGAACAGCATTTGGCACTGTAGAGATCACTTCAGGCGTCTTCCTCTTTGGATGCTTTCTGAACTGTGGTATCCAATGTGCTACTTGTACTTTTGGTTTCCAAACCCATAGACTTTTTGCACGTCTTCCTACTATTGTTGAAGAGCTGATTTGATCTTCTTTCGGTCTCTGTATGTGGTTCTTACCCTTTCCTCTTTTTGGTTTCGTTGTTGAGACCTTTCGCATGTGGGAAACATAGGTTGTTGTGGATGTAAGAGCTTCTTAGGTACCCACATCTATAATCGCCCTTGTTGAGCTGCAGCTAATTTCTTAGGCACCCAAACTTGTTGGATACCTTGTGATTGAGCTTGTCCGAGCTGCTCCCTTTGCCTTCTGGCCTGGTTGGCTTGCCTGGATGGGCTTTGTGGGGGCAAGGCTGGTGGTTGCTCTCCTTTGCGTACCCAGATCTGTTTCATACTCGAACTGCTTTCTTGTCAAATGGTGTCTTTCTATTTGATGTAGCAATTGTCGTGAACGGTTGTGTTTGCCTGTGTCGTGGACTCACTACTGTGGCTACTTGATTCTTTGGAGAAGAAGAAAGATCCACCCGCCTTCGAACCTGTTCTTCCACGATTGACTCCTTCTGCATCATAGAGCTTTTGACACATACAACATCTTCTTCCATATGATTAGTCTTAGAAGAACTACAAGATGTGACATCTGGATTTGTGAGCATGCCATTTTCTAGTTCTAATGTAAAGCATTGTCCCTGGACCCAAACTTGAAGAAGTTGACTTCTTAGGTTTAAGTTGATTGCATTGTCATAAATCCAATCTTGTCCTAAGACAAGTGGTTCAGTAAGGTTCTCATCTTGACACACTAGCACTTTGACTTTCATTGGAACATCTTGCAGGTAGATGGGAAGTTCCACCTCGCCCAAACAAGGGGTTTCCACACCTCCCAATCCTATGAGATAAGCTTCTATGGGATTGATGTGCAACTGCAAGTTTTGGCACTAGGATAGTCTAACTGCACTACTTGCTACACCTGAGTCAATCAATGCTTTCACAGTCCTTGCACCCTTTCCTCGTCCTATCTCTATGGTCACAAAGGGACGTCGGTCAATGACTTGAGAAGTAGTTATGCCCGATTTTTGGCACATATCCATGTGATATTTTGGGGCTTTTGAGTTGACATCTAGGCCTAATCGCCTTAACTTATTTCGCCTTATGCGCTCTCTAGCCTCTGCTTGTACTTCTTCTCTGACTCTCATCTCTTCTTCTTTTCGTTTCTTAGGAGTGTTGAGTCTCATTAGCATGTCCTCTATAAGAGGTTCTTGATATAACTTGACTCGAAAACCACTGATATAGTTTGGCAAGATGTCTCCTTCTAGAGTGGCCAACTGAACTGCACCACTAGTGGAAATTCTATTAATGATCATGGGTCCATATCGTCTTTTTTCCAACTTACGGGCATGTTGTTTTAATGTATAAACCAACAACTAGATCTCCCTCTTTCAATCCCTTATCCTTGATGTGTGCATCAAAGTATGCCTTTTGCCTTTTCTTTGCAGCATAGATGCCTGCTGCCGCGCGTAGCCTTGTCTCACCTAAGCGTTCTAGATCAAAGATCCTAGAGGACAATTCATGTCCATTCCGCTCATACTCTTGTGCTACTTTTAAGGCAAGGATTAAGAAATCTAATGGTAGCACAACATTCTGTCCGAAGACCATCTGAAATGGGGTGGCGTTGAGTACCGTTTTGTAGGCAACTCGATAAGCCCAAACAACATGATGAAGTTGTTTTTCCCAATCAGAGCGTTTATTATCTACCAGTTTTGTCAATACGTTACGGAGGATCTTATTGGTGCTCTCGGCTTGTCCGTTAGCTTGTGGGTGATAAGGGGCGGATTTCTTATGTATCACCAAGAATTCTTGGAGAAGATTTTCAATAACCTCATTCAAGAAGTGTGTGCCTCTATCGCTCACTAGCTCTATAGGTAGCCCATATCTCGTGAACACATTCTCGAATAAGAACTTAGCCGTAGTCTGAGCATCATTCTTTGTTGTGGCTTTGACTTCTACCCACTTTGTAAGGTAATCAGTGGCTACAATAATGTACTCTGCATGGGAGTTTCGAGCTGGGGGGTTAATAGGACCTATGAAGTCTATACCCCACTTTGAAAATGCACGTCCTCCCATCATTGGTCTCAAAGGCATCTCATCTTTTCTAACTGGATATTGTGCCGGTTGGCATGTGTCGCATTTCTTCACATAGGTATGTGCATCCATATGAAGAGTTGGCCACCAAAGTCTTGAGAAAAGAATGGTCTTGATCACTCGGTCAGGACCAAAATGTCCCCCTGCAACACCACCGTGTGCAGTCTCTAAGACCTTTAAATAGTCTGATTCATGAACGCACAGTCTTAAGTAACCATCTTTGCCTCTTCGGTATAGGTTGTCTCCTACTAAGGCATAGCCTTGAGCCTCTTGCTCCATGCTTCGTCTTCTTGCTAGGCTAGCCTCTTTGGGTAATCTTCCTGACCTCATAAACTCTACCAATGGAGCACTCCATTCTGGAATTAATGACACTTGATAAAGGGTCCCATGCTCCACTGGTGGTCTCTCTCTGCACATTGGACAATTCTTGATCCACTCATGTATTTCTTTGTCCATGCTAGGCCAATACACTCCTAAACGTTTCAAATTCTGCAATGTTCGTTGTTTAGAATAGTGATTTCCTAGCATTCCTTCATGGGCTTGTTGCAACCAACTACTATGTTCATCGTCCGTAACACAACAAGCTAACACACCCTCAGTATCTTGTTTGTACATGCTTTCTGCTAATATGTGATATTTTTGTGATTTTACAATTTCTTCTTGTGATGTTTTCACATTCTTATTTGCAGGGCCGAAGGTTAGGACTGGTACCAACTTATTTGCCCATTTAGGAACAACTTCTAAATTGAACAGATAAGCATCGGGTAATTCATCAGACACTCCTTGTGGTGACTCTCCTGAAGTGATGCGAGAAAGGTGGTCTGCCCGAAGGTGGGTTTTACCTTTCCTGACAACAACTTCAAAGTCATACTCCATTAGTAAGAGGAACCATCTTACTAAGCGTCCAGTATTGCAAGGTTTATTGACCAAATATAACAAAGCTTGATGATCAGTGAAAAACTTGAACTTGTTGGCCAATAAATAGTGTCTAAACTTCTTCACAGCATATACCATGCCTAACCCTTCTCGCTCGGTTGTGGTATAATTTCTTTTAGCTGGGTTTAGTTGTCTACTAGCATATGCTATGGACAAATCTAAATTCCCTTCACCTGTGGGTTGTGCTAGCACACATCCTATGGCATGATTGGATGCATCCACATGTACATGGAATGGCTTATTCCAATCAGGAGTTGTCAGTATTGGTGCTGTACACAAATGTTTCTTCAGTTCATTGAAAGAATTCTCGCATTCAACGTTCCACTCAAAATTAGACAACAAGGCATAAAGGGTCTAGCTATGATTGCGTACATGTGGATAAACCTACGGTAATATCCACAATGGCCCATAAAGGCTTGTACCTCCTTAACATTCCTTGGCCTTGGTAGCTCCGCTATGGCTCGTACCTTATCTTCATCTGTTGAGATTCCATTCTTAGAAACAATATGACCTAAGATTTTACCTTGCCGCACCATGAACACACACTTTTCTGGGTTCAGACACACTCGATATTCTCTACACTTGTTGAAGATTTGTCTGAGCTCAGGGATGTGGAATCTTCTTTCTTGGGAATGAGCACATAAATCATCCACATACACTTCTAAGCTCTTTTGCAAGAACTCTTTGAAGACATGACACATGAGCCTCTGGAACGTTGCAGGTGCATTGGTGAGCCCAAATGGCATCACACGAAATGCAAAGATTCCCCACTCTGTGGCAAAAGCCATTTTGTGTTGATCTTCTGGGGCAATGGCTACTTGATTGTAACCTGAAAATCCATCAAGGAAGCTATAAACTTCCTTGCCTGCAACACGCTCCAATAGGTGTTCTGTGATTGGAAGTGGATAACTATCTCTGATCGTAGCGGCATTAACTTTTTTAAGGTTAATACACACTCGCAACTTCCCGTTCTTCTTGGGTACCACTACAATGGGGGACACCCATTCAATATGCTCAATCTCATAGATGAATCCAGCTTCAATCAGCCTATCAATTTCTTCTTTTATTTTGGCTGCATATGTATCATTATATGTGTAGGGCTTCTGTTTGGTGGGCTTGGCATCAGCGGTCATGGGGATAGTATGAGAGCAAATTCTTGGATCTACCCCTTTCAAGTCTCTATAGTGCCACGCAAACACATCCCTATATTCCCTTAATAGAGCTACAAGCTCCATTTCTTCTCTTGCACTTAGGTCATCTCCTATATATGTGCATCTCTCTTCGTTCTCTTCAGTGGTCACTACAATTTTCTTAGTTTTTTCTTTATTATTATATGATTCTCCTATGATGGCCTCTCTCTTAGGCATTCGTACCAAAATTTTGCGGTCGTCAACTTCATATTTCTTGAAGTTTTCTGGTACTTCAAACAATGATTCCTCCTCTTCTTGTTTCACTGCTTTTCTTTTCTTTTTCTTTTGACTGCTCTCACTCCCATCCTTTGAATTTACCATTTTAATACTTGTGAGAGGTTCTTCTTCTCTCTGGGTGAACACTCCTATATCTTCTAGATAGTGCTGCTCTGAGTTAAAGCAACTATCCATCACAATGGACTCTATATCATTGTCATTCTCTTCTTCTATGACATCACTAGGGTCACATTCTTCTAGCAGGGGCTGACACATGAACACTGAAATATCATAACCCTCCTCATCACAATGAGGTGTCCATTGTTCTTCATTGACAACAATGTCCATGGTGGCTAAGATTTCAGGCCAGCCATGAGGCTCAAATTCCTCATCTCGAAAGATCATCGGCGTGTAGGCTGGGTCTCTAACTGGTCTATCTCCTGGTGAAGTTCCTTCTTCTCTCGCCTTCAAGCGTTTTTCCTCTTCCTCTGCGACCTTGCACATCCACAAATGAGTATCTTCATGCAGCCATGATGGATCAGGTGAACTTTCAGAATGCACAGAGATTGAATCTTCTTTTGCTTTATGGATAGGATTCCACTGTAGGGGTGGTACATCTCTGAAGGAGTAATCCTTCAAATTGACCTTGGTGGTGACCCCTAAGTGTTGTAAGTACAAGGAGTTGGTTCCCCAATCTTGTACTATTTGCAATTGTCGTAGGAAGGGTCTTCCTAGGATCATCTCATAGACATTATTTTTCTCAAAGTCACATATAGCAAATGTATGCTCAAACTCTACACCACAAGTGGTTAGAGTTATCCCTTCTAGCAATCCTAGAGGTCTTTCAAAATGACCATCAGCCATTTGAAGCTTCATTCTAGTTGGTCTTAATGTGGGCTTGCCCCATTGCTTCCACAAGGAGGTGGTCGCAATAGCAACACCAACACCTGAATCTATGATTGCTTTGGTTGTGTAACCTTGGTAGGTGATTGGAAGATAAGTATTACCTTCTTCACCCTCACACATGTCCCCTATTTTGTCTAGAGGTATTTCTGGTACTTTTTGCTTAGAGTCTGTTTTTGGCATATTGGACTCAAGTTCTGGGACCTGATCCTTCACATGATTCCATAGCTCAGGTTTTGCTTTGAGCAGCTCTTCTACAGTGAGATGACATTGAACCTTAGTTTTCTTCACGACATCAGTGTTCCTTGGGACCACTGAGTCTTCATGTCTTACCAGTATTGTGGGAGCTCTGATCTGAAGAGATTCAGATTCCCATGGGCCTGGAAATTGAGGCAGTTCTTCTAAGGTATTAGATTCAAAATCTAATCTTTCGTCTTCTTGTTGTTCTGCTTCATCTCCGTAAATAGATGGAATGTCTTGGGGAAATTGATCATGAAGGTCATCAACCGCACGAATAGGAGGGAAATTACTGTTCTCCTTGGCCCATTTCTCCTCTTGTATTTCCCGCAAGAACTCTTGAGAGTGCTTCTGAATTGAAGGAGGTATTCCAGCATCCGTGGAATTAGGAACATAAGCTCCCATTGGTGGTGAGCTTCTTCTCTCGATAACTGGTTGAGCCTGTGGAGGTAAAGAAACTTGTGGTTTGTTTACCAATTGCTCTAATCTTTCTAGTAAGCCCTGGAAATGCAAATCCGGTTTGACAGAGTTTGTCTAATTGAACTTTTGACTAGTCTCCAGTATAGCTTGAGCTTGTTCTACCATTTTCATGCACATTTTCATCCGTTCAATCTCTAAATCTACTCTAGGGTAACTCTTGTCTAGGTTTGCAGTTGTAGGCCCTTCTTGAAGTCGAGCCTGGTAGGCCTTGAACATCATGTCCAAGCCTTCTGGGGTTGGATCTACAAGAACAGACCCTGGTTGCGGTCTATTTACAATGGGTGGTGGGGTGGGATGAGGTGGAGTGGATGTAGTTTCAGCATGCGAGGGGTTTTGAGATGCAATGTCTTCTATTTTTGTTTTTGCGTCTTTCAAGCTTTCTTCTAGTTTTGATAACTTTTTATTCCACTTACGATTGGCCTTTTCTCTGGTATCCTTCCATGTTCTTGTTTTCCTCTTACTAGGTTCTCCTGATTCACACGACTCCGATTGTTCTGCTGGTTTATCTTGTTTTAATGCTTGTGCCCTAGTAACTGCATGTACAGGTGCCACATTACTGCTACTTGAACTTGAATCCGCCACTAAGCCTACCACATTAATGGGTGTAATCTTGGGTGCACTGGAGGGGTTTCTTGGGCAATCTCTGGGAAGATGGTCTTTGCCACATTCAGGACAAAAAGCTTGTATTGTGATAGCCTAACCTTGACTCAGAGATGGTGGGTGGGGACAATCACGAAGGAAATGGTCGCCCTGACATCTAAAACATGGTCCTCTAGGAGCTTGTGGTCTTACTTGTCTCAGTTGGGGCCTAGGGTTAGCAATTGCGTACATGACATTGGAATATTCAGGCTCCCAATTTTGTTCCATAGGTTGTACCTCATATTGATACGGGTAAATCTCACTATGTTCAGGTGACTCTGTGTAATAAGCATGTGGACTACCTCCATGGGAGTAGTCTGAACTATGAGCATGAGAGTCATTATCTGGTACCAATGGGGTTAGTGGGACCAATGCTCTATTTGGATTTTCCTCTCCCACAGCATACTTGACTGGAATCACGTTGGCAGGAGTTGGTGGTTGGTTTCCTAAGACTGGTTGTGGCCTATATTGTGCCTGATATTGCTATTGTGGTCTATAATATGGCTGTTGGTATTGGTTTTGATACCTACCTGGTTGGTATGGTTGTTGATAATTCTGTCTAACAGCTTGCCTATTATAGGGACAATCTTGAGCCGTGTGGTTCGTATATTTTCTCTCAATAGTGCAATATGGAGCATTCCTTTCTCTCATGTTCTGGTTGTGCAATGGGCATACATTAGCCATGTGGTCGCCTCCGCAAGTATAACACCTATTCAATGGAGTGACTCTCTGTGTTTGTTTATTTTGGACTCCCAGCTTCTTGGCAACTTGCTCAGCTATCTCCTCTATTTCCGTGGAGATTTTTGAAGTATGACTAGTAGAACTATCTGAATCCTTATAGAGTTTGGATAATCCTAACTCCTCACCCAAGTTATCTTCTATGTCAATGCATGTTCGCACGCACTCTTCTATGGATCTAGGTTCTTTCAAGTATACATATGATCTTAACTTTGTGCTCAGTAAGCCATCTAAGAACAAAGCCACTTGTTTGGCTAGTGTGGGTAGCTCTGGAGCAGGGCATCTTTCTAGGTACTGTCTAAACCTTCTACCTGCTAGTCACACTGTTTCTTGGGGTGTCTGCTTAAAACTGTGGATCAAGATGATGTATTATGCCTGATACCACTCTTGGAAAATTCTACAATGAATTCGTCTAGCAGTTGGCCTACATGGTGATAGTTGCGACTACTCAGTGGTTGAAACCAAGCTAAGGCAGTGCCCTTAAGAGTCAAACCAAATGCCTCATACTGGGTGAACAAATCCTCAACCTGCTCAACTCTTAACACTTGTTTGAACTCGGCCACATGATCATAAGGATCACCTAACCCGTCAAAATAATTCTTCATTGCCTTGATCACTTGAGTGGGTCTAAGGGTTCTTGGGTGCTCTCGGGGTCTAGGCAATGGAAAATCCTATTCATCTCTTTGTTGCCTATGTGCTTGATGTCTCTCTCTTTCAGGTCTTTCATTTTCAAATCCTGACCTATTCCTTCCCACGGTGTGTGCAAAACTTACCTCAGGTCTCTCTCTAGTTCTTTCTCTCTGGGCTTCATGAGCGTGGGATGATCCTACTCCTTGGAGGCCCTGGGAAACATTGGATCTTGGTGGAGGGAAAATCAATTCACTCTTCATAGTATATGCATGTCTATCATGTTCTGTTACCAAGAAAATTTTCTCTGACGTGTTATCCAGGTAGACAACTTTGCCTGGTATCTCAGGATCTTTGAATTCATAGATGATGACTATGCCTAATTGGCTAGGTTGATCTGGCCTGAATCTCCAAAAGGCTTCCTCTGTTTCTCTATTCAAGGATAGTTCTATGCTTTTGTTGTCTTGAGGGATCCAGTCTGGAGTGATTACTCTGGTCAAAACTGACTTACCTCTAGGAGTCTGGGGTCCTTGTCCTACATTTCCTTGTTCTAGGTCTCCTATTTCGTTCTCAAGAATGACATTTCCAAACTCATCAGTCCTATCTGGTTGGTTGGTAACCACATACATGGTTCCTTCCTTATCAATGTATGAACCCTCTTCGAACTTGACCACCGGGTGTTCAAGTCCAAAGGATTGATCTGGATTTTTGAGTTGGACCACTGATCGCCTCAGGCCATCCTCATAGATGCGAGCACCTAATCGGTTGGTCCGAATATATTCCAACTGTGTCTTATAGGGACCTTCTGGTGTTTGTAGATAATCAGTTCCTGAGCCACCTACAGGTTTCCCCATGCTAAAAGACATTTTTGAATCACTTGTGTCTGAACGTAGTCTATAAGGATGACCCCTTAGTTGTTGTGCCCAAGACTTAGCTGTATGGTTGACACTAGCCTCAGAAGATCTAATGCTTTGTTTATCCTTGCCTAGGTGTCTACCAGACCTCACGTTCATAAGCTTTGTCTTCTAGTCCCAAAATTCCCCTTTGTATTGCTCAAAATCCCTTCGGCCCCCCTTGGTTTCCTAGTCCCACTGGAGGGTCAACTTCAAAATATCCTATCTGAAAATCAACGCATTATTCTTATAAAATGGACTTTGGATGAAAAAGTTATGTCAATTCAGGCTCCTGGGGGTCAAAACAGGCAAACAGGACCTTTTGGAAAAATTCGCGATTTTGTAAATCTCAAGAGAATCGCGATTGTGAAATCAGAGAATCGCGATGCTGTGAAGTCAAAAAATCGCGATGTTGAGCACAAAAAATCGTGTTTTTGAAAATCGCGATGTTGAGCACAGAATCGTGTTTTGAAGAATTGCGATTTTGAGCAAAGAATCGTGTTTTTTGAAAATCGTGATTTTGAGCAAAAAAATCGTGTTTTCACAGAATCGCCTTTTTCACAAAATTGTGTTTTTTCTGAAAATCGTGATTGGTGAGAATCGCGGTTTTGAGTAGAAAATCGTGTTTTCACAGAATCGTGTTCTAGAGAATCGCGATTTTGTCTCAGAGAATCGTGTTTTTCACAAAATCGTGTTTTTCACGAAGTCGTGTTTTCACAAAATCGTGTTTTTGGCTGAAAATCGTGATTTTTGAGAATCGCGATTTTGAGTAGAGAATCGTGTTTTCTCAAAATCGTGTTTTTTGGGTTGAAAATCGTGACTTGTGAGAATCGCGATTTTGAGCACAACCACAGAATCGCGATTTTGAGAATGAACACAGAATCGTGATTCTCTCAGCAAGCTTTTAGGCGGGAAACAGAAAATCGTGATTTTTCAAAAAAATTTGAATTTTCACAGAATCGCGATTTTCATCACAGAATCGCGTTTTTTAGCGGGAAATTCAAATTTCTGAGCGCCGGCAATGGCGAGCTTTGTATGAGCAGAAAATCATGAAAAAAACACAGCGCTTGCTCTCCCTTGCACCTCCTAACTCCTTCCCACACAATAATGCATGAAAAATTGGTATGAAAATGGTGAAAATGCACTAAAAACAAGAAATTTCTATGAAGAAGAAGATGGAAGAAGGTGGAGATGATGATGATGATGAAGATGAAGAGGAGAAAACAGAAAATGATGCAACGTCGCAAATCTACGATCTTACCATCACAACGCTCGTCCTCGAAGCTCTCTCCCTCGCAACGACGCCAAAAATTTGGTGTAGCTCAAGCGTAAGCACCACCTCCTTTACTTGTCGATCCGTGGAGACGTGAGGACCAGTATGAAGACCACGAGCAAGTGAAAGCACAAGTGCGTGAGTGAAAGCACACAAACATGCACACACATACACACACACACGTGCATAAGGTGAGATCAAAGAGAGGAACAATGGAAAGCTTCGATTGCAAAAGAGTTCTCTTACAAAGCTCTATTCTCTAAACAAGCTAACCCCAAAAATGAGCTCTCTAGCTCTTTTTATAGTTTTTTGACTAGTTTTGGTTCTATCCAGACCTAGTGTCCGGCCTAGTTAAAAATTAGGTTCCAGGGCTTATTTGAGGGCTCAAACGGAGTCTAAAAATTATGAAAATTGGTAGGATGATAGTTATAATACTCCTCAAGCTCAAGGACTCCTCGGCTTGAACAAAATGGAGTTATAAAAATAGATAATGGTATTTACAATGGTTTTTAGTGATGAAAATCACTATTTTTGTAGGGGATTCTTCTGAAAATTTGACATACACTTCTTGGAGCTCCCTACTTGCTCCCTTTCCTTGTGTGTCCACCTTTTGATGTGCTTCCATGCTTTGTCCTTGACTTTGAGCTTCAATAGGCACATATGCCAAGCTGATCTCCCTTGCAGAGAACCTCTCCCTGACATAGTGATAATGCACCTCAATGTGCTTAGTGCATGCATGGAACATAGGGTTCCTCGCAACTGCCAATGCGCTCTGACTATCAGTGAAGATGGTGGTGGCAGAAGTCTGACCAACACCCAAATCAGCCATAAGGCGTCTGAGCCACACACACTCAATAGTTGCTGTGAAAGCTTCTCTATACTCAGCCTGACAACTGGAAGTGGCCACAATAGGCTGCTTCTTGCTCAACCAAGATATACATGAGCTACCAAGCATGAAGCAAAAGCCACTAGTGGACACATGAGTGTCATAGCAACCAACCCAATTAGAGTCAGAAAAAGCATGCAAATCTGGGGGTAGTGATCCCCCCTTGGGATAAAACAACCCAAGTAGCCGAGTACCACTCAAATAGCAAAAGATGCACTTAACTGCCTGCCAATGCTTGATTCCTAGGCAATGCATAAATCTGCTCATCTGTGAGACATCAAACTGAATATTTGGCCGAGTAATGCATAAGTAAATCAAGCATCCAACAGCCTACTGATAGAGAACATCATCAAATGCATCTCCAGCATTATGAAGACTCAATCATAAACCTGTCTCCATAGGAGTCGCAATAGGCTTACAGTCTTCAAGGCCAAAATGCTACAATAATGTGTCAATATATTTTGTTTGACACAAATCCATTCCACCATCAACTTGCATAAATTGAATGCCCAAATAGTGATGCAAATGCCCCAAATCAGACATCTCAAATGAGGCATGCAAGTCACCCTTAAAATCAGCAATATGCTTTTCAATAGGACCAGTGAGCAGCATGTCGTCAACATAGACAACAGTGATCAAAAGCACATCATTAGCACGCTTAACATATAAGGTGCTTTCAGTTGGACTGTCCTCAAAACCATGTGCAATCAGATAGGCATGTATCTTCTCATACTAAGCATGTGGTGCTTGCTTTAAACCATATAATGCCTTCTTTAACCTGCACACCTAGTTTTCATGCCCTTTTTGCACAAAGCCATGGGGCTGAAAAACATACACTTCTTCATGCAAGTCACCATTTAGAAATGTTGTTTTAATGTCCAACTGATGTACATTCCAACCGTGATGAGCTGCAAGTGCACAGATGCTCCGAACAATATTCATACGGCATGTAGGTGCAAAGGTCTCATCAAAATCAATGCCTCTTTCCTGTGCATAACCCTTTGCAACAAGCCTAGCCTTATACCTGTCAACTATACCATCCGGTTTACGCTTCAGCTTGTACACCCACTTAGTGCCAATGGCCTTCTTGCCAGGAGGCAAGTCACATAAAGACCAAGTACCATTCTTCATTATAGCATCATCTTCAGATTGCATAGCAGCCATCCAATTTTCTGAATTTTGTGTTTCATCAAATGAAACAGGCTCATTTCATCACAAAGACTAGATGCATCCATAGCATAGAAATCTGATGCAAAAGAGACACTATGAGAGCCTGAACGAGTACGATATGATAGAGGGGCATCTAATTTGCTATCATGCAAGGTCTGCACTAGCCATTTTTGCATAGTTCTTGCCTCCTCAATATTAGCTCTCTCATCAATAGGTGCATCATGTACATCTGCATCAGAAATGGAATTATCTGCATCATCACATGAAACCTACAAAGGTTGAGAAGTTGCCTCATTAGGACCAGCACTAGGTTGTCCACCTGTAAAAAGAGGCAGCAAAGTATCATACATGTCTTTGGAGCTAACAAATGTCTCCTTAGTACATGAAAGCAATGGCTGAATAGCATCTTCCACAAAACAACATCACGGCTAACCAGAATGCATTTAGTCTGTGGATGATACAGACGATAGCCTTTACTTTCAGAACTGTACCCAACAAAAATACATTTTACTGCTTTATCATCCAATTTTCTATGATGTTGTTCAGTCATTAATGCATATGCCAAACAACCAAAAATGTGCAGATGAGCAACAGAAGGCTTGCAGTCATGCCAAGCCTCATATGGAGTGATAGACTACAACGCTTTAGTGGGACATCTGTGTAGGACATATGCTGCACACATGACAGCCTAAAGCCAGAAACTATGTGGTAAAGCCTGACTCTTGACCATACACCTTGCTATCTCCATGAGTGACCTGTTCTTTCGTTCAACAACTCCATTCTGTTGAGGTGTATACGGCACTGTACACTGGTGTTTTATCCCATGTTCAGCCAGAAATGCATTAAAATCAGAAGACATATATTCCCCCCCCTTGATCAGAACGGAGGGTGCCCATTTTACATGCTGATAGATTTTCAACCAAAACCAAAAACTGTTTGAAGAACATGAATACTTCTAACTTTGCCTTCAATGGATATACCCATGCATGCCTGTAAAAATCATCGATGAAAGTCATGAAGTAAAGATAATTCCCAAAAGAAGGTGTCTGCATAGGACCACAGACATCACTATGTACAAGTTGCAATTTCTGAGTAGCCCCAACTGAACCATCTTTTGGAAAGGATGAACATTGCAATTTGCCCAAAATACAGCCTTCACAAACATGTTTTCCAGGTGCCTCAAGTTTGGGCAAAGAGGACACCATTTTAGATTTCTGCAGGCGTAGCAAACTAGCGAAATTTAGATGACCAAAGCGTGCATGCCAAAGCTTTGCATCTGACATAGCCTGAGAATCATTTATTGCATATGCCAAATCATTTATAGATCTTTAATAGTCTATGAGCTTATACAACCCATGACATAAAATGCCAGAATCAATAATCACATCGCCATTTGACAGATCATGAACTGTACACTTGTCATCAACAAATTTCACAACCAAGCCAATCTTGGCTAATGTAAAAACTGATAACAGGTTCTTCTTGATCCCTTCCAAAAATAAGGCATCTAACAAAGTGAAAAAACTACCATTAGTAGTAGTCAAAATGATCTTACCAACTCCCATATCAGGATAAGAGGAGTTCGCATGTAACAATATTCCCTATAGGGGCGGGCTCGAGTGAAGAGAAGAAACTCCGCTGCGAGGTAATATGTTTGGTCGCCCCAGTGTCAAAATACCAAACATCTAAGTCTACTGCAGACATGCACTACTCATGAGAAGATGGGTCAAAACTACAGACAGTAGTAAATGCACATTCTTCTTCCTGCACAAGATTAGCAGACTCTGTTTTTGGTGTAGAGGCCTCTGCAACAACCATTCCAGCCTCTTTCTTCTTTGACTCTTTAGCAGCCAGTTTTGGACAGTTCTTTATGATATGATCATTCCCTTTGCTGTACTTACAAAACAATTTCTGCTTTCCTGATTTCTTCTCATCTTTATCTTCCTTCTTCAAATATGCAGAATTAGTAGATTTCTGCTTACTAGTTGAAGAGATCCATTTTCCTTTGCCCTTCTGACTAGCAAGGAAAGCTTGATCTGCAACTCGCATAATGGACCTATTCTGCCTGGACTCATCTTCCTGCAACAGAATAGAGACTAACTCCTCAAATGATAAGACATTTGGATTTCCTTTCATCATCAGCCGAAGGGTAGAAGCAAAACTCTGATATGAATCAGGAAGACCATTCAGAACGGTCTGCAAAAGTGAGCTATCTGGTATAACCTCATCAGCAAAAATCAAGTGTTCCTTCAAGTCTTTGATATCTGTTAGGAAACTGTCCATAGAATCACCTTCATTCATGTGCTCACTCTCCAACTGTTTTTGGAGGTAAGCAACACGAGCCTCATTCCTAGCTTAAAACTATGGTAAGTGTATCCCAAGCATCCTTAACTATTATGCAAGAGAAAATGTGAGGAATAATGGCATGTTTGACAGGCAAAGCTATCAATGCATGTGCCTAGGCATCTCTGCCATCCCAGCGATTCTGCTCTACAATAGGTGCAACAGAAACCGTAGCATGAACAAGAATATGCAGAATATCATCATCTTCGACACCTTCTACATCAGCTTCAGTACCTGCAGTTATAACAATTGCAGGTGTGATAGGATGTTTTTTGACATCCTGCATAATGTTCCACAGTCCTTTTGCAACCAACACATGTCGCATCATATAAGCCCATAAAGGGTAGTTGGTACCATCCAACTTATCCTCAACAGCCAACATACAGAATACATCACTGCTGTCAGCCATGGCCTGTGACTAAAATACCTTGATGTAGAAAATTGAATGTATCTCAAAAAGTTGAACAGAAGTGCCGAGACGAATTCTGCTAGACCTGTAGCAGATTTTGAGATGCTTATACTGGCGAACAGAAACTGGTATATACCTCTGGCACAAAAAGATGAAATAGCCTGCACAAGTGCTGCGATAGTGCGATCGGAGGCCGAAACGAGTCAGATCGCGATTTCGGCACCACATAGCAAAGCTGTTTTGATCTCGAAAACACGTAGAGTATGCTCACAAAAATTTGTGCAATCAGAGGAGTGTTGAGGGTGCCCTAGATGAAGCGACGACTTGCTCTCATACCAATTGTTGGAGTTAGACGTCTGCAGAAGTACGCGAACAACACAAGGAAGAAGAAGAAGCTTGGAGCACAACTCACAATACTGAATGTATTACTAGAGAATGTACAAAGATAAGTAGCCCATTAGGGCAATAGGCATATATACAAGCCGGGGGAAAAAACCTCCTAAAGAGGGAAAAAAGTGCCCCGGCAGTCCTAGTGTGTTCACACACATCACTGCCTAAATATATCAACAACACAAAAGCATTGGAAGATCAAATTGCAAAGTATGAAGCTTAGCTGAAACAAGAGCAAACAATCAGAGAAGAATGGGAAAGGAAGTATATGCATAACGATTAGAAGGAAGAACTCATTTCTTTGATTTCATTGCACATATGCATTAATATATGCATTAATGTATGCTGTTGTTTTCTATACGTGAAAGTTTATGGAAATAGCATTCATGCATGTGTGAGGGGAGGTCTGCACCCATTATACGGCATAGGAGTCACTTCGCGCACGAAAATGATAACTATGCCACTTCTTCGAATAGCGCGTAAAGCGGTATCTCTACCCGGTCCGGGTCCGTTCATCATTACTTCTACCTGTTTCATACCCCGATCTATTGTGCTCTAATCAAAAACACATTCTCTATGTGGACTTGCATGGATAAAGGAATTTTTGTGCACACAAAAGGAATATGCAAAGGTGTTCTATTTGAGGATGACAAATTTTTTTCAGTAATTGTTAGAACATGCAAACTTTTCTCGGTTGAGTGTTCTTGAGAGGAAACAAAAATGATCACACTAGAGACCTAAGGCACTAGTCGAAAGGAGTCCCTTGAATTTTACATGAATAAGGAACTTACTTTGTGTGCTAAAGACACTTGGAGTGGCGCTCTAGGACCAATCATATGGGTTTCATGTCCCATATTTTGTTTATTGTTTGGTAGTTTGGTTGTAATATGGAATCTCATTGACCAGACTTTGTTTCAATCATGAAGTTCTATTATATTTTCATCTACACATATACACAAACTAGACCATATAGTGCTCAATGCATTGAAATAACCAAACATTTATTTACTTATGAGATCAATTGTTTGCAAAGGATATGATGGCATAATGAGTGGGAGTAGAAGTCAAAGTTCATCCTATCTTTGATAAATTTAAGAGTGTGCTCAACTTTCATAACTTGGATCCCGTGATGCCCATATTCTTTATGTAGTTGAATGTACCCAAAATACAAGAATGTAAAGCACAAGTTCTAGTGCCACCAACCTAAGCTTTTAGACTCTCTTCACCCTCCTTTCTACAATCTCCATGACATACTTGCTGAACCTAACGGGAAATGAGGAGCCAATTACATTGTTTGAGCCACATACCAATTAGAGAGGAAAAATGAGTGAAAAGGAAAACATGTTAGAATTTTTCCCTTCAACTGGTTATGGGAAATACTACACTAACCCAAATGTACATGATTAGTACTCAGTTTTGCAATTCTAGAAGGATAAGAAGATTATACACGAGAGTGCAAAATTTTGCTTGAATGTTGGGGCTCGTGAATTTTAGAGAGTGAGTCTTGAGTAAGCTATGGAGTGGAGAGAGTTGACGAGTTGGAAAATTGAAATGATTAGCAAGGATTAGAGAGAGTCAGCAATAGTCTATGAGCTGTGAAGAGTTGAGAGAGTTGGTTAGTTAAACACTTTCTATCCGATTTAGGAGGTAACAATTGTCGCTTATATTGGGGATAGGAAGAGCGAGCATATTTGTGCACAATTGTGGGCTTCAAGTAAGAGAAACTTGACAAGATACAAGAGATTGAGAAAGATATAGTTGCATATAATCATAGTTTTCTCATGTTTAGAACCTGCTTCATTAGGTGATACTATTGGGAAATCATGTGGCATATCTCTATAAGAGGTTGCCATTAGGTTCCCCTAGTGCCACTTGTTGTCACACCTCTTGTAGACCAGTGGCCATTAGTACATGAGCAAATTGAGTTCTTCCTTAGAAGGTTCTAGGATGCAAAGAGAGGACTGGGCCATTTGACAAGGAGAATTTTGGAAGAGATGTAAGCAAGCAGACCAAGAAGAAGCCTTGAGCAGGTGGAAAAGGTTAGCAGAAAGGACACATTATAGTAGGAGGCTAGCATCTCAAGTCAAGAGATTCGAAGGGGTTCTAAAACCCAATATGGTGACTTCAAGGAGAGTAATGGAGCTTGTGCTATGGAAGCTTGGTGCAATAGGAAGACCATATTTCACTAGGTCTCTGTGCGTAAGGGTAAGAAGAAATTTCTTGGAGCAGCTAGCAATCCTTTTCTACTCTACAAGTGGTTGAGGAGAGGCAATTGAGAGAGTGCACTACAGTCAATAAATCAAATCCAACACACAACGGGATTGGCAAGGTGGAACTCCTATCTAGGATTAGGAAGAGAGCTCACTCTACAGAGGATTGAAGGGAACTGGATGGAGCCAACCATAACACTTCAAGGGAATTAAAAAAAGCAAGGTGTAATGAAATAAAAAGGTAATGAACAATGGTCTTGTTTGGATCATGGAGCCAAAGTTCACTCGAGAGCCAAGTGGTGATCACCCTCTCTATTTTCATTGTTCTTTATGGAATGTGTGAAAGAGCATTTCAGCATGAATTCGAAGGCCATTCTAGGCCATTTTTTTTGGCAAACTTTCTACAACAGGAAGCAAACTCGTTTTTTTATTAGGAGCAAAATGAAGACAATTGGTGTCAATGAATTGGCAGCCTAACAGAGGGGGAACAATGTTTGTGGGGTTACTACATCTCTAGTCAGAGAGGGCTGGGGCATATCATTTGGTCATTTTCTTTTTATTGCATTCATCAAGGAGGGATAATACACAAATTTTTCTTTGGTGGGGGGGGGGCTTGATGGGGAGGCTTTGCTTTTTCTTGAGATCAGGGGATGAAGTCAGCTACACATTTTTTGTTAGAGAATTGGAAAGAGAAGATTGAAGGGGGAGTCATAAGACTTTCGGTGGAGCTTGAAAACAGAGGAGGAGAAAGGAGAGTTGGAGGAGTTTTTTGGGCCTTGCATTTTCTATTGAGGTTAGGTAAGACACAAAATATAGAAGAAAGAGGATGCTATAGATCTGCATAGCCATCTCAAATCATAAAAGACAAAGCTATCTCTCAAGGAGGGATTGCAAAAGTACTTAAAGTACATGCATCAAAGTGATCTATCAAGGAGAGAAAGTGAGGGTATAGGTTCTTGTTAAGGAATTTGATGTGAAAGCTAAAAAATAGAACATGAATGTTAAAGGATTTGGGGGAAGAAAGCAATATTTGGAGTAGCTGTAGAGGAGGGCTTCTGAAATGCACAAGAGAAACAACATTGTAATGGAAAACTACGCGAATTTGGGATAAGAATGCATGAAGCCTCATGAAAAATTGAATGTCGAACATGCCGGGAGATTGAAAATGCAGGAAAATTCCATTGAACTAATCCACAAATACCACTACTCTTGTAAATGTTGATCAAGTATTGTAATCTTCAACATACCTAGAGAAGGAAAAATTTTGAGGAGATTCAATCTTTACTGCTATCTATGCATAAAAAGATTTTTGTTTAGATTTTTGTTTTTCCCTTATTGTTCTTTCATATAAAATGTTTTATTTTCTTTATTCACAAGTTGTTGTTGTAGTATGCCTTTGGGAAGCCAAAACCCACACCACCTTGCATGGAAGCAAGAAGAAAGGCTCAAGAATGACTCTCCTATCATCCATCCCAACCTCCAACATGTTCAAACCATTGACCATCAGCTCGCAACTATGCCACATGCTTGAAAACATGGAGAGAAGGGAGTCGAGGATCCTAGTCACATATGTAAAATACAAGAAAGTTGCAACATTCTACTTACACACATAGGAAACACAAGCATGCACACACACCTCACTCTCTCACACTCTAAGACTAAATACACATATGCACAAAGCCTTAAGAGAAAAGAGAGTTCTTCCATTAAAAAATATACATATGACCACATCGAACCAAAATCTCTCTTCTTTACAAAAATGAGCCTCTATATATAGGCTAAGAACAATTCCCCATGTGCTCCTTTTGACTAGTCAAAAAGGAGAACATGCACCATTAACATATCTTTTGAGATCTCAAATATTCCCAAATCTCAAGGACATGGGAGCATGGGAATTTCAACGTGGGATTTCTATATATGTGCAAAAAGGTAGATTTATTTAAGAGGTTTCCACTCTATAGCATAAGGTAAATATTAAAAAGTGTTTAGGAGAGTGTTCATATGGGCACATCTTCTTTATACAGACACGTTGTTATGTAAAGCACACTACACAAAAAGATCCAGATGACTAGTTGAACTTCAAATCAAACACCTTCACTTACACTCAAGAAGAATTTGAGGTAGCTCGAAGCCCGGGGTGTTAACATGCGGTGCGTTAACACGATGGAAGACCTTGAATACTATTTGCATCATGTCGAATATTTTGACCATTATATGGGCAACTACATTGTCCATGCGGTGTAAGTGGGGGAGCCAATGGCGAATCATTGCCATCATGTATCCTACCGTGGCTGGTCTGCATGCTGGAGTGAAATACGGATAATTTAGCCAATCATGGCATTGCTTATTATTCTGCACTTTGATCGCGAAGGCCTTCCAGGAGCGACATCTTGGGATCGGTCCCCAACATGGGTTATACTTTAAATGCAGGGGTGCCTTGACCCATGTGCTCATCATTTCTGGATATTGCTCTAATAATTCTTGGTGTCAAGTTGGTTGAAAGATTTCTCCTCTCTGCGCATCCGGTGGCAAGTCATTAGGCTCAACTGAGTTGCATGTGAGGGTTTCTTGCCTGTCTCCTTTTCGATCACCAATTGGTATTCTTCCATTAGCATGAAATATGGCGTATTGGAATTACAGCTTGGGAAAAAGCTACGGATGAGGAGATGGCTGCACTTTATGGAAATGATACATGGAAGCTAGTTCCATTGCTGCAAGGAGAGAAACCCATAGGCTGCGAATGGGTTTACAAGGTAAAACATAATGCTAATGGTAGCATAAGCAGGTATAAAGCAGATTGGTAGCTAAAGGATATGCACAGACATATGGCATTGATTATGAGGAAACATTCAGCCCTGTAGCTAAAATGTCTACTGTCAGAACACTTGTTGCATTAGCTACAACATAAGCATGGACTTTGCATCAAATGGATGTGAAGAATGCTTTCCTACATGGTGAGTTACATGAAGAAGTATATATGGACCAGCCATAAGGATATGAAGATTCAAAGTATCCAGAATATGTTTGCAGGTTGCAAAAGGCTTTGTATGGGTTGAAGCAAGCCCCTCGTGCATGGCATGCAAGGATTGCTGATTACTTAACCAGCATTGGGTTTTCTATGTGTGATGCAAATCACTCATTATATGCAAGGAAGGTTGATGATGGCATCACTATTGTGGCTATTTATGTTGATGACCTGATTGTAGGTGGTGATAATGAAGGAAGCATCAAAGAGGTAAAGCAACTTCTTATGCAGGAATTTGACATGAAAGATCTTGGTGTGCTTCACTATTTCTTGGGCATTGAGTTTATACATACAGAAACAGGTATATGGATGTGACAAAGGCAATATGCCTTGAATATGCTACAAAGTATGGTATGGCTGATTGCAAGCCAGTTTCTATGCCATTAGATCATAATTTGAAGTTGGATACTACATCAAGTGAAGCATTGGAAAATGCTAGTATGTACAAGAAAATTATGGGAAGTCTTATATATCTCACAATTACAAGGCCTAATCTAAGTTATACTGTTGGACTTGAAAGTCAGTTTATGCAGGTTCCCAGGAAGCCACATTTGTATGCTCTGAGGTGCACTCTATGTTATGTGAGTGCTACTTTGGATTATGCATTGTTTTATGAGGCTGGTGTAGATTTGCAGGTTTATGAATACACCGATGCAGATTGGGCTGGTAGCATTCCAGATAGAAGATCTACTAGTGGTTTTCTATTCTCACTTGGAAGTGCAGCTCTTACATGGAGCAGCAAGAAGCAACCCACTGTTTCTTTGTCGAGTACAGAGGCTGAGTATAGAGGTGCTGCAATGGAAGCATGTGAGGCATCATGGCTGGAGATGTTACTCGCAGATGTAGGTGTGGAAGTGCAAAAGCCTATCACTATCTATTGTGATAATCTTCGCAGCATACAATTAGCACGGAACCTTGTTTTCCATGCTAGAACAAAGCATATCGAGGTACATTATCACTTCATCAGAGAGAAGGTATTAGCAAGTGATATTGATCTTGTTTATGTGAGAACAGATGATCAGGTTGCTGATATTTTCACCAAAGCACTTGGAGCTGAGAAGTTGAAGAAGTTTTGGGAGATGCTTGGATTACAGGATATGGTGTTGAGCTTGAGGGGGAGTGTTGAGATATCAAGCTCAACATGTGATGATCCAGGATGACACGTACCAGTTTTTGTTTTCTCTGACATGTATAGTGCTCACACCAGTATATGTCATGGATAATTCATTGAGCTTTATTAGATTTATCTACTGAGAGTGATGGCACATTTGTTCCTTGCCAGCTCACTCATTTGTGGACATTAGGTTTTTCCTTATGTACTGATCTTTATATATTGCACTGGTTGTATTCTTGTTTTTAGGTCATTCTTGTACATTCATTTTTATGTAATAGAAGAAGAAGAAGACCATTCTTCCTTGCCTCAATCTGTGCCTCTCCTTGAGAGTGAGAGTGTGTGTGTGAGCTCTCTTCCTTATCTCCTTGCTCGTGACACACCTCACCCATGCAAGGGGTTTCCATGCCTCCTAGCCCTATGAGGTATGCCTCAATTGGCCGCATTTCTATTCCTAAGTCTTTATAGTGGGACCATCTAATCGCACTAGTCATAGCACATGAATCAATTAAAGCCTTGGGCTCATGGCAAGGGTTGCCATGCTCTAGCCTGACTCTAATGAATGGTCTCCTATCCACTATGCTAGGATGAGTGATTGACTTTGCTTGACACATGGCCACGGGGTATCTGGGTGTTGTTTCCAGATGGTTATAATGTTCTCTCCCTAGTCCTTGTCTTCTTAGCTTCATGCGCTTAATGCGTTCTATAGCTTCTACCTGGGCTTCGGTGCATATTCTTTGTTCTTCCTCCTTATGCTTCTTTCCCAACGTGAGTCGTCTAAGCATATCCTGAGTAAGAGGTTCCTGATAAAGCTTGACTCTACAACCACTAATGTAATTAGGCATTATGTCTCCTTCTAGGGTGGCTAATTGTACTGGTCCACTTGTCGAGAGTTTGTTAATGATCAACACTCTAACAAAAAACCATCTGAAAGGGAGTTGCATTGAGTACGGTCTTGTAGTCCACGTGAAATGCCAAAACAACATGGTGTAAATGTTTGTCCCGATCTGAACGTTTGTTGTTCACGAGTTTCGTCAGTACATTACAAAGGATCTTGTTAGTGCTTTCGGCTTGACCATTGGCCTGAGGATCATATGGTGCTGATTTCTTGTGAATCACCATAAAATCCTGTAACAAATATTCAATGACTTGGTTTAGAAATTGAGTTCCTGGATCGCTCACTAACTCTATAGGCAATCCATATCTTGTAAAGACATTTTCAAATAAGAATTTTGCAGTCGTGTGTGCATCATTCTTTTTTGTGGTCTTGGCCTCTACCCATTTGGTAAGATAATCTATAGCTACAATAATGTATTCAGCATGAGTTCCTTTTGCACGGGGGTTAATGGGTCCTACAAAGTCCATACCCCACTTAGAAAATGCACATCCTCCCATCATGGGTTTCAATGGCATTTCATCTCTGCGAGTAGGAAATTGAGTTCTCTGGCACACATCACATCTCTTAACATAGGTATGTGCATCCATGTGAAGAGTGGGCCACCATAATCCTGCAAATAGTATGGCTTTGATTATCCTATCGGGGCCAAAATGACCTCCTGCAACACCTTGGTGTGCAGTCTCTAGTACGTTCAAATAATCGCTTTCATGAACACATTGTCTTAAGTATCCGTCTTGTCCTTGTTTGTATAGATTGTCACCAATAAGTGAATAGTCTTGAGATTCCTACTATAGACTGCGTTGTCGTGCTAAGTTCATTCCTTGAGGGAATGTTTTCGTCCTCAAGTACATCACTAATGGTTCACTCCATTTTGGTGTGAGAGACATATGATATAACGTAGCATGTTCTACTGGTGGTCTTTCCCAACAAACAGGGCATTCTCTACACAACTTGTAGACATCTGCTTCCATAGAAGGCCAATATACTCCTAGTCTATGCAGAGTCTGCAGGGTACGATATCTTGAATGATGTTGCTTTTATGCACCTACATGTGCTAATTGCAACCAATTCGCACGTTCTGATTCATCTACACAACAAGCACAAATCTTTTGTTTATCCTATTTATATATACTTCCTGCTATTATTTGATATCTTTGTGACTTGGTAATCTCTCCTTCTTTGATCCTTATCATAGGATTCTTGGGTCCATATGTGAGAATAGGGACAATAGGTTTAGCCCATTCTGGTACTATCTCAAGATTAAACAAGTATGCATCATGTAACTCTATTCCTTGAGGAGCTTCTCCTATGGTCAATCTTGAAAGGTGGTCCAGTCTAAGGTGGGTCTTTCCTTGCCTGACTACTACTTCAAAGTCATACTCCATGACTAATAGAAACCAACTTATCATTCGTCCTGTGTTACATGGCTTATTGACTAAGTAAAATAATGCTTGATGATCAGTGAATAATTTGAACTTATTTGCCAACAAATAATGCCTGAATTTCTTTACTACGTAGATCATTCCTAATCCTTCTCATTCTGTAGTGTTGTAATTTCTTTCTGTCGTGTTCAATTGTCTGCTTGCGTACGCTATAGGGAGATCTATATTACCTTCATTCGTGGGTTATGCCAACACACATCCTATGGCATAGTTGCATGCATCCACATGTACATGGAATGGCTTGCTCTAGTCTGGGGTTGTCAATATGGGTGCCGAGCACAAACGTCGTTTAAGTTCATTGAAGGAATTTTCACACTCATCTGTCCATTCAAACTTGGTCAAAAGAGAGTACAAAGGCTTGGCTATGATTGCATAAATATGTATGAATCTTCTGTAATAACCACAATTACCTTAAGGCTTGGAACTTGATCATTTTGGATGGCAAGCAAGTAATGCAAGATAGTGTCTTCTCTGATCTGATGTTTACCACTGAGCTATCAATTGAGAATGTGAACTATGTTGAAACCTCATCAAGGTACTCTAGAAGCTCTCTAACATTTTTGAGTTTCTAGTTTGCATTGACAATTATTTTCCTAGGTTTAAAATCTAGATGCATCAGTGTTCTAACTCAAATTGTGGATAGTTCAGTCTCCAAGCTTTTCTTCCACCTTCTTTACTCATATCCTAACACTAGATATTGTCAAGATATTTGATATAAAATTGAAAGAGAATTTGTACTAACTTTACATAATGATGCCACCTAGTTTTTGAACTTTTTTGTTATCCCACTCCCTACTGAAAACATAATCAATATCCAAAATTTAAACTCTCCTATTCAACCACATTGTTTTTGCATTTTGTAATCACATGTATCAAGAGCATGCTACAAATATGTGAAGAGGCAAAAACCATTGAATCTTAATCTTTCAAGAAATTTGGCTTGTTGACATTGCCCTTTGAATGTCATCTTTCATCTTGCACAGAAAATGTATACCTATCGATTGATCAAGAGACTCCCAATCTCATGAAGAGATGCAACAAGCAGGTAGATGTACGAGATTTTTGTGTCCATTCCTTCATGAGGGAACCTGATATTCTACAAAATAGACAAATAATTGAATTCTATTGAAAAATGGGACACATTTGTTTGCATACTCCTTATGAATAGCTTTGAATGTTCCTGCTAAACATTCAACATGTTGCCACTCTTAAATGTTGGAAGGAAAAATATCTGCAATACGAAAATGGATATCTTGTAAAACAAAAACAACTAAAAATGATCAAAGAGCATTGTTAAACTTTAGTTATAGTATGACGGGAAATGTAGATGATTGTTTAGCATCAGATCCTTAGCATTGTATAGATTGTGAACTCTTGCAAACCAACCATGTCTTCTTAATTTGAATCTGAGAATATGACCTTTCCAATGGTTTTTTGTATCATCTCTTTTAGCTTGCTTTGCTTTATGGGCACCTCTACAACTAGGAAGCATAGTCACGCAATCATTTATCTTCACAAAAATAGGTTTCCTTAAGGAATTCTCTTTTCTATTGTAAAATTGACATGATGCTACACAATTGGAAGGATGATGACAAGTAGAAACCATTCGGACACTCAGTGAAATAATGGAGAAAGCTATAAGCAAGAAACAAAGACTCACAAACTTCATGAGTACTTATAGATAGAAAAATTTGATGTACATGTGGAAAATGGAGATTCACAAACTCTTGATTTGATGTATCAAGTGCATCCAAAAAATCATAGAATTTTGTGAACCCAAAAATATTTTGTATCTTCAAAAATCTTTTCTCTCTTGGAAATGTAAAGATTTGCATTGTATGGTGTGCCAGAATATTCATTTTTGTATGAAAACAAGAATTCTACACTGAATACAACAAAGTCCATCTCTTGGCCTGTGCTTTTAGAGCATATCTACTAAAAATAAGCCTTTCTTTGCGGGATTAAAAGAGAAAGGAATGTTATATTCTTGTACACGTGGAAAGCCCCTATTTGTCAATTTCCTTAATGTGTCATTAACAGATGGCCCGTCCTCGACCGTTTTTCACTGTAATGAGGAGGGTACAAAGGAAGGAGAGACTACAACAATTATGCAAATGATCAAATTCTAGAGGATTCAATACTTCTGAGGAGTATGACTATGAAGCAAGGTAAAGCAGATGAACATATATTCTCTATAGACTCAGGTTGTTCAAATCATGTAGCAAGGAATGTAGCTCTACTATCAGACTTGGAGGACCCAAGGAATATACATGAGGTCCAAATAGGAGATGACACAGGCATCTAGTGGATAATATAGGCAATGTGAAGACCCTTGATGGTAATATGAACCTATTGAGCAAGATATTGTATATGCCAACCATCACCAAAAACCTCATAAGTGTAGGACAGATTGTTGAAAAAGGATTGCAGTTCATATTCACAAAGAATGGAGCATTTGTTGAGGATCCACATCAGGAATTCAAGAGGATAGAAAGAGGATAAAATTTAGGTAGACTATTTACGTTTGGGCTCCAAGATACTAGGAACATTGCATTGTTCAATCATGGTAATCAAACCTTATCAGAATTGGAAATCTGGCACAAGAGGTTAGCTCATATAGGTGAGAGGGCTCTGAAGCAAATTAGTAGGGATCAATGTGTGCTTGGTCCACCAAACATCCCCAAATAACACATGATTTAAAAATTTAATGCTTGTCAATTTGGCAAGTCTCACAAGCAACCATTCACAAAGAAGGGATTCATACATGGAGACCTATTGGAGCTAGTCCATAAAGATGTATGGGGGCCAAACAAGGAGCCTTCAATCTCCAAATCCAGGTATTATGTGTCATTCATTGATGATTGTAGCAGATGGACAATACTATATTTTATGAAGCATAAAGATGAAGCTTTCTCTTGTTTCACGAAATATCTA
This sequence comes from Ceratopteris richardii, assembly GCA_020310875.1. Classification (NCBI taxonomy): domain Eukaryota; kingdom Viridiplantae; phylum Streptophyta; class Polypodiopsida; order Polypodiales; family Pteridaceae; genus Ceratopteris; species Ceratopteris richardii. Next base: position 90,490,944 of record CM035408.1, on the reverse strand, counting down.
GAACTTGTAGAAAATCAAACATGTAAGACTTTGAAGAGGATAAGGTTAGATGGAGGGGGAGAATATTTCTCCCATTACGTTGATTCTTATCTTCAAGAGAGAGGAATCAAAAGAGAGATTAGAACCAAGTACACTCAAGAGCAAAATGGAGTGGTAGAGAGAAGACGTAGAACCATAGTGGAGGTTGCAACATCAATGCTAAATGAGAAGAAGTTGCCCAATTACCTATGGTTAGAGTCTCTGTCTATAGCCACCTATCTGATCAATAGACTCTCATCAAAATCCTTAGATGGGATGGCACCATATGAAGCATGGAATGGAAGAAGACCTAGCCTTGAACATTGCAGGATCTTTGGATGCATAGCATATGCACACATACCTTCATAAATTAGAGGCAAATTGGATCCAAAAGGTAGAGAAATGCATACTCATTGGCTATGACCTTAATTAGAAAGGTTATGGGCTATATAATCTAAGCAATAAAGGTTTCATTGTAAGTAGAGATGTTGTTTCTGATGAAAACAAATCTTGGTTTGATGATGATTGCAGGAAAATCAAACCTCCCTATGACCTAGAGGAAGACTTTCCGACATTGTCAAAGAGGAATGAGCATACACATGAAGACTCAAGTGATTTTGAAGAAGATCAAAAGACTCCAAGAAGGGAAATCAACTCTTGGAACTCCAAATGCAAATCCAAAGTGTAGGAGTTGAGAGATGTGGCAGGATCATCTCAACAAACTATAAGGAGGTCTACTAGAGGGAAGAAGAAGCCAAAAAGGTATTGTTATGACACTTCTTTGGTCACTAAGCATTCTATTTACATAGCTCAAGATACAAGCTCAAAAGAACCATCTACATATGAAGAGGCCAAGAAGAAGCTAGAATGTAGAGATGCCATATAAGAAGAGATAGAAGCTCTACAAGAAAATCAAACTTGGGATTTGGTTCCTAAAAAACCATCTATGAAGGTGATTGGTTCAAGGTGGATTTAGAAGCTAAAAAAGAATTGTGATGGATTAATTAATAGGTACAAAGCAAGGCTTGTAGCTAAAGGGTTTGTACAAACCCAAGGCATTGACTATGAAGAGACATTCTCACCTGTGGAAATAATGCCCACATTGAGAGTGCTTATTAGTATCGCATCTTCCAAGAATTGGAATATCTATCAAATGGATGTTAAAAATGCTTTTCTAAATTTTTGGATTTTGGAGGAGGTGTACATGGCTCAACCTCCTAGCTTTGAAGATCATTATATCCAGAATATGCATGTAGGTTAAGGAAAGCCTTCTATGGCTTGAAGCAAGCTCCTAGAGCTTGGAATCATAGACTTGTCACATACTTGCCAAAAAAAGGGTTTATGGTAAGCAAGGCAGATCCTTCCCTATTTATCAAAAGAAACTACTCAAAGTTCATATACCTCTATGTATATGTGAATGATATAATCAGTACAAGAAGTGATGCAAATGGAATGAGAAGGATCAAGGCTCAAATGAAGGAAGAGTTCAAGATCAGTGATCTTGGACTTCTCACATACTTCCTAGGTTTGGAAGTGGTATATATAGACAAAGGTATGTTCCTAACTCAGAGAACATACATTGGAGATATGCATATCAAGTTCAAGACGGAAAATAGAATGGTTGGAGGTACACCCATGGATGTAAATTTGAAGCTAAGTGCACATGAAGGTGAGTTAATTGAAGATGTGACTAGTTACCAAAGTCTTGTTGGAAGCTTGAATTATGCTACTCTAACTAGAGTAGATATATGCTATGGAGTTAGTATGCTAAGTCAATTCATGCACACCCCAAGGAAGCCTCACATGTTAAGCTCTTCTGTGATGCAGATTGGGTAGGCTCTAAAGATGATAGGAGAAGCACATTTGGTTACCTTACTTTTGAGGGTACCAAATTAATCTCAAGGTATTCCAAGTAGCAACCTATAGTTGGCCTTTCATCAACAGAAGCTGAATACAGAGGACTTGCAAATGCTACATAAGAAGCTATGTAGATTATGACCCTATATTCACATTTAGGGTTGAATAATTCTACTCCACACATATTTTGAGACAACATTAGTTCATTACATCTTGCTTCTAACCCTATCTATCATGCCATGACTAAACATATAGGGGTTCACTACCATTATGTCAGAGAAAAGATCATGAGTAAGGAGATACAACTCTCATATGTATCTACACAACAACAATGTGTAGATATGATGACAAAGGCATTGGATGGAAGAAAATTAAAAAGGTTCAAATCAAGGGCAATAGGAAGTCAAGAAGGACTAGCTCAAAGGGGAGCTATTGGTACATTTAGCAAGCCTAAGTGCATTGCTAAAGTCATGGGATTACACATCCATTTTATCTCTTGACAAGAAGGAACTATATGTGAACATATGCTGGTCATTCTAAGAATAATTACTTTGGATAAATATAAAAGCAAAAGAAATAAGTAATCTTGTGAAGTTGGGGAGCTGAACCCATGACTCATGTGTTAGGATGAATAAATTAAAATCATCCCTGAAGTGTAGGATCACCTTTAGGTGAGGGAAAATTCAAATTCAAATTCAAACTCAAATTATGATTATAAAAAGACATGCTTTTAGTCACGGGCTAAGCAAGCCATTCTGAGAGACTTTGAGCTACATCAATGAGCATACATGGAGCTCACTTCATGTATAAGTAGTCCACTACACTTCCATTGTATCATATGTTCATTAGCATATTCATTTTGATACATTTCAAGTATATCTCTGTCTACTGTTCTCTACTATATCTTCATCATTATAGTGACCTTGTGGAATTGCTTTCTCTGCATGTACTTACTAATTTTCAATAATCCAACTCGTGTTAGTTAGACTAAAATGTCTAAAACCTGCATATCAATTTCCATCACATTTGATTAAGGGGATCTTGAGATATGAATCATAGAATGCGACTATGTCTACACATCTTCTAGATCCTAAAATGTTGGGATGACCCCCCTAACTTGTTAGATTCATTTTGCAATGTATAGTGTGGCTAAATTGATGAAATAACTTGGTTTAGTTAGCTACACACTCCAATTAGATGTGTGAAAAAGCTATTTGGTCAATGCATACCAGGTTGTGAGCTTTGAGCAAATTATTGAGCACTTCTATTCCCAAAATAGAAGGTTGCTTCACATTTCTAGTACATACAAGTTATCTATTTTGATGTAAAATTTTGAGAATGATGTTAAAACACTTGGTGTTTCCAAATGCATTAATGTGAAGCTAAAGAAGTATATTAAGCATCTTTGGAGTTAACTCGGTGTGTGTAGAGCAGGTTTTGTGCAACACTAGCTCATCTCTAGAGGATACTCATCCATTTCCTTCCAAAATGACTTAGTAGAATCAAGGTGAACTAGAATTGGAGCAGTGGTGAATGTTCATTTCAAGGTCTAAAAGGATTTTTTGCCTTACCCTACATTCAATCAAGGTCTAAAAGAATTGAAGTTGCATTCAATCAAGCAATCAATCACCAAAAGCAGGAAATTGAATTGATTCCCTCCAGCAACCATTCCCACCTTCATTTGAATTCAAACTTCACTTGTAGAAGTCATGGAACACTCCTAGAGTCTATATAAAGACTTGAAATCAATTGTACATTATATGGAAGCAATATACATACACTTGTGACCATCATTGTCTTGGTCCTTCAATTCTCTGCATCATCTTCTTCGCCAATAGTAATCTTACAGAGGCTTCTGCTCTCTTTCTGGAGCTCCAAATTGAGTGCAACATGTCTCATTGGAAAGTTATTAGTGTCTAGTATATGCCTATAAATTTTCGTCACATTTGGTACAGTATATTGGGAGAAATCTGAGTTTTTCTGTCTCGGGGTCAATCTCTGCATATTCCTCAAAAATAGGAAGTTCCACTAGTGAATGTCTCATTCATTCCTATAGCATATTTTGCTTATTCCTTATAATTTTGTGCATTCTATACACTCAACCCTATGTGCATCACTCCCATAAAAGGATTTTTTCTAATTGTAATCACGGTGGTCCCTATGGGCATTTGAAGTTCATTGTCTCTTCCATAGATAGTAAGTTTTTTGAGCTAGTCGACCCACGAACCTATCTGTTTTGTATCAACTCATTCTCCTTGATGCTCCAAAGTACATAGTGTGTTTCTTTGCACTTATCACATGCTTATAAGGTCTATTTGAGTCTCCATAAGCTGAAGGGCTGGTCTTGTGCCGGTTGGCTAGACCAAACTTTGTCACTTTGAAATGCATTTTTCTACCTTCTACAAGCTTACCCAAGTTCTTTCAGTGGTATCAGAGCTAGATCAAGATGGGTGACGGCTTTCCCTCAATGATTGAGAATCTTGATCGACACAACTACGCGGCTTGGCAAATCAAGATGGAGGCCTATTTGCAAGGTAGAAATCTTTATGGAATTGTAGCAGGTGATGAAGCTATGCCTATTCCAAGATCCAAAGGAGGACCTACACAAGAGGAGATAGATAAGCTCACACTTTGGTGTGCAAGGGATACTCAAGCAAGGTCGTACATACTAAAATCTATCTCTGACTTTCTATTACTACATATTAGAGGATGCAAGACATCTCAAGAGCCTTGGGATGCCCTCGAGACTTTCTTTTCTGCTAGTACCAAAGCAAGAAAGAATCATCTTTGGAACGAGTTCAACCAAATGAAGAAGACACCTAAACAAACCATCACAGAGTTTGTTACCAAGGTCAAGGAGGTTGCGGATCAGTTAGCATCCATTGGAGAGCTGATTGAAGAAGAGGTCATCATGAGGCAAATTGTCAACGGCATTCAAAGTGATAAGCAATGGCAATCCTTCACGACGGCTTATGATCTCATCATGGATGTGCAAACTCTAGACTTCAACATCTTTCTTGGACAACTCTTCAATCAAGAAGCCAACAATAGCATAAAGGAAGGTAACGCTTATCATGGTAATTCAACTAGTGCTCTATATGCAGATAAGAAGGATAAGAAGCAGAAAGGAAAGAAGAAGGAAGAAGATGAAGAAGAGACTTCCCAAACCAACTTTGCAAGCAAGAGCAAGTGGAAAGGGAAGAAGAAAGTACCAAAGCAAGACAAATCCAAAGGTTAGAATGTTCAACCTTGTGCCATATGTGATAACACCAACCACACCACTCAAAATTGTTGGTTCAATGGGAAGACCCAGAAAGGAAGTGGAAGAGGTGGAACAATAGAAGCTATAATAGAAGGGACTACAACAATTATTCAAAAGATCAACCACATGAAGACTCAGTGCTTCTTATGAATCTAAGCCACAAAGAAGGTTAGGAAGATGATCATTTGTTCTACATAGATTCAGGATGTTCGAATCATGTTGCAGGCAACATTGCTCTTCTATCTGATTTGGAAAGTCCAAAGCATAGACATGAAGTGCAAACAAGGGATGACACAAAGCACAATGTGGAGAACATTGGTAATGTCAAAGCTTCCAATGGTAGGACAAACATTCTAAGTAGGGTTCTCTATGTACCCACTATCACCAAAAACCTAATAAGTGTAGGCCAAATAGTTGAAAAAGGCTTGCAAGTTAGGTTCACCCAACATGGAGCTTTTGTGGAAGATCCATGTCAAGGCTTCAAAAAGATAGCCCGAGGTGAGAAGCATGGTAGGCTCTTTACTTTTGAAGTAGGAGAAACTAGGAACATAGCTCTATTCAACTTTGGGTCTCAAACCCTAAGTAAGCTTGAAGTGTGGCATAAGAGACTTGCTCATATGAATGAAAGAACATTGAAGGATATATGCAGGGATCAAAGTGTTCTAGGACTACCGAACATATCAAAGCAACACACGATGAACAGGTGTGATGCATGTTAGATTGGGAAGGCACAAAGACAACCATTCAACCACAAAGGCTACATCCACAACAACTTATTGGACTTAGTACATAAGATGTATGGGGACCAAGTCAAGAACCTTCATTGGCAGGATCAAGGTATTATGTCTCATTTATTGACGATCATGGTAGATGGACTGTTTTATACTTTATCAAGAGTAAGAATGAAGTGTTTGATTTCTTCAAGAAGTATCTTGCACATGTGGAGAATCATACAGGTAGATCACTAAAGAAGCTTAGAATTGATGGAGGGGGAGAATACTTCTCCAAAGAGTTTGATGAGTTCTTGCAGGACAAAGGTATCAAAAGGGAAGTGACTACTAGGTACTCTCTTCAACTAAATGGAATTGCAGAGAGGAGAAACAAGACATTGGTTGGATCAGCCCGAACAATGCTTGAAGAGAAGAAGTTGCCACATTATCTATGGGTAGAAGCTATTTCAACTGCTATGTACCTTGTCAATAGACTACCATCCAAATCACTTCAAGGTATGACTCCTTATGAGCATGGCATGGAAGAAAACCTAGTCTTGGACATTGCAAGGTTTTTGGTTGTTTATCTTATGTTCATGTACCATCACAAATAAGAGGTAAGCTAGATGAAAGGGCAACAAAGGCAGTATTTATTGGATATGATGCAACTCAGATGGGTTATAGGTTCTTCAATCCTTCAACCAAGCAATTCACTACAAGTAGAGATGTTGTGCTTGAAGAACATAGGTCTTGGTATGATGAAGACAAACAAAAGGTAACACTACCATATGATCTTGAGTCTGACTCTCATCAATTAGGAAGCAAGCATGATACACAAGTCCAGGATCCAAGAAGTGATACAGACGATGACCAAGATGAAAGGGAAAAGGATTACAAGCTATGGAAGTCAAGAGGCAAAACAAAGATGCAAGAGGTTGGAGAATGCTCCAAACAAGCACCTAGAAGATCAGCAAGAGAGAAGAAACAACCATAAATGTATGGATATGATTCCACATTTGTTACAAAGCATTCAATATACTTGGCAAAAGACTCTATTTCAGAGGAACCCTCAACCTATGAAGAGGCAAAGGGAAACCCTAATTGGGAAAAGGACATGAAAGAAGAGATAGATGACTTGAAGGAAATGGACACTTGGAATTTGGTTCCAATGTCACCCAATCAAAAGGTAATTGGTTGCAGATGGGTATATAAAGTTAAAAGAAACTCAGATGGATCAGTTTGCAGGTACAATGCAAGATTAGTTGCCAAAGGATGCTCACAAACTCATGGTATAGACTATGAGGAAACATTCTCACCAGTTGCAAAGATGACTACAATCAAGACATTGATAAGTGTAGCTGCTGCAAGGAATTGGAGACTCCTCCAAGTTGATGTGAAAAATGCATTCTTAAATGGTTGGATAAGTGAAGAGGTATACATGTCACAACCACCAGGTTTTGAAAACCCTAATCATCTATCTTATGTTTGCAGAATTAAGAAAGCATTATATGATTGAAACAAGCTCCTAGAGCTTGGAATTACAGGTTGGTTACATATCTTCAAGATCAAGGGTTCAAAGCTAGTAGCTCAGATCCTTCTCTATTCATCAAAAGGGATCACAATGAGGTTATCTATCTATGTGTATATGTAGATGATATTATTGTGACAGGTGATGATCTAAATGGCATTCAAAGAATCAAGAGGCATATGCAAGAGGAGTTCAAAATCAGTGACCTAGGTGAGCTCACATATTTCCTAGGTATGCAGGTGATATACATAGATGAAGGAATGTATTTGACTCAAAGAAGATACATTCAGGATCTTCTTCTCAAGTTCAAAATGGAGAACACTAAACCTCCAGGTACACCTTTGGAGATGAATCATAAACTAAGTGTTTATGAAGGTGAGAAAATTGAAGACATTAAAGATTATCAAAGCTTGGTAGGTAGCTTGATAGATGCTACTCATACAAGGGCAGACATCTCATATAGTGTGGGAGTGCTTAGTCAGTTCATGCACTAATCAAGAAGACCACACATGGATACGGCTAAGAGAGTACTTAAGTATCTCAAAAGTACAATCAACGAAGGTATATTCTATCCTTATTCTTCAGATTTGGATATCAAAATCTATTCAGATGTAGATTGGGCAGGAGCTAAGGATGATAGAAAAAGTGCATCTGGTTACTTAGCATTTGCAGGTTCAAAGCTAGTGTCATGGAAGTTCCAAGGCAACCAACAATTGCTTTATCCTCAACTGAAGCAGAGTACAGAGGCTTGACCATAGCAACTCAAGAGGCAATATGGTGAAAAGCATTGTATACATATTAGAGACTTGTAAGTTCCAAACCTCACATATTTGGAGATAATGTAAGTTCCATGCATCTAGTGGCAAATCCTATTTTCCATGCGAGAACCAAACACATAGAAGTCCATTACCACTTCATCAGGGAGAAGCTCATGGCAAAGGAGATTGACATTTCTTTTGTTCGAACTCAAAAGCAAGTAGAAGATATGATTCAAACCTATGACAGGTATTCAACCTATCAGAGAATGAAGACTCAAGCATACTTTAGCTTGAGGGGGAGATGTTGGAACATCAAGCTTACACTATGCTTGAGGTGGATTTGATCTACATCAAAGGCTGTAGCATCGAAAGAATATCCTTTAGAGAGTTCTTTTTCTTATGCTCATTTATTGTATTTTTTGAGAGATTTTTGATGGTTCATTTACCATTGTAAAAGCCTTGAGCTTTAAACATGTAAAGGTGGAAAGATAGAGCCCAAATCCCAATAATTTGTGGTGGTTGAAGTTGCATTCAATCAAGCAATCAATCACCTCAAAGTAGATCAAACTAGATCTTCACTTTTCTTAGATTGTAGGAAATCTGATTGATTCCCTCCAACAACCATTCCCACCTTCATTTGAATTCAAACTTCACTTTTGTGCATTCTATACACTCAAACCTATGTGTATCACTCCCATAAAATGATTTTTTCTAATTGTAATCATGGTGGTCACTATGGGCATTTGGTTCATTATCTCTTCCATAGATAGTAAGTTTTTTGAGCTAGTCGACCCGCGAACCTATCTATTTTGTATCGACTCATTATCCTTGATTCTCCAAAGTACATAGTGTGTTTCTTTGCACTTATCACATGCTTATAAGGTCTATTTGAGTCTCCATAAGCTCAAGGGCTGGTCTTGTGCCGTTTGGCTAGACCAAACTTCGTCGCTTCGAAACGCATTTTTCTACCTTCTACAAGCTTCTCCAATTTCTTTCAATAATGTACCCTAAAAGTTCCATTTTTGTCTGATGGAAAGATCACTTCTCCAATTTTGCATATAAAATTTTTTTATCTTAGTTTCTCTAGAACTATCTTTACTTGATGTTCATGCTCCTCTAGTGTTTGACATTGGTCTATAGATACCTCTATGTATGTGTTTGGGACAAGGGCTAAGGTTAGCCAAGGTCCCTAGTTCACAGGATATCCTAAGGTATCTAAGAGTAATGGGAATGAGTGTGCATGGTGGTCATGTTACTCCTCTGTCCTAACTGACTATAACTAGTAGGATAACATTGACAGGGTAACTTATAGGGTTCTTCGGATGGTAGGTGTCTATAACTAGAGGCCCTATAATATTTTCCCATTCCTCAAGATTCAATTGATTACTACAACATATTGTCAGGATTATCTATCACCACACCTTACTATTGAAGTGCATAACTTACTACTAGATTCACTTATGCCAAACCTTTACACAAAAATCATTGACTAATTGATTATTGACGAAATCACAAAACTATATCACATTAACTTTCAACTAAAACTTCTCAATGATTAATCACCACAAATGAAGATTAATAACGTATTTGACAAATAGCACCACCGTACTAAATCAGAACTAGAGTTTGAGAAAATGTAGTCTACACGAGCTCATTTCTCCACGTGCAGCTGGACAGACTCGCCGCGCATCTCATAAAGCGACACGAGTACGACCTTTTGTATTAGTGTGTGAAGAAGTTACAACATTTGAGCCATTGCAGATTTTCACCAAAATATATGAAAAATTACAATAATCCACTAGCCTTATACTGGCATGCATGATGGACTCAAACCCAAATGCACACTAATCCTCATCTATAATTCCCTGTATATACATGGTGCATGCTTCTTCAAAACTTTGTTTAATTTTCTTATGTAAGGCCCTAGCAATTTTACATGGTCTAGATCTAGCAACTGAGCATCCAGGCTAGCAGAACTGGAAGCCACTGCTTGATTAAGAATGTGTTGACTTTCTCCTGCAAAAAACTTCTTGTAGATAAAAATCATTTTTGAGTGTTACTCCTCTATTCTGATTGACTGTATCTGGTAGGATAACAGTGAAAGGTTAACTTACAAGGTTGATGGTAAGGATCTATAACCAGAGGCCTTATAATATTTTCCCACTCCTCAAGATTCAAGTGATTACTACAAGAGATTGTCAAAATTGTTTATCGTCACACTTTACTATTCAAGTGCATAATGTACAACCAGATTCACTTATGTCGAACCTTTACACAATCATCACTGACTAATTGGTTATCGATGAAATCACAGAACTATATCACATTAACTTTCAACCAAAACTTCTCAACAATTAATAATCACAAACAAAGATTAATAACTTATCTAACAAATAGCACCACCATACTAAACCAGAACAGAAGAGAACACCAGTTTGAGAAAATGTAGTCTGCACCATGCTCGCTTCTCCATGCACAGTCTGGAAGACTCGCCATGCATCTCATGGAGTGAAATGAGTATGAACTTTTGTATTAGTGTGTAAAGAAGTTACAATGTTTGAACCATTACGGCTTTTCACCAAAATATATGAAAAACTACAATAATCTGGCGGCCTAAGAGTCACATGTCCACACTAGAGCATTCCATATCCTTACTATCTTGGGTGCAAGAGGATATATGGGAGGAGATCTCCACATTGTTGATGTATGAAACACCACAAGAACCAAACTAATGTGATATTAAAAAACCTCTACAATCAACGTTAACTCAGCAAGACTTCAAACTTCAAAACTTTGACACTTTCCTTCGTAAATGTGAACATTTACTCTTCCTAAAATTGCACCTTTTCTACTAGCTTCAATTCTTTTTTTATTTGACTTGAATCTCAAATATTCTAGTCTTCAATGATAAATAGTAGTTCTTAAATATAGTGAGCAACAAGTTCCAAGAAATAATTTCAAGTGATTACTTGCCAATAACTTGAAATGTCTTCAAGCTTTACACTATGTCTGAAATTTGAAAATTTCCTTCATTGATTTGACATGCCTTCATTGTTAAACTTTTTTCTCTGAGCACATGTCCCGTTTTGTAAAGATATTTTGATCAATTGTGATTAAGGATAATAGCTTTAAAATGAACTATTACTCATCAAAAACTTTACACTATACTCTGAGATCTAACTCTTAGAAGATCAAGGAAATCTATGCTAAAAAACTTGTAACTTCTAACTAATACTCATACAATTAGAAAGTCACTTAGATTTCTTCACACAAAGAGAATTAACTCAAATCCTTCTACACAAGCATGTGTTTGCTATTACAAAAGATGTGTACAAAATGGCTCGGCCTGATTCTACCCATAGCCATAGAAATATCTATATTTGTGAATGAACTCTCACCACCATCTCTCTCAAAAAATACCCAACTGCCTCCCTACTATATTAGGACTTACAATTGAGTTCATCTATATTTCTTTCTCTCAAATTTACTTATATACATTTGGTCTATATGCTCTTATTTCTCAAAATCCTAAATCTCAAAAGTTTTGGACTAGTTTTGATCCTAATTTTATCATTATATTACATGTGTGAATTTGTCCCTTCACATGGGCATAATTTCTGAGTGTCCAAGTTGCATAGTTCTTTTGTCCTTCTTCTTTCCACTTATGGCTTCATGACTTTATGCTTAATTAGTGAGTGAAGCCACAACAACTTCCCCTCAATCACTAATTAACATTTTTTGACTTTCCATACAATCTCCTTCTCTTTTATTCTTGCCATTCCTTTGAATCTACTTGTCTTCTCTCCATCCAAGCTTTTTGTCATGATATCTGCTATGTGATCCTTTGTAGGAGTATAAACCACTTCAAGTTCCTTCTCCATTGCCTTTTCTCCTACAAAATGATATTGGATCTCTATATATTTTGTTCTTGCATGAAATACTCAATTTGCTACAAGATAAAGTGAACTCATATTATCTCCATGTATTATAGGTATACCTTGATCAATACCCAAACTTTTGAACAAGATCTGCATCCACACTACTTCTTTAGCTCCTTTCACAAGCCCTTTGTATTCTACCTCAGTTGATGATAATGATATTGTATGTTGTTCTGTGAGCACCAACTTACAAGCTTATCACCTATGTTCACCATGTATCCATGCATTGACCGTCTATCATCTTGACTTCCTATCCAATCCGAGTCACTATATGCTCTCAATTTTATTTATTAAGTAGAAGGATAATATAATTCTTCCTTTATAGTTCCTTTGATGTATCTAAGAACTCTTTGTCGTGCAATCCAATGTTGATCCTTTGGACAATGCATGAATTGTGAGAGAACTCCCACTGCATAACTAAGATCAGGTCTTGTTAGTGTAGTATAAATCTAACTTCCCACTAGAGATTGATACTTCCTCATGTCTTTGTATTTTGCACCATCATATTTGTTAAGCTTATGATTAACTTCAAGTGGAGTTGAAGCTTCTCTTCAATTCTCCATGTTAAACTTCTTCAATAATTTTAGAAGATACCTTTCATGTGATACCTATATACCATGATCTACATAAGTGATTTCCATTCCAAGAAAGTTTGATTACTTCTCGGGAACACTTATTTTAAATTCCTTATCAAGTAAACTCTTTACTTCCCTAATTCTTTCATTTGAGGATTATGATGTCATCTACATAAATACAAATGTAGATTATACCTTCATCTGTTCTTTTGATAAGTAGAGTTGCATCTACCTTTGAACTTTGATATCCAAGATCATTGAGATACTTCACAAGCCTATAATTCCAAGATCTTGGAGCTTGCTTTAACCCATAGAATGCTCTTCTAAATCTGTAAACATAATTGGATATCTAGAATTTGCAAACCCTTGAGGTTGCTCCATGTATACATCATCAGATATGTATCCATACACAAATGCATTCTCTATATCCAATTGACTCAAGTTCCATCCTTTTGATGCCACAATAGGAATTATTGTCCTTATGGTTGACATCTTTGCCTCACGACTAAATGTCTCATCATAATCTATGCCATAACCTTTAACCACCAATCTAGCTTTATATCTGGCTATTCTTCTGTTGGGGATGTAAGGATCATGTGACCTTACCCCCATATTCATATATATACATCATATATAGAGCATTGCCTCAAGAGAGATCATTATGTGGGTTTCGAGGTTCCCACGCATATGTGTGCGTCTCTTCTCTCCTCTCTCTCCCTCCATCTTCTCCTTCCTCCTCTTGTTCTGCACACCAAATCCCTTCATTGGTATCAGAGCATGTTGAAGGCTTGTGTGCAAGAAGCTTCCATGGAAGCTTAGGTCACAAGAGGTGAATGTGCAGGTCAACACTTCAAGAAAATAGCTCAGTATTTTGATCAGAACTCGAGCTAAAAATCTCGGATTTCTGCATTGTAAAGTTTTGTGAGTAGCTGAGACAAAGGACTACAACTTCACAGAAGGGTGCAGAATCTGATTCCAAGTTCTCGACTGCCGAAAATTCAAAAAATGCAGATCAATGTAGAAGATGAATCTATAATCACTTGCATAACAGGTCAATGTTTTGGCTATAAGTTGGTTTTTACAAAATCAAAATAAGATGATTCAACTTGCTATGCCTAATCTGGAATAGCATTTACAACTTTGTAGAAGAAGATAGGTCCAAATTTTGAGTGATAAGTTGCCAAAATTGCAGAATACAGAGCAACAGTGTTGTAGGTGAAGGTGAAATTGACAGGTGATGCTTGTTTTGTGCATATCTTGAGCTATGCACCTCCGATTGAGGTGTTCATTATATCTTTATGTAGTCAAGAAAAAGTTCTTGAAGTTTAATGAAGAGCAAAAGTTTAAATTTAGAGGTTATCATCTTTGAAACAGCAAAACATAGAGCAACATATTTTCACCATAAGAACCCTAATTGTTTTTGGAGGTTCATTTCTTTATGAAACTTCTTCTTCGAGAGATGTTTGGTATGCAAGCGCTTATTTTTAGAGCTTGAAGGAATTATCCATGTATGATCACTATGGTAGCTCCTCCATATGAGAGTAGAGCACGATCTTGTCACATGTTTGGCATGTAGATGACATTGTGGTATACCTTCTTTTTGAGGTTTATGTCATCATGAATTTGATCTTAGCATTGTCAGTGGATGTATAATGGCATTGTGGTCTATATCTTACTTATGCCACTTGATTACAGATTTACTTGCCGGTTGCACATCATTTTATGAGAGTTGATTTTGGATTTTGGTTGGTATTTGTATCTTGATTTTCTTTATAGGTATATGATCTAGATTGGAGCCTCAGTTGCACATACTCATTTTTCACCTTGATTGGCTATCCTATTAGCATATGATCATTGATTTGATATCTATTTGCCAGTGTGATTCTTGGCATATGTGGATGGTGATTCCCACATGGTTATTTTGGTTCTAGAGTCCATTTTACAGAGGAGATGCTATCAAAATTTCAACGGCTTTTATGTTAGAAGAGAGCTCTAGCGGATCTTGAAGCTTATGTGATAGCTCTGGATCATTGCTTATCTCCATTCACTTGGACTTGGTCACAGGTTATTCATGAGAGATTGGACCATCTTACAGGATTCATCCTTGAGTGGGAGGTGCATCACCATTGTATTTGCATGTATTACCATTAGTTTTTTGGCATACGTAGTTGCCATTATCTTTGATTGGATTAGTGATAAGTGGTGATAGGTTACTAATTGTTCTTTTGCTATTGGCTATCTTGTTTGATTGCTCAGTTTATAGGGGATACTCTGTTGACTTTTTTCCAGGATTCTTTCACATCTACTTGATCAATTTGGAGACTTGGTGAGAAGGCTTATGCTCATGGTTTTATGTGCATGCTAAATGCATGGTTATGTGATAGGTAGTTCACATGGATTCTTCTTCAGTGAGACATTTGTGATATGAGTTATGCATATGGATATACAGGTGTAATCCTATTGAGGATAGAGTATTCTTTCTAGGCTCTTGTTACATTTCTACTCTGTTGGATTGCCAGTATGGTATCTTCTCGATTTGATGGCACTGATTTTCCGAGATGGAAAGATCAGATGTGGCATACATTGGTTCGTGCAGGGTTACACATGTATGTGCATAGAGATACATAGAGTCGTTGTGACATGCTCAACCATGTATGGATGGATATTGATGCATTGGCCAGCTCCACTATCCGATTACAGCTTGTGGATTCTATATACGAGTCAGTGATGTACGAGGAGATGAGTAGTGCATTATGGCAGAGACTACATGACATGTACGCGAGTCCATTGACTCATGTGAGACATAGATCACATCTATGACTTCAATGTTGGCACTATGGTCATGAGGGTCATATTCGACAACATTGCATCAAGCGGATGTGATGATGACATCAGAGGTATGCACATGATGCACGTCAGGTAGTGATTTCAAGAGAGTCTATGACAACTGATTAGGTCAATGATGGTGATATCACTTTCTCCTATGGTTCATCTCGGGATTCCTCTTATTCATTGGATAGCACACATATGGCTTGGTTGATTGATGCATTAGCCACTTTTCATGTTACTCCACATCATGAGTGGTTTTATCGATTCTCAACTGAGCGTCATGGATGTGTGCATTTGCCTGATGGTACAACATATGACATTGAGGGTGCAGGAGATGTATGCATTATGCTACCTAGTGGAGCACCACTTATACTCAAACATATATGTTATGTGCCTTCATTCACTATGATCTTGATTTCAATTAGCCAGTTATAAGAGAGCAGATGTCATGCATTCCTTGGTGAGCATCATTTTCAGTTGCAGTTGCAACAACTTATGCTTATTAGAGGTGCCATGGTTGGGCACACATATCCACTACAGGTACTTCATGTGAGAGACAATCTCGTCTCAGTGGGAGTTCAACCTTATGTGCAATGTGATACTCATCATGTCTCATTTTGTCTACCTACACATAGGTATGTTTACCTTCATGATGCACATGTATAGCAGGATTTAGATGCTCAGATAGATGCACATATAGAGCATGTTTTGGTTGCTCATAATGCTTATATAGAGCAAGATTTTGTTGATCATATGGATGCTCATGTAATGCACACTTCGGATGATCATTTAGATGCTTTGGAGCATGATGTGGATGTTCATGTAGAGCATTGTGATAATACTCAGTTAGAGTTTGATCATCAGTTTGATCTTGGTGTTGATATTGTGCAGCTAGCTCAAATGGATCATGATGATACACTTGGTGTGGTAGAGCACGACAGCTCTTATGATACACAGTGTATGCCAGAGCATACTAGCTCTGAGGGTGCACACCTAGACACATCATTGGTTGACAGAATGGCTGATTTGGATGTTGAGCACTCAACAGTTATGCAGTCATTCTTGGATTCGCTCATGCCAGATGTTGACATAGATATGTCAAGACATGTTCGTCTTGATGATGGTGCTTTGGATGCCTTCCACTTACGGTCACATTCACCCTTAAGTGGGAGATTGTTGGGGATATAAGGATGATGTGACCTTACCCCCATATTCATATATATACATCATATATAGAGCATTTTCTCAAGAGAGATCATTATGTGGGTTTCAAGGCTTCCACGCATATGTGCACGTCTCTTCTCTCCTCTCTCTCTCTCTCTCTCTCTCTCTCTCTCTCTCTCTCTCTCTCTCTCTCTCTCTCTCTCTCTCTCTCTCTCTCTCTCTCTCTCTCTCTCTCTCTCTCTCTCTCTCTCTCTCTCCATCTTCTCCTTCCTCCTCTTGTTCTGCACACCAAAGCACTTCATCTTCCATCTACAAGCTTTATCACTTCATAAACCCAGTTATTTCCAATCACTTTCTTACCATTTGGTTTTGGAACAAGATCCCATGTCTTCTTCTCCTCAAGTGCATTGAACTCTTCCTTTATTGCTTCATTCCATTGTTTCTTATCTTTTGCTTCATCATAGTTCTAAGCTTCTTCATCTTCTTTGACCATATAAGCATAGCTTTTCTAATTCATATAAGAATTATCATAGGAATACCTTTTCAGTTGTCTCCTTAATCTACTTGACCTTCTTGGTTCATTTTCTTCATGTGTATCTAAGTACACTTCTTCATCAAACCTAGGTGCATCTTTATTTGTTCTTGATTATCCAATTCTAGATGTGCTTGCTTGCATGTGATATTCATCTCCATTTACCTTCATATTTGATTTACCTCTCTCACTTCTTCTTACCTCTTCTTCAAATGCTTCAATGTTGTGACTTTGTTCTGCATACCAACTTTTTTCGTCATCAAATGGCACATCTTTAGAAAAAAGAATTGTTTGTTTGGAGGATTCCATAACCTATAACCCATCTTCTTTTCATCATACCCAATGGTTAGATATTTTTCAGCCTTTGGTTCAAGATTATACCTGAGTTGTGATGGTACATAAGCTTAGGCAATTGATCCAAACACTTTACAATAATCCTGTGTTGGTTTCATAGCCCACCAAGCTGTGTAAGGAGTTATTCCATTTAGAGCTATACATGGTAATCTATTCACAAGATTTGTATCTATATTCACAACCTCAACCCATATATAATTTGGATACTTTTCCTCTTTTAACATAGCCCAAGAAAATTCAACCAACGTTTTATTTCCTCTTTCTACCACCCCATTTTGTTGTGGTGTGTACCTACAAGTTATTTCCCTCTTAATACATGCATTCCAAAGAAATTTACTCTGCAAGAAATCGCACCTTTTCTTATTCGATTCTTTTCTAATTTGACTTGAATCTCAAAGATTCTAGTGCTCAATGATTAATAGTAGGTCTTACATATAGTAAGCAACAAGTTCGAAACAATACTTTCAAGTGATTACTTGCAAATAACTTGAAATGTCTTCAAGATTTACACTATGTTTGAAATCTGAAAATTACCTTCATCAATTTGACATGCCTTCACTTTAAAGCTTTTTTCTCTGAGTACATGTCCCATTTTGCAAAGATCGTTTGGTCAATTTTATCTAAGGATGATATCTTTAAAATTAAGTATCATTCATCAAAAACCTTACATTTTACTCTGAGATCTGACTATTAGAAGATCAAGGAAATCTACGCTAGAAAACTCATAACTAACTTGATTGCCTCTCTGCTAGCTTAGGGCTTACAATCAAGTTCATCTGCATTTATTTCTCTCAAACTAACTTATATAGATTTGTTATATATGCTCCTATTTCTCAAACACATAATTCTGAAAAGTTTTAGACTAGTTTTGATCCTAATTTTATCATTATATTACATGTGTGAATTTGTCCCTTCACATGGGCATAATTTGCGAGTGTCCAAGTTGTATAGTTCTTTTGTCCTTCTTCTTTCCACTTATGTCTTCATGTCTTTATGCTTAATTAGTGAGTGAATCCCCAACACACACACACACCTAATCAGGTCCTCATTGCAAAACTTCTTTGAGATATTTTTAGGAACAAGTCCTACATTTGGTAATTAGAGCAAGTCAAGGAGTTTTCATTTTTATGCAAAGTTTGGAAATTGCTTCGTGCATCATCTTCTTGAGGATTCTACTATATCATTTTACCTCACAACAAGTGTTGGGAAGAGCAGGTTGTACAAATCATCAAAGGAAGTTTGGGTGCCTCAACAAGGCCGCCAACTCATCACCTTCCCAAGGTGTGTAGAGGAGTGGTTTGAACACTGCTCGAAGGGGCCTCAATGCCTACCCATGATTAAAGAAGCTCACCAAACCTGTCTGGGTGTTGCGCTCGTGATGAGAAAGGAGCCTTTGCTCCTCTTTCCTTGTCTTGTGGAGATGGAAGCAAGCACAATGCCTTTTATACGTGCAGCTATGGCTTGACACCCACATATGGGATGTTTGAGCAGGTCGCATGCAAATTCTGTGCATGGAACTCCATAGGAGGAGGAAAAGATATTGATTTCCTAATATACTCTCTCTTAGAGAGAATATCTAAAGAACCTATCTTCCCCATTTTGGGCATAGCTCCTCTGTTCGACCTCCAAATTCAGTGATTCCAAGTCTTATGGAGTCCTTTTTTTTAACGATATCCAATGAATACATGGAAGATGCATTTTTGTTTCTATAAATCTATTGAATTGAGCTTTGAACTTGATTGTTCATAGTAAAAGAGCATGAGGATGATTGATTTCAACTTAGGAGGTCTTCTGTAGCATGAGGATGATTGATTTCAACTTAGGAACTCAAGAAGTGTGGTTGGTGACAACTCCAGCTCTTGTAATGCCTTTGCAAGTGGATGTCTTCATTCCATAGATACATTTTCTTGCCAATAAATGCATACTACGAAGAGGATTACTACTCATAGATTCTACTTGGTAATCAAAAGCTTTGGTTTGCAAGTACTTTCCCTCATTGATCATTGAGGACAATGATCTTTAAAACGGGGAAGAGAGTGTTAGAAATTAGTCTAGAGATACCTCTATATGTGTAGTATTCAATCCACAATATCTACACACATTTAAAGAGTCACATCCTTCTTCTTTACAAATAGGATAGGGTCTCCTGCAAAAGAATTTGAGTATCTAATAAACTCCTTGGATATGTTAGGACAACAAGCTGACATCATGCTTGGAAATATTTATTCAAGATCCTAAGTTGCCATTTAGATGAACTTTAGAGAAAAAGCTTTCATAAAGGTTCATTATTCCTTATAAAAGTGTATGATGACTTATAGTATCTTACATAGATTCCTTATCCAATGACTTCTTAATTTTTTACTCATGTCAAAATGTAATAGAGAGGAATCCACGATATTTTGAAGTTTGTAGCTTTGTCACCGAAATCAAGTCATCAGACTTGATTATCACTTTTCCTACATTGTAGCTAATTAATTCTCTTCATTTCAACAAATATCTCACCTTGATTTGAATTCAAAAACCACTTAGTAAAGGGATGAAAGGCTTCAAGATTCTATATAGAGACATTTCTATCACTTGTACATTACATTGAAGCAATATACACACACTTTTGGTCATCATTGTGTTGCCCTTTCATTTCTTTGCACCATCATCTTCAAAAATTGTGATCTTTAAAAGATGGTTCTCTCCCTAGAGAGCTCCAAATTGGATGAGTCAACATTTGTTGGAGATATAATTATGTCTATTTTAAGTATTGAAATGTTGGAAGTGCTCAATTTAGTAGATTTTGATAAATCTCCATTTTAAGGTCTCAGGGTCTATCTCTTTATAGCCCTAAAAAATTGGGAATACCTCTTTTCAATGTTACATTTATTCCACGGGCATACCTTGCTAATTTATTCTTCTCTTTTGCATTTTAGCTACTCAACCCTATGTATAATATTCCTCCAAAAGGAAGTTTTCCAATGCTAATCATGTTGGCTACTCTAAACATTTGAAGTTGAATGTTTCATTCCCAAATAACAAGTTTTTTTAGAATTATTGCGCAAATTGATCTGTTTTGGATCAACTATTTCTCATTGATGCTCCA
Organism: Ceratopteris richardii; assembly: GCA_020310875.1. Taxonomy (NCBI): domain Eukaryota; kingdom Viridiplantae; phylum Streptophyta; class Polypodiopsida; order Polypodiales; family Pteridaceae; genus Ceratopteris; species Ceratopteris richardii. Next base: position 90,470,328 of record CM035408.1, on the reverse strand, counting down.
AAGTACATAGTGGATTTTGTTGCATTAATTGAAAGCCTATAAGCTCTATTTGACAGTCCAAGAGTGTAAGGGCTGGTCAGATGTTGGTTGGCTCGACAGAACTTCATCAACTTGAACCTCACTTTTCTACCTTCCTCAAGCTTCTCCAAGTTCTCTCACATGTATCAGAGCTAGATCAAGATAATTGATGGATTTTCTTAAATGATTACAAATCTTGATAGAAACAACTATGTTGCTTGGAAAATTAGAATGGAAGCCTATCTGCAAGGTAGAAATCTCTATGGTATTGTAGGAAGTGATGAAACTATGTCGAAAGGAGGACCTACATAAGAGGAGATAGATAGACTCACACTTTGGTATTCAAGGGATGCTTAAGCAAGGTCATAAATAATAAAATCTATCTCTCACTTTTTTATACATATTAGAGGATTCAAAACATATGGAGAGACATGGGATGCACTTGAGACCTTCATTTTTGCAAGTATCAAAGCAAGAAAGAACCATCTTTGGAATGGGTTCAACCAAATGAAGAAGACTCCAAAACAAACTATCACAGAGTTTGTTACCAAGGTCAAGGAGGTTCTAGATTAGTTAGCATCCATTGGAGAGATGCTTGAAGAAGTGGCCATTATGAGGTAGCTTCTAAATGGAATTAGAAGTGATAAACAATGGCAATCCTTGACTACAACTTATGATCTCACCATGGATGTAAAAACCCCAGATTTCACCATATTCTTTGTAAGACTCTTCAAACAAGAGGCCAACAATAATTTGAAGGAAGGTAAATCTTATCAAGGTAATTCAACGTGCTTCTTGTGCAAATAAGAAAGACAAGAAGCACAAAGGCAAGAATAAGGAAGATGATGAAGAAGAAACTTTTCAAGCCAACTATACAGGCAAGAGCAAGTGGAAAGGAAAGAAGAAAGAAGCAAAGTATGAAAAATCAAAAGTTCAAGATGTTGAACCTTGTGCCATCTGTAACAAGATCAACCATACTACTCCAAATTGTTGGTTCAATGGAAGGACCCAGAAAAGGAGGTGGAAGTAGTGGATTTGGCAAGACTAGAGGCAGAAGTGGACACAACTTCAACAATAACAATAGAATTCATATTAAAAGGGACTTCAAAAATTATTCAGAAGATTAATCACATGAAGACTCATTGTTTCTAATGAATTGGAGTCACAAAGAAGGTAAAAAATATCATCATTTATTCTACATAGATTCAGGTTGTTCAAACCATGTTGCAGGCAACATTGCTCTTCTATGTGATTTCAAAAGTCTAAAGCATAGACATGAAGTACAAACAAGATATGATATTAAGAACAATGTGGAGAAGATTGGTAATATCAAAGCTTCCAATGGAAGGAAAAACATTCTAAGTAAGGTTCTCTATGTACCCACTATCACTAAAAACCTAACAAGTGTAAGACAAATAGTTGAAAAAGCTTGCAAGTTAGGTTCAACCACCACGTTTCGTGGAAGATCCATGTCAAGGCTTCAAGAGGATAGCTAGAGTTGTGAATCATGGTAGGCTCTTTAGTTTTGAAGTAAGAGATGAAGGGTTTCGAAGGTGATGCACCACGATGCGCTCTTCTTATCAAGAGCTCCACGACGATATCCTCTGAGTAGAAAATGGACCTTCTAAGGGCGCACACGGTACTCCGCACAGAGACTACAGATTACGCAGGAAACACAGTACACAGGGAGCACGAAGACAGACTTCTTAGGTCTTGCAAATGCGGTTGAACTTACAATCTGTGACTGACCATGCCACTATATGTTTTGTTAAAGAACATATACAAAGAAGTGTCCAGTGGCCATTTGGCCTTTCACATGGACACTAATGGTAACAATCTCCCACTAAAGGCCAATATGGCCAAAGTAACTATGGGAGAAAAATAAAGAATGATAAAGAATACTTGAGTGTAAGTATACAAACTATACCTCCCACCTGATGGGCATGTTACATAGTATACAAGTGATTGTGTAAGATCATGAATCAAGTAACCCCAATCAAGTGTCGAAAGCTATCCTGTGGTAGAGCTTTAGTCAAAGCATCTGCAGCATTATCTCGAGTGTGAACCTTCTCAAGAATACTACGCTCAGTGGCTAAGCAATCTCGAATGAAGTGATACCTCACCTCAATGTGCTTGGTCTTTGCATGATAGACCGGATTCTTAGCCAAAGCAATGGCACTCTGACTATCACTGAGCAAACGAGGTACATGCTGAGGTAAACCCATATCACAAGCAAGACGAGAAAGCCACAATGCTTCCTTACATGCCTCACTTGCTACAACATACTCTGCTTCTGTGGTGGAAACAGTTGTACATTCTTGAAGACGAGATCTCTAAGAGATAGCACCTTCAGCAAAATGAAAAATGTACCCTGATGTAGACTTACGATTGTCTACACAACCAGCATAGTCAGAATCTGTGTAACCAATAATGGATGCTTTCCCTCTACCTAATCATAGACACTTGTCCTTAGTGCCACTCATATATCTTAAAATCATATTGACTGCTTCCCAATGTTTCTTTCCAGGATTAGACATATATCTGCTAACCACTCCCACTGCAAATGCAATGTCTGGTCTCGTAGCTACCATAGCATACATGAGACTACCAACAGTAGACTGATAGGGAATTTTGTTCATGAATTCCTTTTCCTCATCTGATTTGGGGCAATCATCCTTGCTCAATTTCACATATGTGGGTAAAGGTGTACTCAATGCCTTTCCGCCTTGCATATTGAACCTGTGAAGTACTTTGGATATGTACTCACTTTGAGACAAGTATATGCATCTTTTGCTCATATCACGAGTAATGTGCATGCCAAGAATATGTTTGGCATCCCCCAAATCCTTCATATCAAATGTTTGACTCAACTTCTTTTCGAGGATTGACAAATCATAAGAGGACTTCCCAGCAATGAGCATATCATTGACATAAAGTATCAAGCATATCAAGCTTCCATCTAAGCATCTCTTTCTGTAGAGACAATGATCCTCATTGCTTCGAGAATAGACTTGAGACTTCATAAAAGCATCAAACTTTTGGTACCATTGTCTAGGGGACTGTTTAAGTCCATACAAGCTCTTCTTAAGCTTACAAACTAGACTTTCCTTGCTAGGAACTACATAACCCTCTGGTTGTTCCATATAGATCTCATATGTAAGATCTCCATGCAAGAAAGCAGTTTTGACATCCATTTGGACTAGCTCTAAGTCTTCCATTGCAAAGAATCCAAGCAACATATGCAATGTACTCATCTTGACCACTGGAGGGAAGATTTCCTTGAAATCAACACCATGTTGTTGCTTAAAACCCTTTGCAACAAGTCGTGCTTTATACTTTGGAGAAGCACTATCTGATGTGAGTTTCAGCTTATATACCCATTTACATGGTAAAGCTTTCCTGCCCTTTGGCAAAGGTACCGAATCCCAAGTACCATTCTTGTGAATAGAATCCAACTCATTCTTCATGGCACGCTCCCACTTGACATGATCCTCTGCCTGCATAGCCTCTTTGTAGCAAGAAGGCTCACCGGCATCTATTAGCATAACAAAATCTAAACCTAGAACATATCTAGGGGATGTGAGACACGTTTAGAATGTCTCAATGGTTGCTGAACAGGAATATGTGCAGACTTGTCTGAATAGACATTCTCTTGAACATCCCTATGTGCAACATTTTTATGTAGGCTAACCAGAGGACTAGTATCCTCAAACACCACTCTTCTCACTTCAACCTCCTTAATGGGTTGTTTATGCATCTTTGACTCATTGAAAATGACATCACTACTTCTGATCACTGACCGTGTTTCAGGATCCCATAAGTGATATCCAAATTGTCCTTCTCGACCATATCCAAGAAAAATGCATTTCTTTGACTTATGTATATTGGGTATATGAACATATGCTTCACACCCAAAAACTCAAAGATGATCATAATATGGTGGCTCGCTTGTCCATAACTCTTGTGCCACTTTCAGACCTTTGGTAGTACTAAGTGAAAGGTTAATCACATGCACTGCAGTCAATATTGCTTCTGCCCAAAAGCCTTGTGAGAGGTTTGCATGATGCAACATAGAAAGTACTCTATCTTGAATAGTTTTATTCATCCTTTCAGCTACACCATTCTGTACTGGGGTATAAGGAGCTGTAAACTCTCTACAAATCCCTCTAGACTGATAGAAAAGGCTGAATTCATGTGAGGTATACTCACCCCCATTATCTGAACGTAAAGCCTTAAGCTTAGTTCCTTTTTCAGTCTCAACTGAAGCAAGCCATTTTTTGAAAGTGGGGAATACCTCATTCTTCGATTTGATAGGATATACCCAGACTTTTCTAGTAGCATCATCTATGAAAGTGACAAAGTAAAGAGAACCACCTAAGGACCTAGTGGGCATAGGACCACACACATTTGTATGGACGAGATCTAAAGGTTGAATTGAAGAGTCAATGTGCGTTTTATGCACATTTTTGGTTTGCTTTCCATATCGACAATGCTCACAAAATGAAAAATTAGAGAAAGATAGCATAGGTAAGTATCCATAACGAGAAAGATTTTCCATTCCACTACGAGATATATGGCCCAAACGACCATGCCAAATACAAGCCATAGGTTGTTCAGTAACATCTAACAAGTGTTCTTTCTGTGATACAAATAAAGGATAAAGTGAGCCAATTTTGCTTCCTTTTGCAATAACCATATTGCCCTTTGATATGTGAAAGGACTGAGCATAGAAGACCACCTTGTAACCAAGGTCATCAAGTTGACCAACTGACATCAAACTACGTGATAACTGAGGTACATGGCGTACATTATGCATAGTATATTTGAACCATCAATGAATTGCACAACCACATCTTTAATCCCCACAACGTCACACTGGTAAGAATCACCAAGTTTCATGGTACCAAGAGACTTTGCTACATAATTAGAGAACCATTCTCTATGTGATGTCACATTGAAAGAAGCACCAGAATCTAGTAGCCAGGTGTGAGAGAGAGAATTAGCCATAAGAGCCTCAGTTGGCACAGTACTATCAAGTGTCAACACATCAGCATCATCGGAAATAGCATTAATTTCTTCAATCTTCATAGTCAAAGTAGATGGTGCAAGTAACTGTTTAACATGCCCATCAACATTTTGTCCTTTACCTTTAGCATTCTTTAATGCATAACAGTCTTTCTTCATGTGTCCTTTCTTATGACAATAATGGCATTCGATATCCCTCTTCCTTGATTTACTTCTACTCTTATTCAGTTGACCATTCTTTTCCTTGTTCTTGCTCCTGCCATGTTGTTGGTTCTTTCCTTGGTAACAATCACGAACATTATATGCAGATTTTCTATGAATCTCCTCACTCGAGTGCTCCACATATGTCATCATAGACGAGTTTACCACCAGGTGCACTATTGCTAATACCTGTGCAAAATGTATCCTATGATGAAGGCAAGGTGCATAACAGCAATACTGCTTTCATTTCATTATCCATATCCATTTTCTGAGCCTATAACTGAGAGAATATAGCATCAAACTCATTTAGATGAGCAGCAACACTATATGTGTCCTTCATACGAAGGTCATATAATTTTCTCATCAGATAGACTTTATTTGATGCCGTCTCTTTTTCATATGTATTGCATAACTTCTTCCAAAGCTCTTCTGCACTTTCACAGTCTAATATTGTAAAGTAAACATTATCTGCCAGGTGTAAGCGAATGGTAGACCTGGCCATTTCATCTAACTCATCCCAATCATCTTCATCCATGTTAGAAGGCTTCTTTGAAATTCCATTTACTGGCTTCCATTGCCTCCTTTGAATCAGCACATCATTAATCTGATTCTTCCATAGAGCAAAGTTTGTGCCATCAAATTTTCAGATCTCAAAATGGTCTTTGCCCTGCAAGTTATAGTTCCTCCTCAAAACACTAGCACAAGACCCTGATCCACCGGATGTGCGTGAGACCTCTTGTAGAGTCTCTAAACCCAAGGGAAAATGCATACGCTCAATGATATTTTGCCCAAACTTTCTGATGCTAGGTTAGATTTGATCGCCCTAAGTCCACAATTTAGCTCCAATGTATCGGTGGAGTAGATGGGGAATACATGCACAAATGGATATCCAACTCTAGTGTTTACCTCTCGCGACCTCCCTCTCTCCTTACTCACACCTTTCGAATCCACTTAGTTCCTCGCTCTCTCTTTCACTTGCTCTCCCCCACTTCTTTCTCTTTCTTGAGCACACCTCTACACTCTCTTTTCCTGTCTTGCATACACACCCCTACCTTCTCACTAGCTTTTGCTCACACATACACCCGTACACTCATCTATGCATTCACACATCCATTTTCACACATACTTGGATACCTCTATCTGTGCCCACACACTCACTTCCTCTCCTTCCTCCTTCTCACTTACTCTCTGTCACTCTTTTGCACACCTACTCCCAAACATGCACACGCTCGCACACACATTCACTTATAGATATTCACACACATACCCTAACACATGCACTCCCAAAGCCCTGTCAACCACTTTCTCTCTCCACTCCTCACATGCATACATCCACTCACACCTATCCTCTCTCTCTCTCTCTTTCACACATCCATGCACAGATATACAATCTCCCTCCGATTCTCCGTTGTCGACCTCCTAGCCGCTGGCAATCACTCAATGAGTTGCCCCATCTACATCTTCTTGATCTGCACTAGAAAACATCAAAACAAACAGGGCCTCGATTAGAAGAGAACCTTTCCCCACTTTTTGTGTTGTTTTCCCTCAGAAACTGACTTCCTTTCAAAATCCCTTACTAGAGATATGATCATGGCTACATAGAACCCGTTTTTAGAAAACACACTCTTTCATAACACATCAATATGATTCCATTTACTCTCCATAGGGACCTTTTCGTTTATTGGCAGAACAACAAGAACACAACAAAAACTCTCTTTGTCATCAGCTTACGACCTTAATCTCAAAAAAAAACAATTCATCAATGTCATCTCTAAATTATGAACTTCACCGCAATGGAAATAACCTTACTAGAACACAAAGGCTTCCTTGAGGAGTGGCAGAGCAAAGTTTAGTGCAACCAAATTCACTGAAGACTGTGATGTGACAAAGGCAAAATTCCTTCCTACGTTTCAACTGGAGATGTGACTGATGTGATCAAACCTCATGTGCTCATACAATAGATTTCGTGATCACTCCAGCCTATTAACTCAACCAGCATAATTAATGGTTCTCTTGGGAATTTGAGAGTTCTCAGCATGGAACACAAACCATACGACATATAGCACTTGATCCATCGATTCACTTGTGAGCACGGGAAGTCTTTGCTCCTCACCCCGTTTGATTAAGGAAGCCGATTCTCCACCAGCATATGTATACATCCATATGCTTATAGCATTAAATACAGTATATCAGAACACATCAAACGCACATAATGAATTCCACTTTTAAGCTCAAGTTCTACAATCTTGAATGATACTTACATGGCTCGACAATCAGTTAGTTTGTGGTGTTTTCTGGCACCACCCCTTTTCCTTGTGACGACGCCCTCTTATGGCCTTAAGGTATTGATTAACCCCTTCAGCTTACAACTTGAAGGTGCTAACACAAAAGCATAACACCCATTCCCCTCTGGCTTGTTCTTCGATACTGTACAGACAAAATTGGAAGCTTCCAAATGCCATTGGAAGGAAGAAGTAAGTGGATGTAAAAATGGGAAACCATTAGCTCAGGCAACCGCCAAAATGAATCAGACAAGGTTGAAATCTCCTCTTTGTTATAGATCGAATCCCTCTTCTTTATTCATGGCTATTTCCATGGCGATATATGTCAAGTTGTATCGATGTTTTTGCAGGAAAAAGTAGGCACCAACACCTTTGTGTGTGACTACCTCCACAAGCAACAAATCTTTGCTCTTGTGCCTCTTGGAGCGGTTGTTAGGGTCCCACCTTCCTACGTCTCCAGCCCAAACAACAATCAAATGGAAGAACTTCCTCCTCCTCTTGCTGATGTGCACAGACAAAAACAGAGATAACAACACAGCAGCCCCTCTCTGGTCTCTTCACCTTCTTATGGTGCCCTCGTTCTTGCCCCAAAAGACAAGAAGAAGCCCACCGCCCAAAAACAAATCGAGCATAAAACAGCTATCCCCTTTTCTCCCATTCAATCCCTCTTCTCCTTCTTTAGATGCTGAAGAAAACCTACACAAAAGAAAGTCACCCAAACACTCCCTCGTCACTCCACCGAGAGTACCTGTGTTGCCGAGAAAAAAACTGCAAAGAGATGATCTCCCTTCAAATTCCTTTGTCCTTCATACTTCCTCCTTGCCCTATCATCTGCACAATCCAAACAGAAAGCCAAAAAAACAATCGTCCCCCCCAATCTATGGTTATTTCCCCCCGTTGGTTGGAGGTCTTTGTCGATTACCCGAGTCGGTGTCTCCTCCTCCCCTCAAATAACCAGCAGCTCCCTTTTGTCTCAGTGACCTCCACAAGACCAACAAGAACAAACAAAAAACTCCTCGAACAAAAAACCCCCAAAGAGGATGATCTCCCCTTCTCCTCTATCTCTGCTGAATCGAAAAACCTCCCTTTCCCTCTGTTCTCCTCCAAAATGCCCCTCTGCTATCGTTCTCTGCTCGTACCTGCTACCCCCACTCAAAAGGACGGAAGGGAGCCAAGAGAGACCCCCAACGTTCCAGCCCCTCCAAAAATATCTAGAAGGAAGCCCTCTCTACCCATGCTTGTGCCAAAAAGTAATGGCCATCTCCCATTCTCGTAGCAAGATAGCAACAGACTGCCACCCATTGAACCCTCCTTAATGTTCTTGTGGCAGCATACCTTTAATTCCCTTTTCCCATCGCGAGCACCACGTGCACATATTCTATTGGACATTTTTTCTTCCCAGTATTTGGAGATAAACTCGAACGATTCCTTTTGCATATAAATTTGATCTAATTCTTTGCCCACATCAATAAGCATCATAACCATGTCCAGGAATGCAAAAATAAAGCCAACATCTGTAGTTGCCCTTCAACAAATGCAACACATGCTGCACCCCTATGCATTTCCAAGTGCAACTTCATTCTTGAACCAACTCCTTCGAGAAATTTTACCTTATATTCATGCTTCATACCGTCCCTAATAACCATTGCAACCACACATTTTTCTATCCAAAATAAGAGTTTATTAATGCATAGACATCGACACTTTTTATAGCTAACATACGCCCCCCTTCTGTTCGCGAAGTCGTCCCGGACGAGCCAAATTGTTCCTTCATTCAAACCATTCAGGTCGTCGACAATACATCAATGCACATTCACATACCTCATACTTATTCTATCTCTTTCTACCGGCGTACCTGCAATCACACTAAATCAACATCCATTAGTCATCAACTTTGTCCATTTGCTCGCATCTTCATCATCATGTCCACTTGTCTACAAACTTCATCAAAACATTAGAACCTTTCTTCAACAAATCACAACAACATCTACAACCAAAATGGAAAGAGCAAACACACATCAGGAAATCAAATCATACATCCTTGTCACACATGCAAGCTCATCACAACCCATATGCATACAAGCAGAAGCCCATCCACATTCCCTCTCACGTCATTCCTCTCCATTCACATGCACTATAAACACAAGTAAAAACTGCATCCAATTTTTCTTCTCAGTATTCTTCTTGGCCTCACTATCGCTTTCTGCTACTTTTTTCATACACACAACATACATTCATGCAAGACCCGCATCCACTCTTCCTTTCCACTACTCTTTTGGTTTATACGTTCACTTTCCTAATTTCTTTTCCATTTCCACTCAAATCCTCTTGTCCATTTTCCATGCCCCTTTGACCTAGGGTTTTCACTACCCACTTGCCTTTTCATCGAATCTTTACTCTCTTTTTTTTTTCACTTTTCAACTAAATTCCATGTTAAGTCACCACCACACCACTAAATTGATGGATACTCGACAAAGACCTCTCAAGCCTAACACAAGTTCAACTTGAAAGGACTGCTCATCATCGATGCAATTTTGAACTTCCCCAGCAATTGCACAACCTAAGAGCCAAAATGAGCACCTCCCAAAAGTTTGCAGACGAACAAAGCAACTAGCACGATTGGATCTCTCAAGTCCAAGTCTTCCACAGACACGTCGCAGCCAAAACTCTAGCTGAGCTTAAGTTTCGATTTGACGTGCTTCATCCGGAATCCACATCTACCCATATCCCCACAACACATACACATACCCATCCAGGCATCATGCCCTCTCGCCTCTCTTTTGTCCCCCCTCGAGCGAGAAATTTTCTTTTTTTCTTTTTTTTTCTCTTTCTTTATTTATTTATGCGTGATGCATAATGCTATCCCTATGTAAAACCGACGTCAGCTCGTGGCTTTGACCACCTGGCCAAAGGGACTCCACCTGCCTGTCGGCCCACATAGGCACATAGCCACATATAGGTCGGGCCTAAAGCAAAACTAGCATCAGCTCATGGCCTCGATCACCCGATCAAGATTGTTCCACCCGCCTACTAGCCCAGTGTAGCACACCGACAACACACACACATATACACAATTATTTCTTTCTTTTTTTTTCAATTCCAAAGTCTCGAGAATTAGGAGACAAAAGAAAGGCCCTTTTCCCAACCCAACCAATCACAACACACACACATATATCCACACACATATATCCCCTCGTGGACATCCCGATGAGACACATCTCCTCTCTATCACTACTCAAGCCAAAATCTGACCACTAATGCCATGGTCAACTTTTCCTCTCGAAACCTGGACACATTAACTACCTTGTCGACCTGAAACCTCAAAAAGTGTCACTTTAGGTCCTAAGCATACAACACACTCGATCCATCCGTCCTCACGTCTCCAACTTGCAATCCTGACGAAGCAAACCCTAATCAGACCTAAGTCATCCCTACTGACATCCATTGCCTCGTTGATTCCTCTTTCACCTCCAACCTTTGCTTCGCAAAGATTCCACATGACTCGCTAGCTTGTTGATATTGTCCTCTAGCCAGGCGATACGTTCTGGAAGGCCACCATTCATTACTACACTCCTCAATGCCTCAAGCTTCACTACTACGTCCCTTATCCCTCCTTCGTTTCGCTCATCACTGCCTTGGAGTCGAAAAATCTCATCATCCACTTGATGAACCCGAACCCACATTTTCTTCCTCTCCTCTTCTAAATGACTCATCTTTCTTTCTGTTTCGAGGGGAACCTCCTCCCTCCTCCTGACTTGGCCAGACAACTTTTCAACCTCTTCTCGAATCGACCTCTCCTCCCGAATTCTACTCATATTTTCTACTTCCAGATCATCCACCTTTTTTGACAACTTCTCCATCCCTTCTAACCTCATTCCTAATTCCTCTAACCTGCCCAATATCTGTTTCAACTCTTCCTCCATTTTCCCTACTTTTTGGTCCCCTTCTACACATTTTCGTCTCTCGTCGTCTCTCTGACTCATCCATTCACCTAGTTTACTAGTCAGCCTCTCATTTTCCTTCTCTAATTGTCTCATTTTCTCATCACTCTCTACTTGGGCACACCTCATCCTTTTTAACTCCAGGTGGACATCCTCATTGGCTCTACCCGCTTGATCACTATATTTACCGATCAAACTTTGCACTCTTTCCATTTCTTGCTCTATTTGCTCAAGTCTCTTTATCAGGTTCTCCTCATCTCTCTCAGACTCTTCTTCGATCGCAACTCCAAAGCAATCGGCTACCATCAAGCCGGATCTCAAGTCCAAGACCACGTTTTCACGCTCAGGCCTCACAAGGTCTTTCCTCAAGCTTTTGTCTACTCTTTTCAACTCCTTGTTTTCACTTTCCAACGTCGTACTTCTTTTCCCAAGTTCCTAGGACCTCGGCCATTTCCACTTGATTTTCCTCTAATTTCTCTATTTTCATCCTCTCGTTATCTTGTTCTTCTCGCAAACACTCCCACTGACGTATGCTTGCCAACAAACTCTCATCATTTTCGGCTTTCACATAAAGGGATGAAAGTGACATGCTAACCTCTTTGGCCACATCCTCCTCAACGAGAACATGCTTTGCACGACACACATGCTTGCATAGCTTCTTGTTTCCGCATTCTACGCATCTAGGGACAAAGTCCAACAGACTTGACACGTGAGGGCAAAACTTTGCAATGTGCCCGACTTTCTCACAACACCAACATCGAATATAATTCGAGATTAGACCAACCCAGCGACATTCATATGCATGGCTTCGCATTGAGCGTCCAAACCCGCTTCGACTTCTAGTCCATTCAGAGTTCATCACCCTCGGGCCGACCTTTTGAAAGTCTCTAACTTGCATTCTTTATTCCATCACTTTACCAAGACCAGAGCAACCAATCCGGGGCCGAATGGTTGTGCCACACAAATGGGGCACCAAGCGAACTCGTAGCACTCTCTATGAGATGTGCTAAGCCAAATCCCCGCAAACGCACCAAAATATAGAGTCTCTAAACCCAAGGGAAAATGCATATGCTCAATGATATTTTGCCCAAACTTTCTGATGCTAGGTAAGATTTGATCGCCCTAAGTCCGCAATTTAGCTCCAATGTATCAGTGGAGTAGACGGGGAACACATGCACAAATGGATATCCAACTCTAGTTTTTACCTCTCGCGACCTCCCTCTCTCCTTACTCACACCTTTCAAATCCACTTAGTTCCTCGCTCTCTCTTTCACTTGCTCTCCCCCACTTCTTTCTCCTTCTCGAGCACACCTCTACACTCTCTTCTCCTGTCTCGCATACACACCCCTACCTTCTCACTAGCTTCTGCTCACACATACACCCGTACACTCATCTATGCATTCACACATGCATTTTCACACATACTTGGATACCTCTATCCGTGCCCACACACTCACTTCCTCTCACTTCCTCCTTCTCACTTACTCTCTGTCACCCTTTTGCACACTTACTCACAAACATGCACACACTCGCACACACATTCACTTATAGATACTCACACGCATACCCTAACACATGCACTCCCAAAGCCCTGTCAACCACTTGCTCTCTCCACTCCTCACATGCATACATCCGCTCACACCTATCCTCTCTCTCTCTCTCTCTTTCACACATCCATGCACAGATATACGTTCTCCCTCCGATTCTCCGTTGTCGACCTCCTAGCCGCCAGCAATCACTCAATGAGTTGCCCCATCTACATCTTCTTGATGTGCACTAGAAAACATCAAAACAAACAGGGCCTCGACTAGAAGAGAACCTTTCCCCCCTTTTTTGTGTTGTTTTCCCTCAGAAACTGACTTCCTTTCAAAATCCCTTACTGGAGATATGATCATGGCTACAAAGAACCCGTTTTTAGAAAACACACTCTTTCATAACACATCAATATGATTCCATTTACTCTCCATAGGGACCTTTTCGTTTATTGGCAGAACAACAAGAACACAACAAACACTCTCTTTGTCATCAGCTTACGACCTTAATCTCAAAAAAAAACAATTTATCAATGTCATCTCTAAATTATGAACTTCAGCGCAATGGAAATAACCTTACTAGAACACAAAGTCTTCCTTGAGGAGCGGCAGAGCAAAGTTTAGTGCAACCAAATCACTGAAGACTGTGATGTGACAAAGGCAAAATTCCTTCCTATGTTTCAACTAGAGATGTGACTGATGTGATCAAACCTCATGTGCTCATACAATAGATTTCGTGATCGCTCCAGCCCATTAACTCAACGAGCATAATTAATAGTTCTCTTGGGAATTTGAGAGTTCTCAGCATGGACCACAAACCATACGACAGATAGCACTTGATCCATCGATTCACTTGTGAGCACGGGAAGTCTTTGCTCCTCACTCGGTTTGATTAAGGAAGCTGATTCTCCACCAGCATATGTATACATCCATATGCTTATAGCATTAAATACAGTATATCGGAACACATCAAACGCACAAAATGAATTCCCCTTTTAAGCTCAAGTTCTATAATCTTGAATGATACTTACATGGCTCGACAATCAGTCAGTCTGTGGTGTGTTCTGGCACCACCCCTTTTCCTTGTGACGACGCCCTCCTATGGCCTTAAGGTATTGATTCGCCCCTTCAACTTACAGCTTGAAGGTGCTAATACAAAAGCATAACACCCATTCCCCTCTAGCCTGTTCTTCGATACCGTACAGACAAAACTGGAAGCTTCCAAATGCCACTGGAAGGAAGAAGTAAGTGGATGTAAAAATGGGAAACCATTAGCTCAAGCAACCGCCAAAATGAATCGGACAAGGTTGAAATCTCCTATTTCTTATCGATCAAATCCTCTTCTTTATTCAGAGCTATTTCCGTGGCGATATATGCAAAATGTATCGATGTTTTTGCAGGCAGAAGCAGGCACCAACACTTTTGTGCATGACTGCATCCACATGCACCAAATCTCTGGTCTTGTGCCTCTTCGAGCAGTTGTTAGGGTCCCACCTTCCTACGTCTCCAACCCAAACAACAATAGAATGGAAGAGCTTCCTCCTCCTCTTGCTGACGTGCACAGACAAAAATAGAGATAACAACACAGCAGCCCCTCTCCGGTCTCTTCACCTTCTTGCGGTGTCCTCGTTCTTGCCCCAAAAGCCAAGAAGAAGCCCGCAGCCCAAAAACGAATCGAGCACAAAACAACTGTCCTCTTTTCTCCCGTTCAATCCCTCTTCTCCTTCTTTAGATAAGAAAACTTGCACAAAAGAAAGTCACCCAAACACTCCCTCCTCACTCCACTGAGAGTACCTATGTTGTCGAGAAAAAAACCGCAAAGAGATGATCTCCCTTCAAATTCCTTTGTCCTTCATACTTCCTCCTTGCCCTATCATCTGCACAATTTAAATAGAGAGCCAAAAAAACAATATTCCCCCCACAATCTAGGGTTATTTCCCCCCGTTGGCTGGAGGTCTTTGTTGATTACCCAAGTCGGTGTCTCCTCCTCCTCTCGAATAACCAGCAGCTCCCTTTTTTCTCGGCGACCTGCACAAGACCAACAAGAACAGACAAAAAACTTCCTGAACAGAAGACCCCCAAAGAGGATGATCTCCCCTTCTCCTCTATCTCTGCTCAACCAAAAAACCTCCCTTTCCCTCTGTTCTCCTCCAAAACGCCCCTCTACTATCGTTCTCTACTCGTACCTACTACCCCCACTCAAAAGGACAGAAGGGAGCTGAGAGAGACCCCCAACGTTCTTGCCCCTCCAAAAATATCCAAAAGGAAGCCCCCTCTGCCCATGCTCGTGCCAAAAAGTAATGGCCATCCCCCATTTCCATAGTGAGACAAGAGCAGACTGCCACCCATTGAACCCTCCTTAATGTTCCTGTGTCAGCATACCTTTAATTCCTTTTTCCCATCACGAGCAACACCTGCACATATTCTATTGGACATTTTTTCTTCCCAGTATTTGGAGGCAAACTCCAATGATTCCTTTTGCATATAAATTTGATCTAATTCTTTGCCCACATCAATAAGCATCATAACCATGTCCAGGAATGGGAAAATAAAGCCAACATATCTAGTTGCCCTTCAAGAAATGCAACATATGCTGCATCCCTATGCATTTCCAAGTGCAACTTCATTCTTGAACCAACTCCTTCAAGAAATTTTACCTTATATGCATGCTTCATATCGTCCCTAATAACCATGAACCATCTGCAAAATACTTGCAACCGCACATTTTTCTATCCAAAATAAGAGTTTATTAATGCATAGAGATCAACACTTTTTATAGCTAACACCTCTCATGCCATGATGGTAGAGAACTGAATAGAATGATAATGGAGCTAGAAGAGTCCGAAACACCAATGAATAAGTGTATCAAGGAGTAAATCGACCATTGTATAGTTGACAAAACCAGAAATCTGGAAAAATTTTGCTAGAGTATCCTCTACAAAATGAGCGTATGACCAATGTCAAAATATCATAAAACTGCAACTATTGATAATGTGTATGTGCTCAATCTATGCAATAAAATGACACTAAAAATTTGAATGCACAGCCCAAAAACTACCCAATAACACTTGGAAGTGTCTGTCAACTCTGATGTTTTTGGCTCAAAAAACCTACATAAATTTGCATCGGCTACTCCCACCAAAACTGAAATCTTTCAAGAAACCTGTAGTTTTACGAGTGTGGCTAAAAACACAGCCCCAAAGGTTGATATTTATTGTCGGAGAAGTACAACGACCACTCTTCTTGATGTTCTTGGACCTGTGAAGAGAACTATGTGCGGAAGGACTCCAAAATGGCTCCAAAAGACACCCCAAAAATGCTTCAAAAATAGGCATTGAAAGCAAAGAATGAAGATTTGAGGGACCAAAACAAGGTAATGTCAACCTTAGTCTTTCCCCTTCTTCAGACACCACAAGAGTGTAGCTTAGTGGCAAGAGATTGCCATGGTTAAGTGGGGGGGGGAACAGTACTGGGATGGGTGACCTCCCGGGAAGTACCGGGAACCTCTATATTCCTTGATCGTTGAGGTCCTCCCTCGCCCGCAGCCAACGGTGCCAATAGTGGCTTCAGTGACTCGGATGACAAGGTATGCCAAGGTCTATGCCTTGGTCGCCGCATTAGTCGTGAGCCTTGGAAAACGCCGGGGGGGTGCTCGCTTCACTTGCACAAAAGGAAACAACTGCTCTGATACCAGTGAAGGGTTTTGAAGGCGATGCACCACGGTGCACTCTTCTTATCGAGAGCTCCACGATGATATCCTCTGAGTAGAAAATGAACCTCCTCATGGTGCACACAGTACTCCACATAGAGACTGCAGATTACACAGGAAGCACAGTACACAGGGAGCACGAAGACAGACTTCTTAGGTCTTGCAAATGCGGTCGAACTTACAATATGTGACTGACCAGGACACTATATGTTTAATTAAAGAACATATACAAAGAAGTGTCCAGTGGCCATTTGGCCTTTCACATGGACACTAATGGTAACAAGAGAAACCAAGAACATAGATCTATTCAGCTTTGGGACTCAAACCCTAAGTGAGCTTGAAGTGTGGCATAAGAGACTTGCTCATGTGAATGAAAGAACCTTGAAGGATAAATGCAAGGATCAAAATGTTCTAGGGCTTCCATACACATCAAAGCAACACATGATCAATAGATGTGATGCTTTTCTGATTGGGAAGGCACAAAGACAACCATTCAACCATAAATGCTACATCCACAATAACCTTTTGGACCTAGTACACATTGATGTATGGGAACCAAGTCAAGAACCTTCGTTGGCAAGATCAAGGTTTTTATGTTTCCTTTGTTGATGATCATAGCAGATGGACCATTTTGTACTTAATCAAGAATAACAATGGTGTTTGAATTCTTCAAGAAGTACTTGGCACATGTGGAGAACCATATAGGTAGATTATTGAAGAAACTCAGATGTGATGAAGGGGGAGAATAGTTCTCCAAAGAGTTTGATGAGTTCTTGCAAGATAAAGGAATCAAAAGGGAATTCACTGCCAAGGATTCTCCTCAATTGAATGGTATTGCAGAGAGAAGAAACAAGAGTCAAGTTGGATCATCTAGAAAAAAATTTGAAGAGACAAAGTTACCACACTATTTATGGGCAGAAGCAATCTCAATAGTTGTATATCTTTTGAATAGACTTGCATCCAAATCTCTTCAAGGTATGAATTCTTATGAAGCTTGGAATGGTAGAAAACCAATTCTAGGTCATTGCAATGTATTTGGTTGTTTAGCTTTGTATATGTACCTTCAGAAATCATAGGTAAAGTAGATGAAAGAGAAACCAAGGCAGTATTCATTGGCTATTATTCAACTCAAATGGGCTATAGATTTTATAATCCATCCACAAAGCAATTTGCCACAAGCAAGTATTTTGTGTTTGAATAAAATAGTTCATGGTATGATGAAGACAAACAGAAGGTAAACCTACCTTATGATCTTGACTTTGATTTCCATCCATTAGGTAGCAATCATGATACATATTTCTAGGATCCAAGAAGTGAATCAGATGATTTTCAAGATGAGAAGGAAAGAGACTAAGTCAAGACAAAAGGCCAAAATGCAAGAATGTGGAGAATTCTCCAAGCATACTCCTAGAAGGTCAACAAGGGAGAGAAAGCAACCAAACGGTATGGATATGACTCTACATTTGTTAGAGAGCATTCAATTTACTTGGCCAAAGACTCAATTTCAAAAAAACCTTCAACATATGAAGAAGGTTAAGGTAACCCTAATCGGGAGAAATCTATGAAAGAGGAGGTAGAAGCATTGAAAGAAATGGACACTTGCGAGCTAGTTCCAATGCAAACTAATCAAAATGTAATAGGTTATAGATGGTTCTATAAGCTAAAGAGAAATTCAGATCGATCAATTTGCAGGTATAAATACAGATTAGTTGCTAAAGGATGTGCTCAAGTTCATGGCGTAGACTGAGGAGACCTTCTCACCAGTTGCCAAGATGACTACAATCAAGACATTGCTAAGTGTAGCAATGGCAAGAAATTGGAGACTACTTCAACTTGATGTAAATAATAGATTTCTCAATGGTTGGATAAGAGAAGAGGTATACATGTCACAACCTCCAAGACTTGAAACCCTAATTATACATCTTATGTATGTAGACCGAAAAGGCATTGTATGGATTGAAACAAGCTCCTAGACCTTGGAGTTTTAGATTGGTAGCCTATCTTCAAGACCAAGTGTCACTCTAGCACAATGGCAAGTACCAACGTGAGGAGATTCACCTCATAAATGTCAATCCATGGAGACGTGAGGACTGGTATGAAGACCAAGAGCAAGTGAGGTGCACAAGTGCGTGAGTGAAAGCACACAATCATGCACACACATACACACACACACACGCACAAAGTAAGAGCAAAGAGTGGAACAATGGAAGACCTTTGATTACCAAAAGAACTCTCTTACAAAGCTGAAATCTACAACAAGCTAACCCCAAAAATGAGCTCTCCAGCCCTTTTTATAGTTTTTGAGTGGTTTTGGCCCTGTCCAGACCTAGTGTCCCACCTAGTTAAAAAATAGGTTCCAAAGCTTATTTGGGGACTCAAATGGAATCTAAAAATTATGAAAATTGGTAGGATGATACTTCTAATACTCCTCAAGCTTGAGGACTCCTTGGCTTGAACAAAATGGAGTTGTAAAAATAGAAAATGGTATTTACAATGGTTTTTAGTGATAAAAATCACTATTTTTATAGGGATTTCTTTTGAAAATTTGACATGTTCTTCTTCGAGCTCCCTACATGCTCCTTCTTCTTGTGTGTCCACTTCCTTGATGCGCTTCCATGCTTTGTCCTTGACCTTGAGCTTCAACACTCCCCCCCCTCTAGAGTTTGTCGTCCTAGACAGACCCTTGTTGTAGTGGTTGTTCCATGTAGTACGTTGAGAGGTAGTGTCCATCTTTCCGATGTAGCCTGGTCGTTTGTTTGGTGCTCACTTTGCCACTGCTAGCACTTGTAGGTTGTAGTCCCTTTGTGAGTACTTCTTCCTTGTATTCCATCTTGATGGTGCATTTGTGAGCTTTCCAAAATTGCTAGCTGCTCAAAGGAGGTGGTTTATGTTGATTATGAGCAACCCGCGGTGATGGATGACTTCCTTACTCTTGTTGTGGTCACCTTGATGTCCTCTGATTCTTCCAAAGATGACTTCCATAGTTTTCATGCCAAGTACTTGTAACCCATAATGGATGATGGGTCAGTGCATTAGTGCATGGGTTGAACAAAATATGTGCCTTGTGCATGGCCTTGTAATGTGGCCCTATGCATGCATACTTGGGAAATGCATTGGAAGAATTATGGTCCAAGAAGTTTGGTCTTGAGCTAAGTGCTCAAGGGTATGCTGACGAAGAGGATTCCTAATCTATCATGGTTATATTATTGTTGAAGCATACATGTCTTACCATGGTGAAAGGTCCGTTGATTTTCATCCCTTCGTGTTGTACCTCCATCATCGTGTTTGACCATTGGCTTGTCTTTGTTGATGGAGGGCTTTGTTGATGGTTCGTTGATGAGCATCTTCAAGCACATAGTTCTCTTCTTTCTTTTCTTTCTTCCCCCTTTTTTTTTTTTGGAACAATGTCACAAAACAGGAAGCAAGAGGTTAGTACCAACCAAATATTTTACGTATGTCATATGTGTATCATGTGCCTAGGATTCTCAATTGTGTCTATGCATGGCCGTGTAAGGAGGCCCTATATTAATGCATACTTAGGAAATGCATGACCTGAATGGTGCAAAAGACAAGGTTATGCCCAAGGCACATGGTTGTTGCACGTCGAGGCTGTCAATGTTGTTGATGGATGTTGATGCAGTCTTTGTTGGAGGTAGCTAGTGGATCTTAAAATGATGTAATCCTTCTTATAGGGATCCATTTGAGGACAATGTTCGATAACGTAGAGATCGACTGTGGCTTCTTCATTTGTGGATGATTGCTTGAATTTTTTATCCCTCGTGGTTGGTTCTTTGGTTTTGTGGGTGCTACTGGTGCTTTTGGCTTCCAAACCCATATCCTTGATGCTTTTCTTTTTATGATGGGCGAGGAGATGAATTTACCGTCTTTTGGTCTCTCGCCTTGGTTGCGACTCTTGCTTCTCCGTGGTTTCCTTGCTGAGATTTTTCTCGGGAGGGAGATCGATGATGTTTGTGCATGCAAGAGTGCCTTGGGTACCCAAATGTGTAATTCTCCTTGTTGAGCTATAACTAATTTCTTAGGCACCCAAATTTGTACGTTATTATGGTCGGCCTTCATCGATTGCTTCGGTACCCACGTTTGTCGAAGCTCGTAGGATTGAGCTGGGCCTCATTTCTTGGTGCTTATTTTAGCATGGTTAGCTTGCCTTAATAGAAGTGGTGGTGACAAAGCTAGAGGTTGCTCTCCTTTTCGTACCCAAATCTGCTTCATGCCCTGAGCTTCTTTCTTCTTGAATTTTGTCTGTCTAGTTGATATAGTAGATGTCTTTTTTGCTTGCCTCTTTGGTCGAGTTATGGTTGCATTAGTCTATGAAGTAGACGAGAGGATTGCTGGCCTTTGAGCATGTGCTTCCATGATTGAGTCCTTTTGCTTCGTAGGGCTATTGACACACACTTCATTTTCCTTGCAGAGATTAGTTTCGGGAGAACTAAGGGAATGTACGACCTCTGGATTTGTGAGCATGCAATTGTCTAATTCTAATGTAATGCATTGTTCTTGTACCCAAACTTGAAGAAGTTGACTTCTTAGGTTCAAGTTGACTGCATGGTTGTAAATCCAATCTTGACCCAAGACAAGTGGCTCTGTAAGGTCTTCATCATGACACACCAGCATTTTGACTTTTATTGGAACATCTTGAAGGTAGATGGGAAGTTCCACCTCGCCCAAACAAGGGGTTTCCACACCTCCCAAACCTATGAGATAGGCTTCTATAGGCTTTATGTTCAATTGCAAGTCTTGGCAGTAGGATAGTCTAACTGCACTAGTTGCTGCACCTGAATCAATCAATGCTCTCACAGTCCTTGCATTCTTCCCTTGTCCTACCGCGATGTTCACAAAGGGACGTCGATCAATTATTCGAGAAGCCATTGCACTTGATGTTTGACACATGGCCATGTGGTATCTTGGGGCCTCACAATCGATATCTAGGCCTAGGCGTCTTAACTTATTTTTCCTAATGTGTTCTCTAGCCTCTGCGTGTGCTTCTTCTCTAACCCTTAACTCTTCTTCCTTTCGCTTCTTAGCAGTGTTGAGTCTCTTTAGCATTTCCTATGTAACAAGTTCTTGATATAGCTTGACTCAACAACCATTGATATAGTTGGTCAGGATATCACCTTCTAGTGTGGCCAATTGAACTGCACCGCTAGTGGAAATTCTATTAATGATCATGGGTCCATATCCTCGTTTCTCCAATTTGCGGGCATGTTGTTTTAGCGTATAAACCAGCACCGGATCTCCTTCTTTCAATCCTTTGTCCTTTACATGGGCATCAAAGTATGCTTTTTGTCTTTTCTTTGTAGCATAGATGCCTGCTGCTGCTCGTAGCCTCGTCTCACCCAAGCGTTCTAGATCAAAGATCCTGGAGGACAACTCGTGTCCATTCCACTCGTGCTCTTGTGCTACTTTCAAGGTTGGGATTAGGAAGTCCAATGGTAGCATAGCATTTTGTCCGAAGACCATCTGAAATGGGGTGGCATTGAGTACTGTTTTGTATGCAACTCGGTAAGCCCAAACAGCATGATGAAGCTGTTTGTCCCAATCAGAGCGTTTGTTATTTACTAGTTTTGTCATGACATTACATAGGATCTTATTTGTGCTCTCGGCTTGTCCGTTAGCTTGTGGATGATAGGGGGCTGACTTCTTATGTATCACCAAGAATTCTTGAAGAAGATTTTCAATGACTTCATTCAAGAAGTGCGTACCTCGATCACTCACTAACTCTATTGGTAGTCCGTATCTAGTGAACACATTCTCAAATAAGAACTTTGTCATTGTTTGAGCATCATTCTTCGTTGTGGCTTTGACTTCCCTCTACCCACTTTGTAAGGTAGTCCGTGGCTACAATAATGTACTCTGCATGGGAGTGTCTAGCTGGGGGATTAATAGGACCTACAAAGTCTATGCCCCACTTCGAGAATGCACGTCCTCCCATCATTGGCCTCAAAGGCATCTCATCTTTTCTGATCGGATATTGTGCTCGTTGACATGTGTCACATTTCTTCACATAGGTATGGTGTAGCTCAGTGATGAGTAGCACCTCATTTAATGTCAATCCGGGAAGACATGAGGATGGTATGAAGACCTCGAACAAGTGATGGCACAAGTGCATGAGTGAGAAGCACACTAACATGCACACACATACACACACACACGCACACATGGCAAGACAAAGAGAAAGACAATGGAGTTCTTTAGATTACTTCAAAAGTGCTCTTACAAGTTCAAATCTATTACAATCTAACCTCAAAAATGAGTTCTCTAGCTCTATTTATAGTTTTTGACTAGTTTTTGGCCTTGTCCAGACCTAGTGGCCGGCCTAGTTAAAAATTAGGTTCTTTGGCCTATTTGGGGGTTTAAACGGAGTCTAAAAAATGTGAAAATTGATGGGTAGGTGCTCCTAAAGCTCCTCAAGCTGGAGCTACAAAAATATGAAATGGTATTTACAATGATGGTTAATGATGAGAATTACTGTTATAAAGATGTTCATTTTGGAAAAATTTGAAGGGCCTATCTGCTAGATCTGCGTCGACTACTCTGTCTACTTAATCCTTCACTTTTCTCTGACTCTCTCCACTGGCTTCCTTGTCTCGTCACTCCTTGGGTGCCCTGACTCCTATCAACACCCCCCCTCTCTCGTGTCTGTCGTCCCTGACAGACCCTTGTTGCTAGGATTGTTGGATGTAATATTCCACAACATGAGTGGCAAGCTGATGTTCTTGTATGCGTAGTCCTCTGGCCAAGTCTGTCATCATGTGATCCCAATAAATTGGTCCTGGAATGTCCGGATGTGGCAGACTTAACTGATCTGCATGGATGGCTTGATCTACTGTGAAGAGATGTAGCAAATGTGTTGGCCTGGGAATGAAAATTTCTGAGTGATATTCCCAGAACCCTGTAGAGAACATTTCTTCAAAGGTATGCTTGAAGCATGAGGGTAAATACTTTATTCGTGCATGCCAGGCAAAGATTATGTTGACCGAGGGAGTCTGGCTCATGTGGTAGACTAAATCCTTGTTACCTTGAGAGAATCCAGGGGCAGAGATGTATGGAGCCTGTACGTTTCGAAAGGTTTTGAAGACAATTGTCATGAGCTCAAATATTTTCATACACATTTTTGCAGCTATGTCGGGTACATTCTTTAGACGCATAGACCAGTGTCGAATTGTGGATATCATGTATGCTACGGTCGGGGTTCCTCGAGGTGGAGCAAAATATGGATAGTTGACCCATGCCGAGCATTCTTTATTGTTGCGTACGTTGATTGCAAATGCTTGCCATGATCTGCGATGTACCATTAGGCAATAGCATGGATTATACTTGATATACAATGGCATGGTTTCCTAGGTGCTCATCATCTCAGGGTAATCAGTTAGTAACCGTGCACGCCAATTAGGTTGAAAAACTGAGCCAGCACGTGCATCTTCCGGTAAGTCCTCCGGCTCAAATTGAGTGGCAAATGTGGGCTCCTTCCCCGTATGCCTTTTAACTTCTGCATTATAATCATGTAGCAAGACATAGTAAGGCATGTACTACGGCTCTGATGTTGTGATTAACCGTTGGTGGGATAGGTGCTGAAAGTAAGAAGATCGAAGAACAGTTTCTTCCAGATTTGTGAGGGATTGGATTTGCACGGCTACACGATCATCATGTGTGTTTCCCACTTTCTCAACCCTTTTGATCCAATCCGGGACTCCAATTTCTAAAGTGTCCTGTCCTTCCTCTGTAACTCGGCCGCCAGGTGTTGGCATGGGTTCATGTGGTTCTTCATAGCTATCATCCACTGGGATTTCCACTACTGTATCAGGTTCTGGTTCGTCAACTGGGGAGGGTGGCCTTTCATATGGTAAGAGACGTGCTTGGAGTTCTGCTAACTGCTTCCGGAGGGTCTCTACTTCTTCTGTAGAGTGTTGCAAGATTACCGTCTCCTGTTGATCTGTGGGGGCACTAGCTATCTGCTTCTTTAGGTCAGCACATTCAGCCTCTAACTTTTCATATGACTCCAAAAAATTTGCATGCTCCTCAAGTAAGATGCGAATATCTTCTTATGGGACCGCTCTATACTTGGTAGGGCTAATGGCCGCTCCTCCGATTCCTTCCATAGCTACTTCAAAATTATCTTGGTTTTGTTGTTGAAGCCGCTTGTTCTCTTCTAATGCTGCTGCCATATGCTTCCTTAATAGCCCAAGATTGCGTCTAAGGGTAGCGTTGGATATCATTTGTGCCTGGAGCACACTTTCCAATTCCTTCACTGCTTTATCATCCACCGTCGATATCTTTGATTCCAATTCTGTGTGAGCCTGATGTAAAGTGGTATGTTCTGCTAGGAGCGTTTGGTAATCAACTTCTAGAGTGTTGACTCTAGCCTGTAGGCGCTGAGATTCTGCCTGGAGGGCCGCTGTACGTTCTTCCAACTGATGGTATTCTTGTTGTAGTTGATGTGCACATTGAAGTAATGTATTAAATGTGCTATTTACATTATGAGATGCAAGGGGGAAAGTTTGGAGTGCAGGGGAAGCGGGAATGGGAATGGGGGTAGTGAATGTTGTGTCTGCCCATGACGTGGTGAGTGGTGAGGTAGGGAGTAGGGGAGGGGGAGATGGTGGAATTGTGGGGAGAGGTGCTGTGGTTGGTGAAATGTCCATTGGGTCAGACAAAGTGGTGTGTATAGGGGCTACCATGTAGGTTGGTATGGTGGGTGAAGTGAGAGTGGTGTTTGTGTAGATTGATGTTGTTGCGAACATCTAGGGAATGTGCCTCTGAAACATTGGAGTGCGGATGGACTGCTCCATGAAGGATGGGTATTGGGGTGGTGCGGTTAGGTTGAATGAGGTGTAGGGGGCAGATGGGAAGTGGGGGTCATGGAATGGGGGTACCCTTATTGGGGGATAGGCTGGGAAACACAGGATGCCTTCCATGGGTGCGGGGTCTCCAACCACACTCGGAATTATGGGATGGCCAATTATGGGTTCGGAGGACAGAAAGGTTGAAGTGTACAAGGGATTGGTGATGGAAGAGAAGAGGGTGTCCTGTGAGGTTGGCTCTCGAAATGAGAAGGATGTGGATGAGGTTGGGTTGTAAGTGAAGGTAGATGTGATGACTGCCATTTCTTCCATGGTGGGAGGTGGTGGTGGGGGTGGAGAAGGTGGGGAAAGGGGGTGCAGGGGTGAGATGGGTGATGTCTGAACAAAAGTTTTAGCAGAGAGGTCAAGGGTGGTTGTGGGGGTAGTTGTGGTTTCAATGGTTACTTATGGTTCTGTGATGGGTATCCTGATAGTCTTACCTGCTCGTGGTAATGTGTCGACTCTGCGTTTGTCATACCTCACAGACTGGCTCACTGCTGTGTGGATAGCCTCCGGAACTCCTAACAATTCTGACACTAATTTGAGGGTGTTAATAAAATTTTGATCCACCCCATCATCTGCTAGCATTTCTTGCATCAAGGCTTGGCATGATGCAAGGGAGAGTTGATGCCTTTCTTGCACTACTTTGATCCTGTCGTATAACCTTTGTAGTTGAGCTGTGTATGCAGGTGCACCTACCAGTTCTGGCACTTCCTGTTGCTCATCTTGATGTCCGTGGTCATATTCCTCCTCATCTTCCTCAGATTCTTCATCTTCCTCGTCCTCTTCGTCCATTTCAACTGTGGTAACAGGTACTTGGGAGGTTGTTGCCTACGTTTGAACATTCTCCACTTGTTGTTCCTCTTCAGCCTCAAGATCTACGTCTCTTAACAGTTGTTCGAAGTCTTCATTCATGAGTTCTTCCAAGGGTGCGCCACCGAGAAATTCAAGATCGGTTGGTAGGGGGGTAAATATCAAATTAGGGCCATCAGTGCTGCGTCTTGGAAGTCTTAGTGTGAATGGCCGAACCCTTCGGGGTGGTGGGGTAATGTCCGGTGTTAAGGTGGCTCCACGTGGTTGAGCACAAGGGACTTGGATAGTTCCTCTCGTCTTCTTAGAAGGG
Organism: Ceratopteris richardii; assembly: GCA_020310875.1. Taxonomy (NCBI): domain Eukaryota; kingdom Viridiplantae; phylum Streptophyta; class Polypodiopsida; order Polypodiales; family Pteridaceae; genus Ceratopteris; species Ceratopteris richardii. The sequence continues at coordinate 90,443,639 of CM035408.1, read as the reverse complement.
GGTCCAGTGGATGCCCGGCCTCTAAACTACTCTACTCGATTCCACATCAGGGCCCGTTGAATTGGGATGTCATAGGCCAAACACCTATAAATGATTCTAGTTAGAGCACAACATCCATATAAAACATGCTTCCGTGGCCATCGTTTGTGGGCTAGGTGTATTTGATCAATTATCAAGTGGGGTAAGTTGATGGTGAGACTCTGTGTCTCTACCAGAAACTAAACCATATCTTTTTGGGTGGCATGGTGAATCTATCTTGGGCAGGAAAGCCAAAGTGTTGCATGCACATGTGAAGGTGTATTGCAATATTAGGCATCATGGCCACCATGTCCTTGAGCTTAGTGAGGCTTCGATTCTTCATGTAATCAGGCACGAGGGTCTCCTTCTCTATTGGAATATGTATTTCGCGCATGTCTAGGGCCTCTCTCACTAAGTTCTTTGAGAGCCTAATGATGGAGAGTATTAATCTCCAAAAGAACAAGTTACTCTTGTATTTAGAACACCTCTATAACAAGAATAACTTAGATCTTCACCAATTTTAGAATATCAATACTCAATTGTCAAATTTTTTGAACAAACTGTGAAGAAGGAGAATACACAGAAAGTCTGTTGCACATAATTCACTCATTGCCTTATCAAATATGTAAAGTTTTTTATGAAACTTTGTATGAAGTGTCACCTATAAATTGCGCACCTTCTCCAAGTTGAATCACTCCAAAAGATTCAGCAGAACTTGAGAAATGATCTCAACAACTCACCTATGTCTAAAACTGTTCTTCTTAGAAGTCGATTTAGACACCTATGACTTTAAACCTTTGGTTCTCTCAATCTAGAACCCGTTTCTACAAATGCTTTTAGCCACAAGTAGCTTACCTTCCAACTTAAAGATTAAGTACTTGCTTGCTCAAAACTTTAAACTATGGAAGGAGAATTGATCAAAACATTCGTATCAAATTTTGCACCTCCTGTAACTTCACTTCTTCTCATTCACATATGCAAATGTTCCTACACTTAATTCACTCAGCCTGATCACAATTGGAAGCTAAAAATTTGTACAGAGGTTGATTACCTAAAGACTTAGACTTGTACAAAAGCATTTCACAAAAGATCTAACACAGAAGGAGAAAACTCAGAAATATCGGGCGCAACATTTTCTTCATTTCTGAGAAAAATACAACTGAGTGATGAGAGAGTCTTGATTCCTTCTAAGATGTCTAATGACACATACAACTTCTGATTACTCTATTCTCATGCTCTCTCATACTTGCCCCGACATTTTCCAAAGTATATATAGACAAAAATTTACAAGCTTATGACTACTCAAAGATATAAGTGAACTATCTCTGAAATAATGTACATATGTGTACACTGTAAGACAATAGTTACGCAATATAACACAGGAGCAATAGCAGAGAAGATAACAGATATAGGAGAATCTCAACAATTTTTCTACTAGCAGCAAGTACAAAGATGATGGCGTTGTCCACCCGTGCGCTCTCAAGGTAGAGCTTAAATGGTGATCTAGACAACTCTAGATAGGGAGATACAAGGTAGAGGTATGCTGGCTCAACTCAATGTCTTAGGTAGTGCAGAAGTCATGTATATATAGGATCATGGGTGGCCTGCCATGGACGGCTATACATGGGCGGTAGAGAGTGGGCGGCCACCGCCCGCGTAATTGCCATACACGGCTTAGACTGGTTGAACCGACCTAACAAATATAAATGATTTCTGACTCCGACAGGGAATATTCCATGGAATATTCCCTTTACCGTCGCCAGGGGGCCCGCTGGCCCCCTTGGACCCCCTAGCCGGGGCTGCTCACCGCTGCCCCGGACCCCACAATTGGGGACCCTGGTAACTCCCTTTCCTTAAAATATCTTACATGGTCCAATATGACCTTCATCCAACATTCAAGTTGGGATTCCCATCAATTGGGTAATGCACACTTGGCTTCTCCTCATAAAGGGGGCCTTACAAAATGTGCATACAATCATGAGGGGTAGACATTGATCATACTCTAACACCCCCCCTCAATGTTTACCGATGATAAATCAAGTAGGTCTCGGTCCTATGCCCATCTGTTGAAGATGCTTGTTGAGCTGCTCTCTTCCAAGTGCTTTAGTGAATATGTCAGCACAATTTGCCTCTGTTGGGCAATATTCTAGCTCCACAATTTCATCTTCAATTAGCTCACGAATGTAATGGTACTGTACTTCTATGTGCTTGGTGCGAGCATGAAATACTGGGTTCTTTGCAATAGCCATACAACTTTGATTATCACACTTGAGTACAATTGGCATATTTGATGGAAAGCCTATATCTGCAAGAATTCTCCTTAACCAGAGTGCCTCACAAGAAGCAAAACAAGCTGCTTTGTACTCTGCTTCAGTGGAGGAGAGTGCGAGAGTTGGTTGCTTCCTACTTACCCAAGAAAATATTCCTGAACCAAGTGAGAAACAATATCCAGAAACTGATTTTCTAGAATCACAATCTCCAGCCCAATCTGAATCACAATATCCTTGGAGTGTATCACCTGTGGTATACAAAATACCAAAATCCAAGGTTCCTGCAATGTACCTTAGAATTCGCATTCCAGCATTCCAGTGACTCTCCTTAGGTTTGTTGGAAAACCTGCTTAACACTCCAACAGCATAGCAAATGTCTGGTCTAGTGTTGCACAGAAAAATAAGACTTCCAACGAGCTTCCTATACTTCTTAGCATCTACATCAGGCATGTTATCATCCATAGATAGCTTATGATTTACCTCCATAGGTGTGCTAGTTGGTTTGCAGTCCATCATTCCAAATGCCTTGAGAATTTCTTTGGAATATTTTTGTTGTGAGATGAAAATGCCATCCTTCCTTTGCCATACTTCAATTCCCAGACAAAAATGGAGTAGACCTAAGTCTGTCATTTCAAACTCAGTGCCCAAGCTGATCCGAGTTTGATTGATGAGTTCCTGATGATCTCCTGTAATGATCAAATCATCTACATATACAATGACAACAACTAGCTTGCTATCCCTTTTCGTTACATACAAGTTAGCATCAGAAGTACTTCTTTCAAAACCCATATTTTTGAAAAAATGATCAATTCGTTGGTACCAAGCCCGTGGAGCTTGCTTAAGTCCATACAAAGCTTTCTTCAACCTGCAAACTTTATTTTCTGAATTGGGCACCTCAAAACCTGGTGGTTGAGATACATATACCTCCTCCTTGAGGTGACCATTCAAAAATGCAGATTTGACATCCATCTGGAAAATAGGCGAAGACTTTTGTGCAGCTACTGCAAGTACCGTCCGAATAGTTGTCATGCGTGCTGTTGGTGCAAAAGTTTCTTGAACATCAAATCCTTCAATCTGTGAAAAACCCTGTGCAACTAATCGTGCCTTATACTTTTCTAATGTTCCATCAGCTTTATACTTAGCTTTCCAAATCCATTTAGTACCTATTACCTTCTTCTTTGGCGGCAAGTCGACTAGATCCCATGTATCATTTTTGAGTATACTATCATACTCAGACTGCATTGCCGCTCTCCAATCTGGATCATCAATGGCTTCTTCAATGGTGGTAGGTTCCTTTATCGAACCCATGATATCTGCCATTAGAGCCATGTTAACAATGTGTTCTGAGGCTCTTCTTTGCTCCTCTATTCTCTTTGATCTTCGTAATCCATCCGATGATGATTCTGGTGCATCTACATGTGGATTGTGATCATCAAAGAGCTGTTGTGCCCACTTCGGTAGTGGCTTACGCTGTGCAGCTACAATTGGTTGGCTTTTTATTGAGGAAATTTCTCCATCAGATGTTTCCTCCTCCTCAACTTTAACCTGTCTTTTGATAGGCACAAGGTGAGATATTTCTCCGTTTGATGAGATAGTAGATTTACCTTTATCTTCTACTAAGTGTGGTCGTTCATCAAACACCACATCTCGGCTGACAAAAATCTTCCTTGCCTCAGGATCCCATAACCTGTATGCTTTAGACTCTTCACTATATCCTAGGAAGACACACTTTTTGCTTTTTGAATCCAACTTTGATCTTGTTGAATCAGGAATATGTGCATAACAGAAACAACCAAAAATTCTGAAATGCAAAACTGAAGGCTTTTTACCAAAATATGCTTCTTGAGGAGTCATCCCCTTCAGAGCTTTTGTGTAGCTTCGATTGAGGATGTAGACTGCTGTATTGACTGCTTCTGCCCAGAATGAATCAGGCATGTCTTGAGCCTTTAACATACAACGAGCCATTTCAACTACTGTCCTGTTCCTGCGCTCAACAACGCCATTTTGTTGAGGTGTATGAGCTGTGGTAAGTTGCCTTTTCACACCATGCTCCTTACAGTAATTGTTGAATTCTGTTGACAAGAATTCACCTCCTCTATCTGTTCTAAATTTCTTCAGTTTCCTTCCTGATTCACTTTCTACATACTTATGCCACGCTTTAAATTTTTCAAAAGCATCAGCCTTCTCTCGAATGAAATAAACCCACATCTTTCTACTATAATCGTCGACTAACAGCAAGAAGTAGAAAGATCCTCCTAAAGCAGGTGTAGACATTTTACCACAGAGATCAGCATGTACCAACTCTAGAGGAGCTTGAGATCGATTGCTGGTCTCTCTTGGAAATGCCTTTCGTTGTTGCTTGCCCATCATACAAGCTTCACAAGGTTCCTGCAACTCTGAAAATGCAGGCAAATGAGCAACCATCCCTGTTCGTTGCATCTCCTTCAAAACTGCAAATCCGAGATGCCCAAATCGTTGGTGCCATAACCTGCTTACATCTTTATCTTCTGTAGCAGTTAAAGCACTTAACTCATACAAGTTATCCCGTCGTGTGCCTTTACCTACAACATTACCTGATGAATCCATGATTTCCGCACCACTCTTATTGAAGTGAACTTCGAGTCCACGATCTGTTATTGCAGAAACTGACAAAAAATTTCTTTTGAGTGTAGGTACATAGAGAACATCGGATAACTTTTTCTCAACACCTGGAGAAGTGATAAAAGAGATGGTTCCAGTTCCTTCAGCTGGACACTTGGAGTCGTTTCCCACCACTACATTGATGGATTCCCGTAGAGGCACTAGGGAACTATACCAATCCTTTTTACTAGTCATATGGCGAGAAGCTCCACTATCTAAAATCCATGGCTCATCAACACGAGCTTGAGCAGATGAACATACCTCTTCAATACCTACCCAAAGTTCCAGCTCTGTGTTGTTTGCAGACTCTTTGTTCTTCCATGATGATTTTACAGTCCCATTCCGTTCATCAGCTTGCTTCTTTCTGCAATCCTTGATGGCATGGCCTTTCTTTTCACAATAGAAGCAACTTCCTGTGAACTTTTTCTTCTTTGGCTTCTTCTTTGATCCCTCTGAAGAGCCTTTACCTTTTGCATTTGCTGAGAATGCAGCATCAGTTGTACTTTGCCGATTCTTCAGCCGCATCTCTTCTTCTAAAAGCATGGCACAAAACTCTTCAAATGTAAGAGGAGTTGGCCTTACCTGAGTGTTAAGGGCTGTTACTAATCCATCATACTTTGCTGGAAGAACACGTACAGATCTTCGAGCTAGCTCTTCTGGTGTTATAACAACACCAACTGCAGCCAATTGATCTTGAAGATGCTTTATCCGTTTGATAAAATCTTCAGCCTTTTCAGAATCAGAATGCTTTTCATTTGCCAACTGATTTTCTAAATTCTGTATCCTAGTGTGGTTCTTAGTCTCATATTGTCGAGCCAATATGCCCCAAGCCTCATGTGCTTTAGTAGTATGTTGAACTAAAGTAAGCACAGAATCACTTACACTAGTGACAATCGCACATAATGCATCAGCATTCCGCCTCTTCCAAGCTCGTAGAAGATCTGGATCTGGCTGAATCATCAATCTTGAATTTGCTGGATCTTCAACTGGTATAGGCTCTGGATCCAATCCCATCGGTCCCATGACAGTGTCAAGTAATTCATAGGAGTCCAAAATTGCAGAAATTTTGAACTTCCAGAGTGTATAGTTGGTTCCATCTAGCTTCCCTTCAGTGAATGCAGGTGGACGAATTCGAATAGGTGCAGCATTAACATTAGGTGAAGCACCAAGACTAGTGTTCGACGATGAAGCCATCATGTAATCACTCGAATAATCTACTGATATTCTAGTCTGCTAGTAGGCTAAAATAATGATACTTCTCAAGCTATTCGAACCTTACAGCTCTGATACCATGTAAGACAATAGTTACGCAATATAACACAGGAGCAATAGCAGAGAAGATAACAGATATAGGAGAATCTCAACAATTTTTCTACTAGCAGCAAGTACAAAGATGATGGCGTTGTCCACCCGTGCGCTCTCAAGGTAGAGCTTAAATGGTGATCTAGACAACTCTAGATAGGGAGATACAAGGTAGAGGTATGCTGGCTCAACTCAATGTCTTAGGTAGTGCAGAAGTCATGTATATATAGGATCATGGGTGGCCTGCCATGGACGGCTATACATGGGCGGTAGAGAGTGGGCGGCCACCACCCGCGTAATTGCCATACACGGCTTAGACTGGTTGAGCCGACCTAACAAATATAAATGATTTCTGACTCCGACAGGGAATATTCCATGGAATATTCCCTTTACCGTCGCGCCGGGGGCGCTGCCCCCGGACCCCCACCAGGGGGCCCGCTGGCCCCCTGGGACCCCCCAGCCAGGGGGCCCACTGGCCCCCTTGGACCCCCCAGCCGGGGCTGCTCACCGCTGCCCCGGACCCCACAATTGGGGACCCTGGTAACTCCCTTTCCTTATAATATCTTACATGGTCCAATATGACCTTCATCCAACATTCAAGTTGGGATTCCCATCAATTGGGTAATGCACACTTGGCTTCTCCTCATAAAGGGGGCCTTACAAAATGTGCATACAATCATGAGGGGTAGACATTGATCATACTCTAACATACACATCTTCCAACTTCTGAATATGTCCTTCCTTCATGCTTCACAACTTGTTCTCTTCTCAAATCCTTGACTTCATTTCCATATCAAAACATCAATTGTTGATTTTCCTGCACCCCCTCAATCATCAATTGAGGTTTTCTCTATCCTCTTTATGCTTGCCGTGTCTTTGAATCTCTGTAGCTTTGGTCCATCCAAGCTTTTGGTAAGCATTTTTTATACAAGAAATTGTTTTGTGGATGGACTCCACAACCTATATCTCATCTACTTATCATCATAACCAATGAATACATACTTTTCATCTTTAGGTTCTAACTTGTGTCTTAATTGTGATGGCACATATGCATATGCCAAACATCCAAATACTTTGCAATGATCCAAGGTAGGTCTCTTACCCCACCATGCCTCATATGGTATCATACCCTACAAGGCTTTACATGGTAGCCTATTGACCAAATAAGTAGCTGTATTTACAGCCTCAGCCCACAAATAATTTGGGCAATTTTCTCCTTCATCATTGATCTTGCAAACTCAACAAGAGTTCTATTTCTTCTCTCTGCTACACCATTTTGTTGAGGAGAGTACCTGCAAGTGATTTCCCTTTTTATACCTGCATTCCACAAGTAATCACTGAACTCATTAGAAAAATACTCTCCCCCTCCATCTGACCTTAGTCTCTTCAATTTATGGCATATAATTCTTTCTGCATACACATGATAATGTTTGAATGTATTGAATACTTCTGACTTCTCTTTGATCACATAGATAGTGATCCATCTGGTAGCATCATCAACATAAATCACATAGTACCTTGAACCATTTATATTGAAATCCTTTGATGGTCCCCACACATCTGTGTGTACCAACTCAAGCTTTTCTGAATACATAAAACCATGCTTGGAATAAGATTGCTTATGAGCCTTACCTAATTGACATGCCTCACATCTGTATGTCATATGTTGACCTGCAACATTAGGCAATCCAAGCACTGAACCATTGTTAATCATATCTTTGATACCTCTTTCATTGAAGTGTCTCTTGTGCCAAAGATCTAACTCAGAGATCTTATGTCCTCAATAAGTGAACAAGGCATGACCAACATTACCTTGAATCTTCAATGTGAACAATCTTCCTTCTTTCTTCCCTGAAACAATTTGTTTATACCCATTGCTAGGGTCTTCCACAAACACTCCTTCATTAGTGAATCTAACTTCATAACCTTTTTCAACAATTTTTCCTACACTTATCAGATTTTTAGGAATTGTAGGAACATACAAGACCTTACTCAAGAGACTACTTCCATCCTTGGCCTTCACTGATCCAATTGACTTCACATTGTGCTTTGTATTGTCACCTGTTTGAACAACATGATTAGATACCTTATTTTCCAAATCAATCATCAATGCTATGTTACCACTCAGATGATTGCTACACCCTGAGTCAATGTAGAAGACTCTTTGGTCTTCACTTTGCCTTTCACAAGTTGCATTCATTATCAATGTTGAATCCTCCTTCTGATCTGAAGCATAATTGTAGTAGGTATTATTGTATTGTTGACTTTGGAATCCTCTACCTGCATTTCTTTCAAAGTAACCCCTACTACCTCTTCCTCTGAAGTTACCTCTTTGATTTCTGCCACCTCTTCCTTTTGAATTAAAATTCTGATTATATCCACCATTACTCTGATTATTATGCCAACAATCATTAGCTAAGTGATTTGTCTTACCACAAATCCAGCAAGCCTTGACTTCATCTTTATTATTCCTGCCTCTTCCTCTACCTTTGCCACCTCCTCTTCCTCTTAGGAAGTTGGCTTGACTAGTTGTGCCTTCATCTTCATTTGCTTGTTGCTTCCCTTTGCTATTTTTCTTCTTATCCTTTGAGTACATTGCATGACCTGTACTTTTGTCACCTTCACCTTTGACATCCTGCTCAAAGGTTAACATATGTCCTAGCAACTGATTTAAGTCAAGAGTAAAATGATCAAGTGATAATCCAGTAGACAAAATGAATGGCTTCCATTTTTCATCACCTCTCAAACCTATGAGGATTTGCCTTACCAATTTATCCTCCTCAATGTCTTCATCAACAGCTCCTAATGCATCTGCAATGTCCTTCATTCTGGTTACATAATCTGAGACGGATTGAGAGGCCTTCTTCTTGAATATGGTAAATTTTGCCCACAAGGATGCCTTCCTAGACTTTATGGTATTTTGGAAATGCTCCTCCAAAGCATTCCATATATCACTTGCACTTCCAAGGCCTCTAATGTGAGGTAGCAAGTAATCATTGACTGCCATATAGATAATGCTCCTAGCTTGAGCATCTCTCTTCATCCAATTCTTCAAATTTGATAATTCCTCCCTAGTTTGAACACTAGGATCTCTGAATTGAGGCTTTTCTTCTTCACCTGTAATATAACCTATCAAGTCTTTGCTCATTAGATAAGCTTCCATCCTCATTGACCATGTTGGATAGTTTTCTCTATCCAATTTCTCTATCTAAAGAGAATCTCCCATCCTTTCTTCACCTGTATATTGAATTCTTCAATCTTTATGAGTAATAGATGTACCTTTACTTCGAATAATACTCCCTTTGTCATCCTTGGTGTTGTATGACCTTCTTCTCAAGCTTTATCCTCAAGCTCTCACCTTTTGAACCTTCAGATGTTGAATTCTTTGCACCTGCAGCAGTCGAGGTCCTCCTTCCTTCAATTCTGATGCTTCCTGCTCTGATACCACTGATGGAGAGTGTTAATCTCCAAAAGAAAAAGTTACTCTTGTATTTAGAACACCTCTATAACAAGAATAAATAAGATCTTCACCAATTTTAAAAGATCAATACTCAATTGTCAAATTTTGTGAACAAATTGTGAAGAAGGAGAATACACAGAAAGTCTACTGCACATAATTCACTCATTACCTTATCAAATACGTAAAGTTTTTTATAAAACTTTGTATGAAGTGTCGCCTATAGATTGTGCACCTTCTCCAAGTTGAATCACTCCAAAAGATTCAATAGAACTTGAGAAATGATCTCGACAACTCACCTATGTCTAAAACTGTTCTTCTGAGAAGTCGATTTAGACACCTATGACTTTAAACCTTTGGTTCTCTCAATCTAGAACCGGTGTCTACAAATGCTTTTAGCCACAAGTAGCTTACCTTCCAACTTAAAGATTAAGTACTTGCTTGCTCAAAACTTTAAACTGTGGAAGGAGAATTGATCAAAACATTCATATCAAATTTTGCACCTCCTGTAACTTCACTTCTTCTCATTCACATATGCAAATGTTCCTACACTTAAATCACTCAGCTTGATCACAATTGGAAGCTAAAAATTTGTACAGAGGTCGATTACCTAAAGAAATTAGACTTGTACAAAAGCATTTCACAAAAGATGTAACACAGAAGGAGAAAACTCAGAAATATCGGTGCAACATTTTCTTCATTTATGAGAAAAATACAACTGAGTGATGAGAGAGTCTTGATTCACTTCTAAGATGTCTAATGACACATACAACTTCTGATTACTCTACTCTCATGCTCTCTCATACTTGCCCCGACATTTTCCAAAGTATATATAGACAGAAATTTACAAGCTTATGACTACTCAAAGATATAAGTGAACTATCTCTGAAATAATGTACATATGTGTACACATCTTCCAACTTCTGAATATGTCCTTCCTTCATGCTTCACAACTTGTTCTCTTGTCAAATCCTTGACTTCATTTCCATATCAAAACATCAATTGTTGATTGTCCTGCACCAACACCTAAGCCTTTTGAGTTCATTTCTTTTTGTCAGAGATGGGAGCACAAATGAGCTTCCACCTTTTGGGTTCTTGCTTGGAGTCAAGGTATTGATAAGATAGTAGCATCGCATGAAGTCACGCTTTGGGAGCCGGGCACTGAAGTATGCATCCAATCCTGCCTTCTCCCATACCAGATGTAGACCTTCTACATTTTGTAACTTTTTAGATTCCCTTGTGAAGAAATGGTATTTACCTTGCTTCCCATTGAAGTCCAACTCTTACCCCCATAGGTATGATCCCTCTCCCAAGGGTCCTGCAACTTCACTAAACTGGTGGGAAGCTTTTCCTACGGGCATGGTATGGCCACTAGGGGGTCCGCTACTGGTATGATTTTGATTTCCTGCAATTCTTCTGGTCTTGCATTTGTCTCAGGCAGAATGGGTAAACTGTCTAAATCCACCACTTGCTGGCTCGTTCCTGCTTGAGAGCTTGTTCCTGTAGCCTTAGCCATGTTGAAGAAATCGCTGCCAGGTCTATGAGAATATATGAATAAATGTTAACATTGCAATGGACACAAAATGACACTGTGTCCCCGTTACAACATTAACTCGATGAATTGTGATGTAGTTAGTTGGTTAGTTAGTGCTCGCGTGGATGTGAGTGTGAAGTGTGGTTAGCTGATGCTGAATACCTATGAGCTAATTGGGGGGTCGGGTGCAGTGTGGATGCAGTTAGTAAGTGGAAGTGGTTTTACAAATGGGTCAGGTGGTTTATTACAAGGTTTGGGTTGCCAAACATAGTGGATGGCACTCTGTTTTGATTTTTTGGAGACTCTAAAGGGCTTGATCAAATTGTCAACTTGGAAATGAGGCTTTTTAGGGACCCATTTACCAGTGATTCTACTCGTGCTCATGGGTGAATATGTATTCGTGCGTGATGTATAGAACGGGTATCAGCTGTTCGAGTGAGTGAACTATGTTGCAGAGGGTGTGGTCACTGTGTAGCTATTTGAGCCCGCAAGCAAGCCTTAGGCACCCAAATTTGTCTTGAATGTGGGCGAGCCTTCATCGACTTCTTGGGTACCCAGATAGACTTCACCTTCATAGAAGAATTTTTGGAAGACTTCTTATTAGTGTCGAGTCGTTGATCACTAATAGGAAGTTGAGCCGGTTGTTGTGGCTTGACTACAATAAGATGCTCGCCTTTCCCCACCCACATTTGTTTTGGTGGTTGTGACACCTTGCTTCGTACTTCCTTTTGGCTTCGAGCATAGGTAGTCTGATTCTTCTTCCTTTTATCTGCCTCTGGTTGCTGCATCTCGATGGCCTTTGGAAAAGAAGGGAGTTCCATCGTATCCATGACTTCCTTATTGAGACAATCCTTCCTCTGCATCACATAGTTTTGGACAAGAATAGTATGGTCATCTTCATGTGTGCCCCTGGAAGGACCAGGAGTGTGTGCCTTTCCTAGTTCCTTGAGTGCTCCATTGTCTAATTCAGCTGTAATTTGACTCTGATTTACCCATACCTGAAGAAGTCCACTTCTTAGGTTTAGGTTGACCGCATGATCATAGATCCAGTCTTGACCCAAGACAAGGGGTTCAGTGAGATCCTCATCTTAACACACTAGTACTTAACTATCAATAAAACATCTTGAATATAGAGGGGAATTTCCACCTCGTCCATGCAAGGGGTCTCCACACCTCCCAATCCTATGAGATATGCCTCAATGGGATTGATACTTAAGTTTAGCTTTTGACAGTAAGAAAGTTTAACCGCACTAGTGGCTGCACCTGAGTCAATCAATGCCCATACAGTCCTTGCACTCTTTCCGTGTCCTATCTCTAAGGTTACAAATGGATGTCGATCAATTATTCTATGAGAGCTAATGCATGAAACTTCACACATGGCCATATGATATCCTAGGTGCGCATAGTCATCTGTCCTAGGCTGATCTCTACCCTGTCTTCTCAACTTCATTCTTCGGATGCGTTCCAAAGCTTCTGCCTGTGCTTCTTCTCGAATGTGTTTTTCTTCTTCCTTGCGTTTCTTGGTAGTGTTGAGTCTATTTAGCATCTCTTCAGTTAGGGGTTCCTGATATAACTTGACTCTGCATCCGCTAATGTAACTAGGAAGAACATCACCTTCTAGTGTAGCTAATTGAACTGCTCCACTCATTGAGATCCTATTGCTAATCATGGGTCCATAGCCTCTTTTCTCTAATTCCCGTGCATGTTGTTTCAATGTGTAGACTAGGACTAGGTGTCATGCCTTCAAACCCTTATCTTTCACATGGGCATCAAAGTACGCCTTCTGTCCTTTCTTAGCTGCATATATCCCTACGGCAGCTCTTAGTCTTGTCTCACCTAGTCGTTCGAGATCAAAAATCCTCGAAGAGAGTTCATGACCCGTCCGTCCACTCATGCTCTTGTGCTACTTTCAATGTAGGTATCAAGAAGTCCAATGGTAGCACTGCATTTTGGCCAAACACCATCTGAAAGGGTGTGGCTTGGAGTATCGTTTTATAGGCAACTCGGTATGCCCAAACAACATGGTGTAGCTGTTTGTCCCAATCAGAGCGTTTATTACTCACTAGTTTCGTCAACACATTGCATAGAATCTTATTCGTGCTTTCGGCTTGCCCATTAGCTTGTGGGTGATAAGGGGCAGACTTCTTATGTACTACCAAGAATTCTTGGAGAAAATTTTCAATAATTCATTTAAGAAGTGAGTCCCTCTATCACTAACTAGCTCTATAGGTAGCCCGTATCTAGTGAGCACATTCTCAAATAAGAACTTAGCGGTCATCTGAGCATCATTCTTTGTCGTAGCGTTTACCTCTACCCACTTGGTTAGATAGTCTGTGGCCACAATGATATATTCAACATGTGAACCCTTAGCTAGGGGATTCATCGGACCAAAAAAGTCTATTCCCCACTTAGAGAATGCTCGTCCACCCATCATAGGTTTCAAAGGCATCTCATCTTTGTGTATAGGATATTGAGTTTGCTTACAGACATCACACCGCTTCACATAGGTATGTGCATCCATGTGAAGGGTCGGCCACCAAAGACCTGCAAATAGTATAGCCTTGATCACTCGATCTGGTCCAAAATGTCCTCCTGCTACACCTTGGTGGGCAGTTTCCAAGATCTTAAGATATTCGTTTTCATGGACACATAATCTAAGGTAGCCATCTTTGCCACGCTTGTATAAATTATCTCCAATGAGTGAGTAGTCTAGGGCTTCTTGTTCTAGACTTCTTTGCCTAGTCAGGGTCATATCTTGAGGGAATGTTTTCGTCCTCAAGAAGGCTACTAGTGGTTCACTCCAGTCTGGCACTATGGACACTTGATAAAGAGTGGCATGCTCCACAGGTGGTTTAGTGCAATAGATTGGGCATTCCTTGCACAACTTATGGACATCTGCTTCCATAGTTGGCCAATGCACTCCGAGTCTCCTTAGTGTCTTTAGGGTTCGTTGGTTTGAGTAGTGTTGCTCCAATGCACCTACATGTGCTAATTGCAACCATTTAGCGTACTCATCCTCTTCCACACAACAAGCTAGGATCCCTTGATCTGTATGCTTGTACATACTTCCTACCATGATCAAGTATTTTTGGGCCTTTACTATCTCCCTATCTTGAGTGTTTACTACTGGATGTTTAGGCCCATATGTCAGTACTGGCGCTAATGTCTTAGCCCACTTAGGTACAACTTCCAAATTAAACAAGTAGGCATCAGGAAGATCATCTGACACTCCTTGTGGGGCCTCTCCAGATGTGAGCCTAGAGAGGTGATCTGCTCTCAAGCGATTTTTTCCTTTCCTCACCACAACTTCAAAGTCATATTCCATTAGCAAGAGGAACCATCTCACCAATCTACCAGTGTTGCATGGCTTGTTTACCAAATATAGTAGCGCTTGATGGTCAGTAAAAAAATTTAAACTTATTTGTAAGCAAATACTGTCTAAACTTTTTAACTGCATACACCATGCCTAATCCTTCTCGTTCAGTGGGGGTATAATTTCGTTCAGCTGCATTCAAATGTTTACTAGCATAGGCAATTAGAAGATCCCTATTACCTTCACCAGTAGGTTGTGCGAGTACACATCCAATAGCATAATTGGATGCATCTACATGAACATGAAACGGCTTATTCCAATCTGGAGTCGTGTTGGGCTTTTATGAAGCCGCAAAGAAGGTGTTTTCTTGCAACCAAATAGCTTGGATTTCTATAATTGCGCACACTTTTCTTATCCCGGCCTCGCAAATATGCATCAATGCACTTGCTTTGTCACTCCCCTATTGCCCCCGTCCTTAGCATCCAAGATCTCTATTCCTTTACTTTCAATCACCAACAAACACATACACACTAACCACTTCATATATGTACACGCCAGCACACCTTTAAACACACACCTGTCAACACGGCCACTTAGCCACCACTCTACTCACACATTCATTCATATTCAAATCTTCACACATGAACAAACTCTCACATACACTCAACCACAAATCCAACCTTCATACGTTGATACTCACACATTCAACACACCTATACTCAATTTCTCACACGTTTCATGCACTTTCTTCTTCACATATGATCTGCAACCCCAATTCCCCTTTTTCTCCTTTAGTCTCACAACCATTCAAACACTCCCACTCACTTACTTGTGCACATACCAAACTAGACACATGCCTACCCAAACACGCTTAAAACCCTCTTACACATACATGTGCACACTAACATGCTTACATGCATTCAGTCTCACACACCCAAACTCAAAGCAGCCCCTTGATTTTTATTTTTTATTTTTTAACTCTCCCTTTCTCTTGCTCACATTCACATACACTCCCTCTCTTATGTACACACACTCTCACCTCATCACTAGCCTTTGCTCACACATATACACGCATGAATGCCCCATTCACATCGGGATCAAAAATTGTGGAAAGTAGGGGGATTCACACCTTGTCATGGTACCTAGGGTGCACGTGTTATGCTAAGTTGGAGGTGCAATTGCACATTCGACTAATCAGCACAGTAGATTTTGGCCACTTCCACGGGTGAAATGACAAGATGAGCCTTTATGCCAAAACCCCCCTATCTTTTATGATTGAGGTCATTGAGGTGCATCGCTTAGTTGAGTGAGTAAATACAAAGTCAAAAGAACCAACATTCCCTTTTTTTTCAGCAAAAGAACTCAACAAAGTTTTTTGATATTTGAACTACTACGCGATAGAATTCAATCCACATAGATCAACACTTCAATTTTACTAGCTCTATCCATTGGAATATGCGGCTAAGAAGTAGTCCAAATATGCCAGCAACCAAACTTCTTTTGATTTAAAGCCTATGTCATTGTTACTGTACTGAAGAATGTCAGTCCTATTTTCAAAGAGTATTGATGCAAGATTGTTCTCTGTTCTTCAAGATCACGCTCCACTATATTTAACTAGAGAAACACTAGGAGATCGATGCCATGAGAACCTCCAAATTTCTGGCCTAAAGTTGTACAGACAACAATTGTTGACCAAGAACATAAACCCACTTCATTGTTTCCAAAAAGTATGCACTCCAGATAAGAATTCCCAAGTTTTCCTGCAACAAGAGTTTCTCCTAACATCTGCTACTGGCAATAAATTCACCATCTGTATATAAATTGGAGATTCTATGTCCTTGCTATGTGGAAAAGTAGAAACATCTTTAGTCTCAGCATCAAAACATGGAACTTCTGCTCAGGATCTCTTTAACAATCTATGCGACACCCCTTGTGATTGTCTCCAAAGCTTGTTCCCTTCTTTCCACCAATAACATCAGCTACATTCGCATAGGTAGCATGAGAGATCGAAGACTACATCCGAAAACCCTAAAATATTCTAGACTTCCTGTTCTTCCATGAACCTGCATATCCTCGCGTCACCGAGGCTAAAGAAAACCCCAAGCCCTGCTAGTTCTATGTATGTTTTTACTCACAATGGAGGCATCAACGGCACCTTGTATCTGCTCCATCCCCTCTTCATAATGTGCCAGATGATTGACTCAGACCATGGGCAGCATCATACCCCCATGTCTTTTTGGGCCACTTCCCTCGAACATTGGACTCAAATCTACCATTGTGAGATTGGGAGAGACCGCACACACCGGCCATCAATTGCTCTGCTGGACCTCCAACTAACCAAGATTACATGTACTCCGCGAGCTTCCTCTCAACACAAAATAGGGTGTCCTCCATGGCTGGATGTGCTTCACAACGATATGGTGTGTGGGTGGTCATTACAATTCTTCAATCTTAGACATGGCGTCCATGCAACTTCAAAACTACCCTCTGCTCTCGGTCCTCATTCTTCACATTTTTGTTGACATATATCTTGATATTCCAAATACAAAGAATTGAAGAACGTTTGTTTTTCCTCAAACCTGGAACCTCCAAGAAATCTTTTATTCACTAGATCCATGGCGTTCACTTTTGTACATCTCCTTTTATCTCTGTTAATCATCAAAATTCATCCAACCATTCTGCAATAAATCCATAACCAGCTATTTGTATTATCTGGCATCTCTCCCTCACACGATAGATTCCTGTACCATATCTGCAGCACTTATTGGAATCTATCTTTCACACTGAATCAAATATGTCTGTTGTATAATCTACTATGCGAATTGTCAGCCATTGCAAGTGAAGCAAGTCCAACGGTTAAAATGGAAAGCACTTGAAGTGCTGCTCCTTCTCTGTCAACTATGTCCTTGCAATGAACATCAATAGCATAGAAGGGACTATATCCAAGCCATCACCATCCTTGCTGCCCATGATAATAGGCACCTGCTCTAGTTGATTATGTTCTATCTCATCCGCTATCACACTCTACTGTGTCTAGCTCTATTTGGCTCCACCTTCCTTATTTTCTTTGCATGATAATGCTCTATGATTCTTTCCACTCACTGTCTGCTCTTCGTGTCCCGACTGAAGCACACGATAGTCCCCTCGACCTCTTCTTTACCTGTGTAGCCTCCAAACCTTCCCCCTTTTTCTCTTATATGTTGTTTCCCCCCTTGATTTCTCAGTAGTTGCAGAATTGAGGAGTCGCAACCCCCTTGTAAGGAATTGAACTCACAACCTCTTGGTTAGGAATGTGATGGGCTAACCACTTGCCCCAAAAGCCATGGTTGAGGATTACTTCCTAATCCTCTCTCTTAGAGCATAGTTCAACCATCTCCTACTAGGATTATGTTACATTCTTCCCCGCTTGGTCGATCATTGTCCTCAATGATCTACTCTTGTATCCCTCTAGCCTCGATGATCAGTCCCTTGAACTCCCTAGGTGCCCTTGAATTGATGTTCCTCAACCTCGCACAGTTTCTTGAACCTTGTTCGCAACCTTGGTCTCTTGAACCCTTGCTCTCAACCTTGGTGTCTTGAACCTTCTTGTTCGCAACCTTGGTGTCTCGAGCCCTTGTTCTCAACCTCAGTCTTGAACCTTGTTCTCACCCAAGCTTGGTAACTTGAACACTCAATCAAGTGCCACCCAAGGATTCCATTGTAATTCACACTTCCAAGATAGCTCATTGGAAAGTTCGTTCCGAGAGCTTTCCAATGGTATATTACATGCCTCAATCCGACCTACGGATTGACAGATACACCCCAATCATTGTAAGGTCCATCCTTGAAACCGACGCGCGCACCTTCCACAATTCCTACCGTTTCACATGGTAGAGTGCCCAAGCGCCTTTTTTAGAGGCCATTGAATCATTCCACCTTGCCCAAGCCTACTTCCTAGGCTCTGATACCAATGTAAGGAATTGAACTCACAACCTCTTGGTTAGGAATGTGATGGGCTAACCACTTGCCCCAAAAGCCATGGTTGAGGATTACTTCCTAATCCTCTCTCTTAGAGCATAGTTCAACCATCTCCTACTAGGATTATGTTACACCCCTCAGAGTAGTCGTCAGCCCTCCCAATCTCTCCAAAGACCCTTCAGCAGTTGCCAGCCCACGAGAGCTTCCCCGAGGACAAAAGAAAAAAGAAATCTCCCATTGTAGGCTTCTTATTGCTCCTTACAGAATCATCTACCCATGGTGCAGAGTGGAGATCTTTCCCTCATATAGAAACACATGGATGAAAAAACAAGTGTTCCTCTCTTCCCACAGTGCCAAATGATGCTTCTTCCTCTTCTTATATCTCTATTGATGTCATTTGTGCCATCACCTTAGTCTCTAGTGATTGTCATCTTCTATTTTCCCTTTGTTGCACGTTAGATGGCTAAACTTGCTCCTATCCTTCTCCGATAAAGTCCTCCAGCCATGCGAATCAAATATTCCTCTATCACTAATGCTTTTCCCATCAATCAACACGTTATTCCTAAATCGTTGGATGCTCAACATATGTTTTCTTTCGTACGAATCATCTTGCCTTAAGAAATTGAAGAACGAACCTCTCCACCTTGCGTTACCTTTTGCCTTTCTTCTTCGATATAAGATGCTCCCTCGCTAGAGAATTTTGAGGAAAATGCTCAAAGAAGAGCCTATCTCCCTGGTTCTCTCTCTGTGTGCCGATCCCCTTTAGTCATCCAAAACTCATGTCCTTCTGTCTCCAGAAGAGAATACCCCAAAATCTTGCATGTGTCTCTTGCGCTTTGAAGCCCCAACAAATGGCTACTCCTTTTTACATTCAAGCTCCCTTTTTGTCTCGAATGCCGCCCTGCATTGCTAATTTCCCATGCCTCCCTCCTGTTGTTACCTGCACATACCCGAAAAAAACAAAAGAACATCACCCCACATTTCCAGCCTCCCTTGCACACCCTTGTAGACCTTCAAATGATTGGCACCCACACACTGAATTGCTCCATCTCCTACAATTTTTTCTGATGTAGAAGAGAACTCATGATCAAGCTCGGCCTAGGACAACCCCTCGTCACCTCCAACAAAAATCCCCAAAAAAAACAGAGAATTCCCCCCCAAAGAAAGTCCGTGTTCTCCTATTGGCCACGGGAGAGAGTGCCTGCCAGCGAGAGAGAAAACGAGAGAGAGAGAGAGAGAGGAAGGGGGGGGGATAAAAAGGTTTTCTCTTCTTTTTTTTTTATTGTTTTCCACTAACCCACTCCCCTTGACACCTAACACCCGCTCCCCCTACTCATGCACTCCCCCTCACTTATGCACGTGCACACTTTTTCTTTTTCTTTTTTTTTCTATCTTGTTTTTCTCTTCTTTTTTTGTTAAATACGTTTTATTTTTTTCATTTAATTTTTTTTTTACGTTTTCCTGTATCTTTTCTTTGTGTGTGATTTTTTCTCTCTTTTTTTTTTTCTGTTTCAAGCTTTTTTTTCCTTCCTTTTATTTTCCCCTTGTTTTTTCTTTGATCTTTTTTTTTTAATCATATATGTATCCCCCTTTTTGATGCACAACAGAGCAATTACTGAAGCGAGCAGCAGCAAACCACATCAGAAACAAGTGCATTTATGCATTGCTCATCCATGGACAAAGTTGCTACCACAATTGCACCTCATTCCTCCTCTGTGCCTTCATTACCTCTTTCCTCGGCGCTCGTGTTGTACTGCTCCATGACATGATCTCCGAGATAGCCCGCACACCTTCTTCCCTCCTCCAAAATAGTAGATCCCTTAGAGATAAATGCCTGAATGATTCTACATCTCCCTTGCAAAATCTCCTGAAATGAAACAGCTACTCTGCAAACAAAAGTATGTTGGTGCAGAAAAACAACAATATTTACAGCTAACATACTCCCCTCCACTTATTTGTGACGTCGTCCCCGACGAGCGTTATGCGCAACTCTCATGTTCCCTGCAAAAGAAAAACATTTCTGTCATATGCACAAAACTGATCTAATCAATCTTACCTTTGCAAAGTTCGGTTTCCCTTTTCGAGTCATTGGAGGGAATTTTGCTTACAAGAAGAAATCTGTTACTCAACAAAAAATATTAGTAATACCAAAAATATCAAACACAAAAAGATCAACAGAAATGCAGGGATCACATCATGCAACCAATGAAGGTAGACACACACTTGTATATTATATTCCCATTTTTGTCCCTTCTACATAATCAACCCTTCCCTGATTCATCTATCTTCTCTTTTCTAACCTGGGTATCTCTCACATGTTTCCCATTCCCGTTCCACCTATATCTTCTTCTCTCGCTTTTTCTTTTTCTATGCTCCGCACTCTCTTTTCTTCATCAATCAAATCCAACTTTTCAATCCTCACTAATTCATTCACTTCTCTCTCAAGATGTCTTGACCATGCACATGCATCGGCAAGAACTCTCAAGTCTAACCCTTGTCTACCTCATCAAAATTGCTCATCGTCAATGTGATACAGGATTTTGCAAGTCGTTGCACGACCTAAGAGCCAAAGTGCACAACTCCCAAAAGGCTCGCAAACAAACAAGATAGCTAGTATGATTAGATCTCTCAAGTAGAAGTCTTCTATAAATGCATAGCGAACTAAATTTCATCCAAGCTTGAGCTTCGATTTGACATGCTCATCGGCAGTCCGGATCAGCCCATATCCCCACAAGACATATATACATATTCCCATCCGAGCATCATGCTCTCTCCTCTCTTCTATCCCCCCTTGAGAGAGGAATTTTCTTTTCTCTTTTTTTTTTCTTTTTTTTTTAAATTTTAATTTGCATGCGATGCACAACGCTAGCCCTATGCGAAACCGATGTCAGCTCGTGGCTTTGACCACTCGGCCAAAGTAATTCCACCCGCCTATCGGCCCACATAGGTGCATAGCCACATACAGGTTGAGCCTACAGCAAAACTAGCATCAACTCATGGCCTCGATCACCCGATCAAGGTTGCTCCACCCGCCTACTAGCCCACTGCAATGCACCGACAACACACACATACACAATTATGTCTTTTTTGTGTTTTTTCTTTTTCAATTCCAAGGTCTCGAGAATTAGGACACATAAGAAAGGGCTTTGTTTCCCGACCATCCCAACACATCACATACATGTATCCCCCCATGGACATCCTGATGAAGCATATCATCTCTCTGCCTCTTACTCGAGCTAAAATAGCCACTATACTTTATGGTCAACTCTTTCTCTTAAGGCCCACACATACTAACCATCTCATCAATTTGCAACCTCAAAAGTGCCACTTCATCTCCTACGTTTGCAACACAACTGGATCTGTCCATCCTCACATCTCAAACTTGCAATTCTAATGAAGCCAACCTTGGTCAGACCTAAGCTATCCTTGCCAATGGCGTGCCTAGTCAAACACATATCATGAATCCAGTTTTCTTTTTCTCTCAATTTCTTCACTCAATCTCTTCCAATTCTTAAGCTTTTCACTCTCTAAATGAACTCTCCCCTCCAATTGTATTCGTTCTCGATATTTTCTAATGCTCTCTCTCCTTCTACTTTTTTCACCTACTCTCATCTCTTCGACTCACATTTGACCTCCTCAATCATCACCTCATCTTTTTTCTACGGCCTTCATCATTTCCACCAGCTTCCTCATTCATTTCTCCCAACAAGGCATTGGCTTGCAAACACTAGATAGGATCCCACCCCTTTCAAGCTTCATCTCCCTCTTCGTCAGAAACCTCCCCTTGCCCTAACTTCTCCTCGAATCCACCCCGTTCTGAGCCTCCATAAAACCACCCCTAACCCAAAACTCTCGCCTCACAAGACTCTCATATCCGTGCCTTACAAATTCAACCTTACCTCCTCTATTGCTGCAACGCCAACATGCCACCGAGGAAAAGTCACACTCATCAATTTATTATCAATATCCTTCATCCTCTCTTTATTTGCACTCAATATTCTAACATCCGTATCACTTCACCTTCGCAAGCTCATAACTCCCTACAAATGCTCATCTTCTTCAAAATGATCCTCTTCTTCAAAATGATCCTCTTCTTCAAAGCACGGGTTCATATGACACAACCACATATATCCCCATGTCTTCTTCTCGTGGTCATTAACTGTATCCCATAGATCACGACATTTTTGCTCACATGTTGCTACACCCCTACATTTCCTCTCTATCTCCTCGTACAAAGCATTCACCCGTTTTACAAATTTATCTTCTTTCATGATATGTTGATCTATTGTGAAAGTGTCGCTTCCATCAATTTCTTCATCACTTTTTCTCACACATTTATGCTCCCTATGGTTTATTTCTTGAGCATGAGTCCTGGAATTTCCTTTTCTTTTCTCTATTCCATCACCTATTGTGTTCTTGCAACCTTTCCTACAGTCTCTAGTTTCACTGTTTGTGAGGGTCCTCTTTGTTGCCGATGTTGTCTTGCTTACTTTGCTAGCCTCTGCTTTTTTGGTAATTTTCTTTCTCGTCTCAATTCCATTTTCCTTTCCTTTTTGACTCACCACCACTCGCTCTCCACTAACTTTTTCCCCAATGCTTAATTTCTTTTTAGTCCTACATTCTTCGTTCTCATCATGTCGCGAACCCATTCTCTCTTCTTTTCCTTTCGATGTTCTTCAGTCTATTTTTGTCATCTCCAAATTTTGTAACCTTTCCATCAACGCTTCAACTTTTCTTTGTAATTCTTCATGTTTCTCTGTTTCACTCACTATTTTCTCTCTTCGGATTTTTCGATCAATTTCCCATCTCTTGATCAACTCTCGAAATCCTTCATTTTCCTTCACTAATTGATCTATCCTTTTATTTTCCTTATACCTTATGTCTTGTGTATCCTTAAACCACTCATGAGCCACTCTCTCTACTTCCACTCTTTCTTTTTGTTGTATCCTGTTTGTCCTTTCTTGTGTCAGCTCGCTCTCTAGGTGGGAAACTACATCTCTTAGCTTCTCGAGCTCACATTCTAATTGTTGCACTTTGCATTGTGCTGCGACGTCTGTTAGGGTTTCACATTCTACTATCTCAACAGGTTTAGACATTATGATTGCATCATTCTTGTGCCTATCCTTCTCTATTGCAAGTATGGGTTCTTGCTTCTTGGGCCTCTCCTCTCCACATGGTTTTCCTTCGCATCTATTTTTTTGAGCTTGAGGGACCACTCCTACCTCAGGAACACCCTCGTTAACGATAATCTTTCTTCGTGGCTTTGATTGCACTTTGGATCTACACTCCTTAGGAAATTCAACTCTCATAAAGTTTCGACTAAGACAAGGGATTGTGGATACATCACCATTAGTGGATTGTGACACATTTGTAGTGTTCTCATCCTTTAGATGTTCCCTTATCCTATCATATCTATTCATAAGGGCATCAGTCCTCGATCCTTGTAAACTTGGGCATTCTCTAGCCATATGTCCTCTTTGATTACAACTCCAACAGACCAATCCCCTTAAGGTGAATTGCACTTTTTGTATATGTGGTCGTGGATTCCAGTTCATCCTTCTTTTCACTATTCCATCTTCTTCATGGGCTTTATGTACACCACCATTCCAATCATTTGCACCACACATCCTCTTTCTTTGCCATTCACCATTTGGTTGTAGTGTACTCGATTCTTGAGAACAGTCGAATGCTCTCACATTCACTATGCAAGTGAGTTCCACTCTTGCAATGTTGTCGGCTTTTAGCTTGTCCACGAGTTCCAATACCTTCTCCTCGGTGATCTCAACTATCTTAGAGCTCTCTTGGTTTTCTCCTAGGCCTCTTGAATGTGCACTCAATCTATCTCTATGCATTTGAAGCACATATTGGACCTCTTCACAAACCCTCCCTTCATGCTTTGCTTCTTCTAGACTAGCCGGTCTCCTTAACCTAATATATCATTCCACTTTCTCATCATTCAAGCCCACTAGGAACTGTCTTTTTAAGGTCTCCCTATCAGGTGCACTGTTTCCCAACTTCCTCACAATGGTATCCATTCGATCAATATATTTATTGATGCTCTCACTAGCCCCTTGTCGTAAGTGGTCAAATTGCTCTGTTAGTTTCTCTTCAAAACCCAAACCTCTAAACTTCCTCAAGAAGTTAGTTTTCAGATCATCATAAGATGTTCTCTCATGCACACCGAGGTTTGCATACCATTCAATTGCATCACCTCTCAAAGTTGCTAGAAAGATCCACAATTTTCTACCGTCATCCACTATCTCATGGGCACATAATATTAGCTCAAATAATTGAATGTGGGCATCGGGATCTTCATCAGAGGAGCCTAGGAAGCGTGGAAAGTCACGAAGAGGAGTTGCGTGTCTCTGATCCATCTCTTTAACAAGAACCAAGGCAATTGTGGGGCGGAATGGTTGTGCCACACGATTGGGGCACCAAGCCAACTCGTAGCACTCTCTATGAGATATGCTAAGCCAAGTCCCACCGTGCGTGCCAAATGTTGGGCTTTTATGAAGCCGCAGAGAAGGTGTTTTCTTGCAACCAAATAGCTTGGATTTCTATAATTGCGCACACTTTTCTTATCCCGGCCTCGCAAATATGCATCAACGCACTTGCTTTGTCACTCCCCTATTGCCCCCGTCCTTAGCATCCAAGATCTCTATTCCTTTACTTTCAATCACCAACAAACACATACACACTCAGAAATTCATATATGTACACACCAGCACACCTTTAAACACACACCTTCAACACAGCTACTTTGCCACCACTCTACTCACACATTCATTCTCAAACATTCGAAACTTGGATATTCGAATCTTCACACATGAACAAACTCTCACATACACTCAACCACAAACCCAACCTTCATACGCTGACACTCACACATTCAACACACCTATACTCAATTTCTCACACGTTTCATGCACTTTCTTCTTCACATGTGATCTGCAACCCCAATTCCCCTTTTTCTTCTTTAGTCTCACAACCATTCAAACACTCCCACTCACTTACTTGTGCACATACCAAACTAGACACATGCCTACCCAAACACGCTTAAAACCCTCTTACACATATGTGTGCACACTAACATGCTTACATGCATTCAGTCTCACGCACCCAAACTCAAAGCAGCCCCTTGATTTTTATTTTTATTTTTTTTTAACTCTCCCTTTCTCTTGCTCACATTCACACACACTCCCTCTCTTACGTACACACACTCTCACCTCCTCACTAGCCTTTGCTCACACATATACACACATGAATGCCCCATTCACATCGGGATCAAAAATTGTGGAAAGTAGGGGGATTCACACCTTGTCATGGTACCTAGGGTGCACGTGTTATGCTAAGTTGGAGGTGCGATTGCACATTGGACTAATCAGCACAGTAGATTTTGGCCACTTCCACGGGTGAAATGACAAGATGAGCCTTTATGCCAAAACTCCCCTATCTTTGATGATTGAGGTCATTGAGGTGCATCGCTCAGTTGAGTGAGTAAATACGAAGTCAAAAGAACCAACATTCCCTTTTTTTTTAGCGAAAGAACTCAACAAAGTTTTTTGATATTTGAACTACTACGCGATAGAATTCAATCCACATAGATCAACACTTACATTTTACTAGCTCTATCCATTGGAATATGAGGCTCAGAAGTAGTCCAAATATGCCAGCAACCAAACTTCTTTTGATTTAAAGCCTATGTCATTGTTACTGTACTGAAGAATGTCCGTCCTATTTTCAAAGAGTATTGATGCAAGATTGTTCTCTGTTCTTCAAGATCACGCTCCACTATATTTAATGAGAGAAACACTAGGAGCTCCATGCCATGAGAACCTCCAAATTTCTTCCCTAAAGTTGTATAGACAACAATTGTTGACCAAGAACATAAACCCACTTCATTGTTTCCAAAAAGTATGCACTCCAGATAAGAATTCCCAAGTTTTCCTGCAACAAGAGTTTCTCCTACATCTGCTACCGGCAATAAATTCACACCGGCAATAAATTCACCATCTGTATATAAATTGGAGATTCTATGTCCTTGCTATGTGGAAAGGTAGAAACATCTTTAGTCTCTGCATCAAAACATGCAACTTCTACTCAGGATCTCTTTAACAATCTATGCGACACCCCTTGTGATTGTCTCCAAAGCGTGCTCCCTTCTTTCCACCAATAACATCAGCTACATTCGCATAGGTAGCATGAGAGGTCGAAGACTACATCCGAAAACCCTAAAATTCTAGACTTCTTGTTCTTCCATGAACTTGCATATCCTTGCATCATCGAGGCTAAAGAAAATCCCAAGCCCTGCTAGTTCTATGTATGTTTTTACTCACAATTGAGGCATCAACGGCACCCTGTATCTGCTCCATCCCCTCTTCATAATGTGCCACATGATTGAATCAGACCATGGGCAGCATCATACCCGCATGTCTTTTTGGGCCACTCCCCTCGAACATTGGACTCGAATCTACCATTGTGAGATTGGGAGAGAGCGCAGACACCGGCCGTCAATTGCTCTGTTGGACCTCCAACTAACCAAGATTACATGTACTCCACGAGCTTCCTCTCAACACAAAATAGGGTGTCCTCCATGGCTGGATGTGCTTCACAACGATATGGTGTGTGGGCGGTCATTATAATTCTTCAATCTTAGACATGGCGTCCATGCAACTTCAAATCTGCCCTCTGCTCTCGGTCCTCATTCTTCACATTTTTGTTGACATATATCTTGATATTCCAAATACAAAGAATTGAAGAACGTTTGTTTTTCCTCAAACTTGGAACCTCCAAGAAATCTTTTATTCACTAGATCCATGGCGTTCACTTTTGTACATCTCATTTTATCTCTGTTAATCATCAAAATTCATCCAACCATTCTGCAATAAATCCATAACCAACTATTTGTATTATCTGGCATCTCTCCCTCACAGGATAGATTCGTGTACCATATCTGCAGCACTTATTGGAATCTATCTTTCACACTGAATCAAATATGTCTGCCGATCTCCTTTAGTCATCCAAAACTCATGTCCTTCTGTCTCCAGAAGAGAATGCCCCAAAATCTTGCATGTGTCTCTTGCGCTTTGAAGCCCCAACAAATGGATGCTCCTTTTTACATTCAAGCTCCCTTTTTGTCTGGAATGCCGCCCTGCATTGCTAATTTTCCTTGCCTCCCTCCTCTTGTTACCTCCACCTACCCAAAAAAACAAAAGAAACATCTCCCCGCCTTTCCAGCCTCCCTTGCACACCTTTGTAGACCTTCAAATGATTAGCACCCACACACTCACTTGCTCCATCTCCTACGAATTTTTCTGTTGTAGAAGAGAACTCATGATCAAGCTCAGCCTAGGACAACCCCTCGTCACCTGCAACAAAAATCCCCAAAAAAAATAGAGAATTCCCCCCCAAAGAAAGTCCGTGTTCTCCTATTGTCCACGGGAGAGAGTGCCTGCCAACGAGAGAGAAAACGAGAGAGAAAGAGAGAGAGAGGAAGGGGGGGGATGAAAAGTTTTTCTCTTCTTTTTTTTTTTTTAGTGTTTTCCACTAAACCACTCCCCTTGACACCTGACACCCGCTCCCCCCACTCACGCACTCCCCCTCACTTATGCACGGCACACTTTTTCTTTTTCTTTTTTTTTTTTGTCTTGTTTTTCTCTTCTTTCTTTTTAAATACGTTTAATTTTTTTCATTTAATTTTTTTTTACTTTTTCCAGTATCTTCTCTTTGTGTGTGATTTTTTCTCTCTTTTTTTTTTCTGTTTCAAGTTTTTTTTTTCCTTCCTTTTATTTACCCCTTGTTTTTTCTTTGATCTTTTTTTTTTAATCATATATGTATCCCCCTTTTTGATGCACAACAGAGCGAGCACCAGGAAACCACATCAGAAACAAGTGCATTCACGCACTGCTCATCCATGGACAAAGCTGCTACCACAATTGCACCTCATTCCTCCTCTGTGCCTTCGTTACCTCTTTCCTCGGCGCTCGTGTTGTACTGCTCCATGACATGATCTCAGAGATAGCCCGCACAACTTCTTCCCTCCTTCAAAATAGTAGATCCCCTAGATATAAATGCTTGAATGATTCTACATCTCCCTTGCAAAATCTCCTGAAATGAAACAGCTTCTCTGCAAACGAAAGTACGTTGGTGGAGAAAAACAACAATATATACATCTAACATACTCCCCTCCACTTATTTGCGACGTCGTCCTCGACGAGCGTTATGCACAACTCTCATGTTCCTGCAAAAGAAAAACATTTCTATCATATGCACAAAACAGATCTAATCAATCTTACCTTTGCCAAGTTCGGTTTCCCTTTTTGAGTCATTGGAGGGAATTTTGCTTATAAGAAGAAATTTGTTACTCAACAAAAAATATTAGTAATACCAAAAATATCAAACACAAATAGATCAATAGAAATTCAGGGATCACATCATGCAACCAATGAAGGTAGACACACACTTGTATATTATATTCCCATTTTTGTCCCTTCTACATAATCAACCCTTCCCTGATTCATCTCTCTTCTCTTTTCTAACCTGGGTATCTCTCACATGTTTCCCATTCCCGTTCCACCTATATCTTCTTCTCTCGCTTTTTCTTTTTCTATGCTCCGCACTCTCTTTTCTTCATCAATCAAATCCAACTTTTCAATCCTCACTAATTCATTCACTTCTCTCTCAAGATGTCTTGACCATGCACATGCATGGGCAAGAACTCTCAAGTCTAACCCTTGTCTACCTCATCAAAATTGCTCGTCGTCAATGTGATTCAGGATTTTGCAAGTCGTTGCATGACCTAAGAGCCAAAGTGCACAACTCCCAAAAGGCTCGCAAACAAACAAGATAGCTAGTATGATTAGATCCCTCAAGTAGAAGTCTTCTATAAACGCATAGCGAACTAAATTTCATCCAAGCTTGAGCTTCGATTTGACATGCTCATCAGGATTCCAGATCAGCCCATATCCCCACAAGACATATATACATATTCCCATCCGAGCATCATGCTCTCTCCTCTGTTCTGTCCCCCCTCGAGAGAGGAATTTTCTTTTCTTTTTTTTTTCTTTTTTTTTTTAATTTTAATTTGCACGCGATGCACAACGCTAGCCCTATTCGAAACCGACGTCAGCTCGTGGCTTTGACCACCCGGCCAAAGTAATTCCACCCGCCTATCGGCCCACATAGGCGCATAGCCACATAAAGGTCGAGCCTACAGCGAAACTAGTGTCAGCTCGTGGCCTGGATCACCCGATCAAGGTTGCTCCACCCGCCTACTAGCCCACTGTAGCGCACCGACAACACACACATATACACAGTTATGTATTTTTTGTGTTGTTTTTTTTCAATTCCAAGGTCTCGAGAATTAGGAGACATAAGAAAGGGCTTTGTTTCCCGACCATCCCAACACATCACATGCATGTATCCCCCCATGGACATCTTGATGAAGCATATCATCTCTCTGCCTCTTACTCGAGCTAAAATCAAGCCACTATACTCTATGGTCAACTCTTTCTCTTAAGGCCCGCACATACTAACCATCTCATCAATTTGCAACCTCAGAAAGTGCCACTTCATCTCCTACGTTTGCAACACAACTCGAGCTGTCTATCCTCACATCTCAAACTTGCAATTCTAATGAAGCCAACCTTGGTCAGACCTAAGCTATCCTTGACAATGGAGTGCCTAGTCAAACACATACTACCATGAATCCACTTTTCTTTTTCTCTCAAGTTCTTCACTCAATCTCTTCCAATTCTTAAGCTTTTCACTCTCTAAATGAACTCTCCCCTCCACTTGTATTTGTTCTCGATATTTTCTAATGCTCTCTTTCCTTCTACTTTTTTCACCTACTCTCATCTCTTCGAATCACATTTGACCTCCTCAATCATCACCTCATATTTTTTCTACTGCCTTCATCATTTCCACTAGCTTCCTCATTCATTTCTCCCAACAAAGCATTGGCTTGCAAACGCTAGATAGGATCCCACCCCTTTCAAGCTTCATCTCCCTCTTCGTCAGAAACCTCCCCTTGCCCTAACTTCTCCTCGAATCCACCCCGTTCCGAGCCTCCCTAAAACCACCCCTAACCCAAAACCCTCGCCTCACAAGACTCCCCATATCCGTGCCTTACGAATTCAACCTATCCTCCTCTATTGCTGCAATGTCAACATGCCACCGAGGAAAAGACATACTCATCAATTTATTATCAATATCCTTCATCCTCTCTTTATTTGCACTCAATATTCTAACATCCGTATCACTTCACCTTCGCAAGCTCATAACTCCCTACAAATGCTCATCTTCTTCAAAATGATCCTCTTCTTCAAAGCACGGGTTCATATGACACAACCACATATATCCCCATGTCTTCTTCTCATGGTCATTAACTGTATCCCATAGATCACGACCTTTTTGCTCACATGTTGCTACACCCCTACATTTTCTATCTATCTTCTCATACAAAGCATTCACCCGTTTTACAAATTTATCTTCCTTCATGATATGTTGATCTATTGTGAAAGCGTCTCTTCCATCAATTTCTTCATCACTTTTTCTCACACATTTATGCCCCCTATGGTTTATTTCTTGAGCATGAGTCCTGGAATTTCCTTCTCTTTTCTCTCTTCCATCACCTATTGTGTTCTTGCAACCTTTCCTAGAGTCTCTAGTTTCACTGTTTCTGAGGGTCCTCTTTGTTGCCGATGTTGTCTTGCTTACTCTGCTATCCTCTGCTTTTTTGGTAATTTTCTTTCTCGTCTCAATTCCATTTTCCTTTCCTTTTTGACTCACCACCACTCGCTCTCCACTAACTTTTTCCCCAATGCTTAATTTCTTTTTAGTCCTACATTCTTCGTTCTCATCATGTCGGGAACCCATTCTCTCTTCTTTTCCTTTTGATCTTCTTCTATCTATTTTTGTCATCTCCAAAGTTTGTAACCTTTCCATCAACGCTTCAACTTTTCTTTCTAATTCTTCACGTTTCTCTGTTTCACTCACTATTTTCTCTCTTTGGATTTTTCGATAAATTTCCCATCTCTTGATCAACTCTCGAAATCCTTCATTTTCCTTCACTAATTGATCTATCCTTTTATTTTCCTTATACCTTATGTCTTGTCTATCCTTAAATCACTCATGAGCCACTCTCTCTACTTCCTTCACTTTTTCTTTTTGTTGTATCCTGTTTGTCCTTTCTTGCGTCAGCTCGCTCTCTAGGTGGGAAACTACATCTCTTAGCTTCTCGAGCTCACATTCTAATTGTTGCACTTTGCATTGTGATGCGACGTCTGTTAGGGTTTCACATTCTACTATCTCAACACATTTAGACATTATGATTGCATCATTTTTGTGCCTATCCTTCTCTATTGCAAGTATGGGTTCTTGCTTCTTGGGCCTCTCCTCTCCACATGGTTTTCCTTCACATCTATTTTTTTGAGCTTGAGGGACCACTCCTACCTCAGGAACACCCTCATTAACGATAATCTTTCTTCGTGGCTTTGATTGCACTTTGGATCTACACTCCTTAGGAAATTCAACTCTCATAAAGTTTTGACTAAGACAAGGGATTGTGGATACATCACCATTAGTGGATTGTGACACATTTGTAGTGTTCTCATCCTTTAGATGTTCCCTTATCCTATCATATCTATTCATAAGGGCATCAGTCCTCGATCCTTGTAAACTTGGGCATTCTCTAGCCATATGTCCTCTTTGATTACAACTCCATCAGACCAATCCCCTTAAGGTGCATTGCACTTTTTGTATATGTGGTCATGGATTCCAGTTCATCCTTCTTTTCAGTATTCCATCTTCTTGATGGGCTTGAAGTACACCACCATTCCAATCATTTGCACCACACATCCTCTTTCTTTTCCATTCACCATTTGGTTGTAGTGTACTCGATTCTTGAGAACAATCGAATGCTCTCACATTCACTGGGCAAGTGAGTTCCACTCTTGCAATGTT
The DNA here is from genome assembly GCA_020310875.1 of Ceratopteris richardii. Lineage (NCBI taxonomy): Eukaryota > Viridiplantae > Streptophyta > Polypodiopsida > Polypodiales > Pteridaceae > Ceratopteris > Ceratopteris richardii. Next base: position 90,411,186 of record CM035408.1, on the reverse strand, counting down.
GTCGGCTTTTAGCTTGTCCACGAGTTCCAATACCTTCTCCTCAGTGATCTCAGCTATCTTAGAGCTCTCTTGGTTTTCTCCTAGGCCTCTTGAATGTGCACTCAATCTATCTCTATGCATTTGAAGCACATATTGGACCTCTTCCCAAACCCTCGCTTCATGCTTTGCTTCTTCTAGACTAGCCGGTCTCCTTAACCTAATATATCGTTCCACTTTCTCATCATTCAAGCCCACTAGGAACCGTCTTTTTAAGGTCTCCCTATCAGGTGCACTGTTTCCCAACTTCCTCACAATGGTATCCATTCGATCAATATATTTATTGATGCTCTCACTAGCCCCTTATCGTAAGTGGTCCAATTGCTCTGTTAGTTTCTATTCAAAACCCAAACCTCTAAACTTCCTCAAGAAGTTAGTTTTCAGATCATCATAAGATGTTCTCTCATGCACACCGAGGTTTGCATACCATTCAATTGCATCACCTCTCAAAGTTGCTGGAAAGATCCGCAATTTTCTACAGTCATCCACTATCTCATGGGCACCACATATTAGCTCAAAAAATTGAATGTGGGCATCAGGATCTTCATCGGAGGAGCCTAGGAAGCATGGAAAGTCACGAAGAGGAGTTGCGTGTCTCTGAGCCATCTCTTTAACAAGAACCAAGGCAATTGTGGGGCCGAATGGTTGTGCCACATGATTGGGTCACCAAGCAAACTTGTAGGACTCTCTATGAGATATGCTAAGCCAAGTCCCACCGTGCATGCCAAATGTTGGGCTTTTATGAAGCCGCAAAGAAGGTGTTTTCTTGCAACCAAATAGCTTGGATTTCTATAATTGCGCACACTTTTCTTATCCCGGCCTCGCAAATATGCATCAATGCACTTGCTTTGTCACTCCCCTATTGCCCCCGTCCTTAGCATCCAAGATCTCTATTCCTTTACTTTCAATCACCAACAAACACATACACACTCACCACTTCATATATGTACACACCAGCACACCTTTAAACACATACCTGTCAACACGGCCACTTAGCCACCACTCTACTCACACATTCATTCTCAAACATTCGAAACTTGAATATTAAAATCTTCACACATGAAAAAACTCTCACATACACTCAACCACAAACCCAACCTTCATACGCTGACACTCACACATTCAACACACCTATACTCAATTTCTCACACGTTTCATGCACTTTCTTCTTCACATGTGATCTGCAACCCCAATTCCCTTTTTCTCCTTTAGTCTCACAACCATTCAAAAACTCCCACTCACTTACTTGTGCACATACCAGACTAGACACATGCCTACCCAAACACGCTTAAAAACCCTCTTACACATACGTGCGCACACTAACATGCTTGCATGCATTCAGTCTCACGCACCCAAACTCAAAGCAGCCCCTTGATTTTTATTTTTATTTTTTTAACTCTCCCTCTCTCTTGCTCACATTCACACACACTCCCTCTCTTACGTACACACACTCTCACCTCCTCACTAGCCTTTGCTCACACATATACACACATGAATGCCCCATTCACATCAGGATCAAAAATTGTGGAAAGTAGGGGGATTCACACCTTGTCATGGTACCTAGGGTGCACGTGTTATGCTAAGTTGGAGGTGCGATTGCACATTCGACTAATCAGCACAGTAGATTTTGGCCACTTCCACAGGTGAAATGACAATATGAGCCTTTATGCCAAAACCCCCCTATCTTTTATGATTGAGGTCATTGAGGTGCATCGCTCAGTTGAGTGAGTAAATACAAAGTCAAAAGAACCAACATTCCCTTTTCTTTCAGCGAAAGAACTCAACAAAGTTTTTTGATATTTGAACTACTACGCGATAGAATTCAATCCACATAGATCAACACTTACATTTTACTAGCTCTATCCATTGGAATATGCGGCTCAGAAGTAGTCCAAATATGCCAGCAACCAAACTTCTTTTGATTTAAAGCATATGTCATTGTTACTGTACTGAAGAATGTCCGTCCTATTTTCAAAGAGTATTGATGCAAGATTGTTCTCTGTTCTTCAAGATCACGCTCCACTATATTTAATCAGAGAAACACTAGGAGCTCGATGCCATGAGAACCTCCAAATTTTTGCCCTAAAGTTGTACAGACAACAATTGTTGACCAAGAACATAAACCCACTTCATTGTTTCCAAAAAGTATGCACTCTAGATAAGAATTCCCAAGTTTTTCTGCAAGAAGAGTTTCTCCTAACATCTGCTACCGGCAATAAATTCACCATCTGTATATAAATTGGATATTCTATGTCCTTGCTATGTGGAAAAGTAGAAATCTTCAGTCTCTGCATCAAAACATGCAACTTCTGCTCAGGATCTTTTTAACAATCTATGCAACACCCCTTGTGATTGTCTCCAAAGCTTGCTCCCTTCTTTCCACCAATAACATCAGCTACATTCGCATAGGTAGCATGAGAGGTCGAAGACTACATCCGAAAACCCTAAAATTCTAGACTTCCTGTTCTTCCATGAACTTGCATATCCTCGCGTCACCGAGGCTAAAGAAAACCCCAAGCCCTGCTAGTTCTATGTATGTTTTTACTCACAATTGAGGCATCAACGACACCCTGTATCTGCTCCATCCCCTCTTCATAATGTGCCAGATGATTGACTCAGACCATGGGCAGCATCATACCCCCATGTCTTTTTGGACCACTCCCCTCGAACATTGGACTCGAATCTACCATTGTGAGATTGGGAGAGACCGTAGACACTGGCCGTCAATTGCTCTGCTGGACCTCCAACTAACCAAGATTACATGTACTCCGCGAGCTTCCTCTCAACACAAAATAGGGTGTCCTCCATGGTTGGATGTGCTTCACAACGATATGGTGTGTGGGCGGTCATTACAATTCTTCAATCTTAGACATGGCGTCCATGCAACTTCAAAACTGCCCTCTGCTCTCGGTCCTCATTCTTCACATTTTTGTTGACATATATCTTGAGATTCCAAATACAAAGAATTGAAGAACGTTTGTTTTTCCTCAAACCTGGAACCTCCAAGAAATCTTTTATTCACTAGTTCCATGGCGTTCACTTTTGTACATCTCCTTTTATCTCTGTTAATCATCAGAATCCAACCATTCTGCAATAAATCCATAACCAGCTATTTGTATTATCTGGCATCTCTCCCTCACAGGATAGATTCATGTACCATATCTACAACACTTATTGGAATCTATCTTTCACACTGAATCAAATATGTCTGCTGTATAATCTACTATGCGAATTGTCAGCCATTGCAAGTGAAGCAAGTCCAACATTTAAAATGGAAAGCACTTGAAGTGCTGCTCCTTCTCTGGCAATTATGTCCTTGCAATGAACATCAATAGCACATAAGGGACTATATTCAAGCCATCACCATCCTTGCTGCGTATGATAATAGGTACCTCCTCTAGTTGATTATGATCTATCTCATCCGCTGTCACACTCTACTGTGTCTCGCTCTATTTGGCTCCACCTTCCTTATTTTCTTTGCATGATAATGCTCTATGATTCTTTCCACTCACTGTCTGCTCTTCGTGTCCCGACTGAAGCACACGATAGTCCCCTCGACCTCTTCTTTACTTGCGTAGCCTCCAAACCTTCCCCCTTTTTCTCTGTATATGTTGTTTCCCCCCATGATTTCTCAGTAGTTGCAGAATTGAGGAGTCGCAACCCCCTCAGAGTAGTCGACAGCCCTCCCAATCTCTCCAAAGACCCTTTAGCAGCTGCCAGCCCACAAGAGCTTCCTCGAGGACAAAAGAAAAAAGAAATCTCCCACTGTAGGCTTCTTACTGCTCCTTACAGAATCATCTACCCATGGTGCACAGTGGAGATCTTTCCCTCATATAGAAACACATGGATGAAAAAACAAGTGTTCCTCTCTTCCCACAGTGCCAAATGATGCTTCTTCCTCTTCTTATATCTCTATTGATGTCATTTGTGCCATCATCATCTTAGGCTTTAGTGATTGTCATCTTCTTTTTTCCCTTTCTTGCATGTTAGATGGCTAAACTTGCTCGTATCCTTCTCTGATAAAGTCCTCCAGCCATGCGAATCAAATATTCCTCTATCACTAATGCTTTTCCCATCAATCAACACTTTATTCCTAAATCGTTGGATGCTCAACATATGTTTTCTTTCGTACGAATCATCTTGCCTGAAGAAAATGAAGAACGAGCCTCTCCACCTTGCGTTACCTTTTGCATTTCTTCTTCGATATAAGATGCTCCTTCGCTAGAGAAGTTTGAGGAAAATGATCAAAGAAGAGCCTATCTCCTTGGTTCTCTCTCTGTGTGCTGATCCCCTTTAGTCATCCAAAACTCATGTCCTTCTATCTCCAGAAGAGAATGCCCCAAAATCTTGCATGTGTCTCTTGCGCTTTGAAGCCCCAACAAATGGCTGCTCCTTTTTACATTCAAGCTCCCTTTTTGTCTGGAATGCCTCCCTCCATTGCTAATTTTCCATGCCTCCCTCCTTTTGTTACATGCACATACCCGAAAAAAACAAAAGAAACATCTCCTCGCCTTTCCAGCCTCCCTTGCACACCTTTGTAGACCTTCAAATGATTGGCACCCAGACACTCATTGGCTCCATCTCCTATGATTTTTTCTGTTGTAGAAGAGAACTCATGATCAAGCTCGGCCTAGGACAACCCCTCATCACCTGCAACAAAAATCCCCAAAAAAAACAGAGAATTCCCCCCCCGAAGAGAGTCCGTGTTCTCCTATTGTCCACGGGAGAGAGTGCCTGCCAGCGCGAGAGAAAACGAGAGAGAGAGAGAAGAAGAAGAGAGGGGATAAAAATTTTTTCTCTTCTTTTTTTTTTTTAATTGTTTTCCACTAACCCACTCCCCTTGACACTTGACACCCGCTCCCCCCACTCACGCACTCCCCCTCACTTATGCACGTGCACACTTTTTCTTTTTCTTTTTTTTTTTGTCTTGTTTTTCTCCTCTTTTTTTTTAAATACGTTTTATTTTTTTTCATTTAATTTTTTTTTACTTTTTCCAGTATTTTTTCTTTGTGTGTGATTTTTTCTCTCTTTTTTTTTCTGTTTCAAGTTTTTTTTTTCCTTCCTTTTATTTTCCCCTTGTTTTTTCTTTGATCTTTTTTTTTTAATCATATATGTATCCCCCTTTTTTATGCACAACAGAGTAATTACTAAAGCGAGCAGCAGCAAACCACATCAGAAACAAGTGCATTCATGCACTGCTCATCCATGGACAAAGTTGCTACCACAATTGCATCTCATTCCTCCTCTCTACCCTCGTTACCTCTTTCCTCGGCGCTCGTGTTGTACTGCTCCATGACATGATCTCAGAGATAACCTGCACACCTTCTTCCCTCGTCCAAAATAGTAGATCCCCTAGAGATAAATGCCTGAATGATTCTACATCTCCCTTGCAAAATCTCTTGAAATGAAACAGCTACTCTGCAAACGAAAGTATGTTGGTGCAAAAAAACAACAATATATACAGCTAACAAGTCGTCAAGATTGGTGTTGAACACAATTGTCGTTTAAGCTCATTGAAAGAGTTTTCACATTCGTCAGTCCACTCGAAATTGCTTAAAAGTCCATACAGAGGCTTTGCTATGATGGCATACATGTGTATAAACCGTCGGTAATAACCACAATGCCCCATGAAAGCTTGTACTTCCTTTACATGCTTTGGCCTAGGTAACTCTGCAATGGCCCTCACTTTCTCCTCGTCCGTGGATATGCCATTCTTTGACACTATGTGTCTTAGAATCTTGCCTTGTCTAACCATGAAAACACACTTTTCTGGGTTCAGGCAGACTTGATATTCTCTACATTTGTCAAAGATTTTCCTAAGTTCAGGTATATGTGTCTGTCTAATGTTGGAATGAGCACAAAGATCGTCAACATAGACTTCTAAATTGTTCCTCAAGAACTCTTTAAATACATGGCACATCAATCTTTGGAAGGTTGCAGGAGCATTGGTAAGCCCGAATGGCATTACCTGAAAAGCAAATATGCCCCACTCAGTGGCAAATGTTGTCTTATGTTGATCTTCTGGAGCTATGGCTACTTGATTGTAACCAAAAAATCCATCAAGGAAGTTGTATACTTCCTTGCCCGCTACTCTTTCTAGTAGATGCTCAGTGATAGGAAGCGGATAGTTATCGCGAATAGTGGCGGCATTAACCTTTTTCAAGTTAATGCACACACGTAGCTTTCCATTTTTCTTGGGTACCACTACGATGGGGGATACCCACTCAGCATGCTCAATTTCATAGATGAATCCAGCTTCTACCATTCTATCTATCTCCTCTTTGATCTTAGCAGCATAATTATCGTTATATGTGTATGGCTTTTGCTTAGAGGGTTTCGCATCTGAGGTCATGGGAATTGTGTGTGAGCATATGTCTGGGTCAAGACCCTTCAAGTCCTTGTAACTCCAAGCGAATACATCTCTGTATTCTCTTAGCAGGGCAATCAACTCTTGCTCTTCTTCTTCTGTCAGGTCATGCCCTATGTAAGTGCATCTCTCTTCTCCTTCTTCTATGGCTACAACAATTTTCTTGGTGGTTTCTTTGTTATCATAGGACTCTCCTGATTGCGCCTCACGTTTAGGCATTCTTACCATGACTCTCCTATCGTCTATCTCATACTTTTTGAAATTCTCGCGGACCTCAAACAAAGATTCCTCCTCTTCTCATGTGACTTCACTCTTCTTCCTTTTCTTGCCTTCACTCTTGGCAGTCACTTGTGTGGTTAACCTCACATCGTTTGTAAGCTCTTCGTGTCTCTAGGGTTGAAATTCTACTTCATAGAAATATTCTTCATCTGATACAAAAGGTGGGTCCATAATGATTGACTCTAGATCGGAGTCACTCGCATCTTCAAATGCATCAGGGCTAGGTTCACATTCTTCTAGAATTGATTCTCCCATGATTGGCTCTATGGAGAAGATTGAAATGTCATAGCCATCCTCGTCACAGTGGGGCGTCCATTGTTCTTCATTGATGGCTACATCCATTGTTGCTAGAATTTCCGCCCAGCCATGAGGTTCAAACTCTTCATCAGGAAATACTACAGGTGCATAGGTTGGGTCTTGAATTGATCTATGGGTTTCCTTCGCACCTACTTCTCTTGATTTTTCCCTCTTCTCTTCTTCTACTGCTACTTTACACATCCATAAGTGTGTGTCTTCATGCATCCATGAGGATCCTGATCCTATGGAATGCACCGACTCAGTATCATCTTTAGCTCTATGGATGGGATTCCATTGGATAGGAGGGACATCTCTATGAGAGTAATCTTTGAGATTAACTTTGGTCGTGACACCTAAGTGTTGCAAATACAAGGAATTGGTTCCCCAATCCTGTACCACTTGCAACTGTCGCATAAATGGTCTTCCCAAAATCATCTCATAGGCATGATTTTTTCTAAAGTCACATATAGCAAAAGTATGCTCAAACTCCACACCACACGTAGTGAGAGTTATTCCTTCCAGCAGTCCTAAGGGTTTCTCAATGTGACCATCGACCATCTGTAATTTCATTCTCGTTGGCATGAGTGCTTGCTTGCCCCAACGCTTCCATAGGGAGGTGGTAGCAATTGCAACTCCTGCGCCTGAGTCCAAAATTGCCTTGGTTGTGTATCCTTGATGGGTAATGGGAAGATAGGTGTTTCCTTATTCTCCTTCACTCATATCTCCTATCTTGTCTAAAGGAATTTCTGGCACTGTTCTATGAGAACCTACCTCGGAATGCGGTTTGGCTACCTCTGGCACTTGTTTGGCTACATGTTTCCACAATTCTAGCCTAACCTTGAGTAACTCTTCTAAAGTGAGATTGCACTGCACTTTAGTGTTCTTTACAACCTCTGTGTTCCTAGGTATGACTGAGTCTTCATTTCGTACCATGACCGTGGGTGCTCTCATACAAGTAGACTTGGCTTCCCATGGGCCTGTGAAATGGGGTAGCTCCTATAAGGAATTAGACTCAAATTCGAATCTCTCTTGAGATTGTGCACTCTCTTGCTCCTCATAAATAGAAGGAATGTCTTGTGGGAATTGATCATGTGCGTCATCCACAAGATCAATGGGAGGAGGGACTTCACTTTCTTTAGCCCATTTCTCTTCTTGAATCTCTCATAAGAACTCTGGTGTGTACCGATCCATAGAAGAAGATGTGTCTGGTTCTATGGAGTTAGGCACATAGGCTTCCTGGGCGGGAAGGCTTAGCCTTTCACTTGGCTTGTCCTTATTTTGAGAGGCGGGTTCCTTTTCTGATTGTGCAATTAGCCTCTCCAATCTTTCTAGCAGTCCCTCAAAGTGTAACTGTGTCTTAGCTGAACTAGAGATGTTAAAGAGGCGACTGACTTCAAACATGGTTTGAGCCAATTCCACCATCTTAGCACAAATTTTAGTTCGTTCGAGCTCTAGTTTCGCTCTCAGGTAACATTTATCATGATAGGTTACGTTTGGCCCTTCTTGGATACTGGCCTGATATGCTTTAAGCATCATATTCAGGTCCTCGGGAGTGGGATCTGCTAATACTGATCCTACTCTAGGAGGTGGTGGGATCGTGTGAGGTGGGTTGGAAGGTGGTGGATCGGACGGAGATGGGGATGGCGAAGGTGGGGTAGTGTGAGAGGGAGGTTGAGATGTGAGTTCAATTATCCTGGCTCTCGTTTCTCTTAGGCTTTCCTCGAGTTCACTCATCTTCTTTGCCCATTGCCTTTTCATTCTTTCGCGGCTATCTCTCCAGGCTCTAGTCCTCTTCTTGGTTATGCTCTCAGTTTCACTAACTTCAACACTCTTTTCCTTGCCTAAACCTTGGTTCTGCTGCAATTCCTGAGCTCTCGTCACCCCTTGCACTGGTGCAGTGGAAGTCACACTCCCTGAAGAGTCTACAACTAACCCAATCACATTGATGGGAGTGATGTTTGTTACATTCTGTGGGTTCTTTGGGCAGTCTCGTAAGAGGTGCTCCTTTCCGCAATCTTGACAAAAGCCTTGAATGGTCACAGATTGGGGTTGTGTAGGGGCAGGCATCGGGCAATCACGAATGAGTTGATCTCCCTGACATCGGTGGCATGGCCCTCTAGGGAATGGGGGTCTTACCTGCCTAGGTTGGGGTTGCGAGTGGGATTGGCGTACATGACATTAGTATACTTTGGCTCCCAACTTGGTTGTTAGCTCACAAAATGGTTGGTTTTTATGCACTAATATGTTTGTATTTGGCAGGGAAATTTGTTTGATTGCAGGTACTTGAAGAGTTAATCGATTGGATGAAAGGAGATTGCACTCATGTCTACAAAACTTCTGCTTGGAAATGATGTATTGGTTGCAAATGCACTTATCTCTATGTATGGCAAGTGTGGCAGTGTTGATGATGCAATGAAAATATTCAGGGGACTTGAAGAAAAAATGTGGTGACTTGGACTATTGTCATGTCAATTTGCAAACAGAATAATTGGTACACATCCTGCAGCTCACTTTTCAAGGAGATGTGCAACGAGTTCCCAAATGTAGAAACCTCATGCCATTATGTGACAGAGTTTTGTGTGTGATTGCTGCGGAGGATTAGAGCAAGCTTAAGCAGTGGAATGCGGTTAATTTCCCTCTCCGCTATTTGAAACAATTCGAAACGTTAGCATTGGCATCTGCACCTTTCTTTGAGTATAGAGCATGACAGAATGTTGTTTCTCTCTCTTGTATGAGAGAACTGGGCACAAACTGCAGTAAGTCTAAGCTTTGAGTGCCATCCAGCCTGGTGTCCTGATGTGGTTTCTCTCAAAGATGCCTTAACTACTATATCATTATGGAGACTTCAGGTATTAAGATTGTGCACTTGAGTGCAAGTGAAGCATAACTCTCGGTTCAACTCTTTTCCAAAGATTTTCAGAGTCACCTTCTCTCGTTATCAGCTGGAGACAATAATGGACACATTAAACTTGATGTAAATGGGCGAACAAATTGGCACTCTTATTGATCAGAAAGGTGCTTGTGCTGAGACAGTGGTGTAGCATATTATTCTGGCATACTGGAGTGCAGCATGTTTGGAGGAACAAATAATGGAGATATTTTAGAGTCAATACAGAATGGAAGTGCACACAATTCTTTTATTGGTTGTTCTTTTCAGATCGTTTGGTTGCACATATGCTGAAGCTCAATGACTACATTTGAGCTCTTTGTGTCCACAGGTATATGAGCAAGGCGGATACCTTATCTTATCCACGGGGGGGAAGGATTCACTGTGGAAGAGGGATTTTTTTCATCGATGGTGACCCTTCCCTGTGGCTTCCGTGGCTGTGGGGAGGAGAAGAAGCTCGGAGTGAGGGGTTCTTTTTCAGAACAGAGGGGACGCACTTGGGAGTCCGGATGAAGTGGCTTTCTAGGCCGGCACCAGGGCAGAGATCAAGGGAGGGGGTTGGCCTGCTTCGTCTTTCTTTCCCGTTATTGGGGGTCGCAAAGAGGAGAAAGCAGAGGTGTCGTCCAATTGCCTAAGGTTTTTTTTCAGAGGGCCACTATCAACTCCACTCAGGGGGGAGAATACCTTATCTGAATCCACGTGGGGGGGGTTCGCAAAAAGGAGGAGGATTGTTTGGTTTTTTTGGGTGTTGTTTTTTGTGCAGATATGCGAGGAGATGTTTGGGGAACGAGGCTGATCGATACTTCAGAGGGTCGTGGTTGCTCGCATACGGAGGGGGTTTTCTGCATCAGCTTCGTTTTTGCTTGGGGGCTCTTCCTGGAGGCCTATTGTTTTTCGCCAAGTAAACAAGAGGGAAGCAATTGTCGACACCATTATTAAAGCAGCACAGAGAGAACAGTTATGAAAGCTATCTCCCATGGGGAATAAGTCCAGCAAAGGAGGAGTTTTTGGGATCATTCAGGAGCGAGCAGGTGTGTACAGGGAGCACGGAGAAGTTCTTGGGTCCGTCGGAAGGGGTGGAGGCTCTTTGGAGGAGATGTGCATATCAGTTCGTACAAAAATAGGAGGAGAATGCCTCTATTATGAGGAGCAAACCCAGGAGCGCGGTAACTTGAAGTGTATGTCGAATCAAGATTCAGGCTACCTGTTTTGTCTTTTCTTTTTCTCGTAAAGCTACATAGGTTGGGTGCCCCTTTGTATTTTAATTGGCATGGGCATTTGCATGGTTACTGTCCTTAATTAAATTTCTCAATGCTCATGTGGATAATCGAATCTCTTGCCTAAACGTACGCTTAATGAGCTTCCATGATGTTTAGACTTACGACTGCACTTTCTCTGTGTCCGAATACTGAGTAAGAAGGAAATGCATTTTTTCAATTATGCATCGCATGTTTAATGGGAGTCTCTTTTGTGCGTTTGTGAGTATATAGCAGGGGTGTGTCTCCAAATCAGTTTAAAACGTGTACAGAAGGTTTAGGCGTCTGTTGGTTTAGCCACATATGAGGCCTGTTAACTCCCTTGTGCCCATGAAGTGAAGTCAAGCAGCACCGGAGAAATCCTATACGCCCTTAAAATCTGGTATAAACAAGGCATACAGGGGATGCACCACAGACAACCTCTATGTTGTGTATGAAAGAGGAGAGTGCAAGAGAATTAGAGCTTGCTGTGGGTATGAAGAGGCCAGATAAGACACAAGAGCACATACTCCCTATGTCTTTGACATACTCGCACGATGAGTAAGATTAGTTTTGCGAAGGAGAAGGTCGAACCTAAGTCTTGAGGCTAGATGCAAGTTTTGAAATTGACATTAAACGATTGGCCAAGATAGTATCCTTTTACTTGCAAGTCTGGGTTTAGATATTACAATTTCATACAAAACTTTGGTTCGAGATAGTGTCGTCCTGCAGATGAGTTTGTGTTTGGATGTTACGGGAGCATCATCCCGAACTTTGATCCATGGAAGTTTGAAGCTTAAATTTGAGAACTGGAATTTTGATACAAGAAAAGACATATGATAAAGGTAACACCACTAGTATCAAGTCAAGTCGTAGCGCATTGAACGAGATATTGTTTTTGGTCCTTGATGAAACGTTTCCGATCCTTCAAAGTTTGCCAAACTTAAGATGTAGGTTTTATATGCAGTTGGTATTGCTTCATTCTCGAGTCTCGTTGAAGAGGTGCCTGAAGGGAACCTGATTCGTTCTTTGAAATTTGGAAGAATTAACTTACAAGGACGATGGATTATTGTGGGACAGTCTTAAGAACCTTGTTTGCTAGGGAAGAGAGTGGAGAACGATAGTGAGTATAGATGTGTGTATGCGTAGGTGCACATGTGTAATGTAGTGAAAGGGGAAGAGGATATGTAAACATGGTGGGTGTGAATATATGAGTGTGAGGGTGTGTGCTAGAGTACATGTGTGAACGTATCAGTGAGTGTTTGTGTGTGATAGAGAGAGCGAGTGGGTGGATTTCGGGAGAGAAAGTAAGGGAGTGAAGAAAGTATGTGAGTGTGTGAAGGCATAGGTATGTGTGAGAGTGAGAGAAGGGAGTTTGCCAAAAGGTAACCACTAGAGTTGAAGGCCCCTTGGTGCATGTAATTGCCCGTATCTTCCCGTAGTACATCAGAGTGTAATTGTGGGTTAGGGCGATCAAAACTACCTAGCATCAGAAAGTTTAGCCAAATACCATTGTGTGTGTGCATTTTCCCTTGGGCATTAGAGCTAATCATTTTGGTGCGTCTGCCGGGAATTGGCTTAGCACATCTCATCGAGAGTGCTACGAGTTTGCTTGGTGCCCCAATCGTGTGGCACAGCCAATTCGATCCCAAATTTGCTCTGATCTTCATTAGAGAAATGGCCCAACAAAGACAAGCCTCTAGTTTTGAGAAAGCGAATATAAGACAAGGGAATTTTGGACAAAATAGATGGATATGTTCTCGTCCGACCATGAGACATCATGTGAACCGAGGGTGGCGATTTGGCCCGATATCAAATTATGTGAGATGTTGGTGTTGCGAGCAGATTGGGCATATAGCCAAATATTGCCCTCGTGTATGCACTCCGTTGGATTTTGTCCCCACATGTGAGGACTATGGGAAAAAGAGACTATGCGAGCACGTGTGTGGCTCAAAAGAGGTGATTGACCTAAAGGTCGCAACGAATGAACCAGATAGGTGCTTATCCTCTTTGTATGTGGAAGTTGACAAAGGTGGAGTTACTTCGTCGACAGAAACTGCGAGAGCAAGTGGAAGCAAGGACACTCGATCTCATGATCGAGACTTGATAGAACTTGTGAAGAGCTTGGAATGTCAAGTCAATTGGTTGCATGTGGAGCGAGATAACGAGAGGATCAAAATAGCGAAATTAGAGGAAAATCAAGAGAAAATGGCCGAGGTCCTAGGAACTTGGGAAAAGCAAGTACAAATGTTGAAAAATGAAAACAAGGAGTGGAAAAGAGTAAACAAAAGCTGGAGGCAAGATCTGGTGAAGCCCGAGAGTGAAAACGTGGTCTGGGACTTGAGATCCGGTTTGATGGTAGCCGACTGCTTTGGAGTTGCGATCGAAGAAGAGCTCTCAAGAGACGAGGATGACCTAATGAGGAGAGTCGAAAGAATGGAGCACGAAATCGAGAAGGTACAAAGCATAATCCGTCGATACAGTGATCCAACTTGGTTCACTCGGTTCTTCGTAAAAATAGGCCTCATTATGGTCAGGTGATTGCATGTAGTAAGCTTGAGGGCTATCAATATGAGTAGAGTCAAAACTATGATCACTAGGGTCACTTTTTGAGAGTAGTGGTGTCACTGGCACTATGGCTCTATTCAGGTTCTCTTCTACAGCTGCATACTTTACGGGAATCACATTGGCTGGAGCAGGAGGTTGTTGGGCTAGCACTGGTTGAGGTCTTTGTTGGTTTTGGTAGGGTTGTTGATAAGGTTTTTGTGGCCTACCATATTGCTGTGGAGGGTACTGGTTCTGGTATCTTCCTTGTTGTGGATAGGGCTGAGGGTAGGTTTTCCTAACCGCTTGCTTATTGTATGGGCAATCTTGCGCAGTGTGATTAGTGTATTTCCTTTCTATGGTGCAGTATTGGCTATTAGGATTCACTTGGGCTTGAGCCATAATGGGACATACGTTCGCCATATGGTCACCTCCACAAGTATAGCACCGCTTAACTGGGGCAAATCTTGGGATTTGTTTGCTAGAGAAACCTAGTTTTAGAGCTACCTTCTCTGCGAGTTCCTCAATAGATGTGGATTGAGTGGAAGAGAGGCTAGTAGAACTATCTGAATCTTTGTAGATTTTGGAAAGCTCTAATTCCTCTCCTAGGTTATCCTCGATGTCTATGCACATGCATACGCATTCTTCTATGGTTCTAGGGTCTTTTAAGTACACATATGATCTCAACTTTGTACTAAGCACTCCATCTAAGAAGAGAGCCACTTGTTTGGCTGGTGTGGGTAACTCAGAAACAGGATATCTCTCTAGATATTGTCTAAATCTTCTTCCTGTAAGTCTCACGGTCTCTTGAGGGGTCTACTTGAAGCTATGAATCAGTGAGGAATTGTTATGCCTTATGCCACTTTTGGAAAATTCAGTAATGAATGCCTCCAGAAGTTGGTCTATGTTTCTGAAGTGTCTCTCATTCAGTGGTTGAAACCACGTAAGGGCTGTGTTCCTTAGGGTTAGACCAAAGGCATTGTATTGTAAGAACAGGTCCTCAACTTGCTCAGCTCTCAATACTTGCCTAAACTCGGCCACATGGTCATATGGGTCTCCAGTGCCATCGAAGTAATTCTTCATGGACTTAACCAGCTGTGTAGGTCTCAAGGTTTTGGTGTGTTCCCTCGGCCTTGGCAAAGGAAAATCATCAGCATTTCTTAGGTTCCTTGGAACTCTAGTTCTCTTTGTTTCTTCTCTATCCGTCTCTGCTTGCATTCGTTCTCTTCCTATTGGGTTGGCAAAACTTACCTCAAGTCTTTCTCTATTCCTGTCTCTTGGAGCTCCATGAGCTTGGCATGTTCTAGCTCTTGGGTGGCCATAGGACACATTAGATCTTGGTTGGGGAAAAATAAATTCACCCTTCCAAGTGTAAGCATGTCTACCATGTTCTGAAACCACAAAGATCCTCTCTGACGTATTGTCTAAATAGGTCACTTTTCCTGGGCTATCAGGATCTTTGAGTTCATAGATCGTGATCGTCCCTACCTCATTCGGTGGATTAGGCTTATACCTCCAAAAGGCTTCATCAGTCTCTCAGTTTAAGAGCAGATCTATGCTTTTATTGTCCTGGGGAATCCACTCTGGCATGATAATTCTAGTAAGAACTGATTTGCCTCGAGGTGTTTTAGGCTCTCCACTTAAGTTCCCTTGCTCTAGGTCACCTATGTCTGTCTCTGGGATCACATTCCCGAATTCGTATGTCCTATCTGGGTGGCTGGTGACTACGTATATGGTTCCTTCTTTGTCCAAGTATGCACCATTTTCAAATTTGACTGCTGGACGTTCTAGTCCAATGGGTTGATCTGGGTTTTTGATCTGGACCACAGATCTTCCTAGGCCGTCCTCATAGATGCTAGCACCTAATCGGTTGGTCCTAAGGTATTCCAGCTGCATCTTGTATGGGCCTTCTACCCTATGTAAGTATGGCACACCTGAACTTCCTGTGGGTCTCTCCATACCTTGAGACATCTCTGACTCACTAGTCTCAGAGCTAGGGTAGTATGAATGATGGCTCAACTGTTGGGCCCAAGACCTAGCAGTATGATTGACACTAGCCTCTGAAGACCTAAGACTCTGTCTATCTCTCCCTAGGTGTCGTCCTGATCTAAGGTTCATATGCCTAACTGAGAAATCCCAATTTTTTCCCAAGGTACAGCCTCGTTGCCGATCGATTTGTAACAGTCACTTGGTTCTTTTTAGTTGATTATCATGTTTAAGATCTTGTCTGATATCACGTCGTAAGGAATATTTGAGTGATTTTCTGCACTTGAAGTTGTCCGTTCCACGTTAAGTTCTTTCCCTTTTAAGTTATCGATCGTACAGAGATTATGTTTTAGCTTGGACTTGAGTATTTTAGGTAGTCTTCAACTTGATAGATGCCTATCTTCGCCCTGACTTAATCCTAGCACTACTCGCACTTATCCTAAGCTAGGAAATGACAGAGGGAGTTGAGATTATTCCAACCTCACTTGCTATTCCTTTGCTCTTTGATGCTCAAGAACCCCATTCTCAAGCTTGCAGAATGCTCTTGCTTTGGATGCCCTCTAGTGCTCTCAATGGACCTGTAAAAGTCCCAAAATTAGCTCAAGACTTAAATTCAAATGACAAAACCAATCACTTCCATTCATGTAATTCAAACATCAATTTTCACTGTGTCTTTATGGAAAACAATTCTAGAGATCCCTTAGTTTTTCTTCCCCCTAGGTATGGTCACTTCAAAATAGTATATCTAATAATGCTGATATTAATTTACCGTAACCAGTGGAAGTTTTGGTTGTACTCCCCACGAGCTTTCCAACAAAACTAAAATCACAGCAAACGGATTTCGTATGAGGAAGTTATGACAGTTCAGGGTTCTATGGCTAAAACAGGGTTCAAACAGGTTAACAAGCAACCGGACTTTCTATCAGATTACTAGTGTAGAGGCCTCACAATACTCTAAATGTGTGATTTTTTTGTCCACAATTACCCCAAAAATTAGAATTAAAAAACCCTAGAATTTTGGCCGAAAAAGCCTGTCAATCGCGATCGACAGATTTGTCAATCGCGATCGACAGAGGTGTCCGTCGGGGCCTGTCGGTCGCGATTGACACGTTAGTCGCGATTGACAGTGTCAATCGCGATTGACAGAGTCGGTCGTGAGTCCTGTCAATCGTGATCGACGGTGTCAATCGTGATCGACACTTTTTTCAGGATTTTTGCCGTGATTTCAATCGATCGGGGTCCTATCCATCGCGAGGGACACGTGTATGCGTGAATCTTTTTGTCAGTCGTCAAATTTCAGTCGGTTGCGATCGATGGTGTCAATCGCGAGTGACAGAGGTGTCGGTCGTGGCTGTCGATCGTGATCGACGATGTCGGTCGCAATTGACAGGGTCAGTCGGTTGTGGGGTCTGTCGGTTGCGATCGACAGAGGTGTCGGTCGTGATTGACAGAGTCTATCGATCGTGGCTGTCGATCGCGATCGACGGTGTCAATCGCGATTGATAGAGAAACTTGGAATTTATTTACTGTTTTTGGTGATTTGGAATGTGCTCATTGATTTGGAATGTGTCAATCCTCAAATTTCAGTCGGTCGCGATCGACGGTGTCAATCGCGAGTGACAGAGGTGTCGGTCGTGGCTGTCGATCGTGATCGACGATGTTGGTCGCAATTGACAGGGTCAGTCGGTTGTGGGGTCTGTCGGTCGCGATCGACAGAGGTGTCGGTCGTGATTGACAGAGTCTATCGATCGTGGCTGTCGATCGCGATCGACGGTGTCAATCGCGATTGATAGAGAAACTTGGAATTTATTTACTATTTTTGGTGATTTGGAATGTGCTCATCTTGTGTATGAAGGTGGTGTACTTTGTTTTACCAAAAGATCAAATTTTCTGTCGATCGCGATTGATAGAGGTCTGCGACACAAAGACAGTTCCGAGCTTGTTCGTACCTGCGCAGCCTACTGAACACGATAATACAGCAAAAACCTGCAAGGAAGCTCAAAAAACATGCAAAAGCAGCGCACACAAATCGCTCTCTCTCACAAGTGAAATGAGGGAAATGGGAGGGGAAAGGAGATATGATCAAAAAACTGAATTTCTTTCGCGATGATGGAGATGGAGATCGGATGTGGTGAGGATGATGATGGTGATGATGATGATGAAGTAAGAAAGAGGAAAATAAGGAAAAGTAAAGAAATTACCTACACGCCAACGTCACCACTCTACGTCTTACCATCACACGCTCGTCCTCAAAGCTCGATCCTCGGCAATGGCACCAAAATTTGGTGTAGTTCAGTGATGAGTAGCACCTCCTTTAATGTCAATCTGGGAAGACGCGAGGATGGTATGAAGACCTCGAACAAGTGATGGCACAAGTGCGTGAGTGAGAAGCACACTAACATGCACACACATACACACACACGTGCACACACGGCAAGACAAAGAGAAAGACAATGGAGTTCTTTAGATTACCTCAAAAGTGCTCTTACAAGTTCAAATCTATTACAATCCAACCTCAAAAATGAGCTCTCTAGCTCTATTTATAGTTTTTGACTAGTTTTTGGCCCTGTCCAGACATAATGTCTGGCCTAGTTAAAAATTAGGTTCTACGGCCTATTTGGGGGTTCAAACAGAGTCTAAAAAATGTGAAAAGTGATGGGTAGGTGCTCCTAAAGCTCCTCAAGCTGAAGGACTCCTTGGCTTGCACAAAATGGAGCTACAAAAATATGAAATGGTATTTACAATGATTGTTAATGATGAGAATTACTGTTATAAAGATGTTAATTTGGAAAAATTTGAAGGGTCTATCTGCCAGATCTGCGTCGACTGCTCTGTCTACTTAATCCTTCGCTTTGCTCTGACTCTCTCCACTAGCTTCCTTGTCTCGTCAGTCCTTGGGTGCCCTGACTGCTATCAACATATGGGCATCCATATGAAGAGTGGGCCACCAAAGTCCTGAGAATAGGATGGTCTTAATTACTCGGTCAGGCCCGAAGTGCCCACCTGCAACACTACTATGTGAAGTTTCTAAGACTTTCAAATAGTCTGATTCATGAACGCACAGCCTTAAGTATCCATCTTTGCCTCTTCGGTATAGGTTATCGCCGACTAAGGCATAGTCTTTAGCCTCATGCTCCATCGTTCGTCTTCTTGCTAGACTAGCCTCGCTAGGTAATGTTCCTAATCTCATAAACTCTACCAATGGAGCACTCCAATCTGGAATTAATGATACATGATAAAGAGTCGCATGCTCCACAGGTGGTTTCTTTTGGCATACTTGGCAATTCTTGATCCACTCATGAATTTCTTTGTCCATACTAGGCCAATACACTCCTAAACGTCTCAGATTTTGTAGTGTTCGTAGTTTAGAATAGTGATTCCCTAGAAATCCTTCATGGGCTTGTTGCAACCAACTACTATGTTCATCATCCTCGACACAACAAGATAATACACCCTCCATATCTTGTTTGTACATGCTTCCTGCCAATATTTGATAGTTTTGTGACCGTACAATTTCATCCTTGTTCGTCTTCACATTCTTGTTTGCAGGTCCAAAGGTTAGGACTGGTACCAACTTATTTGCCCATTTAGGAACAACTTCTAGATTGAACAGATAAGCGTCGGGCAATTCATCAGACACTCCTTGCGGTGACTCTCCTGAAGTGATGCGAGAAAGGTGATCTGCTCTGAGGTGAATCTTACCTTTCCTGACAACCACTTCAAAGTCATATTCCATTAGTAAGAGGAACCATCTTACTAATCATCCGGTATTGCAAGGTTTATTGACTAAATATAATAAGGCTTGATGATCAGTGAAAAACTTAAACTTGTTGGCCAATAGATAGTGTCTAAACTTCTTCATAGCATATACCATGCCTAAACCTGCTCTTTCGGTTGTGGTGTAGTTTCGTTCAGCAGCGTTCAATTGCCTACTAGCATATGCTATAGGCAAATCTAAATTCCCTTCATTAGTTGGTTGTGATAGCACACATCCTATTGCATGATTGGATGCATCCACGTGTACATGGAATGGCTTATTCCAATCAGGAGTGGTCAATATTGGTGCTATGCACAAACGTCTCTTCAGCTCATTGAAGGACTTTTCGCATTCATCGTTCCACTCAAAATTCGTCAACAAGGCATAAAGAGGTTTAGCTATGATTGCATACATGTGAATGAACCTACGGTAATATCCACAATGGCCCATGAAGGCTTGTACCTCTTTAACATTCCTTGGCCTCGGTAGCTCCGCGATGGCTTTTACTTTGTCCTCATCTGTTGATATTCCGTTCTTAGAGACGATGTGACCTAAGATTTTGCCTTGATTCGTTGTTCTAGTGGTCCATTCCTCGCAGTTGCTTTGGTTTCCAAATCCATTTCGTGGTCGCATTGATAGGCCATGTCTTCTCTCTCGTCCTTCGAGCTTCATGTGTTTCTTTTGTTTCTTCTGATGTCCTAGTGATAGAGGCTTTTATCTTCATGTTTCTATGACGAATCTGTCTTGGCTTTGTGGTTCAAATGTCTCGATGTAATGTATCCTCTATTGGTGTAAATTGCAAGCCTACACATTTGGCTCAAATGATGCATTGAGTGGCAGCTCTGTTGACTGCAGGAATCAACGTGGAAGCTGACGGAGTACCTTCGGCAACAACATTGTTGTTGGTCCTGTCGTCCTCAACCAGATACACCCTCCTGTCGCGATACCCCATCTGTCGCGATACCCCCCCACGCCTGTCGCGATACCCCCCACCTGTCGCGATACCCCCCACGCCTGTCGCGATACCCCCCCACGACTGTCGCGATACCCCCCCACGTCTGTCGCGATACCCTCAGTGCCTCGTTACGTGCTAAAAATGGCGGCGTGAGCTCTTGGCCTTTTTCGAAGAAGGGGGAAGAAAAAGACAAAAAAAGGAAAAAAGAATACGCTTTGATTGGAGCAACTGGGCGTTCCTGCCAGCGGCATTTTTTGATAGAAAGCCCTCGAGAATTGTGCACGACAGGCCACCGTGGCGTTTGTCTTTTTCTCAGTCCTTCTCTCTCTTCTGCTTGACGATTCGCGTGAGATTTTGTCTCCGTGTCCTCCTCTCCCGCGATCGTCCACTTGAGTTTGCATCTCAAGTTTGAGACTAAATAGAAAAAAAGAAGAAACAAAGAAAGTTTGAGATTAAAAAGAAGAGTGGGGATTCGAAGAAAAAAAAAGGAAACTAAAATTAGAAAAGAAAAAAAGGGAGCTTGCCATTATTGCTAGACGCTCGTGGGCCCCATGGATGTGGCTTCATCCTCTCTCGTGAAAAGTAATCGGGCCCCTCCCCCTAGGGAGACCGATATCTTGGCCGCTCTGCTGGAGGGGGGGTCGTGTGCCGCCCCTGGGGCATCCGAAAGTGTTGAATCCCCCATCGTGTCCCTCAGTAGACCCGCAGTTCTGTCTGCTCAGGAGGAGCTCAAGAAAGTTTGCCTCGTCGACCAAGTGTTTGGCCCTAGGCCCCCGCTCGAAACTGTGCGACAATGGCTTCGAAAAGAGTGGTTCCCTCGAGGACTAATTGTTAGCAAATGTCAGTTCTTACCAGCGAACCACATGCTGCTAGTCTTTGAAAATGAAGAGATGGCGTTCCAAGCCCTTAGCGTTGGCACCTGGCAGTTCGGTCGGGCGACCCTATGCCTATTCAGATGGTCCCCGGACTTTACTCCCGACAAATCGAAATCGCTTCGGTACCCTCTTTGGGTTGAGCTCCCTTACCTTCCTTACTTCTTGTACAACCTCGTGTGGGACATTGTCTCTCCTATCGGCAAGCCGCTGGCTTCACGCGAAGACATTGGTGGTCTCATCTATGAAGGTGCAAGACACTCGTTCAATGCTAGGTGGCACCCCCAAATCTGTGTCGAGGCCGACCTCAGTTCGCCGCTTCCATCAATGATCAAAGTGGACATGGGCGAAGGAGATGTTTGGGAGCAGGACATCACCTACAAAAACCTTCCCAACGCGTGCTTTCGTTGTGGCCAACAAGGTCACAGGATTAAAGATTGCCCTTTCAGGCAAAAAAACAAGCGATTTCAAGAAGCCTCCAAAACTGCTCAAGACAACATTGGCGATTTGACCCACTCGACCAAGGAAGGGGAAGGCAAGGGCCTCCTTAATCCACAAGCTGATGCAGATGGCTTTATTGAAGTTAGAAGAAGAAGGAAAAGAAGCCCTAGGGCCAACGGTGAGAGAAACAACCTGCCATTTACCCCCTACAGCAATTTGTATTGCAATCTAGGAAAGGAGATCAATGAGCTTGACTACCCAGGTGGGAAGCTACTTGTGGTAGACACCTACGACAAAGCCCTAGAGATCCCTGACAATAAAGAAACCCCCCAGGAGGGTTACACTACAAGCAAAGAAGATGGTTTCACCACTAGTAACGAAGACAACATGGATAGTGAAAGTTCCATCATTGGATCGACGATCCCGGAAACGGTGCCGAGCACGGGGCCCAAGTCTCCCCAGCAAGGGGCATCCCGCAAAGGAAAACAGCCTATGGACTTACCCTGGAAAAGCCCCCACAAGAACCGACTTCTAAGTCGGGATCAGATCCCAGCGAAAAAGAAAGACGAAGCCAAGAGAAGAAAGGACAAAGCTCCCTCCCGCAAAGAGGGATCAATACAAAAATGATTGTCATCTCGCTTAATGCTAGAGGGCTAACCGACCCCTCAAGAGCGACCATCATTGGTCAATGGCTTCGCGACATTAGCTTAAACCCAGACTTTATATGTATTCAAGAGATTAAAATTGACGGAGAAGACCTCCAGAAACGGCTCAGACAGGTCTCCTCGGCCCATGTGTGGATCCCTACGAAGCACCATCGGGGGTCTGGAGGAACGGTTATCGGTGTTAAACAACTCTGGTTTGAAAAGCTTGAGAACTCCATTGAAGATGTAAGTCACCGTTGGATTGCTGTTTCTTTTGGTGCTCCTCTCTGTGTTACTATGGTTTCCTTGTACGCCCCTAACGGGGATTTGGAGAGACTGAACACTTGGGCTTCCTTAGACTCGCTTCCCCACAACGTGCTTATATGTGGAGACTTCAACATGGTGGAGGACCCTATGGACAGATGGATGGGCAAGGGCAGGGTCATCGACAGTCAGGAGAAAGAAACGTGGGACATGACCAAACTCCACTTGGATTTGGTTGAATTCAAAGACTCGAGTGGCTTTTCTTGGTCGAAACTCCAAGCGGGCGAGGACCTGAGGAAAGCTAGACTAGATAGATGCTACATCTCTCAGAGTTTTACTCATCAGTGGGGCCACCCTACCATCACGCAACGCACTGACCTCACTATCTCTGATCACTACCCGATCGTTATCACTTTTCAACCTTCCAACAAGATCCGCAAGGCTCCGTGGTTCCATGCCAACGCAACCACCTTCTCTCTCCCCTCCGTCCATCAAGAGATTGCCGATGTGTGGAAGGTGGCGTTCGCCTCTGGCTTGGCCCCAGCCAAGTGCTGGAGAAGTGCGGTCGACAAGTCTCGTAAGATCATGATCAGAACTAAGAAGATGCTCGAGACCGTGCGGCGGGCTCGTAGGGAAGCTCTTTACCACAGACTCTGGCGGCTCGAGGAGGAAGTGAACAAAGGAAAACACCAAGCCCAGAAAGGTCTCCGAAAAATCAGAGCAGTGTTGAGATACGAGGAAGAAATACAAAGGAAAAACTTGCAAATCTTCTTCAAGGAGTGGTGGGCTGGCAAAGCCGACAAACCCACCAAAGAGATGTGCCGTATCCTTAAAAGGAAACACAACAGAGAATCGATCCCCCTACTGCTAGATCCACATGGCAATGTATGCAATTCGGAAGAAGATAATCTTGGCATCATCGAAGGGCACTTCACGAGACTCCTGGGAACCTCGAACCCCCTCTCCCACCACAGAAGGGACTGTATGGCTGCCATTTCTAGGGTTTCCCCCCGGAGAATACCACCCAACCTCCACTCCCTGCTTCATGCCCCTATCTATGAATCAGAAATCATTGAGGTCATTGATGCCCTCCCTCTCGGTAAAAGCCCGGGACCCGACGGACTCACTAACGAGTTCTTTAAATCCTTCAAACTGGTGGTTGCCACCCCTCTTCGGATGGTTTGGCAAGAAGCGCTAAAGTTTGGTGCTCTTCCTTCTTGTCTAAATAATGGAATTATCAAGTTGATACACAAGAAGGGGGAAAAGAACAGAATCGAGAACTGGCGGCCTATTACGATGCTCCAAACAGGATACAAGATCATCGCCAAAGTCATCGCCAACAGACTCTCGTGCCACCTGAGATCTTGGCTTAGTGAGGACCAAAAAGGTTTCATCAAAGGCAGGTCTATCCTGGAAACCATTATGGATATTTGGGAAGGTATTCAATTTGCAAATGAGTCTAATCAAGATGTGGTTTTCCTCAAGATCGACTTTGACAAAGCCTACGACAGGCTAGAATGGGACTATATTCTGCAGTCGCTCCAAGATATCGGATGTAGTCAGAAATTCACCAAGATGATCGCGACCCTTCTCGGAAACGCAACGACCCAAATTAACGTTAACGGCAAACTTTCGAAGGCGATCCATCTTAAAAGATCTATTAGACAAGGGTGCCCTCTGGCCCCCCTTCTTTTTGCCATCGCCACTGAGGGGCTGAGCAAACTTGTGGCACATCATGTGGAGGCTGGCAATATCAAAGGCCTCCGGCTGCCTCATGACCACAGGCAAATCATCATGAGACTTTTTGCCGATGATATGAACGCGTTCGTTCACAATGATAATACCAGCCTGGAGACTTTCTGGGGTGTCTTGCTACCTTTTGTGATGCCTCTGGATCCAAAATCAACCACTCTAAGACCGCCTTTAGGGCTATTGTGGGACATCCTCCTGGCCTTCTCATTGATCATGGCTGTCAAATCATTCCGCAGGGCCAAATCTTTCGACTTCTTGGAATCCCCATGGGGTTTGGCGTCTCTATGGAGCAGCGATGGAACTGGGTGCTGGCCAAACTCGAAAACAAGCTTAACTATTGGAGAGGTATGCAAATCAACCTCGCTGGACGTGCGATGGTTATCAACACGTTCCTCCTCTCTTCTACCATCTATTTCCTTTCTTGTTGGAGACCGAAGGAGCAAGGCCTGTCCAAACTGAATAGTATCTATAGAAACTTTCTTTGGACGGGCGATCATAACAGAAGGGGGGTGCCTAAAATCAAATGGGCCATCTGCACTAGCCCTAGAGATAGCGGGGGGCTTGGTATCCTGGACATTGGGTGTATGGCTAACAAACTGGCAGCCAAATGGATGATTAAGGCTTGGTGCAATAGGGAGGCCTCGTGGGCCAAGCTGATCTTCAGAAACAAGAATGAGTTAGCCCTCATGGGGTTCCCGAACTGGAAGAATCTTGACATCATGACCCTGCTATTCTCCCCGATCCCCGTCTTCCCGAAAGGCTCCAATCTCGTGTGCTCCCTTTGGAAGGGCTGGAATAAAGTCAAAAGCTTCACAAGAATTAGTGAGGACTGGAAGTGGGCGGCCGGAATCAGACAAAACGACTCTATCTGGTTTCCGATATATGGCATCCGGAGTGTGGAGTCGTGGAACATTCAAAATGCCAAGAAGTTATGGAACAAAGGATTCAAAAAATGGAAACACCTCTGGAAACATGACACCAACAGCTGGATCAACTTCGAGGATATTGACCCTCGCATAAACATCTCCTACGAAGAATGGAACACTTTGCAAAGCAGATGCCTCGCTTGGGATCGTCACAAGACTCGCCTTCTCATGGGACACGACACACCGAACTCGCTTGGTCTCAAATGGCACAATGGAAATAGCCTACTCAAAATCCCGAACATCAAAGAAACGGCTGACCTCCAGATCAGCCTCAACAAGAAGTGGTGCCTGTCTTGGACGCGGCTTCGGTGGGACATGAAATTCATGGGTATCTGGCACCCCCTTATAGAGATTAAGAAGTCTGTCCTCTTATGGCAAATTCTTCATCGAGGAATTTGGACCAACCATAAGGCTAGCAAACTTTGTGGGATCCCTCCTTGGTGCAAACGCTGCCACCGTGCTATCGAAGATGTCCCACACATCTTCCTTACTTGCCCCAACTCCTACAGAATCTGGCAGACGGTTGGAATGAAAATCAGACTTCAAAAATAGCTTAGTTGGAAACAAGTCCTTTTGGGAGAAGCGATCGGCTGCTCTGCGACACTCTGGAACGCCATCAGAGGGGAAGTCCTGTGGAAAATTTGGCGGGAGAGGTGTGCTCTCAACTTCGGCGATCCCCCCAGGGAGTGGTCGATTGAGAAATCACTATTCCTCCTTGGCAAAAGGATTGTTAACAGTAAGAAATCCCCCCCCTTCAGGCACCATCAAGTCCTCCTTTTGATCAACAACAAGCTCAAACCCAAGTGGGCCCCGCATGAGGGCGATGAGAGGGTGATTAACCTTCTCTGTAATGCTACCTAGGAATCAATCAAGCTTCCCCTGCTTTGTGGGATTTGGGGGGTCCCGTGGGCACTAGTCCCCTTCTATTGTACCTTTGTTTCTTAATTTAATTCAAGTCCGGGAGAGTAGGCTATTGCCGAACTTCCTTTATATAAAAAAAAAATGATGCATTGAAGTCTATACATACATGAAGAAGCATAGGAACATATGCTAGTGGTTAATTACCACTTTAGCTCATTGTAAAAGTCAAATTGACTTGGAATCTCTTGTAATCACCTACCCAAAAGGATTCGTGGAAAAAGTAGTTGTTTGATTGAAAGAATATCTCCAAGCATTTAGGAGCTTGATCATAGGTGGCCAAAAGTTTGAATTTGAATTCAAACTTCTACCCATCTCTTATAAAAATGGTCATGAAAAGTCGCGGGGAAGAGAGAGCACTCCCGAGCCTAGTATTACTGATTTTTGAGTGTGTGTGAGGTCTATACTCAAGCCCACACCTCTCTATACCATTTAGCATTGATGTTCATGCAAATGGAGTTGTATACAAATGTTCATTAATACACACATTCATATTGTCCATCTCTGAGTTCTCTGTTATTCTACTCAAAAGTCTGTCAACTTGTCAAGGGCATATCTCGGTCAATTCTTCACCAAATTCAGTAATTCAAAGCTTATTGGATTCAGCTTGAAGTAATCTACATGTTGTCAAAGTTTGAAGACATTTCATTCCTTCATTTTGGAGAAATCTGCGTCGAGGTGAACTCTATTCATTTTCTGCTACAGTCCTAAAAAGTCGGGGGTATAAGTTAACTTGCTAAATTGATTTCTCTTAGCATAGTTTATCATTTTACATCATTCCACTTGGAATAGGTAGCTTACTAAGCTAATTACATACCACTAAAAGGAATTTTTCCAATTCCTACTGTGCTGGTCATACTGAGCAAAATACTCAGCAGGTGTCAAGCCATAAATAGAAGGTTTTCTTGAGTTTGTGACTTCCAAAGTTATCTGTTTTGATTCAATCATTGCACACATCATTTCCAAAGGACATAGGACATTTTATGGTGTCATTAGAAAGCTAAGGAGGTCTAGTTATGAACTCTAAAGCAAAAGAGGGCTGGTACAAAGCAGGTTTAGCAGTACCTACTCAGTCTTTTGGAGTATCCATCCATCATTCCCAATAGTGGTATCAGAGCAAACTAAAGTAAAATGGGAGATGGTTTTCCTTCATTTATTGACAAATTGGACAGGAACAACTATCAAGCATGGTCTCTAAGGATGAAGACCTACTTACAAGGAAGTAGTCTCTATGGCTACATCTCAAGAGATGAGGAATTGCCCTCATTCAAAGCAAGAGGATTACCAACCAAGGAAGAACATGAAAAGCTCAACACATGGTGTGCTAAGGATGCATTGGGAAGGTTTTATTTACTCAACTCTATATCTGATTTTATTTTGCCACATATTAGAAATTGTAAGACATCCCAAGAGACTTGGGAAACCTTGTCATCATACTTTTCCTCCAACACAAGGGCTAGGAAAAATCAGTTGTGGATTGAATTCACAACACTAAGGAAGCAGCCTAAGCAAGCTGTTTCAGAATTTGTGACCAAGATTAAAGTTGTAGCAGATCAGTTAGCAAGCATAGGAGAAGAGATTGAAGAAGAACAGATTGTAAGGCAAGTGATCAATGGGATCAAGGCTGATGACAAATGGGAAAGCTTCACCACTGCCATGGATCTCTACATGGACATGCACACCCTAGATCTTAAAACTCTCATGGGACAATTGTTTACTCATGAAGCAAAGCTCAACAAAAAAGGAGACACATCCAAAGGTAATAACTCTTCTGCCCTATACACTGATAAGAAGTCTAAAGATAAAGGCAAGAGCAAGAAGGTGGAAGATGAAGGATCAACCTCTCAAGCCAACTATGCAGGGAGAGGTAGATCTTCAAGAGGAAGGAGCAGAAGAGGTAAGCCAGGTAGGGGGAGATCTTATAACTCCTCACCATGCAACATTTGTGGTTTATCAAATCATACTAAAGATGAGTGTTTCAAGAATTACAAGAATTAGAGAGGAAGAGGATACCAAAGAGGTGGCTACTCACAGTCAAGAGGTAGATTCAACCATCACCAAGGCTACAACAATAATTACAACAACAACTACAACAATAATTACAATGGCAACTACCAAGGAGGATTCAAATCCAGGAAAGATTACAACAACTACACAAAGGAGCAAGATGACTCTCTTTTGATTATGAACATGACTTCAAAGTCAGGTACAAATGATGACCACCTATTCTACATTGACTCAGGATGTTCAAATCATGTGGCTGGCAATGTAGCATTACTCTCTGATCTTGAGGAACCAAAAGGTAAGCATCAAGTCCAAACAGGTGATGGCACAAAGCATTCTGTAGTTAAAGTTGGAAATGTTAAGACTTGTGATGGAAATCAAAATTTGTTGAGCAGGGTACTCTATGTACCAACCATTACCAAAAATTTGATGAGTGTTGGTCAGATTGTGGAGAAAGGTTTGCAGGTTAGATTCAACCAATATGGAGCATATGTGGAGGACCCAAGACATGGGTTCAAGAGGATTGCTAAAGGAGAAAAATCAGGTAGACTTTCACTTTTGAGTTGGAAGATACAAAGAATATTGCACTATACAGTTATAAAGATCAAACACTTTTAGAGCTTGAGATTCGGCACAAAAGGTTAGGGCACATAGGAGAAAGAACCTTGAAACAAATGTGCAGGGACCAATGTGTGCTTGGGATACTTAATGTATTCAAGCAACATATGATTTATAAGTGTGGTGCTTGTCAATTTGGGAAGTCTCACAGGTTACCCTTCTCAAAGAAAGGATACATGCATGAAGACTACTTAGAGCTTGTCCACACAGATGTATGGGGACCAAGCAAAGACCCCTCAGTCTCAGGATCAAGGTACTATGTGTCTTTCATTGATGATTATAGCAGATGGACTGTATTATACTTCATGAAGCATAAGGATGAGGTATTTAATTGCTTTAAAAAATATCTTGCATTAGTTGAAAATCAGACAGGAAGGAATTTGAAGAGGCTAAGGTCAGATGGAGGAGGTGAGTACTTCTCCAATGAATTTGAAGACTTCTTGCAGGACAGAGGCATCAAAAGAGAGATAACCACAAGGTATTCTCCTGAACAGAATGGGGTAGCTGAGAGAAGAAATAGATTAATTGTTGAGACAGCTAGATCTATGCTTAATGAGAAAAAGTTACCTAACTATCTATGGGCAGAGAGTGTTTCTACTACCACTTACCTCATAAACAGGTTACCATCTAAGTCTCTTGATGGCATGACACCCTATGAAGCATGGCATGGTAAGAGACCTTCACTTGACAATTGCACAATTTTTGGATGTGTAGCATATGTACACATTCCTTCTCAGATAAGAGGTAAGCTAGACCCAAAGGCTGAAAAATGCATCTTTATTGGGTATGATTTAAATCAAAAAGGTTACAGGTTTTATAATCCTATCAATAAGGGATTTATGGTAAGCAGAGATGTTGTCTTTGATGAAAATGATTCTTGGTATGAGAATGAATGCAGGAAGGTCAAATTACCCTATGATTTGTAAGAGGAATTTCCAAGTCTTACAAAGGAGGAACCTACTCAGAATGAAGCCTCAAGTTCAGATGATGAAGACACTATCAATCTTGAAGAATTCAAAGCATGGAAATCCAAAGGCAAAATGAAGATGAAGAAGCTTGAAGACATACCTAAATCATCAACTCAACCATTTATAAGATCACAAAGAGAAAGCAAGAAACCTATCAGATATGGGTATGATACATCACTTGTTACTAAACATTCTGTTTATCTTGCCAAAGATTTGTCAAATGAAGAACCAGGATCATATGAAGAAGCAATAACCAAATCAGAATGGAGAGAAGCTATGGATGAGGAGATTGATGCACTTAAAGAAAGTGACACATGGGAGTTAGTGCCTAAGAAGGACTCAATGAAGGTAATAGGATCCAGATGGATCTACAAGCTTAAAAGGAATTATGATGGCACAATCAATAGGTACAAATCCAGATTGGTAGCCAAGGGTTTTGCACAAACCCAAGGCATTGACTATGAGGAGACATTCTCACTTGTGGCCAAGATGCCAACCATCAGAGTGTTGGTAAGTGTGGCTGCATCAAAAAATTGGAATATGTACCAATTGGATGTCAAGAATGCTTTCTTGAATGGATGGATTTCAGAGGAGGTATATATGTCACAACCTCCTGGCTATGAGGACCCCAAGAAGGTAACATATGTTTGCAAATTAAAAAAGGCTTTATATGGATTAAAGCAGGTACCTAGGGCATGGAATTACAGGTTAACTACATACCTCCAAGACCAAGGATTTGTCATGAGCAAGGCAGATACTTCTCTGTTCATTAAGAGAAGTAATTCAGAGGTAATATACCTTTGTGTTTATGTTGATGACATCATCATTACAGGTAATGATGTCAATGGAATCAGATATATCAAAAGTCAAATGATGAAGGAGTTCAAGATCAATGATCTTGGTCTATTGAAATATTTTTTGGGACTTGAATTAGTCTACACTAATTAAGGGATATACATCACTCAGAAAAAATATATACAAGACATGTTGAAGAAGTTTCACTTGCAGGATGCTAAAGTAGCAAGCACTCCAATGGAGGTAAACCTAAAGCTAAGTGCCCATGAAGGTGATGAAGTCAAGGACATTACAGGTTATCAAAGTATGGTGGGTAGCTTGAACTAGGCTACCTTAACAAGGATAGATATTGCATATGGAGTTAGTGTGCTAAGTCAATTTATGCACAAGCCAAGGATACCTCACTTAGAGGCTGCCAAGAGAATCTTGAAGTATCTCAAGGGTACACAGAACCATGCTTTGTATTTCCCTTACACTTCAGATATTGATATCAAAATTTATTCAGATGCAGATTGGGCAGGATGCAAGAATGATAGGAGGAGCACTTCTGGATATATCTCTTTTGCAAGTGACAAACCAATCTCATGGTCTTCAAAGAAGCAACCTACTGTTGCTTTGTCTTCCACAGAGGCAGAGTATAGAGGACTAGCTAATGCCACACAAGAAGCAATTTGGATTAAGCTTTTGTATACAGAATTGGGATTGTAAACTAGGTCACCAATTATCTTTGGAGATAATACAAGTTCTCTTCACCTTGCAGCTAATCCTATTTACCATGCTAGGGCCAAACACATAGAGGTCCATTACCATTATGTGAGAGAGAAATTGATAAGCAAGGACATTCAACTAACCTATGTATCAACCAACATGCAATGTGCAGATTTGTTGACTAAAGCTTTGGATGGAACCAAACTTTGCAGGTTCAAATCCATGATTGGATTGCAGGATATACTTGAAGATTGAAGATGAAGACTTAAGCCAAAATGTTTGGCTTGAGGGGGAGCTGTTGGTGTAAATTGCAAGCCTACACATTTGGCTCAAATGATGCATTGAATTCTATACATACATGAAGAAGCATAGGAACATATGCTAGTGGTTAATTACCACGTTACCTCATTGTAAAAGTCAAATTGACTTGGAATCTCTTGTAATCACCTGCCCAAAAGGATTCGTGGAAAAAGTAGTTGTTTGATTGAAAGAATATCTCCAAGCATTTAGGAGCTTGATCGTAGGGAGCCAAAAGTTTGAATTTGAATTCAAACTTCTACCCATCTCTTAGAAAAATGGTCATGAAAAGTCGCGGGGAAGAGAGAGCACTCTCGAGCCTAGCATTACTGATTTTTTAGTGTGTGTGAGGTCTATACTCAAGCCCACACCTCTCTATACCATTTAGCATTGATGTTCATGCAAATGGAGTTGTATACAAATGTTCATTAATACATATATTCATATTGTCCATCTCTGAGTTCTCTGTTATTCTACTCAAAAGTCTGTCAACTTGTGAAGGGCATATCTCGGTCAATTCTTCACCCAATTCAGTAATTCAAAGCTTATTGGATTCATCTTGAAGTAATCTACATGCTATCAAAGTTTGAAGACATTCCATTTCGTCATTTTGGAGAAATCTACGTCGAGATGAACTCTGTTCATTTTTTGCTACAGTCCCAAAAAGTCGGGGGTATAGCTTAACTTGCTAAATTGATTTCTCTTAGCATAGTTTATCATTTTACATCATTCCACTTGCAATAGGTAGCTTACTAAGCTAATTAGATACCCCTAAAAGGAATTTTTCCAATTCCTACTGTGCTGGTCATACTGAGCAAAATACTCAGCAGGTGTCAAGCCATAAATAGAAGGTTTTCTTGAGTTGTGACTTCCAAAATTATCTGTTTTGATTCAATCATTGCACACATCATTTCCAAAGGACATAGGACATTTTATGGTGTCATTAGAAAGCTAAGGAGGTCTAGTTATCAACTCTGAAGCAAAAGAGGGCTGATACAAAGCAGGTTTAGCAGTACCTACTCAGTCTCTTGGAGTATCCATCCATCATTCCCAACATCCTCCTGTTTGCTTATCTCTTGATTGGCTGCTTGTCTGACCTTCTTGGGAATCCATATCTCTTGTCATGCCTTCTGAGCTTCAATCAAAGGCTTAGGGATCCATACTTGCAAGAGTCTTTTTGGTTCGGATTTCAGTGAATCTGACTTCTTGCCCTCCTTTTTCTCCTCATGAGTTGGTGTATCGTTCTCTGGTTGCTGCACTTGATCCTTGCGTACCCATTTGAGCCTGACCTTTTCTGGATGTGAGGATTTGATTGTGGTTTTCCCAATTGGTGATCCTTCTATCATGTGAGAAACTCTCCGCTTGTTGGTTTCCCTAGTGTTTGGCCATTCACCAATTGAATAGGATGAATTCACTTCTACCTTTGACAAGTTAGGGTTTGAACTTCCAGCTTCTTCCAAACTTGCTTTTAAGAGATTATGGCTGGAATCATGTTCTAATAGCTCTTCCTTGATGTCTTTTGCACTCTTGATGGCTTCTGGTTTCTGTGAGGGCTTCTCCCCTAATAGACTAAAAACTTCCCTGTGTCCTATCTTGGCTGAAATATAGCCTTGCGCTAGGTGGATGCTTACTTCATTCTCAATGATCCAATTCTATCCTAGAATCAAGTCTTCTATTAATTCTTCATCTTTGCACACTAAAACTCGTTGTTCCATGGAAGAATTTCCTAGGTGGAGGGATACAGTAGTTTCTCCAATGCATTCTATGATTTGACCTCCGATACCTATCAGATGGGCTTTCATGGGATTCAAAATCGTTTGAAGATCTCGGATGACCGTAGTACGTATGCAACTGAGTCCTGCTCTTGAGTCTATTAAAGCATCTATCAATTGATACTCCGTGGTTCCAATTCCTAGGTTTAGATAAGGCTGTGACATGTGCGCATTTGTTGTGTTAGACTTATGAACTTGGTAATTAGCCATGGAGATAGGCTCTTCTCCTTGGAGATACCGTTCGTCTCTTTGCCTAATCCACCCTTTCGTTTTTTTAATACGTTCCAAGGCTTCTTGCCATGCTTCTTCTCTAATCCGTTCTTCCTCTTTCTTCCTATTTTGCGCACCTACAAGACGTGCTAACATTTGGTCCGTCAATGGCTCCATGAACCGTTTCACTCTACATCCACTTATGTAGTTAGGAAGAATGTCTCCATCTAGAGTGGCTAGATTAACTGCTCGACTTGTAGAGATCCTATTAATGATTAAAGGTCCATATCCACGTTTTTGTAACTTTTTGGCATGTTGCTTCAAGGTGTAGACCAGGACTAGGTCTCCTTCTTTTAGTCCTTTGTCTTTTATGTGAGCATCATAATACGCATTTTGTCTTCTCTTTGCCGCATATATTCCTGCAACAACCTGCAACCGAGTTTCATGCAGCTTCTCTATTTGGTCTAGTTGTTGGGATAATTCATGCCCTGTCCATTCATACTGTTGGGCCACTCTCAAGGTGGGTATCAAAAAATCAATTGGTAGGATTGTGTTTTGTCCGTATACTAGATTGAATGGGGTAGTTCCAATGGCAGTCTTATACGTGACTCGGAAGGCCCAAATTGCATGATGTAATTGTTTGTCCCAATCAGACCTACCGTTATTGACAATCTTTGTCAATACTCTGCATAACACCTTATTGGAACTTTCTGCTTGACCATTAGCTTGGGGATGGTATGGGGCTGATTTTTTATGGATCATTAAAAACTCATTCATTAGAGACTCTATCACCTCAATAATGAAGTGTGTTCCTCGGTCACTCACAATTTCAATTGGTAATCCGAAACGAGTGAATATATGCTCAAAAAGAAACTTAGCAGTTGTTTGAGCATCGTTCCTTCTAGTGGCCTTTGCCTCTACCCATTTAGTCAAGTAATCGGTGGCTACTATGATATATTTGGCATGTGACCCTTTGGCCGATGGGTTAATGGGTCCGATGAAATCTATACCCCATTTAGAAAATGCTCTAGCACAAACCATAGGTCTCAATGGCATGTCATCTCTCCGAATCGGGTATTTAGCCCTTTGGCATGTTTCACAGCTTCTTACATAGGTCTCCGCATCCACATGTAAATTTGGCCACCACAAGCCCGCGAAGAGGATCATTTTCATGGTTCTCTCAGCTGAAAAATTACCTCCTATCGCACCTGCGTGTGCCATCTCTAATACAGGTAAATATTCTCCTTCGTGCACACATAGTCATAATTGGTTGTCTTTTCCTCTCTTACATAATCCTTGCTCATCTCTTCTAAGGATCGTTTTCTTGCCAAGCTAACTCCTTCCTCGTGTTCTTCTATCTTTAGGAATTCTACCAATGTTTTGCTCCAGTTGGGTGCTATTGTTGAGAATGGTATGGATGTATGATCCTCCCAGATAGTCTCCTGGCATTCTGTGCAGTTACTCACATATTCATGGACATCCTTAGGCATGTCAGGCGAGCATACTCCTAATCGCTTAAACTCCCTAATAGTTCCATGAGTTCCGTTGTGTGTCCTCCATTTGTTCACATGAGCTTGTTCAATCAGCTTCAATTGTTCATCCTCCTCAACACATCTCAGCAATACACCATTGGGTTCGTTGTAGTATACACTTCCTGCAATAATATGCAAATTCTTTGACTATAGAATTTCTTCCTTACTCTCTTTATTGATAGAGTGTTGTGGGCCATGAGTAAGTATCGGAATTAGTTTCTCTGCCCACTTTGGACACACTTCCAGATTAAATAGGTAAGTATCTGGCAGTTCATCTGGTACTCCACTTGGTGGTTCTCCATGTGTTAATCTGGAAAGGTGATCTGCTCTTACATGGGTGTTCCCCTTTTTCACTATCACTTCAAAGTCGAATTCCATCAATAGCAGAAACCATCTTACCAGTCTTCCAGTGTTACAGGGCTTATTGACTAGGTACAATAAAGCTTGATGGTCTATGAAGAACTTGAATTTGTTGGCTAAGAGATAGTGTCTAAATTTCTTCACTGCATAGACCATTCCTAATCCCTCTCGCTCCGTGGTTGTATAGTTCCTCTCAGCTTAATTGAGTTGTCTACCTGCATAGGCAATTGGGTGATCCAACGTTCCTTCATCTGCTAGTTGGGCTAAGATACATCCTATTCCGTAACTAGAAGCGTCTACATGGATATGAAAAGGCTTGTTCCAATTCGGTGTTTTCAGAATTGGAGTTGTGCTAAGCCGTTGCTTTAACTCATTGAATGCCTTCTCACATTCCTCTGTCCAAGTGAATTGAGTTAAGAGTCCATACAAGGGTTTGGCAATTATGGCATACATGTGGATAAATCAAAGGTAATATCCACAATGCCCCATAAATGCTTGCACCTCTTTCGCGTTCTTAGGTCTAGGAAGCTCCAAAATAACCTTAATCTTGTTTTCATCCGTGGAGATTCCATTTCTAGAGACTATGTGTCCTAAGATCTTTCCTTGTCTTACCATGAAGACACACTTCTCCGGGTTCAGAAAGACTCTGTACTGTCTGCATTTATTAAATATCTTTCGCAATTCAGGAATGTGGTCTTGTCTTTGATTTGAATATGTACATAGGTCATCTACATACACTTCAATGCTCTTCTTCAGGAATTCTTTGAAAACATGACACATCAGTCGTCGAAAAGTAGCAGGCGCATTAGTGAGTCCAAAAGGCATCACTCGAAAAGCATAGACTCCCCATTCAGTCGTGAATGCGGTCTTATGTTGATCCTCTGTAGCTATGGCTACTTGGTTGTATCCAGAGAATCCGTCTAAGAAGCTATAGACTTCTTTTCCTGCAACTCTTTCCAATAGATGGTCCGTAATGGGTAATGGGTAGCTGTCATGTATAGTGGTTGCATTGACCTTTTTCAAGTTAATGCAAACTCTCAGTTTTCCATTCTTCTTGGGCACAACTACTAATGGTGAAACTCACTCGGTATGTTCTATTTCATATATGAATCCTGTCGCTAGTAGCTTGTCTATTTCTTCTTTAATTTTAGCAGCATAGACCTCATTGTATGTATAAGGGCGTTGTTTCGATGGTTTTTCCTCTGTCGTTATTGGTATTCTATAAGAGCAAATCAAGGGTTCCATGCCCTTGAGATCCTTATATGTCCATGCAAATACATCTCGATATTCTCGGATCAATTGTATTAATTCTTCTTCCTCCTCAATTGACACATCTTTACCTATGTATGTACATCGTTCTTCTCCATCTTCCACTGTTACTATGATCTTTTTTGTTTGTTCTTTGTTGTCGTACTCTTCTCCTTCTCGAGCCTCTCTCTTAGACATTTGAATGGCTATCTTTCTCTCTTCCACTTTGTATCTTTTAAAATGCTCCGGGACCTCAAAAAGACCTAGATTTGGTCCGATTTTACTCATCTTTTCCTCTTGCTCCTGTTCTATGGGGGCGGCTTCTATTGCTAATACTTTGGTCACTCCACACTTGTCTTTGGTATGAATAGCTTCTAGGTAACATTCTTCAGAGTCAAACTCAGGTTCCATCTCTATGCTATCGTATTCCTCTTTCCACTCCTTTTCTAAGAGTTCCCCTACTTCCACTTCTTGCAAGACAACCATGTACAAATTTACATCGTAGTCTTCTTCGTCTATGCACTCATTCATAGTTAGGACTTCCTCATTCACACATACATCTAAGGTTGCTAAGATTTCCATCCATCCATGCCGTTCAAAGGTTTCATCAGGAAAGATTTGAGGCATGTACCATGGGTCCTCTACCAGTCAGTAGTTAGGATGTCCTATTGGCCACAACTGTCTTTTATTGTCCTCTCTCTTGGCTTCTTTACACATCCATAGTTGGGCATCCTCATGCATCCATGATCGATTGCTTGATCCAGCACTATGAATTGATAGATCATCTTTCTCCTTGTGTATGGGATTCCATTGTAGTGGAGGGACATCTCTATATGCAAATGTATGCAAGTTTATCTTGGTGGTATTTCCTTGATGTTGCAGGTATAATGAATCTCGTCCCTAGACTTGCACTACCCACATTTGTCTCATGAAAGGTCGTCCTAATATCATTTCATAATTGTTTGCCTTTTTTAACTTACAAATGGCTAATGTGTGTTCAAATTCAACTCCATAGGTGGTTAATTTGATTCTTTCTAATATTCCTAAGGGTTTCTCCACATGACCATCTGCTAATTGGAGTTTCATGAGTGTGGGACGTAAGGCAGGCTGTCCCCATTTCTCCCAAATCTCCTTTGTGGCAATTCCTACTCCTGCTCCTGTGTCTAGTATAGCCTTGGTCATGTAACCATTGTAAGTGACAGGTAGACATGTATTACCTTCGTCCCCTTCACTAAATTCTCCCACCTTATCAACTGGGATTTGTATTTTAGATGGATTTTCTTTTTCCTTGTTTTCCTTTTCATCCTTCTCTTGCCCTTATTCTACTTGACCTGCTAATTGTTTCCATAATTGCGGTTTAATCCGTAGTAATTCTTCCACAGTCAGTTTGCAATGTACTTTCGTCTTCTTAAGTTCCGTTAGATTGTGTGAATTCTTTTTTGAGTTTCCTTTTCCTTTTCCATGTATTGTGGGTGCTCGAATTATCATGGATTCCTTTTCGTATTCTCCCATGTAATTTGGTAAGGTTGAAATGCTCTGAGCTTCTTCTCTATTTCGGTCTAGTCTTGATACTTCCTCATATACTTCTTCCATGTTTGGATTTGGTTGATAAATTTCCACATCTAATTCCTCAAAAGGAGGCTTAATCACTCCATTCCTCTTCCACTGTTCTTCTCGGATTCTATTCCATAATTCCTTTGGCCAATCAGCCTCTAACTCAGGTATTGTTGACATAGGTTCGTCTTGAGCTTTCACTCATTCACATTTGTCATCCTTCCCTCTAAGTTCTTTATCCTTGGCTTTGACACACTCCTTGTATTGCTCCTCTACTATCCTTGTCTCTGGGAGGGCTGGGATAGTCTTTTCTAGGGTTGCTTGTGCTACCTCTATAAGTTTTCTACATATCGCAAGCCTCTCTTTTTCTAATTCTCCCTATGGATAAAGTCTTTTGTGTTGTTCCACATTCGGTCCAGTCTTAATTCTAGCTTGGTAAGCTTTTAACCACATGTCCAAATCATCTGGTTTTGGGTCACCTAGAATTGATCCTGGTTTCTCTGCTTCTCATGTAAGCGGTGGTATGGGAACTGTTTCCCGACTCTCTGGTTCTTTATGCTCTTTACTGCTTCTGGTTTGTTTCTTATTGTCTTGACTCTTGTTTTTCATCCATTTATCTTTGAGCTTCTCTCTTGTGTCCTTCCATTTTTGCCCTTTTATGTTCTGGGTACTCTCACGTGGGTCTTCGGAATCTTGTACTATTTGAGTTTTGGGATTTATTGTTCTATTGTTCTCTTGTTCCCGTTCTGGTTGTTTTCCTTTTTGTTCTTTTGTTTGAGCTCGTGTAATGGCCTTTAAGGGCACGGTGTATTCCTTATCACCTTCAGGTGCTTCTATCACTTCAATTACATTAATAGGTGCAGTGTGTTGGACTTTGGTGGGATTCTTAGGGCAATCTCTGAAAAGATGTTCCTTTCCGCAATCATTGCAATATCCTTCCCAAGTCCTAGAGGGTGGTGGATTGTAAGGCCGAGGACATTCTCTAATAAAATGGTCTCCTCCGCATGTATAACAAGGTCCTCTCGGCACAGGTGGTCTAATGGGTGGTCTTCCAGGTGGTTGTGCTTTAGGTGCAGTGTACATCAATGTTGCCACTTCTGGCCCATAGGCATATTCATATCCTTCATATCCATAGTAGTGTGGATCATAGGATTTTTTGTACTCAGACAGGTTAGTGTCATAGGTATAGTACTCTCCCTGAGATTTCTCATAGCCTGAGTTTTCCGATTCCACACTGGTCATAGGTGATGCTGGTACTATGGCTCTTTCTAGGTTTTCCTCTGGTTGAGCATACTTTACCGGTACCACTTGTTGGGGTTGTGACAATTGTGGTCCTAACACTGGTTGGGGTGGTGGATATGGTACTTGCTCGTATGGCCTCAGTGCTCCTGTTGGTGTTGGGTAGGGATTGTACCTGGGGATTTCTCTGCCTGGCTCTCTAGGTGGATATCCATATGGTCGATGCTGAGGTGGTTGTAAAGGTCGTGCCCGTCTATTGAATGGACAGTTTTCTGTGGTGTGGTTGGTGTATTTTTCTTCTATGTGGCAATACAATGGAGCTCCTTGATGAGGCTTCCTGTTGTAAGGATATGTCTGAGGTATACCAGTTCCTCCTTGTACACACGTGTGCGTGAGATGATCTCCCCCACATAGACTACATCTTCGTAACATGGGCACTCTAAAGGCTGGGAGTTAGTAATTTCTTTGTCCTTGGACTCCCAATTTCTTTGCCACTAGCTCTGCTAATTCCTCCACATTACTGGAGTTGGATGTTATTGTACTCCGTGAGTCTTCTAATTTAGTGGGGCTGGGCGTGCTCTTGAGATCTTCAGCTAGATTGTCTTCTAGGTCAATACACTCTTGAAGACACTCACTCAGGGTTTGTAACCTCTTCACGTAAACTAGCATTCTTAGGGTTCCATTCGTTAGTCCATCCAAAAACAATGATATCAGTTTTTGCTGAGTGGGTCTCTCTACAACTGGACATCTATCAACATACTGGTTGAATCTTCGGGCGGCCGTTTTCACAGTTTCATTAGGGTTCTGTTTAAAGCTATGGATTAAAGATGCAGCGTTGTGCTTAATCCCTCTCTTAGTGAACTCCCCAATGAATTCTTGAAAAAATTGCTCCATATTTCCAAATTGGTTGGGGTCTAATGGCTGGAACCAAGTCAGAGCCGTTCCTGTGAGGGTGAGTCCAAGAGACTCATACTGCACGAAGAATTCATCTACTTGTTTTGCCCTTAGAACTTATTTAAAGTCAGCAATGTGATCATAGGGTTCTCCCAATCTATCGTAGTGGTTCCTCACACATTTGGCTACTTGGATAGGTCTCAATCTTCTCATAGGTTCTGGCTGTCTAGGCATTGCAGGGAAGGCAGGAACCACTGGTCTAACTGGGGGTGTTCCTGGCTGCATTCCTATTGGTGGTCATGGTCTTACTGGTGGTCGGTATTGATTACCTACTCTAGGGTGGGTCTGATTGTGTGGTTGCACTCTTGGAGTAGCGAATTGTACATGAGTTCGGTTTGGAACACTCTGTTGGCTAGTTTGTCCCGACATGGTGTGCTCTGCCTCTTGTTGGGTTCCAAAGGGGTTATGAGAGGTGGTTGCCTGCTCTCGTTGAGGGAATACAGGCAATCCCATGTATTTCAGTTGAGCCCTATCTATGGCATCTACGAACCAGTACCTTCTCTGATTTTTGTCTAGGTATGTTATTCTAGTCTCGTCTTCGGGATCCTTTAGCTCATAAATTGTCATCGGACTTTCTTCTCTTCCTGGAGCAGGTGAGTCAGTTTGAAGCAACAAGTCCAAACCATGGATCAAATAAACTTCCAATAGGTAGTCGTCTTGAGGTATCAAGTCCCCTCTCAAGACTCGTGTCACCTGGGACTTGCCTCTAGGCATCATCACTAGCTCCTCAGGGTTTGGTCTCCCTGAGTTTTCCTATCCCACTAGCTCTCCTCTCTCATTGATCAAATCAAGAAATTCAGTCACTAAGTAGATGTGACCCAGCTTGTTCATGTATGCTCCTCCCTCATACTTAACAGCTGGACTGGGCACAATTGTTGCCTCCATGGAGGTCACCATCCT
Source organism: Ceratopteris richardii (assembly GCA_020310875.1). NCBI lineage: Eukaryota > Viridiplantae > Streptophyta > Polypodiopsida > Polypodiales > Pteridaceae > Ceratopteris > Ceratopteris richardii. Next base: position 90,369,867 of record CM035408.1, on the reverse strand, counting down.
AGCCACAGATCTGTTTAAGCCATCCAGATAGATGGGAATCTCTTGGGCATTAGTAGAAACGTACTGCAAGGAAGTGCGATACTCTCCGTCAACAGTGGTCATGAAATTTCTACCGGGAGTGGGGCCCTACATGTCTTCTGAAGCCATGGGTATCTCCTCCTTTGAGTCACTAGAGGTGTCTGAATAAACAGAGCAGTGACTGACCTGAGCGGCACTTCCAACAGAAGATATGACACTTCTCCGGCTACTTAGCACTCTACCTGATCTCAAGTTCATTCACCCTCCTGGGACTCTCTAGGTCTCTGAAAGTGGCTCCTCAAAAGCCTCAAATTAGTCTCTAAAAATGCTTCAAATGCTTGGGGCGATACCTCTTTAGGCGATACTGCTCTAGGCGATACCAAGCAGTCCACGATACGATACTTGAAGACTAGATGATATATACCAGAAGTTATGGCGATACAATACCAAGACTGAGGCGATACGATACTGAAAACCCAGACAATACAATACCACTTTTTGGATGATACGATACCAAAAAAGGGCATGATACGATACTGACCTTTTCACACGATACGATATCACAGTAGGTGGCGATACGATACCACAAGTTATATGGCGATACAACATCAGAATGAGAGACGATACGATACTTGAGGGCTACACGATATGATACTACTGCAGGTGGCGATACGATACCACCGACCCACGTGATACGATATCAATGCAAGTGGTGATACGATACCACCAACTTACACGATACGATACTAGTATGGTATCGTGATACAATACTGGGACAAGACACGATACGATACCAAAAGTGGATTGCGATACGATACCACTTTGGTAAAGGGTGATCACGATACCAACCCGGCGATATGATACCACAAGTGGTATTGTGATACCACGACTGGTAACCGACGATACGATACTTCGGCGAGTATCGCGATACAAGGGAATTTCTGGTATCGTAATACCAAAAACTCAACCGATCGCGATACTCAAGCCAAAATACCTCAAAAATCAAAAATTTTTGGTTTTCCCTTGCTCTTCTCTCACCCCTCTTCACTCCTAGCCTAGCTTCTCACTCAAAGAAATCCAAAAAACACTCTGTCCCACCCCGCGATACCAGATGCGCAAGTGATCATGTTTTTGTGCACTTCTAAAATGTTTTTGCCAATAAAATCCTATGGAATCTTACCTTTGTGAAGTCTTGCTTGAGTCTTGAGCTCACTACCTAGCTTTGATAGCCTCGAAAGCACGATATCAAGCCCACGATACCGATCGATGCTCTCTAACGATACTGCTCCCTGAACAAGTGAGAAGTGATCTGAAATTTTTTGGTTTTTATACTTTTTGGAGACAGAACTTAACTACTCTACTTTGACAAAATTTTTTTGGGATTTTTTATTGGTGATCTTGACTTACTCCTACTTCACTCCTCTTCTCCTAACCTAACCCTAACTCTTCCTTCGCTCCCTTCCTACTCACCCTAAACCTAAAAACTCATTACACACACCTCTGGGATGTGAAGTAACAAGTGCTGAAGTGGTTGACTACTTGCCACTGAACCAGTTCACTTCTACAAGTACGATTTCATCACTCTCGAGCTATAACCATCACGAAGGCACCTTGGCTGAGTGTTCCCCGGCAACGGTGCCAAAAACGTGTGTACATAAGTCAAGAAGACTTAAGATCTTGTGCCAAAGAGACTAAATCTCATTTGCTACACAAGTGCGTGTAGTGGGGAATTGATACACGTTTATTTGTCAATTCGATGAAACAACCTAACCAAGTGTATGAGGACATGTGCACACGTGATGGGAAATGAAGTTCGTCAGCTTATATGTGTGAGAAAAGACCAATCCACCTCTCTAACTCACTGAAATACTGAAAGTGTCTTTCGCGATACCACTTACAACAGTTTTCACTAAATCAAGGATTTCTCCTAGCTCCTAACTCCGAATATGGGCAGCAGTGGATTTTTTTTTAAGCTCTCAACGAGACGCTTCTATTGGAAGTGATTTCACTTGATTCTCACAAACGTGCTTCAAGTTATGACCAAAACAGTGAATGGCGAGAAACACCCACACTATACACACATAAAAGATAAAAAAAAAGATGAAAATCTGCAGGAAAGGAGCAATTTCAAAATTTCTCAAGCTCTTCTTCTTCACAATGGCAAAAACAAATTTCTACAAAGAGTCACAAAGTGACTTATATACATGTGCCCTAAATTTGGTCCTTTCACACAAGAGACCGGCACTTTATTACTAAAAAGTGAATTTCCTACTAATTTACAAGGAATATATTACAATGATTTGGGATTATGCATCTAGAGGACTTCTCTAGTGCATTTACATGGCTTGAGGGAATTTCCTAAGACTTTGAAGAAGAAAAATGTGCCCATTAATTTGAAAATTTTGGGGCTCCTCTTTTTGTGCTTCTTTAATCTGCAACACAAAGATAAAGTTAGAGCTATTATAGAGTAATCTAGACCAAAGAATGTCAAGGAGGTACAAGCTTTCATGGGTCATTGTGGATATTACCAATGCTTTATCCACATGTATGCGATAATTGTGAAGCTCCTGTACAACCTTTTGACTAACTTTGAGTGGAATGAAGACTGCAAGGGCTCTTTCAATGATCTCAAATGCTAATTTTGTTCTACACCAATCTTAACACCACTAGATTGGATTAAGCCATTCCATTTTCATGTGGATGCTTTCAATTATGCTATTGGATGTGTGTTAGCACAACCTACGAGTGAAGAAAACACCGATCTTCCCATTGCTTATGCAAGTAGGCAGTTGAAGGCAGCAAAATGAAATTACACTAATATAGAGAGAGAAGGATTGGGCATGGTGTATGGTTAAGAAGTTTAGACATTATTTGCTCACAAATAAGTTTAAATTGTTTATGGATCACCAAGCATTACTATACCTACTAAACGAACCTTGCAATACTGACATGTTAGTAAGGTGGCTCCTCTTACTTATGGAATATGATTTGAAGTGGTTGTCAGGAAAGGCAAGACTCACCTTAGGGCAGATTACCTTGCTAGACTTAGTTCACAAAAATCCCTGCAAGGAGTATCAGATGAACTCCTTGATGCTTGTTTGTTCAACTTGGAAGTAGTGTCTAATTGGGCTCAAACTATCATGCATATTCTTACTTTTGAACCCAAACATCCCATAATGAAAACAAAGGATAAAGAAGTGATGAATCTCAAAAATATCATATAATGGTAGTAAGTGTATACAAATACACTAATCAAGGGATCTTAGCTTGTTGTGTGGAAGAAAAAGAATATGTGAAATGATTGCGACCAGCACACATAGGTGCATTAGAGAAACATTAATCAAAACACCAAACCCTAGACTCTGAGGAGATTAGGTGTATATTGGCTAATGATGGAAGTATATGCCTATAGGATGTGTAAGGATTTTCCAACATGTATTAATAAACCTCCAATGGAACATGCTACTTTGTGTCAAGTGTCTTTAATACCGAATTGGAGCAATCCAGTAGTTGACTTTTTGAGGATGAGAACATTCCCTCAAGAGATGAATCTAGCAAGGAGGAGGATTTTAGAGTATTAGGCTCAATATTATATTCTCATTGTAAATAGTCTATACAAACATGGCCAAGATGGATATCTATGACTTTGTGTCCATGAAAGTGAATATCTCAAGATTTTAGAAACTGCACACCAAGGTGTGGCAGGAGGACACTTTGGATCCGAGCGAGTGATCAAGGCAATATTGTTTGCAGGACTTTGGTGGCCTAATCTTCATCTGGATGCTCATACCTATGTGAAGAGGTGTGACATATGTCAGCAAATTTAGTTTCCAATATGTAAGGATGAGATGCCACTGAGACCCATGATGGGAGGATGTGCATTCTTGAGGTGGGGAATAGACTTCATTGGTGTATTAATCCCCCAACCAAGAGTTCACATGTTGAATATATCATATGTGCAATGGATTATCTAATCCAATGGGTGGAAGTAAAGGAAACTAAAAAGAATGATGCACAAATCATGTCAAAGTTTTTATTCGAGAACATATTTACAAGATATGGATTACCCATAGAATTGGTGAGTGATCGTGGTACCCACTTCTTGGATGAGCTCATTGAATACTTGTTAAAGAATTCATAATTATTCACAAGAAGTGGGCTTGTATCATCCACAAGCCAACGGACAATCGGAGAGTACAAATAAGATTCTGTGTTGTCAAAGCTCATTAGCAACAAACACTCTAACTGGAACAAATAGTTGCATCATGTTGTTTGGGCATATAGAGTGGCCTATAAAACCATAATCAATGCCATTCCCTTTCAGATGGTATTCAATCAAAATGTAGTTCTACATTTAGAATTCTTTATACCCATATTGAAGGTAGCTTAAGGGCATCAATGGACTAGCCATGAGTTATCATCTAGGATCCTTGATTTAGAATGATTTGGAGAAACTCAATTGAGAGCAGCTGTTGGGATATATGCAGCCAAGAAGAGACAAAATGCATACTTTGATGCACACATAAATGTTGGGGGAAGTATCGGAACCCCTATGCAATGACAAAATGTGAATGGTGTCCATAGGTACCCTTCTTTGACCTTTGCACACCACAATTTCTCTTTCTCAAAGCATATGCAGAGAAATCCAATTAACTTTTGTGGACCTATAGAAGACAATAATAGCTTTCCAAGAAAATAAATTTCACTCCAAATGGATGCCTATAATGCGAGAAAAAAATTCCACAAGATGAGCTTGTTAAATGCTCACTACAACTAGTCAAACATAGACAACACTTCACTCAAGCAAACTTTTCTCAAAGATTAACAAGAGAATGAATCTCAAGCTTGGAATATTATAAGGGCTAAACAATGACATAAAAATCGTAGAAAATGGATCAATAGAGAAGGGAAACCAGCCCTTACAACTCATAGCAAACTAGCTCCAATAAAGCCTACACATAAAGAGAGATAACAATCACCCTAGTTCACTAAAATGAAGGTTTCTCCCAAAATAATCAATGAATGCTCTAGAGACTTAGTGTGCTCAAAATAGACTTTAATAGCTATCTAATGACACAATGATTACATCAAATGGATACTTAAGGAAGAAGAACCAATGCTAACAACTCAAGGATAGAGAGTTGCTACATTGTCTGCACACACACGTAGATATGCCTACTCAAAAATAACAAACAAGCAAGCAAGGGGCTTGCTTATTACAACTACATCCCTTAACAAACACTCTAAGTGAACTACAAATACAAAAGAATGACTCAAAAGAAGACGAGATACATGCTACTTTTTATAGTGAGAAGTTGGCCCCTAAAATCTAGGAACCATCTTTCCCAATCAGCCTCCAATCTAGAATTCTTTACATTGGTTCACATGTACATGATTAATTTCCCTTTATATTTTTGCTTGAAGCTTGACTTTTAACACTCCCTTCAAGCTTCAAATCTTCATCTTCATCCGAGCTCCTTCATGTTGATGCATTGCTTAAACTTTGAAATATGTATTCCATCCAAAGCCTTTGTAAACATGTCAGCAACTTAGTCCTTGGTATCAATATGATGTACTAAAACTTCCTTGGGTATCACCTTTTCTTGCATGAAATAGTGCACTTCAATATGCTTGGTTCTAGCATGATAGACAGGATTGGATGCTAGATGAATGCTACTCATATTGTCACAAAATATTGGATATGTGTCAACCTACAAATTAGCTCCATAAATAAGTTCTTAATTCACATTATCTCACATGTGCCTTAAGCCAAAGCTCTACACTTAGTTTCGATGGAAGATAATGCCACTATTGGTTGCTTCTTTGAAGTCCATGAGATGATGTTGCTACCTAGCAAGCATAATTACCTTGGCCTTTGTATGAAGAACTTTGATTATAGGTCCTTTGTTTTCCTCCTTGGTAGGAATCTTTAGCATAGTGGCCAAACTTTCCACATATATAACACCCTTAACCATCTTAATTCTTGTTTTGTTGATGCCTTTCTCCTCTTCCTCTTGTTCTTCTTCTACCTTTTTGTGATGAGGCACCTTGGTCATGTCCTTAATTGCTTGAATGGACTTTCCTTACTCCAAACCTTCCTTTGCCCCTACTTTGCCCTTGTCTTCCTTTGCCCTTTTGATTACATGCATAAAAAACTTGTACATCCTTCTCCTATGTTCATCTCTTCTGTGACCATGAGAGCAACTGGTTGCTCAGAATCAAGGAGATTATCCCTTACATCTACTATAAGGGTAAAGGTTTTTCACTTCTCATGATCCCTCAAGCCATTGAGGGTATATGCCACAAGATTGTCATTGTCTACATGGGAATGGATCCCAATGCATCTGAAAATTCTTTGGCCTTAAGTACGTAGTCATTTATGCTAGTCCTTGAGCTTTTCCTAAGGTTGTTGATCTCATTCTGGAGTTGGATCTTCCTTGCTTTGGTGCTTATTGAATAAATCCTCTCAAGTGTCTTCCATACCTTCATGCTTGAATCCAAATCCTAGCATTCTCTCTCTCTCTCTCTCTCTCTCTCTCTCTCTCTCTCTCTCTCTCTCTCTCTCTCTCTCTCTCTCCCTCCCTCCCTCCCTTGCTATCTCTCTCTCTCTATCTATCTATCTATCTATCTATCTATCTATCTATCTATCTATCTATCTATCTATCTATCTATCTATCTATCTATCTATCTATCTATCTATCTATCTATCTATCTATCTCTCTCTCTCTCTCTCTCTCTCTCTCTCTCTCTCTCTCTCTCTCTCTCTCTCTCTCTCTCTCTCTCTCTCTCTCTCTCTCTCTCTCTCTCTCTCTCCCTCCCTCCCTCCCTCCCTACCCCTCTCTCTCTCTCTCTCTCTCTCTCTCTCTCTCTCTCTCTCTCTCTCCCCACCACCCACCCTCCCAAGACCATAGGATACATTTTACCCTATAGTTTGGGCCCCCTTTTTCTTTTTTTTTTTGACTTATACATTTCTTTTTGTTCTAGATTGCACCTTGGATGGCCATTTTTTTTCAAACTGGTGGTCCATTTCATGTTTCTTGACACCATTCTACTCAATTTTTGCATTATTTTCAACTGAATCCATCTTTTTTTCCTTCTTTTGGTCAAATCCCATATGTTTTGTGCACATTTAACATGTGATTTTTATCTCGCACATGTTCCACATGGTCCTTTTCATCTTTAATTTTCCACATGTTTCACATTTTCCATATGCAACACATATCGCTTCCAAATTGTGGTGATATTTTCTTGTCATCAGCCCCTCATGCTACTCCATGCCCCTCCCTTTATACTTAAACCAAGCCCTCACTCTTCCACCTCCCTGCCCTATCCTCATTAGCCGCTCAACCCCCCCCTAACCTTTCCTTCTTACCCCTCCACCAATCCTACTTCTTCCTACATTTCCAATGATCTAGTGTCAAGTTTTGTTATTTATTTACTACTATTTCTTTCCTTTTCCTATTAGATTGTTCATCTCTTATTTTGAAGGTTATCCCAAACTAGTGTTGAAGTGGCACATATTTGCTCATGGTTTGATTGTTTTCTCTACAGGACAAAGAGCCCATTAGGTGGTGGGCAACTATTGAGCTAGTCAAAATGGTGACTTTGCAAGTGATGCATAGGTGGTGCATAGGTGATGCACAAGTGGCCAAGAACATAGGTGCACAGGTAGTGCACAAATAGTTTGTTCACAATGGTTTTGCAGTAAAAGTTGAATGCAAGTTGCAGAATGGTCTTGTTGAAGGGTTTTTTTCAAGGCTTTTTAAGTGTTGGAACTTCTAGGTGGAACCTTCCTTATGGACATAGTTTGGAGAAATAAGGGTCGAAAGTGGAAAAGATAAGAAGTGGAGACAATACACAAGAGTTTATATGTGCCCCTCATTAAAAATTTTGTTTTTCATTAATTCACACTATGACAAAATAGGGAGTCGTTGGTCTTTTACATGAACAGGTTCTTGGGACATAAAAGTGAGCACCAAGATAGACAAGTAGTTGAAGCGACATACATAAGAAGGATTGACACACAACTAAAGGGCATCATTCTTGGACTAAGGAGTTTGACTAAGGAGCAGGAGAGAGCGACACCCTTGAACATTGTGTGCGCAGAGAAGCAAGGTGCACATAGAGAGAGACAAAGGTGCAAAGAAGGTGACAAGGCATGTAGAAAGAGTGTGCAGAGCGCAATTAAGAGAGCAACTAAAGTGTGACAAAGTATCATCAAGGAGGTGTTGCACGTCGACAGAGAGGTGACCCTTCCTTCAACCTTATTGGAAGCTTGACTGTGAGATGTGTACAATGGCAAGGTACTGGACAAGGTGGAGGACCGACATAGAGGAGATTGATTGCAGAAGTAACTGTGATAATTTTTATACTTATGTGTGTGCTCTTTGGCTTAATAGCTACACACAGAGAACATTTTTGTATCATTCTAGACAAAGCTATTGTATTCTTTATTGTTAATCAAGACACATAGGCTTACTGTGCAATTTTCTTTCTTCTTCTCCATTTTTCTCCTACAAACACTCAAGAACCTTTCAACTAAAGAATCCCCCAACAAAAGGGGTTATGGAATATTATGCAACTTGTTGAAATATGGCCTATCACAACTAGAAATGTTAAAAATGTAGATGATGGAGTTGGTGTTGAGAGGATGTTGTGGGTTCAATTTTTGGTGCAATTCCTATTTCAAGTCCTCATGCAACTCCAAATTTGACTATTTTAGGTATAACACTAGCACCTCCAACCATTGTAATCATTGCAGAGGAACTTCAATGGGATGGTAGACATGCACATGCCTTGATTGTTGTATTTGTGAAGCATGTCATTATCCCTCATATTCATTCATGCAAAGCGAAAAAGGATGCTTTGGATATTCTTGCCATACTATATCAAGCAAGAAATATGGGTAGTGTGCTAACCTACAAAATTAATTATAGAGTGAGCATATAAGTAAAGGTGATTCTATGAAAAATTTCCTCACAAAGATAAGAGATTTGCAGAATCAATTGATTGTTGCATATGAAATTTTGTGATAATATTCAATTGTGTAGACTGTTCTTATTAGTTCACCTTATTCTTATCATATTTTTGCTTCTATTCTTTGATCGATGATGAAAGGCAATCCAAATACCCTAGATTTTGAAAAATTACTATTTGTTTTGATGCAAGTAGAACAATCTAGGTAGAATATGTCTACTATGCATCTTGTATATTCAACTTTTATTACTATTCAAAAGGGCAAGGGCAAGGGTGAAGGTGTCGACAGGCACTAGTTCAGAGGGGGTTCAAGTCTTGCTACTGTGATTGACATGTGTTGGGCCTTAGGCTAGTCTAAACCTAGCTTTCTTACTACCTTCAAGACATCATCATTATATCACCTTTATGCAGCCTTACTCCTGCTTTGAGGGATATAGAGGGTCCGATGGCTACTATGCCCATTCAATCAATTCAAGCAAAGGAAGATTAAGCTTTGACTAAACTTCCTCTTTAAAAATAAAAACTTGTCTCTTTCTCTAGTAAGAAAAAATTTGTAAGTGCTACACAATCAAACAAGAAAAAAGAAGAGAAGAAAACAAATAAGTAGAAACAATTTTGAAAATACTATAAGGAAAATAATCTTCATAAAAAATTATTATCAGCTTATTGCTAAAGAAGCAAAGAACAAACAGATAAGAATTTTTGTTTTTTATTTGTTTTATGAAAAGGAAGTTTGATCTTGCAATCTACTCTTCTTGATAGCTAGGAAGTACAATGTGAAGGGCTTAGCATCAATGGGACCCTTGAATCCCACACAAACATGGGTAGAACTCCAAGCACCTACTAGGAATGAGCATAGCTCAAAGGCGCACTAAGAGTAGGAGCTGGGAAGGGACATCCCTATAGTCAAATGAGGACGCTAGTTTTTGTAGCAAAGCTAACCATTTTCACTATCGATATCTATGGAGAGTGTCGAAAGGCCAACAATTCTCCAAAGGCAACTAGTTTAACATCTCTCATATCATATGATAAGAAGTGTCCTACGAGTGCATCCAAAAGGACTTGAATCCACACCCCCCCCAAGGGAAGTGAATGAGTCACCCACTTGAGCTAGCATTGTTGGACAAGATGAATGGCTTTTGGATAGACCTTGTACATGTTCATTAAATGAAGGCATCGAGACATTTTTGCATTTTCACTTTTTGATATTCTCACTTTATAAGGATGATAAAATAATTTTACTATTAAATAATTTTACTTTTGAAGACTCTTTGTTTACAAGGGCCTTTCAATTGATAATAAAAACAATTATATCCTACCAACATTGTGCCTATTCAGTAATGCAATTAATTAAATCCTTGAAAGAAAAACTCCATAAAATCTCATTCATTTATAAGGAAACTTAATATTCATCCACATCAATTTTCTTATATCTTTTTGACTCGAAACCAACATTTTTGAAAAGTGAGCTAGTTGTACGCACGTCGTATAGTGGATGTTTGAATGTTCTTGGCCTATGATCTTCAATGCCAATGTGAAATTTTTGATCTTGCAATCTACTATTCTTGATAATTAGCATTATTTGAAAGTACAATGTGAAGAGTAGAGTATCCACAGGACACCCTGAATCCCACACAAGTAGAGGTAGAATGCCTTGCACCTACTAAGAATGAAGAGAGCTTGAAGGCTTGCTAAGGGTAGAAGCTAATAGAAAAATGAAGGGAAAGTGATGGTGTGTTGATGCGGAAGCATATGTGAGTACACAACCTCATGAGGATCTTAATTCATATATTTTAATTCAATTTTATAATTAGTATCCACCACATTAGCTTACATTCTCAAATCCACACATTTCATACATTATTCTCTTCAAATCTCTACATATTGAATCTTCAATCAAGGCCATGTTTAGCATACATTCATAAATAATACATCTCATCAATGTAACATCATATATATACTCCACACAACCTAGTCCAAGTCAAAGCATGAATTCACACCAAAAATGATAATCATGAAATTCCACTTAGAACTAAAAGCACATATACTGGACTTCCCACTACTACTATTAGCATTCAATCTTGACCTTTATAGACATTACAAAAGGCTTGCCAAAATCATCCCTCTACAACTTTTCAATTCTGCAACACCAGGACCTAAAAACAGTGCATAGGCCCTCATCTTTGCACTACTATAAAATACACATCAAATACGATAATGTTATAATTCCACTTGTATTTAGGAGAACATCCTATTGAATTTCCGATCATACTCTATTCTTACAATATGGACCCTTGTAGCATTTGCAAAGGCATGCTCAATCATCCCTCTACAACATTTGCTAGTTTCTCAATAACTCACAGAAAATCATGCTACAAGTCAATAAGCCACTTCCAGTCTGAATCATATATAATGAGAATATACAAATACCTTCTCGTAAGTACAAGATGTGTGTACACCTCCAAGATTCTTTAAGAGGAAGTACATTCCACAACTCTAAGCTTCATAAGTTAGGTGTATATGTAAGTTCAGACATCCACAATCAATGCTTACATGTATGCATATGCATTCACACATTATGTAAGTGTATCAGATCACTTCAAAAACATTCAAATACATCTAGCACGAGATTATCGAGGCTTGGAGCAAGGCCTTTGCCTCCTTCTCCTCGCCGCCTAGGTGTTGGAGGAGGGTTGTCCTGTAGACTCATTACATCTTATTCAGGGCTCATAAGAATCTTCAAGCCATTCATCAGACTAGAAGGGAAAATCTTTATCAGATGATATGGTGTTTAGAGGTAGAATTTAACAAAGACCACTCGTAATACTAGATTGGACTCCAAAAAATCAAAATCATGATGAGATACAAAGAAGAAATTCAAAGAAAGAAGCTATAGATATACTTTAAAGATTGGTGGGTAGGTAGGGAAGACAAGCCTACTAAAGAGATGTGCAACCTTCTCAAGAAGAAGAAATCCAAGGAAACGATTCCGTTCATGATGGATGTTGATGGGGTCAAATGCAAAACGGATGAAGAAAATAGTAGATTGATTGTCAACCACTTTACTCTGCTTTTGGGGGTTTCCATGCTTCTTTCTCCTCACAGACGTGACTAGATGGCTACCATCACGCATGTTAGAAACAAAAAAATCCTACAAAACCTGAAAGCTCTTTGTGAATCTTCCATCTCGGATGCTAAGATTGTGGAGGTGATTGATTCCCTTCCTGATGGCAAGAGTAGGGTTTGAACCACAGTGGAAGGGTCTCAACCTTCTCACCATTTGGTTGTTTAGTGTATTTTATTGAACTTATCACATGACCATAAGGTCTATTGGAGTTTCCATAAGCTCAAGGGTTGGTCCTGTGTTGGTTGGTTGGACCAAACTTCATCACTTTGCAAGTTGCTTTTCTACCTGCTACAAGCTTCTCCAAGTTCTTTTGGGGGTTGTGCCATGATTGGGCAAATGTTAGCCATGTGGTCTCCACTGCATGTGTAACACCGCTTGGCTGAGACCATCCTTGGTGTATGCTTGCTTGAGACTCCTAACTTCTAAGCCACTTTTTCCACTAGTCCTCTATGGAATGAGAGTGCTTAGAGGAAAGGTTTGTGGAGCTATGGAGTCCTTATAGACTTTTCAGAGCTCCAACCCATATCCTAAATTATCCTCAATGTCTATGCAAATTTTCACACAGTGTTCCAATGTTCGAGGCTCCTTCATATAAACATATGATTGTAGCTTAGCGCTTAGCAAGCCATCCAAAAATAGAGTCACTTGTTCGGTTTGAGTGGGTAACTCTGGATAGGACATCTTTCTATGTATTGTCTAAACCTACATCTAAGAAGTCTGACCATCTCTTGTAGAATCTGTCTGAAACTATGAATTAAAGATGTGTTATGTCTGATCCCAGTCTTTGATATTTCATTGATGAATGCCTGTAGCAGATGATGGATATCCTTGAATTGTCTTTGTTGTAGGGTCTGAACCAGGTTGAGGTAGTATTGTTTAATGTTAGTCCAAACACATTGTATTGCATGAATATCTCATCCACTTGTTTTGCCATCAATACTTGTTTGAATTCATCCACATGGTCATAGGGATCACCCGTTCCATCGAAGTAATTCTTCATGGATTTTACTAACTAGGTTGGCCTCAATATCCCAAGGTGCTCTTTGGTTCTAGGTCGAGGAAAATCATATCTACCCCTTTGTGTCCTAGGTTCTCTCGTTCTTTCACATTCCATTCTATTAGACTCTACACCTGATTGATCTCATCCTATAGGATAAGCGAAGCTCACTTTGGGTTTTTCTCTAACCTTTTTCCTTTGAGAGCCATGAGCTTGGGATGACCTAACTTCTTGGTGGTCTATGGAAACATTTGATCTTGGTTGAGGAAATACAAATTGTCTGTTATAAATTATGGAATATGTTGAGCAAGGCATTGTTAATTTATTAATGTATTAATGTGTTTTGGTGTTTTTGATATAGCAGCTGAAGGTTCATGAGGGCATGAAAGGCGTGAAAGGGAAGACATCAATAATTTGACTTTAGGGCGGACATCAATAATCCAACTTTAGGGTGGACATCAATAATCCGACTTATAATTTAGTTTGTAAATAAATCTGCGTAGAAGGTTCTATTGTTAGAAACAGTTAGAAAAAGTAGTGGTTAGAATAAGGGTCATTGTAGACTGCAATTTCTGATATTAAAAGCAAAGGCTTTCTATGAAAGCTACCAACTTTTACTTTCACACATTCTTTTCAAAGCCGCTCTCATGTAACCACTCTTTTTGACATAATAAAAAATTCCTATAAATACATGCACTCTGTGGACTGCCAAAACAGAGTGCCTGGGGGAAATTGTACCCAATACTATGTTCTGTCTCGTCTCCAGGCGTGTCTATTTTTCTGTGTGTTTTCTGCATCCGTAACCTCTGTGTGCATGTGAGCAAGATCCTGATAACATTCTCCCCTCCATGTGTAAGCATTTCTACCATGTTCTGACACCACAAACACTCCTCAGATGCACTAACCATGTACACCACTTTTCCTAGAGTATCAGGGTCTTTAAATTCATAGATGGTGATCACTCCTATTTTAGTAGGTTGTTCGAGCTTATATCTCCAGAGCGCCTTGTTTGTTTCTTTGTTTAGGAATAATTCGATACTCTTATTATCTTGGGGAATCCATTATGGGGTGAGCACTTTGGTCATAATAGATTTGCCTCTAGGAGTTCTAGGTTCTTCTCCTAGGTGTTCTTGTTCTATGTCTCCCAACTTAGTTTCTAGGAGCACCATTCTGAATTCATCGGTCCTATCATGTTGGTTGGTGACAATATACATGGTTCCTTCTTTATTTGTGTATGCATTTTCCTTGAATTTGACCATTGGATGTTCCAATCCAATAGGTTAGTTTGGATTTCTCAATTGAACAATTGACCTTCTCAAATCGTCCTCATAGATTCGAGCACCTAATCAATTGGTTCAGATGTACTCCAATCGCATTTTATATGGACCCTCTGGTATTTGCAAGTAGGCTACTCCTGAGCTACCTACTAGTCTCTCCATGTTGTAGGACATCTCCGACTCACTAGTTTCTGAGCTCAATACATAAGGGTAATCGCTTAATTGTTGTGCCCAAGATCTCGCAGTGATATTAACACTAGCTTATGAGGATCTTACACTACAATGATCTATCTTTCCTATGTGTCTCCCCGAGCTAAGGCTCATGAATTTGTTTCCTTGAGGTGCTCAACATGTCGTCTTGTTATAATAATTCTTCTATATCAAATATTTTTTCGTTTTACTTTCCTTTTGGTTTCTCATCTTGTCACTTAGAGCTCATCAAGGACCTTCTTTCAGTGTGTTTTTAAGTTATGGCAGAATTGATTTTAAGTCCCTTTTTCCTTTGGTGTTTTTGTACTATTGAGATTATTCTTTGAGCTTGGATCCTTTAGAACATCTTAAAATTTGAGCTCCTATCGTCTTTTGAATCTAAACCCTAAGATTACGTCTTTTACAAAAGAATCAATAGAGACAGTTATGGTTACAATCACTTATTACCTTCACTTCCACTCTTATTGAGTTCTTGGATGAGCCTTAGCCCAAGTCCTGTTTCTGAGCCAAGCTGCCCCTTAGTGGAGACAAGATGCTTCCATAGATGATATCACCACTAGCCCTACAAAAGAAATTACACAATTATAGAACTTTGGAAAAGTTTTGATAGAATTTTGCAAAAACCCTAATTTTGCCATTCAAGAGGACTGTCACAATGATCTGAAAGGATCACAATGGCATGAGACCATCACAATGATCAAGCACAATCGAAATGGCATGAGAGCATTGTGATGGTCAAGCACTATCATGATGGTGTAGCACTGTCACGATGGTGTAGCACTGTCACGATGGTGTGAGAGGATCATGATGGTGTAGCACTATCAGGATGGGGCCAATATTCAAATACCTTCTCATAAGTATGAGACGTGTGTACACATCAAAGATCCTTCATGACAAAGTGCATTCCACAACTCTAAGCTTCATAAGTTAGGTGTATATGTAAGTTCAAGCATGTACAATCAATGCTTACATGTATGCATATGAATTCATACATTAGTGTATTACATCACTTCACACATATTCAAATACTTTTTGTACACCTTATCTAAGATACACACAAGCTCAAAGTACTTCAATAAACAATGAAAGAGAGAGAGAGAGAGAGAGAGAGAGAAAGAGAGAGAGAAATAATGAACATATAGATTGAACTAAAAAGGTTACATATATTGTGATACTATCACTCCATTGAGTGTAGGAGTATAGATAACACTGCACCTACACAATTTGAAGAGTAGTGTCAATCCTATGACAAAGAGAAGGACTAAAATGGACGACTCCTATGAGTGGAGGATCTCAAGGAAGTGAGGGCCTTCTCTTCTCTTTATATACATGAGATGCATTGGCTCTTGAGTGGGTAAAGAGGTAGAGTAGTAGGAGAGGGAGAATATTTCAATCAAGTTGGTTGATTGGCTCCTCATTCTCAGCTTTGATCACTCAAAAGTGAGGTGCATCAATTTGGTGGTTCAATTCCCTTAATTTCCTCATCAAAATGTAGGTGCAAGTATTCTAGTGGGCTTCTGGTTACTTCACGTGAGCTTTCAGCTTGATTGAATTTACTTTAGTCTTGTACATAAGATAAGCTTCAGTTTGAATGAACTAAGAGATGATTCTCATGTTGTATACAAGAGAAACTTATTCTAAGTGAAAATAGATGATGCAACAAACTAATGAGGTGCAAAACTTGAAGGTAAGCTTCATAATTGAAGCTTGTACATTTTCAATAGGAACTGAGAAGGTATAGGCCCAAGGCCAAGGTGAGGAGATAGGTCTGAACTAAAGTTGACTCTGTTGTAATGAACATGGCCCTTTCCATTGTCCAAATTGCCCATCGAGAGTGCAAAAAGCCAACAATTCCCCAAAGGGAGATGGTTTAATATCTCATCATATCATACGATGAGAATTTTTTGTCAATGCAACCAAAAGGATTTGAACTCACCTCCCCTCCAAGAAAGCGAATCACTACCCACTTGAGCTAGCATTATTGGACAAGATGAATGGCTTTTGGATATATCTTTTTTTTTAACGCTTTACAAGGACCATCAAATTATTTGACATTATTAGTTTATAAGGACCTTTCAATTGGTGAGAAAAACAATTAATTTAAGCCCAAAAAGAAAAAGGCCACAATCATCCACGCCAATTTTTTTATAGTTTTTTGACTTTGAACCAACATTTTTGAAAAGTAAGGGTGGCTTCGGACAAGGCGGCACATCAATGCTGAATCATCCTGTGTGCCGACGTATTGAGTTCACATAGTGCGGTGGCAGCTTGTTAAAATCAAAAGTTTTATATAATATTATTGGTTGAAGATGTTGAACAACCAATCAAACTTTAGTGTCAGAGAGGCACACATCTGTTCCGAGGGGGAAGGCCGACTCAAAAAATGGTGGCCCTAGAACTCTTGCATTTTTTTAAAGCGAATTAAATTCTGCCATGTGGAAGGCATCAATGTGCCCTCGGGCGGTGTGAACCCACTGTAAGCTAGCTTCCACACGTCTTGGACTAGACTTTTGAATCTTCCTCATCTGTGCTATGCAAAGGTCAATGCGAGATTTGTTATCTTTCCATCTACTCTTATTGATAGAGGAATCAATTGAAAATGCAATGTGAAAGGCATAATACCCATGTGACCTCTTGAATCCCACACAAGCATGTGTAATATGCCTAGCAGTTAGGGCCCAAAGAACCATTGGCCCTAAGGTCAGACGAGCTGACTGGTTTGAATCAAAGTGTACCTTCCTCTAGCGAGCATGGCCCTTGCCATCGTTGACGTTCTCCATCGTGAGCACCCTAAAGTCAAATGATTCCCTAAAGGGAGCTAGTTTACCATCTCACCATATCATGTGATGAGTAGTGCCTTGTCAATGCATCCAAGAACCCATGTCCCCCTCAAAGGAGGTGCTAGTGTTGTTGGAAAAGATGAATGACTTTCGTTTTTCTAAAAGGAAGTTTGGCAAAAGCCTACTCTCCCAAACTTTAATTAAAAAAAGAACAATTGTACAAGAGGATGGCATAACACCCATGGGACCCCCCCGAATCTCACAAAGCAAGGATTGCTTAAAACTTGCTAGAAGACATTAGAAAGAAGGTTGATAACCATTTTGTCCCCCTCATGGTGAGCCCACTTACCTTTAATCTTGTTTCTCTCAAGGAAAAACAATCTATGGTGTCTAAAAGGGGGGGGGGGGGCTTTTTACAATTAGAAAATCTTTTTCCTAAAAGGAAAAGCAATTTTTTGATTGACCATTCTTTAGGAGGGCTATCAAAGTTGGCGGCACATCTCTCTTTCCAGATCTTCCAGAGGATCTCACCTCTTATAGCATTCCATAGTGTTGAGGAACAACCGATGGCTTCACCCAATAAAGCTTACTTCCAATTGATTTGTCCCTGTAGCAACATATTCTCCCAAGGGTTCGCCAAACCGACATTGAATTGGGGCAGAAAAGAAAAGGTGTCCCAATTCCTCATTTCCATGAAGGAATATTTTACACCATGGAGGGGCTCCACAAATTTTGTTAGCTTTAGCATTGGTCCAAATTCCCTGTTGGAGGATTTGCCACATAAGAACTAAACTTTTAACCTCAATGAGAGGATGCCAAAGGGATTGGAACTTGAGATCCCACCTAAAACTTAGCCAATCTAGACACCATCTCCTATTAAGTGTGATACGAAAATCCACATTCTTCTTGAATTTCTGAATTTTATCAAGAGCATTGCTATTGTGCCATCGAAGACCCTCAAGGTGAGGGATGTCATGCCCAATGAGGAGGCGAGTCCTCGAGCCCTCCCAAGCAATGAATCTGCTTCATAACAAACACCATTCTTCAGATTCCACTCTCCTAGTTGCATCAATGTCCTCAAATCTAATCCATTGGCAAGATGAATGACTTTTGGATAAATCTTGTACAAGTTCGTTAAATGAAAGCATTTCTACTTTTTTTGCATTTTACATTATTGCTTTACAAGGGTCATCAAAATATTTGACTTTTGGGACATTTTTAGTTTACAAAGACCTTTCAATTAGTTAGAAAAAACAATTATATCCCACGAACACTATGCCTATTCAGCGATACAATCATCCATGTCAATTTTCGTATATTTCTTTGACTTGAAACCAAGATTTTTGAAAAGTACTAAGCTAGCTAGTAGAGGTGTCGAGTTCGAATCCCCTTGCACCGAGGTGCAATGTCAATGCCACATTGAGACATCATGTGATCCAATGCGGATGCTATACATCAAATATAAGTGAGGAATTCTTGAAGAAAATCCCTTGTAGTCTTATGAAGATGAGGTATCATTTTGAACTTGGGAGCCATAAAAATTTCGAATAGCTACCATGTACCACCTAATTCCTCCTTGTTCTAGTTGCATCACTTATGCTTCAACCTTCCATTGAAGCGATCTATTGCTACCATGGAGAAAGGTAAGCAAATAATTGCTCAAGTTAACCCTCTGAGAAACTCTTAGAAAATTGTTATGATACCAACTGTTAGCTTTTTAGGCCAACAATTAGTATGGAGGCAAAATAGAGAGATAAAGAGAGAGAAAGATATTAATAGACACACAATATGCACAACAGATGGAAAAAGGAGTTAAATTGCTTCAAAAACACGTATATTACAAAAGAACTTACAAGATTGCTCCAAATATAGCAAGACTAGTGTAGAAGTGATGATATAGATGCTATGACATATTGTTTAGAAAGATTATGTGTCTAGTCCAAAAGCACCATAAGAAAAGAAAATAGCTAAAAAAGCTTTTTTTCCATAATTTTCGGTGGAAAATCTGAAAATTCTTATTTTGTCGTATTTTATTTATCTTTTATATTCTATTTGATTAATTATGTGCCTTTGGATCAAGTACTTAAGATTCTACCACACGCCAATTGCTTTTGACTTAAAAAAAGTATTTTTTTTTCTTTGATTAGAAATTAGGTTTGACTTTTGACCATCATTTTGCCACCAAATACCAATTATTACATATGATTGGATAACTATCACTAAGCTCTTCAGAAATATGCAATATTTTTTTGGCCATTTTTTACCTTGTTGATTAAACTTTGAGCAAACTTTGACCTTCATTATTTCTAACATGGTCATATGGGCATTTTATCGTAGAGTGTATTCATTGGCACAAATATGTTCTACACAATGTAAGCACAAGTCAGATGGCTTAAATAACTATAAAAAGATGGATTTACAAAGCTTTTTACCAAAATAAAATGGCTTTTACAAAAGGGTTATCAAAATGCAATCGGATATGTTTAATCAAAGAGAAAATGCTAGGACTCCTCGATAATGCCCTAACAATACATATATACTTTTGTATACATACACCCATACTTATATATTTTTATCTTTGTGATTTTTTTCTAGATTCTTACATGGATAATAGTGACAAGAATGTGTCTCCACCAAGAAAACATACTTTTAAGGATTCACAAGAAGGTTACTATATTTCTTTGTGTTCAAACTCCCAAATTCCAACAAATGGTATTAGAGCAAGTCCTTTCTTCTTGAAAAACATCTTGGACACATCCAGACTCACTGTCTCTTATCACTATGAATATTGTTGAACATAAACTTGGTGGTGTATATCTCAAAACAATTCTCTTAGGAGATTTTTTTTCATAATTCATAAATTAATTCAAGCTTGTTTCAACCTTTGAAGGCACCATGCCAACAGTCTGTATGCAATTCATGCTTTTGTACCAAATATATATAAGAGTCATTGGCCATGGTTGAAAACAATGATGTGCTTGACATATATTTTGTTGAGGATAAGTTGGTTGGTTCCAACTACTCATATGGGAATACATCATATTGCAACATGTATTGGTTGCAAATAGATTCTTGAGTATTATGCAAGATGTTCAAATACGTCTTATCACAATTACAAATGTTCAAAATGTGGCTGATGGAGGTGGTGTTAAGAGGATGTTATGGGTTCAAGCTTTTGTGCAGTTCCTATTTCTGGTCCTCTTGCAACACCAATCTTGATCATGTCAAATACAACAACAACATCCCCAACCATTGCAAAGCAACTTCAATGAGATGATCAACATGCACACGCACATGCCTTGATTGTGGTAATTTTCAAGCATGCCATTATCCATCATATTCGCTCATGCAAAGAAAAAAAGGATGCTTTGGATATTCTTGCCACAGTATATCAAGCAAGAAATGTGGTTTGTGTGCTTATGGCCAAAATTAATTAAAGAGTGAGCATACTAGTACATGTGATTCAATGAACAATTTGCTCACAAAGATAAAAGATCTGAAGAAGCACTTGATTGTTGTAGACAAAATTTTGCTAAAAAGTGGAATTGTTTAGACTATTCTTAATTGTTTACCTTATTCTTGTCAGATGTTTGCTTCTATTCTTTGATCGATGATGAAAGGCAATCCAAATGCCCTAAATTTTGAAGAGTTAGTATCTATTTTGTTGCAAGTAGAACTATCTAAGTAGAACATGTCTATTATGCATATTGTAGATTCATATATTATGCCGATGATTCCACAAAAGAAGCTAGTTTAACATCACTGGTATCATATGATAAGAAGTGTCTCACTAGTGGAACCAAAGGGACTTGAACCCACACCCCCTTCAAGGGAAGTGAATGGCTCACTCATTTGAGCTAGCCTATTGGACAAGATGAATGGCTTTGAGCTAACCTATTGGACAAGACGAATGACTTTTGTATATATCTTATAAATGTTCATTAAGTGAAGGCATTTCTAGGTTTTTTGCATTTTGACTTGTAGACACTCTTACTAGTTTACAAAGGTCCTTTCAATTGATAACAAAAGTCAATAATATCTTACGAACAAAGTCAATAACAAAAGTCAATAATGTCCTACGAACAAAAGTCAATAAAAAAAAGTCAATAATTGCCTATTCAGCTATGCGATTAATTCAAGGCCATAAAATCAAATTTCTTATACCTTTTTGACTCTAAACAAGTGGACCTTTTTTTTTAATAGCAAAGGAAGTTTTACTTGAGGCCTAATCGCTCCGGATAAGCTTGAATTTATTTGAAAGAACAAGTGAAGGCATGCTTAATAACTATGGACCCCTCCATCCCACAAAGTAGAGGTTAGACACCTTGCACGACCAAGATTACAAAGCCTAAAAAGCGTAGAGCTTGGGAAGGGCCGACCCTAACGCCCAACATTAAAACTAGTTTAGACCGGTTTGAGGATTGAAAGCAAAGTCCACTTGGTCCAGAGGTCGTAACATATAGTGCCTCAAAGCCAACATTGCCATCCTACCCAGTCGATAGGGATATGTCCATAGTGCAATTTGTGACAATTGGACCTCCATCCCCACCCTGGATGTAGCTACCCTATCCACACTACCAAACATGCTTATACATCATGAATAACTTTTTCTTAAAAAAAAAATAAAAAATCAAATGGAGGTTCGACATGTGCCTACTCCCTTGAGCTTTAACTTTGAAAGAACAATTGTATAGGTGAATGGGCATAGTACCCACAAGACCCCCTGTATCCCACAAAGTAGGAGTTAGACAAGATTACAAGTGGGTATAACTGGTTTAAACTAGAGTAAACCACTACATGTTTAGCATGGAGGTTGAACACAAGACCTCCGCCTCAAGAGACTTGTGCCAAACCAATCCATCTACAAGAGTTTTGGATTTATCTTGTACATGTTCACTAAATGAGGGTGTTTTTATGTTGTGTTTAGGTGTTGACTTTTGGTGAATCTCAAGGAAAAAGTCCTGAGTTCAAATCCTGAGTGACAATAAGTGACAATAGACATATCCATGACTTCCCAAAGATGAGTGTCCATGAAATTCCCCAAGATGGGTGCCTCTACTTACTAGGTCAGAAAAACAATTATATCCCACGAACACTATGCCTATTCGGCGATACAACTGTACGTTGTAATTAGTTTAAGCCCAAAAAGAATTGTGTCCACGTCAATTGTCTTATATTCTTTTGACTTCAAACCAACATTCTTGAAGACTAAGCTAACTGCGAAAGAGTTGACTCAGCTGGGTGGAGCTTCGAATTTGCCGCCGTTGCAATGTCAAGGCGACATTGATCAAACGCGGCTGGAATATACCTGAGGGAGGCTTGACGCACATCCCTTGTAATCATGTTTCTTTCTGGTTACATTTCTGTCCCTTCTCAGACTCAATATACGTAGCATAGACGCACAAATACCTCACACAGATGCGCGTACACACACACACACACGAGGCTTCAGAATTCCTTTTTGAGAGTTCACACGAATTGCCGGGGCGGGGACATGCAATGTCAAAGCGACATTGGTCAAACGCGGATGAAATATAACTTAGGGAGGCTTGCAGCACATCCCTTGTAATCATGTTCCTTTCTGTTTTCATTTCTGTTCTTCTCTCTCGGACGTTCAGGGATACATACTCAATATACATAACATATAACATAGACGCACAAATACCTCACACAGACGCGCGTACACACATACACACACACACGCATACGAGGTTTCAGAAATCGTTTTTGAGAGTTTTAGTGTAGGATTGCCTCTCTTTCTCTCTCTATCTATCTGTGCGTGTGTGTGTGACAGACTCTACCTTTAAATTCGAACAAATTTTGGATTCTTCATCCATCATTATGCCGTCTCCAGACAAGTGTTTGGGGACTTCGATTTGTTACTTCGTATTGTTTATGACAGCATTCTTTGCTTACTTCTTCAAGAAGAACTATCCAGAGATTCTCCATAGCCGCTATATTCCTGCAGCCATGACCGTGAGTTCCATTGACGTGCTTTCCAGGTACGTCGGCCGCCCACTACTCTCTCTCTCTCTCTCCCTCTATCTCTCTCTACTGTTGTTCTTAACGTCATACTTATTATCATCATCCTCTACTTGAGGTTTGTAAAATGTAAAATGTGGAACGCTAGAGACTATGCGAGATGAATGTTGAGCTACATACTAATATACAAGTATGTGTGCAAACCAAGGTTGGAGCTTTATACTCATTGATTTCTCCCACAATGCTCAATATGGCAAGCGTATGAGACATTGTTTTGCAACCCATCTTTCTTTTCTCTTCGATTGAGGTGCTCAAGTCTATCTTTTGTCTCTCTTCTAAGTTCAGATACAGTGCCCATATGCATTCTTTCTTCTGTTTGCTCTTGTGCTCTGCTTGATATTTCACCCAAAAGCCTCTCCGGCTGGATGTTGATGGAGTTATTGATTTTCCGTATGGTAAGGTTTTGGGAGTTTCTCAGTATTGGACCTGTTGCTGCGAAGATTTTTGTCACTTATTGAATGACTTTCAGCGAAGGAGGAATATATAAGGATTCACACATTCAAGTGCACTGGGGTTTAGATAGAGGCCACTTTCTT